>JARHVA010003491.1:0-650000 GCA_037957365.1 Torreya grandis
GGACTATGGTGGAATAAGCTGTGTTCTTAGGTTTGAAACTGTGAATTATAAAATGGGAATGGATTGTGTATTATATTCTTAATTGAATAAAAAGTTCATAACTATGAACATATTGTTTAGCTTAACCTTGAGGCTAGTACTCATTCCAAAATTAACTATCAATTAAAAGATATAGGTGAAAATAAATGTAGAATAGGGTATGTGATATTAAGTAACATATGGTTCAAGAACATAAAGACAATTTTTGTTTCATTTAGGGATGTGTCAAAAATCCAATCAAATCTTGAGATATATATATATATATATATATATATATATATATATAGCTTCTGAAAGGATATATAAATTCCATGTGGTTTAGATAAGTACAAAACAAAATGTATGTTTATAATACTATGAAAACAAAGAACATCATGAAGGAAGTTTGAAGAATATGGTTTTCTATATAAATGATTTGAGATCAAAATAATATCAATTCTAGTATGGATATTTTTGTGAATTATTAGAGGCAAAACCAAGATAATGAGATTATTTGTAGTTTTATTAGTAGGTTTATATAAGGGAGTATTGAATAAAACTAGTATAGTTTTTTAAAAACAAAGAAAAATGCCAAGGTATGGTAGAACTATATATAATTTGGGTTATATATATATATAAAAAGGAATGATCTCTCTCTCTCTCTCTCTCTCTCTCTCTCTCTCTCTCTCTCTCTCTCTCTCTCTCTCTCTCTCTATCTCTCTCTCTCTCTCTCCTCTCTCTCTCTCTCTCTCTCTCTCTCTCTCTCTCTATCTCTCTCTCTCTCTCTCTCTCTCTCTCTCTCTCTCTCTCTCTCTCTCTCTCTCTCTCTCTCTCTCTCTCTCTCTCTCTCTCTCTCTCTCTCTCTCTGTGTGTGTGTGTGTGTGTGTGTGTGTGTGTGTGTGTGTATGTGTGTGTGTGTGTGAGATAGGTGAACTTAGATCCATACTCATATGTGTGTGTGTGTGTGTGTGTGTGTGTGATAGGTGAACTTAGATCCATACTCATATATATATATATATATATATATATAATAATTAATATACATTTTGAGAAATTTTTATAAAAACACTTTGGCTTTTACATGAAATACATTGTGTAAAAATGTCATTAACTATAAAGACTAAAATAGTATGTATGTGTTAAATTATATATACTATGGGGTGTGTATAATAAATATATGAAATATACATTTAAGAAAAACTAGATCATCCTATATGTGTATAGCCTATATTTATAAAAATGGTGGCATGTTTAAAGTTATATAATGTGACTGAGCATATAAGTTAGGAAATCTTGACGGACTAGGAAATATAACTATATACACGTAGCCCAAAGTTTATAAATAATTTAATAATTGAATGTTTGTTTGAGTTTAATAAAATCATTAAGTAAATTATGAATGTTGGTTATATTGAGCAGTATGATCTATATACTATGAAAATGATAAATTTATATATAACATTGACTAAAGGAAAAAAATAGATTGTTTGAAATGACTTGTAATCTACCCATTTGGTAAATAAATCATGCTTGTCATAAATATTGTTAATGTGATGAATAAAATAAATGAGGTTCATTCCTATGTTTGATGGACTAAATGTATGTATAGTAATTATTTCCATAATTACCATGTGTTTGTATTTATTATTATAAATATTTGAATGAATATATTAGTTATAATTAATGTTAACTAAATATAACATTGTTGGTTCTAACTAAGAAGTGACATGGACTTCAATGGCTTAGTTAGCATTTCAATGGTAGATGAAGATAATCTAATCAAGTGGTGTGTAAGAATTTGACTGATCCTAGAGATCATATGTTATTTATAGACTTTGGCCAAAGTAATGTTAGATAAACATTGTCATTTCATATATAATATTTACATGTTTTTTCAATATCATGTTAGAATGTATTTTCTTTATGGTACAATCATGTAGTATAAATACTACAACACACAAGTACTAGTATGTCTCTCTAGATTTCCACATCATCATTATGTATCCATACATGAAGGGAAGACCATTCCTTATTTGGGGAATTTTTAGGGTATCGATGGTCTATGGTTGGTGTGCAAAATTTCTCTAATGATGCTCTCCTTTCCCACTATAGTACTTACTTGGAGACTACACTTGGTATTATCAAAGATACATGAGTTGGTGTGACTTGAGATCCATGGAGCATTGTATCTATTATTATACTTATTGAGGCATTATGCCTATTGGAAATGTAATGGATAATTATTATACATTTATAGAAAAGGTTGTATTATTTTACCAACTATGGATGGATTTTATTGTTAGTTTCCTTATGTAATTATGATAGTTTACATAAGTTTATAGTGATTAGTAAATATAGTTATACATGTTTAACTAAATTTTATATGCTTAGTTAGTGTGTTGAACATCACTAATTATATTATTGTGGTGTAATATAATGAAAGAATTAGTGATGGGTAATATCAAGAAAAAACAATTGCTGCAATATTCTAGTAAATATTTATGGGTATGTTACAGAGGGACATACCCTTGTTGGGAGATAGTGCAAGGGTTATATGGTCTACAATTAGTGTGGAAAAGAACTTGAATGATGCTCTCCCTCCCAGCTAGAGTAATACAATAGAGAATACACTTGAGATTAAAGATTGATACTTGAGCCATGGATAATAGAGTCATGGAGACTCTGCTTATAGGAGCTTTGTATCATGTTTTATTTTTGAAGTAATATTATCTATTTCTAAAAACTATAACATTTATACATTATACTTATACAATAGTGGATGTAATGTTATATTAGTCATGGATAAATTTATACTATTTCATTTATTATGAGATTTAGTATCTATTATTATTTGAGTATTGTTGTATTCAACACACCTCACCCTATGTTTTTTTCTCAAAAGTGGTGACCCCCTTCATTTTTTGAAATAACGAATATCTTATCAAAGTATCTATGTGTTTTGAATATTATTATGGTTTTTATTATTTTTTATAAACTCGATGCTTTGAATGTTGAATCATGTTGAGACATATTTATTTCCATTTGGAAACACTTGTTTAAAACTAATCTATTAATGATAAGGCAAGAAGAATGTTTTTGCATGACATGAATTCATATTCCTTCATTTCAGCAAGTTTAGTTTTTGGTAGTTGTGTTTCAGAAGTTTTCCCTTTGGAAAATTTTCTTCGATGAATTTTCCATCAGAGACTTCACTTTATCAGGTACTTTTCATTTTTAAGATTCTCTTTGTAAAATTTCTTGTTGGCAAGTTCTGATTCAGAAGGATTCTATCCAAAGGTTTACTCTAACAAGTTTTGTTTTTGGAATCTTTAACTCAACAAATTTGTTTTGGTAAGTTTCCAACTAGTATCTTTTCATCAGAAGGTTCATCAAAGGCTTTGTATTGAAGGATTTACTTTGGTGAATGTATTTTGGAAGATTCCTTTTGGCAACTTTCATTTTAGATATTTTTTCATCAAAAGAATTGTTTTCAAAAGATTCTCTTTAGCAAATTTATTGTCATAGGATTTGTGTTGGCAACTTTCATTTTAGATATTTCACTTCAAAAACTTTGTTTTTGAGACTTCATAAAAAAAATTATTTCAAGAACTTTGATATCAGGAGATTTCTCTTCAAGGACTTTCTATGTGACTACTTTCACCCGAGCCAATCTTCTCGATATAGGTTGGCCCCCCTCTCCCCTCTCTATGTATATTAGATTAGATTAGATTTATATTTTAGTTTAGTTTAGTTTATATATATTAGGGAGAGGGGAGGGGCCCTCTTGCTATATAAACTAAACTATAACTAACTCTAATATTTAAACTAACTCCCATCTATATATAGAAACTTCCCATATATACATATATACATATACATATATATATATATACATATATATATACATACATATATACATATGTATATTCATATATACATATATATATGTATATATATATATGTATATATGTATATATATATATATATATGTATGTATGTATATATATATATATATGTATATATGTATGTATGTATATGTATATGTAGATATAGATATACATATACATATATATATATATATATATATATATATAAGGGAGAGGGGAGTGGCCCTCCTGCTATATAAACAAAACTATAACTAACTCTAATCTTTAAACTAACTCCCATTTATATATAGAAACTTCCCATATATATATATATATACACACACACACACACACACACATATATATATATTTATAAACACATATATATACATATATCTATACATATACATATATACACATATACACACACACACACACACACACACACACACACACACACACACACACACACACACACACACACACACACACACACACACACACACACACACACACACAAACACACACACACACACACACACACACACACACACACACACACACACACACACACACACACACACACACACACACACACACACACACACACACACACACACACACACACACACACACACACACACACACACACACACACACACACACACACACACACACACACACACACACACACACACACACACACACACACACATGTATGTATGTATGAGTTGTAAAAAAACTAGACATAGTTGGCACCCCTCTCCCATCTCCCCTCCCCCCTCTCTATATATATGGGAAGGAATGGAGTTGGATAGAGTTTATATAGAGGGGGGGGAGTGGCCCTCTACACTCTTTATATATGGGATGGACCTTGACTAGTAAGCCCTACTTAGACATCAGTAACTTTGTTTTAAAAAATTTAGGTTACAATATTTCGGGACTAATATCTCTAAAGAAAACTTTTATATCTAGTTATTTTGGCCCAAAAGTAAGTTTTAACTCCTCGTGACTAGACTACTTAATTACACATGGAAAAATATGAAAGGTAACATAGTAGCACCCTAAACGATAAGGCACCCTATGTGGCATGCAAACTAGGATAGGGTGGTCAAATTTGAATTTAATGAAGGTGAAGATCTCATAGACATTGATGATTAATGGTGAATGAGCTTGAAATCAATGGAAAAATCTATTAAAATTGATCCCCAAGCCAATTTCATGTCATTCCATCTGTGAGAGCTCAAGTAAACTTTAACATTAAGTGATCTAAAAGGCCTAATTGTTATTAAAGTGATTTATTATCTGAAAAAGTTAGTTCAATGTTTTATGAAATTATAAAAAGCTTAAAGCATACCATATCCATAAAACCATCATGGTATCATCATCAAGGTCATAAAAAGGAACTCCAACACCATCCAAGTTCTCTATCAAGGATTCCACATAGTATTTAGATATAGTGTTTGATGACACTTTATTTGATCGTCATTATCCAAATTACTTGGCATTATGGGATATTGTGGAGAATGTAGACTCTTTTGCACTAGAAGAGGACATATCAATTGAAGATAAGTATTTGGTGAAGGACCTAATTTTATTCTAATGTTAAGCCCTAAATTATGCAACTACGAAGGTAGAGTTTATGCCATGCATAGATTTATTATGAGGCTTCTTCTTCGAATGGATAATAGCATATGGTGGATACCTTCACTACATGGACAATAACATAGTTATCCTATATATTTTAAGGGACACTTTTAATAGTTATTTGATCCAATCCATTATATATGTCACTTTTAAATTGCATATTATCATTACATGGATGGATTAAAATAGTGTAGAGTGATCACTATCAAGGTAGCTCCTCCCTAGAGAGACTTTCACTATGAAATAACATGTCAAGAACCCTATTCCCATCCCCTGATTCAAAATTAGAATCCATGTGGGAATAGGACTATTAAAAAAAGGTTTTGGTAATGCAAGCATCTACTTCTTACATCTAGACTGGGTTCCCCTATTTGACTTGTTAAGTACCTTAGAGCACATATACGCTTTGGGGAAAGTGATTAATACATGCCTCTAAGAAAAAATATTACATAAAGATAAGAGGCCATCAAGAGTAAATCTATACATGATGCCATATCTATTATACATAGTTATGGGGATAATATAAAGACATAATGGAGTCTTTTAGGATCACAACACATAAGTGATTAAGAACAAAATTTGTTTTTATTATAGTTTTGTGCACATATATTCATATGTGATAAACATAGTTAAGAAGTATATCTACCCTCAAGTCTAGATGTCTAACCATGGCCAAATTTTGGCAATAATTTCACCCACCATAGCCAAGACACTTGACAATAATGTAGGATATTACTAGATTTTCCCATATTACCTTGTTATCATGGTAGATGGCTACAAGGTGGATCCTCTTTATCTCCCTATGTTCATTTTTGATAATGTAACTAAGTAGGAAATTGCATACTAGATATGGAATGTAATTGATAAATAATTAATGAATAAAAAAGGCCACATTCCATGGCTCCCACATTACCATTATGGGAATTAAATATATAATATATAGATAGTTCAAGGAATCATGAAATGCCAAGAAGTAATATGGTTTGTGTATACCCATTATATTTTTAAACTTTTTCAATTACTAAAGCTATCTTACAAGAACCCATTAAGTCTTAATTATTTGAGTGCATGCCCTGAGGGGTGCATTAGGAAAGGATTGGGTAGACTATTGGTGCTTCACATGATTATTGTCCCTTTTTCCACTTATTATCTACACATTTATCTCCTAAAAACAATTCCCCTAAGCTTTGTCCCCTATTTTTCACGCTCCTCTAGTCATTTACCACCTTCATTAGCCATTCCCTAGCCTAGACCCATTTTTCATAGTTTATGTTACATAATTTATCCCATAAACCTTGTACTCTTACTGATAAAACTTATTAAGGTCTATGTCAGCCCTTAACTGACCTAGTCCATGGCCTAGTTTGTTTTTGCCAATAATGATACTAGGTTGAATGGGTTAACCTTGTCAGCTTAAATTTTTGAAAAGGATTAGGATTAGCTCCACCTATATAAACACATTCATTTCACCATTTATAAGAGAATATAAGAAGTAAGATATATTGCACATCTACTTATCCACTATTCTATTTAAGAGGAAAGATTAGGGTTTTAGACTTTCTTAAGAGATACATATCTTGTATTATGGATAAGTCTTTTAGATGCACTAATAGGTTGTCTATCTTAGAGATGATTTATCCTTGTCATCCTTACATACCATAACAACATATTTCAAAGCACCTTGGCCAAGGGAGAGATTGAGGCTCATAAGATTCATCTTCAAACGTAAGTATTCCTAACTTTGTTCCTCTATAAGAGTAACTAGATATGAATTTACTTTTCTTCCATGCATTATGATTATGTATACATTAACATGAGTCTATATCTTCTATGCATGTTTAATTTTCATGTTTATTACCTCGACTTTTTTCCATAAGCTTTGGTGAGCACTAGATTAAATTTTCCCTTTACTTGTTATTAGTTTAGTGAATATGAAAACATATGACCTAGTTAAGGTTATTATGTAGTTTTTCTTAACTAGAGGCTTTGGATCCCTCCTTAGTGATATTATTGTGGTAAGATATCCCTTAGCTAGGTATAGCAGATCCATCTTAGTCATGACCCTGATTATCTAATGTATTCGTAATCGAAAGTGCAAGTATGATTTATCTTCTCTGAGATAGAATTGATTTATAGCTATTATATATTTCCCATTACATAAACTATGGTGAGCCAAATGTGAATCTAAACATTATTATTTTTATTTCATGCTTTCATTTATATCATCTTATTATTATTATTTTATATTTATGATATTGTATTGAACCAGTTGGTATAGTTTTAACTTTCTGTGCATAGATTTAACACATAATTGCATAAAAATGAGTTTATTTTGTTTGTGTAGGTCTTCATTAGATACAAGTTAATGGATCAAATAGGTTTAACCAATACTCTTATTTAGTCCCAAATAAGAATATTGGGTCAAACAATTCAAATATATCATCTTATTCTCTCTACCATCATTCAGATCAATAAACTAGGTCAAATAACTCAACTTAGTCATCTATTTCTCTTTTCCAACATCAAAATCAACAAATTAGGTTAAATAAGTTGAATTAATCATCTTATCGTTCTTTAACACACATGGTTTTTATAGAACTAGGTTGATCCAATTGACTTAGTTTGAATAATTTTTAAAGCAACATTCAAAGAACTTAAACACATAATTTACAATCCTAATCATCTTCCAACCCACCAAGGTTCCTCTCTTTCTCTCATAGTCATTTCAATACTTCATTTTAGTTTTTTTTATGAAAGTTAGCAGTCTTCAAAACTAAAACCCTAAAACAAACTAATTTAACCTTGTCAACCTAGTTATATAGCTTGTCTTCTATCTAAAGGACTTATTCAATCTATTCAACTCTGTTCTTAAATAATTTTTCTTCTGCATAATAGTAGTAACCTAGTCGACTATGTTCTATACTATTTATATATAGTGTCATTTTAACTAACTATGTACTATTCTAAATTTGGTAATTGATAACTATTTGCCAGTAATTAATTCACACTTTTATTTTAAGTTTTTTTCATGCTTAAATTAGTTTACATAGTCTAAAAGGTGGTTTTTCAAATTACCATTTAGTTACATTATTTTTATCTTTTGCAAACACTACCAAATCACATAATATTCAAAATACATTTTAAACACTTGTCTTCCTAAGGACTACCTACTTGGATTTCATCACTAAGGGGAAAGTTGGCTTGGTTTTTGGTCAAGTATAAATACATGGTTAATGGTATATATTGGTAAATCACCCCACACCCTTGTCATTATAGGATTGTGAATTGAGGAGGTAAGCCCAGATACCAAGCTATTATCATTGCCAACATAGATCAATTTCACCCTAAACATCTTTCAACCATTATATAATTATTTCTAGTTCCCTCTTTTCAACCAACTTTCCTATCACACTTAAATCGATACTTTCTAATAAACTAATAACACTCAAGATGACCATCTAGTTATCATATAATTTTTAGTTGACTACTCACTCTCTAATAATTATTTCTTGTATTGAATAAATTTATATTATCTAGGGTTGGTATAAGGTTTTATGTTATGTGCCCCAATTAGATCACTCATATTGATCTAATTGTTTGTGTGTTTTCTTTCATTCATTACTTTAATTACATTGTAATTTTTTCCATGTTTTTGCACACTATCATTCTATTTGGTATAGTCTCTTATAGACTGTGTTTTCCTTATCAATAGTATGTAATCAACCTATATGACTATGTATCCCTTTCTACATGTTTTATCTCTCAGTCTACAATACAAAGTTGACATGTATGACTTTGTATCTTTTTCTTCTAGTTAGGTTATAGTACTAAGTCAACTAGTTCGACCTTGTATCCTTATCAATTTAGTTTCATACCTTATTTATAGTATAGAGTTGACCTGTATGACTCTATACCCTTATCTTCCTCTTGGATTACAACACATACTCAACTTGGTTGACTCTTTATCCTTTCTACCTCTTTGACTTCACATAATATTAGTTTTCCTTAATTAGTCTCCCTCATAATGAAATTTTTGGTTGAGGATAATAATAAGTTCACCTTAATATATATGATGATATTTACCAACCCCAACAGGTTTTATCATAATAATCTTTTGGATCCTACCATAGATGAGAGTAATGTGCATGTATCCACTCATACTACAAATTATGAGACCCCTCATCATTCCTCTTCAATTCTCAACCCTCTCTTCTCCTTAGAAGATCAATCTAAATTAGATTATACTCTATAAATACTCTTTTTCATTAATGAGTTTACTCAACATAGAGGAAAAGATAATTCTACTATTTACCATCTGATGATAAGTTTTCAAACCAAGGAATCCCATTCACCTTCTCCCATATTCGCACACAAATTTGGGGACATTAGATTCTTTTCTTATCAACCTCTTCCTTTTATTTTAACCCCTTATCATATTATGACATCTTCCTCTTTGATTTCCTCCACTTCTATGGATATTATCTATATTAACATTACAAGCTCTACATTTAGTCAGCCTCTTCTAAGATCCTCTCTTTTTAACTTTTCCAATATTGTATCATTTGATACCTAAGGTAATCATGCCTTTAGTTCTACTTCTTCTCATCCCTCTACTAGTGAATATTTTTCCACATAATAAAATCATGATACCATTGCCTCACTTACCAAAAATTTCTCTCAAACTAATAATAACACCCATAGTGGTTCTGAAACCACTACTACCAATTTCAATGCTTCACATAATGTAAATAACATAACTCAAGCCACTCAAATTATATTGTAAACCCTTAATTAAATGAATGTTTTCAAAACTAATTATACCAACCAAATGATTCAAATGTAAAATCATATTATCCATCTCCAAAATCACCTTCAATAGGTTCCATGGGGAATGCATAACCAAAATTTCCCCCACCTCCTCTTTGGGATTACCATGATAATCTGATCCCTAAACCTCCTCTCATTAATAAAATAATCAAGAACCTTCAAAATGAGCCTCTTACATCTCAAATTGTGAACATCAATATAAGAGGTATCACCCCTACCATTAGTTATAATGGGTCAACCAATCCTACTCTCCACTTAAAGACATTTGTAAATCTACACAAAGATTGGGTCAAGTTAAATACTTTTGCCGCTACTAAGCTATTAGTAAAAAATATCTCTAGAAATGATTTAGATTGGTATAACTAGTTAAAATCTCATTCCATCACTAGTTTGGAAGATTTAGTTAATGTTCAAGTCCAAGAGTTTCAAACTAATGACCTCCCTAAAAATAACTTGGCCCATTTTATTAATTATAATCAACTTGAGAAAGAAACAACACAAGCTTTCATCAAATGGTGGAATGCCTTGTCTAACAAGTCTGAACAAAATATGACATACTATAATCTCTTTCATCTATTCACCAATTATCTTTATCCTAAATTGAAATATCAGGTCCAAACTCTCTCTCTCTCTCCATGAACTATGAAAGAGGCCATTAACCATGATAAGCACCAAGATTTCCTCATGAATCAATTTGAGCCATCTCAACCTTCTATAGATACTCACATGTTAATCAAACATACAAACCATAATGATACTAATGATGGTGTCACCAATTATTATGATACCATTCATATTATTCAATTTATTATTCCCAATCAAGCTCCAAAATAACATTCCCCTTCCAACCACATCACTAATCCTCATTTATCTTCAACAAATAACATAAATATTCATAAACCTTTATCCTTAGTGGAATTACAAAAGTTCCTACCAAGACCTCTTCCAAAGTAGCTTGATCATACTCATCCCATGAAATCCTAGTATGATCCCAATAAATTCTATTGGTTTCATGCTAGTTGGGGTTATTCTCATGAAACTTTTAGATAATTACATAATTTGGCTATGGATTTCCTTATCATTCCCAATTTTTACCATGATTATGTCATTATTAAACATCAACAAGCCTACAAAATTTCCTTAAAATCCCATGAAACACAAACTAAATCTTAAGCTTTGAACTAGGCTAATGCTAGTTTGACCATCTACAAATATCCTCTTCTAAATCACCAAGACAACAATGATAATAGTACTCCTACCATTAATGTTGATGGTCTTATTAAACCAACACTTAAAGAGAATGTAGTTAATATGACTAATATGTTAAGGGTAATTTCCTTCATTGATTCTCATCAGATCTACACTCCTCAATTCTCTCACACTTATTGTGTTATCCAAGACTCTTCCCTAACTCATTTAATAGAGTTGGGGAAAAAAGACCTTATATCTTTCAATGAAAAAATTCCAACACCTCTTTTAGATAGCACTTTTCATACCATTTCTACCACTTATATAACTTATTTACCCATCACCAATGATACTCAAACTTATATTAACACTTATTCTAATTTAACTCAAACCAAACCTACATTAACTACTCCATCTTCTCAAGACAATCAACAAACTTATCCTCTAATTAAATATTCTACATATTATCAACATAAACTCACATGAACTTTAGATCCTCCTTCTAAGGATGTCCTTAAAGACAATGAACATGTTTATAATAGTACCCTTATGGGTTATGATGGGTGGGATCCTATCACAAAACTTACTAATCTCCCATCTCAAATCTCATTTCCTGAACTTATGAAAACTTCTCCACATCATTGTAATCATATTATGAATTTTTTATTTGAAATGATCATTCCTTATCATCCCATTATATGATGCTAAGCCACATTATATGGATCATAAGATAACATTTTATAAGAGTAAAAAGATATGTCCATACACATTTATGAAATAATGAACACTTATATTTCCCTCGAATTCCCCATTGATTCTATGATCCCCAATGAGATTCTTCTTCATACAAATGATCCTCCCATTTTTATTAGTGTCTAAATTGGTGATATATAAATCAATCATGCCTTTATTGATAAAGTTTCAAGAACTTGTGTGGCCTCTATAATTTTTATTAAAACCCTTAGATATTCTAAATGTAATATTAAGTCCACACACAACACATGTCAAGGCTATAAATGTAGGCAAATGGTTCCTTTAGGTTGTGTGTAGCTCCCTATCACTATTACACCTATCATTGTTCAAGTGAAGGTAATGATATTTAACGTTCATTTATCCTATAAAATTTTGATTAGTAGGCCATAGACTCATCACATGAGAGAAATTTCCTCTTCTTCTCACCAATGTGTCAAATTTCCTCATAATGGAGTTATCTATTAGATTCAAGGTGATAATAACCCTTGGAATTTTTAATAATTCAAATATCATGGCATAGTCAAGATGATAACCCTTGAACCCTTGATGAGCATTCCATTTTGTGAATCTCAATGGCTTAACATTCTTATCAACTCTACATGAGGCTATAATGGTCACCTCAAACTCATCAAGAATATACCACCTAACCTCTTAGATTTAAATGATGATGAGCTTGATGAGATCAATCTGAAGATCAAAACCTATAATCTCTCACCTCATCTCATTTCCTACCTTCTACCTTCTTTGAATCCATGTTCCCATCAACCACCTAATGATGTCATACCCATTATCTTAACTAAGACTTGACACTCCATTCATCACACCACATCAGATGATAAGGTCATTCATACATGTGCCATTAATATTCATACACATAACTATGATAATGGATATACCTTAGATAATACATTCTTAGGAGGTCTTGTTTAGACTAAGATGCTAAAATTATTCTTTATCATTCCTCTTTGCTTCAATCTTTCTATATATCTTATTTCATTCCATCTTATATAATTTCTAATTTTAGCATTTTATCTCTTTTTCATAGGGTAGAGATGGTGCACACACCTCTGGTTTTTGAATATCCTTATATTAGTATGCCTATGGATCATGATATGACAAGTCCCTATTGATTTGATAGATACCATGACCCCTTGAGCCAATTTATCCTTGAGATGCTTGCAATTATCTTTCATCCTTCTATATATCATGCCCCTCCCTTAGCTAAACTTATTTTCTATCCTATTACCACTCCATCTATAACTAAGGCTCTTCCTATTTCTCTTTTAGTCGAGACTCTCTCAATCTCTCCACTAATCCCACCTTCCCTTAGTGATGGTTTATTCCCTTTACCATAACTTACTCCTTTTCCCTCCAAATGGGTTGATCATCCATATTGTGATATTCATAAATATATTGGTCATTAGAATAGATACTATTCATTTCACCATCCTTCTTCGGATTCCATTTTCATTCCCTCTATTAGTACACCCAAAAATTCTAAAAACTAGCATATCTATTGATTCCATGGCATAGATAATCATTCCTCGATGAATTATTATAAGTTTTAGCATATATTGATACCTTGCATCCTACCACTCCTTAGCCCACAAACAAGGCTATACCTCCCCTAAAATTATTGCATGAATATCTTTTTAAATATGGAGAGGTATATTTTCTCTAAAGCCATTATGGTACTCATCACGCTGATAATTGCCTCATCCTTCAACAACATCTCAAGGATCACTTCATGACCATTCATGTGCCTACCACCCTTCCTACCATAGGTCAGCCTCACAATAATGTTCCCACTTCTTCCCTTATGGATTCACCATCTGTGGTCCCTTCTCCACCTTTACTTTCTCCACCCATGATTCCCCCACCCATGGATCCTCCTTCACTTATGGCCCCTTCTCCAAAAGTGACCCCTTCATATCCCACATAGTCCATTCCCATTATATCTATTGATCATCCTCTACAAATATCCCTCATTATCATGATCCTTTAGGCATTCCTAAATTTTCTATCAAAGAGATTTGATGATAAGTATTTTCACAACTTTACCTAAGAATCAATGAGAGTTTGGCTATAGTGTGAGTTCAGCTTCAGAGATACTTATTAGATGTTATGGATAATGTGTGTGGAAAAATATACCACTATTTATAAAAAAAAATCATGGTGTTATTTAATTTCTTGATTTTTGATTGGATGTGTGCTCTAACTTTACATTTATCTATCTTATATCATTTAACATTAGGTAAAATTCTTATCTATCTTACATAATGACTTTTGTTTCTTACTACATATTGTTTATGATGTCATTTTATTATTTTATATTATGGATTATTTTTTCATAAATACATACTTATTCTCTATGTATACCTTTTTAATGACTATCTTGTTCTATTTTATGATTATTTTCTATCTTATCTATATACACATGGATAATTGTTATTATGACTTGGTTATACAAACCTTGATACCTCTAGTCATTCCTTATTTACCTTGTGATTAGTTATAAAAAAATTCATCTCATTATAATATCCTTTTACCAATCCAATTTGTATATCCCTTTATTCCCCTTATTTCCTCTTGCAAACTAAGCATTCACATGGTTGAAACTTTAGATAACATGTTGGTTCATAGTTAAGCCTAAGTATTCTAGTCAATCATATCTTTGGATACTTATATTCCTTTATCCAAAGCCTAAATCTCATTCATGTGTATAAATTTATCTCTCTTGCATGGTAATTCCAAATCCATATGGAGGAGGAATCTTAAAATCCATAAAAATTCAAAATCCAAATCATTTAACAAAAAGCAATGATCTAAAAGGCAACATTAAAATATTTTAAAAGTCAAATCACACTAAAATACATGATTATAACCACATATCCTTTTCTAATTAAATATTAAACTACACATTTGGCCTCATGATAGATTAAAGGTCCATTGCGGTGGGATAGGCTAGTGCATTAGAAAAAGAGAATTAAAAAATATTTTAGTACTTACTTTTTTCATGCAAGTACCCAATCTTTGTAGTAAACCAATGGCTCTATAAGGGGTCTTGAGGAATGGGGAACATTATAATTGACACTAATTATCACTACAAATGTGGTTGCAAAATTTCTTAGTAATTTTATTATCTTTATTTATGGATGTTAATTTTATCATTCAAAATAACCAACATGAGGTGATCTTATTACTGTACTTATTTGCCTCTACAGCTTTGAGCCTATAGTTAGCATGTATCCTTTGTATATTGATGATCACTAGTCACTTAGTGTCTTTCTATGTCCTTAGTATGCATCCCATTTCCTAAGGTATTCTCATCACATGCATACATTATTCTTATTAAATTCCCTCTTTCATTCCCTACAATCTTAAAATTCCCCTTAATAAATATTATTTTATTCTCTGATCACTCCCCCTAAGGATCTCATTTGTGAGTTATTGTGTAAGACCTTGGATAGGAATAGGCCTTCCTAAAAAATTACCAAATTTTATCATTATCATTTTAAAAATCCCATTTAAACATTATTTCCACCTCACTAGTGTTACCTTTGTGAGTTTCAATGTAATACCATGGATAGGATTTGGCCTTCCTCATAAAATTTTGTAATACCCAAGTCATAATGAAATTACGTGTGTCAAATTTGAGATAAGTAATGATTGATTATGAATTACACACCATTAACATGATTCACATATTTATTTACTATATTTTATACCTAAATCATTAATCTTTCAATTTTATCTTATTATTTTTTAATTACATGTAAGAATCCAACCATTTTTCTTAAGTTTTTCATACTTCCCAACTTGAATTAGATTGATTAATTTAAGTCCACTTTTCCAATTTTGTTTCTCTTTTATACTTCCCACTTTGATTAAATATGATTGATTAATTTATTTTATTTTCTTTTTACCATTTGTATTTCATGTGATTTATATTTTATTACATTCTTTTCATACTTCCCAATGTGATTTACTATGATTTTACTTGTTTTAATTTGGTGCCAATCTTTTTCATGGATTAAACACTTTTTTATCCTCTTGTTTACCACTTTTTGGTTTATTATGCTTAGTCATATTTTGTTATTACACATTACCCATCATGAAATATTGTGTGGCACATTTTTTTATGATTAATTATACTTTTCCAATTCCTTTTTTCCTATTTATTTTTAACCATGCATGTGTAATACATAATTCTAGAAAGGAAAACACTCCACATATATTTCCCATAGCATATACAAAAAAATAAAAATACATGTGCTACAAATAAATATATCCATGCATTAACAACCATAACCATAATATAACTCATGAGACCAAAATACAACTATAAAAATTGTGTGTGTGTGTGTGTGTGTGTGTGTGTGTGTGTGTGTGTGTGTGTGTGTGTGTGTGTGTGTGTGTGTGTGTGTGTGTGTGTGTGTGTGTGTGTGTGTGTGTGTGTGTGTGTGTGTGTGTGTGTGTGTATCATGTGTTTTATATAATGGTACAAAATACAAAAATACATCACTCTAGCTCTATGTATGAACTCTATCATGCCTATCATGTGGCTTAACCACATTGCCCCTATATACTTCAAACTATCTAATCTACACAATATACTATAATGAGTATATCCAAGATCTCAATAACGCTATCTTTCCTTATAGGTTAGCCACCAAGACTTGTACCTATCCTATCTAGATCATGGTAGCCATGTGTGCATCTCTCTCCTCAACCATGACCTACCAAGCCTATGCCTCTCTTGATCCCACCCATGTTGGTGACTATAACACATCCACAAATGTTTGTATCTACCTTGAAGCCTCCCCCAACAATCTAAACTAGCTCATCTAAGCTAGGGTAGATGGTACCATAAGATCATATAGTGTGGTTGGGTTGTATGGTGCTAGTAGCACATCCAAAATGTCATGGTGCACTACCATGACTAGGGATCCTCATTTGACCTCCTCTTTCACAAGATCTAAAAAAAACACTAGATAGATATAATATCACATATACATATTAAAATATATCTATCTACCTACAATCATATACAATTAGTATTCTATCACAAAGACTAAAAATTAAAATACTTCTTACTTGTCTTGGGGTCACTAACCATCATCTCCCCATCTACTCATCTACTGAGGATAGTCTCTCCATCAGCTCATCCCCTGAGCACCTCATCCATGGGTCACCTCCCTATGAAATAAAATCTTGGATTCACCACCTATACACATCAAAAACCACTCCTCATAGGTACCTCTATTGACCAACTCTACCTTAGGCTAACTATCATATTATCTTGCATGATCACCCTCATCTATTCTTAATTTTATTGAAGGCATATCCATTAGTCATGTACCTAAGTTGGTCACTATTGATCAATTTATGGTGCCTATTATGGTACCTATTTCACCCATTCATCCACATCCATGCCCTCCCCTCTTTTAAGTAATATCTATCATGATTAACCAGTCTATGGTCTCACACACCATGGCCTAATCATCAGTCTTATGATCAATACTCCTTCACCTCCTCTCCCCCTTGGATCTCTATTATGTCATTCCAAAAATATAGGCACTACAATAGGTACCACTAGATATGAGTGTCCAAACTATCCTGACAAGCATGCCAAAGGTTGTGGTTC
This sequence comes from Torreya grandis, assembly GCA_037957365.1. NCBI lineage: Eukaryota > Viridiplantae > Streptophyta > Pinopsida > Cupressales > Taxaceae > Torreya > Torreya grandis. The sequence goes on from JARHVA010003491.1 coordinate 17,947, forward strand.
TACCTACCAGGTATAGTGGCTTGTGATCCACACTTGAGCCATTCGTGGTGTCATGGTTGCCCAACTAGGACAAATAATATCAATATGTGTAGGGATACCACATGATATCTCCTCATGTGAATATATGTATCATTGACACAAAGGACATGGATTGTACTACCTAGTCTTGTCTCCATCTAGAAACTTGAGGCAACCTATCATCAATCACATGGGGAAAACTAGTTGGTTGATACATGAAGAACTTCTCATATATCTATGCACTTAGAAACACTAGTATTACCATGGTATTCTAACCTCTATACATTATCCCATACATACCATGCATCAATTGGACCTATATGATAGACTCAAAATAGTAGAGTGGCCCTTGATCTAAAATTAACTAGCACAAGGTTATTACATATAATGGTACCTTGTCATTTGACTTGTGACACAAAACTTGCACTATCAAAATTATAATCATAGCCTTCTATATATCTAGAATCTATGTAATATACACATTGAATAAGCTCACCCTCAACCTTGGGTAAATCATATCTAATCACATTATGCATCTAGTTTGTGTTCATCTCTCCTCTAAATCATCTGGTGTCCTTATGATCATTGATATCCCTCCTATAGGTAGTCCAAGCAATACATGGATGTCCTCTAGTTTGATACCTACCTCTATGTTATCCCCATCCACCATCCATCAAAATGTGTTGGTCAATCATTCCCATGATTTAAAGAACATGACAATGAGTTCATCACTTAGTGGGATGTATCTCATCTCCATTATACCTCTTAGACCTAATGTGACTAATCTCACTTTATCCACATTCATCAAGTGCTCTATAAAATATGGTAAGCATAAGGCATTGATCAATCACTAAAACATTTGATGCCTCTACAAAATATTAGATAATATAAGATGTATTAGGTTTCCATATCATTCATAATCAAAATACATTGTTATAAATTTCATAAAACTAAGTTGGTTTGATTTAGTTTCTCTATATTTTACTGAATTGACCTATTAAAAACTAAATACAACATCTCCTTTGTCAAGGATAGTAGATTGAATCTATCAAAATCTCAACAAAATCAACCTCTCTAGTATTAATTTAGCCACCATTTGGCATATCATTACCAAGTTAGCCTAATTAATCCCTTATAGTTCTAAGTTATCACAATTAATCCCTTTTAGTACTAAGTCAGCCACTTTGGAAACAACTAAGTCATCCCACTATTACTAATTCATCCCTCTTATTAAACCAATTAAGTTAGACAACTACTACTAAGTTGACCTACTAGCTTTCCTAACTTCTATAGATGAAGTTGACCTAGTTGACCTTGTTCATCCACTACAATGACTTTTTGACTAATTGTCCTAAATGCCTTGGGTATTTATTGCTCCAACTCCTTCCTACCCAATACTCCATTTGACCCTTAGTGTCCCTACAAATTTCCTAGGGTTCATTCTAGTGCTTATATTTTTCCTAACATTCAAATTTACATAAATCACTCAATTTCAAATAAGAAACTCAAAAAAATGAAATTTTTAGTTGCTTACCTATGTTGCACTCACTACAGTCGCTATGCATCCTTCTAATCTTAGCTATCATCTCCTCACCCTTTTGGTTATCTAAGCTCTCACTAGGTTTATTAGAGCTCTATTTTTCTTTTAATAGTAAATAATACTAAATGAATTATTTTTTAACCTGTTTATATTTTTTATTCCAAAATTATTTACCCTTCAAATATTTACCATCATATTTCTTATTTTGCTCATATATTTGTCTCTACTAACTCTTTTTCCAAACCATAAAATGTTATGAAAGCCTGATGTCATAGAGAATTGTTTCAACTATTACATATCAATATTTAAATTTTTTTTATTTTTCACTCTTTTTCACTAATGTCTACAAGTTTGTGAAATGTTTCTTACATTGGACACCTTAACATTTCTCACATCTCCTTATTTATCTACAATACTAAGGTAAGTAAAGGTATGCATTTTTAAATTTTATTCTTCCATGTATCTTATTTTCTCCTTAATTCACTTTATTTAGCTCTAGCATTGTGTTTTTCTATGTTCTTTTCTCAAATCACCATCCCATGTTGCACCTATATGACACATGATTAGATTCAAGTGGGGCATAAGTATACACATGATATTGTCAAAATTTATCAATTATTGATGTTCTCTATCTTGTAAGAACTCATCGAGTCTCAATATCTCTAAGTACATGCCATAAAGGGTGCATTGGGAAAGGGTTGGGTAGACCATTAGTGCTTTACAAGATTATTTTTCCTTTTTTCCACTTGTTATCTACATACTTATCTCATAAAAAACATTCCCTATTTTCTACCCTCCTCTAGTCATTTACCACCTTCATTATCCCTTCTCTAACCTAAACCCATTTTTCATGGTTTATGTTACATATTCAACCCCATCGACCTTGTAATCTTATGTATAAAAATTTTTAGGGTCTAGGTCAGCCCTTGGATGGCCTAATCCATGACCTAGTTTATTTTTGTCAATAATGATACTAGGTCAACTGGGTTAACCTTATTGGCTTACAATTTTGGAAGGGATTAAGGTTAGATCCAACTATATAAGCACATTCATTTTTACATTTATAAGAGAAGAGAAGAAGTAATATATATTAAGCATCCTCTTATCCACCATTTTACTTGAGGATAAAGCTTAGGGTTTCATACTTTTTTTGGACATATGGATCTTGTCTTGTGGATAAATATTTTGGATGCATTGATAGGTTATGTATACTAGAGGTGATTTATCATTGTCATCCTTACATACCACAACAACCTCTTGCAAACCACCTTAGCCAAGGGAGAGATTGAGGCTCAACTAGTTTGTCTTCGAAGGTAAGTATTCATAACTTTATTCCTCCTTTACAAGATTAGATATATATGCATTTGTACTTATCTTTCATGCATTAGGATTATATATATATTTATTTATTTATTTGAGTATATGTCTCTTATGCATGTTTAGTTTTCATATTTATTACCTCCACTTTGTACTACAAGTATTGGTGAAATGTAGGTTAGACTTTTAATTTAATTGTTATTAGCTTAGTAATTATGAAAACATAGGAACTAATTAGGGTTATTAAATAGTTTTTCTTGACTAGAGGCTTTGTAACCCTCCATCATGATATTATTATGGAAAGAGATCCCTTGGCTAGGTCTAGCAGATCCATCTTGGTCATGACACTAACTATATAATTATGGAAAGAAATCCCTTGGCTAGGTTTAGCAGATCCATCTTGGTCATGACACATTGATAGGTTATGTAGACTAGAGGTGATTTATCCTTGTCATCCTTACATACTATAACAACCTCTTGAAAAATGCCTTGGCCAAGGGAGAGATTGAGGCTCAATGAGTTTGTATTTGAAGGTAAGTATTCATAACTTTATTCATCCTTTAAAAGAGTAGATATATATGCATTTGTAATTATTTTCCATGCATTGGGATTTTATGTATATTTATTTGAGTATATGTCTCTTATGCATGTTTAATTTTCATTTTTATTACCCCTACTTTGTACCATAACTTTTGGTGAGAATTAGATCCATCTTTATAACCCTCCTTCATGATATTATAATGGAAAGAGATCCCTTGGCTAGGTCTAGCAGATCCATCTTGGTCATGACACATTGATATGTTATGTACACTAGAGGTGATTTATTCTTTTCATCCTTACATACCATACAACCTCTTGTAAAATACCTTAGCCAAGGGAGAGATTGAGGCTCAGCGAGTTTGTCTTCAAAGGTAAGTATTCATAACTTTATTCATCCTTTTAAAGAGTATATATATACATATATATACACACACACACACACACATATATATATACATATATATATACATATATATATATACATATATATATATATATATACATACATACATATATATATATATATACATATATATACATATATATATACATACATATATATATATATATATTCACTTATCTTCCATGCATTAGGATTCTATATATATTTATATGAGTATATGTCTCTTATGCATGTTTACTTTTCATGTTTATTACACCCACTTTGTACCAAAAGTTTTGGTGAGAAGAAAATTAGACTTTTAATTTAATTATTATTATCTTAGTAAGTATGAAAACATAGGACCTAATTAGGGTTATTGCATAATTTTTCTTGACTAGAGGATTTGGAACCCTCCCTCATGATATTATTATGGAAAGAGATCCCTTGGCTAGGTCTAGCATATCCATCTTGGTCATGACACTGATTATATAATGTATCCCTAATCAAAAGTGTAAGTAGGAATTATCTTCTCTGATCTAAGACTGAATTATAGATATATTGCATACACATTTCCTACCATCCCTCATAGAGACTAGAATCCTCATGGCAAGGTCCAAAGTAAAATTAACACCCTTAGCCTTTCTTACAAACATGAGCCAATGGATTAGTATTTGATGTTGCTAAATGCTAAGGATGATGAAGATGTGAAAGAAGAGGTTGCAACTTCAAGATTGAGAGAGGACCTATTGAGGTTGATTTAATACAAACCTTCCCTCACACTTGATGAATTAAAGTTTAGGATTATTCCTCCTAAAGGATGGAGTTCTTCTAATTTTTGGAGTGGTAGGTCATTATAGCAAACAAAATGAGAGGAATAAGATCCCAAAATATATCAAAGACAAACATAGGACTAATAATATTTGGTAAGTGAGGCACCACTCATTGGAGGGTAGGATGAACAACAAAAATAAGAACAAGTTATTATCTCTACATAAGTAAAAGATGAAAAAATGATTCTATTTCAAACATCAATATTTGAATTGATATAGGTTAATCAAGAGCTAACTCAATGAAGAGATAGTGCATAGCAGGAATAAGTTAAGACCATATGCTTAAAATCCTTTTATGAAGAGGAAACACTAGTTTAAATGGCCTTAAAACCTAGCATCATTTCCATTTCTTTTCCCTAATAGGTGACTATTCCACAAGCTAGTTGAGCAATAAAGTGATATCAAAGGAAGCCTAAGGGAGATAGATTAGAGACCCTACCAACATAAGAGGTGGATGAGGAGGATTTGTATTAGGGAAAGCTATTAATCCTATAATCACTATAGTCTAAGGAACCTCTCATAATTGAACCATCTAATAAGGGTCCTTTTCTTATAGCCCCTTTAGGAATTTTCTATTTGATGTCTTTAACCATAGTTTATATAACCCCTGCACTAGTTGTTTATACATTCATTCCTATTCAGTCATTGTCTATAGTTATCCTCTTTATGTACCCATCAACTAATCTGACCAATACGCCTTTATCCACTTCAACCTCCATTACTATAGTTTATATTCCTTCAGTACCCATCCCATCAACCATAACTTTGCTAATTACAATCATATGCCAATCCATCACTCCAATTTTTTATTCTTATACCCAATTGGTTTCACCTTTGACTTCTTCTTCACCAACCTCCATAACTACATTAGTAACAAAAGGGATCGAAGGAAGCAACTAGTCTTTGTTGCACATCTAATTCCATAATTTGGAAACATAGACTAGTATAAAATCATTTAGCCATCAATGACCAATCCTTATAATAAAATTGAGATGAAAAAAGAAGAGCATATGAAAGTGGAAGCTCAATCATTAGACCTTTCAAAGATCATTCTTCTAGATTGGGCCAAAGAGTTATGAGCCTCAGCCTCTAAGAGGTACAATATGAATATCACTAAACTGCCAATGGTGAGATCACTATTTAATAATGGTAAAACATTAGTATAGTGGGTAAGGAAGAAGAAAATAAAAGATAGCTTGGGAAAATTTTTGATAATGGATTAAAGGAAAGAGGTTTATTACCTTAACAAGAGACAAAATAGGTAAAAGGGTCAATCCAAATATATTGAGGACCTCAAGTCCTACATGGAGACCTATACATAAGTAGTCTTGGTCATACATGAAGGGACTAAAATGGCTAGAGAAGAGCTCAAATAAGAGTTAAAAACTCTTAGAGAGTAATAACAGGTAATTTGAGTTCCCCAAGGCATTGAGCAAGATGTGCAAAATGTAGCACTTAGGCAACATGATATTTTAGATTTTATTAATTATTTGAGAGGCAATTTCTCTCCCCATGTTAATTAATTAACTATCTTATTCAAATGTCTCAAAGAAGATGAGAATAAACTGAATTTTTTAGTGTTATATACCCCTAATAAGGCATTTAACCATTTGGAATTGAAGACCCCATTGGATGAATAATTTTTTTTGAATTTATATTTAATAATAAATTAGAAGCCTCAAGATTGGGTATCATCCTATGAATCTCTTATAAATAAATTATTCAAGTAAGAGAAGTAGGCTAAGCAAATTTTGACATAGTTAGAATTGGCAATAATTTGAGATAACAAAGGGAATCTAGTGACTCAAGTACTTTTGATTAAATGATTAATCAAGACTCTGATGGATTCAAATGGAATCTGAAAGGTTTAATATTATAATACATTGAAGCCAAATTGAGCATAATTAGGAAAAAGGTCCTAGAGGTGGAAGTCTTCTAGGTTGGATTTAGAGACACCAAGATAGAACATGCTAAGTTGATGGAATAAAAGATAAGGATGATTAGGATGCATATTCTAGATATGAACCTAATTCAAGCACATCATGATAAGTCATATAAACACTATAACTAGATAGATGTTAAGAAGAAGGTATCCCAATAGATGCCACTTGCTAGTTCTACTCCATAGACTCTAACTACACTTCTAGTATCTATATCCACATCTATGTCACCTCATACTATAGTTCCCATGGTATCTTCCGCTAAATCAACTAGTATATCTATGAGTATAGTTTTAGTTACATCATCATCAAGCACCATCACAACCATAGTTCTAGTAACAGTTTTGAGACACATCAAATAAGAGATAATTTATCATGAAGGCTATTTTTTCACAATTTTGCATGTACAGGTTATAACTAAATAGCTAATTCTAGTTGCTTTTATATTGTAATTAACTAAATAATTTTTGGAAAGATGCACATGTTGCATGACTAAGATATTTATGAATTATTGACATGTAACTGAGACTTATCTTATAGTCTATCAAGATGTAATCAAAATATTATAAACTTAGAGGATGAAGTGACCCCTTCCCCAAGATCTCTATATACATATATAACCATCTTTTCAAAGGTTTAGAGTTTTAAATGAATATACAGAAAGAAATCAAGAAATTGATTGTCATGTAATTGTGTTTGTTCTTTCTTATTCCCTCTCTGTGTTAAAGAATTTAAATTTTCCTTGCCTATATTTATTCAATATTTTTGATGTATGCCAATGCTGAAAATAAATTTGATCATTTTTTTAATGAATATTAGTCTTAGATGTGAAATAGCTATTGAATACTGATAGATTTCATTAGTTTAAGAAGTTAGTATAAGCTGAATTAATAATCCAATGTGTGTAGAGGTATCTCCTTTGATATAATCTGTTAGGTGTGAGTTATATCTACCCTAGATAACTTCTTGGTTTGAACTATAATATATTACACAAATGTATGCAAAAATAACCTTAAAAAAAGAAACCTTAAGTTGAGACTAGTAAACATCCTATATTTTATTATCCCAGACTTATAACTATGTTTTTTCATGAGTATGTAAAGGATGCAAAAAAATAACTAGTTCTTGAGATACTTGTCCACTAAAGAGATATACTTAGAAATTATATTTCAAAGACATGGAACCTCTATTATTCCCTACCCTTCCTTATTTTTTAATTTTCTTTGATATTTGCCCACCATAGGGTAGTTTTCCACCCATCCAAATTGCCTAGTGATTTATCCTTTTTTATTAGAATCCATGCATCCACCCATAAACCTAGTTAAACAACCCATAGGCTCAACCTGATATTTCACCACCCAATTATTTTAAACACATACCTATAACTCATGCTCTGAAGTGGAATCTAGTTTCATAGAGACCTTGAGATACACCAAGCTTGAACACCTTCCCTTGTAAGAAACATCCTTCCTATCAACCTTGTTATGGCACAACCCTATTTAATCAGATATACCATTAACATCCTTAGGGATTAACATGATCTACCAAGGAATATAGAGAAGTATTTTCTAACATTATCCCCTTCAAGTGGGAGGATGACTAAATAACATATCAAATCTTTCAAGGCTACCTTGATGTTAATGAATTTTATCCATGAGGATGTTTCATGTAAGATTGTTCCATTTACTCTATAAGATTATTCTTATGATTAGTATCTCAATTTTCAATAAAATTACATCACCTCATGGGATGAGTGTCAAAATACATTCATGGTATAATTTGGATAGGTAACCAATTAGATTTTGGCATATCAACTCTTTACCAGCATGAAAAGGGAACCTAATGAGTCAATCTAAGAATTCAATGCAAGATTAAATAAGATGCACACTCGATTGAATATCATGTATAATCCATATAAAAATTTAATGCTCAAGATTTACAACACACTAGATCCTATTAATATAGTATTATTGAGAAGAACAAATGTTTCTAATATGTTAGCTTTGACAATCTAGGAAACTATAAACATGGACAAGCAACTCAATCCATAGATTATCCCTCATAATCTAGGAGGTTAGGCATTCAACATCAAAACACCCATACATTAAATCATAATCAAATATACACTCTAACTCTCATGACACAACAAACAATGAATCAAAATTATGATTTATTAAAAAATCAGACACAAAGGAATCACCAATAGAATAATCATCATCAATCTCACACCAACATAGCAGTCACTTAGGTTTTTGACTCCAACAAAGCTGAATTAGTTTCCATACAAAGAATGGTTCAAACGTTGAGCAAAGATTTATAGAATATGAATAATAGGATGGGTAATACCAATAATTATAATTATTCCTTTATAATGAATAATAAACCTTTTAACATGCCCACTAACAATGTAGAACAACAACAGTACAATAAGTTACCAAAAATCAATATCATGGAAATAACTTTTCCTAATTGGTGTAGGTTTTGTAATACATCATAGCATGGAGATTCATACTATATAGAGTTTTGTGAAACCTTTAAAATCTTCTAGAGAGAGATGATCAAACAAGATCAAATGATCAATCCTCTTGATCTCCCTTATGAATATGGCCCTATCAACTCAACTATGGTTTTTGAGACTTTTGAGTCATCTTTCCCTAAAGAGGATGATAATATCCTAGAGGATAATTCTAATTAAGTGCAATCATTCCATTAATTTAATAAGAACAATTATAATTTTAGGAACATGTAGTCATTTACTACTTCTACTCTTCCCAATAATATGGTTACTTTTCAAAATCCCAAAGTTGATAATAATCCTCCTCCCCCTAAAGGTAATGATCAACCTTAGCATAAAGAGGAACAAATTAAAGGGGGATATAATATTGTTGAGTATATGAAGAAAATTAAGTCAAACATTACTCTTCATGAAGTAGCACAAATCATAGAGTAGAGGGAGATTTTATGGAAGTGCATCACAGGGAAGTCTATTGTAAAAAAGTCTAAGATAGCCAACACAAATGTTATATGCAAAATCAAACATTAAAGTCCCCCTTTCTTGTTGACCATTTAGGTATTTGGAAAGAATATACATAGTTACCTAGTAGATTTTAGGGCTTACATAATAATAATAATAATAATAATAATAATAATAATAATAATAATAATAATAATGTTGAATTCCATGTGTCAAAAGCATGGTTTAACACCAAATTCATCCAAGAGGATTGTGTTACAACTAGATAAAATAGTATTCCCTGTATTGGGAGAGATTCATGAGTACAGATAAAATAGTAGTGCTTGTAGTGAATTTAGGTTGCCTTAGAACCTAGAGAATAGATTACTATTGACATATTGATAGTGGATATTCCTAAAGGATACAGGTTGTTGTTGAGTAGAGACTAGTTAAAAACATTAAATGGATATGTTTCCTTGAGATTTTCACACATTGGCTACCTTGGAGAGGCATAGCCAACTAGATCAGGATCAATTGAGAGCCAAGAATGAAGAATCTTATTATAGAGTATAATACTACTAATAAAGGGGTAAGTTATAAATAACCTAGTCTTAGAATTTACACATTTTTCATGAAGCATGAAGTACTAGAGGAAATTTAGAACCCTTCCTAATTATAGACGCTTCATTTTGATGGAGCTAGATCTAAGTAAGGTCATGTGTCAGTATCGAGATGATCAATCCACAAGGAGAGAAACTATCAAAAACATATACGATCTAACTTCCTTTCACCAAAAAACAAAGTAGAATATGAATCCTAATTTTGAGATTACAATTTTCCCTCAACAATAATGTCAAAGAATTACTAATATATATAAATTCTGAACTTGTTAACTAAGTTATAAATAAATATTAATTAAATTATTGTATTTTAATAAATAAAATCATAGAGTCTAGGATTTAATTAGATAATTTGAATCTTTCAACATAGTATCTATCTTAAGAGAACAACATAGAGCTGCCAATTCATTGGCCACTTTTGTAGTGAACTTGACACCCTTACAGGAGTCAAAAATCTAGAAGTTCTCCATTGAATTGGTATAATGTCCTTTAGTACTAGACAATGTTGAAATTTTTTAAGTGTTTGATGATGACCAACAAATTATCCAAATTTTGACAAATTTAGGACAATTCAAATATTAAATAATTGATGACCAAGAAAGAAAACATAGGTGTCATGAAGGATTGGATGAATAATGTGTTATCTAGATAAAATATAATCACCTCTCATTGGGAATGGTCACCTTAGAAAGGACCTTTGATATAGATCCTCAAGCCCAATCACAAAGGTAGGTCAAGGTTAATGAATCTAAATTTAATTTAAAAAATTTTGGTCATGAAAAGAATGCACACTTCATCAATCTTGGTCTAAGTTACACACCTAAAGAAAGACAAAAGGTCAAGGAACTAGATATTATGTATACAGATGTCATTGCATGGACCTATGATGACTTAAATATTTTCAATCCTAGAGTCATAAATCATTTGATTCCACTCAAGACTAATCATAAACCATTTAGGAAAAGGCAAAGGCTGGTTAATCTTATCTTGGAACCATTAATTTATAAGGAAGTAGAAAATTTTCTAAGAACTAGGAAATTTTTTCCTATTAGACATTTGACTTGGGTGGATAATCTAGTTGAGGTTAGGAAAAAGAGTGGAGGGAACAAATTTTACATTGAATTTGGGAATATGAATAAAGCTAGGTAGAGGGAAAATTATCCTTTTCCCTATTTATAGGAGGTAATATATATGGATATTAGGTCTAAAATGATGTCTTTCATGGATGGATTTTCAAGCTATAATTAAGTACTAGTTGAATCAGAGGATAGGATGAAAACAACATTTACTATGAAATGGGGAACATATGCATATAAGTGAATGTCATTTGGTATGATCAATGTTGGAGATACATTTTAAATATAAATAGATCATACATTATAAAGACTGATAGGGATGTATATAATTATATACATGGATGATCTCACTATTTTTTTTAAAAATAGAGCTGATCATATCAACCATCTTTAGTCCATTTTTGAAAGGTGAAATAAGTTTGGAGTATCACTTAACCCCAAGAAGAGTATATTAGGTGTTACTAAAGGAAAGATAATAGGTCACATAATTACTAAGGATGGAATAAATATTGACCTAGATATGGTCTAGGGGAGTTTGTAAATAATGTTTCTAAATAACAAAAAGGAGCTAAAATTACACTTTATAAAGATAAATTTTGTAAGTAAATTTATATCAAGATTTGTAGAGATTTTTAGTCCCCTCAATGAAATTATCAAATCAAACATCAAATTGGATTGGATGCCTAAATAAAATAAGTCCTTCTAGGACATAAACAAGTCTATTTCACAAGCCCTAGTACGTGTAAGCCCAAATTTTTCTAAAGAATTTTTGTTATACTTATTCACCTCAAAAAATATTATTGATGTCATGCTTATATATATAATGGAATAAATTGAACATCCTATTGAATTTATGAGCACTAAATTGAAAGATGCAAAGCTTAAGTATTCCCTGATCGATAAGGAAATCTTCATTCTCATCAAAGCAATTAAGAATTCTAGGCACTATATCATTTGAAATGAGACCATTACCATAGTGTTGGATCTTTATAATAATATTATGCTAGGAAAAAATGAATTGGGAGAGTAAAAAGGTAAATAGATAGCAAAATTATAGCAATTTGATATTGAAATAAAACCTTTGAGGATTGCTAGAGGATAAAGCATAGTTTAGTTGATGACTGAACCAGATCCACACATCATCAATAAAGAGTTATGCTAGACATAGGTCTCCTAATAAAGTTGGTATTCAAGTATTATCTAGCTATCACTCACTAAAACATGCCCCAAGGAACTCAAAAGAGATCAAAAGATAGATTTAAGGCTTAAGGATTCTCATTATATGATTAGGAAAGGGTTTGTTTATATAAAGAATTATGAAGGCATTTATTTAAGATGTGTGTCACATGAAGAAGCTCAAGAAATCTTAGAAAATATTCATCAAAAGATAGGTGGAAACCATCCATCCAAAAATAATACAACCCATAAAATACTTAAAATGGGTTATTACTAGTCGACAGTCTTGAAAGATCCCCAATTCTATGTGATGATGTACCATGAATGCTAAGTTTTGGCAAAAAGAGAGGTACACAAAACAACTCCAATATAACATTTAATTTAAGGTAGGTCATTTATCCAATTGGGTCTAGGATTAATTAGGGTTATAAACCCAAATTCCTAATTTAGAAATAAGTTTGTGATCACTGCTATGGATTATTGCACTAGATAGACTAAGGTAGTAAATACCAAGAACTCTAGAGCCCAAGATGTGATAAGTTTTCTTGAAGAACATATCAAAAATAGGTTTGACACCCATATCTATTTAATTTGTGATGACAGGCCAAAATTTAAAATATTTGAGTTCACTAACTAGGCCCATGATAATTAGATTACAATTAGATCATCATATAATCACTACCCACAAGGGAATGGATTGGTCAAGTCAACCAACAAGAACCTTATAGGTGCTATCAAGAATTAAGATATAGATAAATCTAGGGAATGACACTTCTTATTGAAATATTCACTCTAAGAAGACTTTTAGCATTATTTATGGAAGGATTAGGCACAAAATGGCTCTTAAAGCTTCACCATATCTATTGGTTTATGGGAAATATCCAGTGTTCCCAATCATGCTAAAATTGTTGACATATCAGTTTATGTGATAATACATGGATCCCAATGACAAAATAGAGTCTAGATTAGTGCATATAATTGAAATAGAAGACTCTTAGGATAAATTGTTGTAAATCTTTAGATGGGGGGAATTTTGTATTAGATCTAGGAAAGGTATTTAAGATGAGAGGTCCTATTCATCATAACCCATAAGGGGGTTTTTAGTTAGAGGTGCATAATGTTATAGGAGCTCCTAGGAAGGAGTATTGGAAGTGTAGTCAAACTTATGTTTGTAAGATGTAGTTGGTTTAGTTTGAGGGAAAATAGGTTGATTATGTTTAGATGGTGGGATATTTGATCTAGGTATTTATTGTGATTGTGTAAAATAAATACTTTTGAAAGGTTGGAAAATGTTATTTATGTGTTTATATGTTGGAGGAATAGTAGAGATAGTGTGAGAGGTATTATCTAGTTGAGATGTTGAAGATGGTTATTGGAAAGTTATAAGGTCCTCTTTCCCCAACTCCATGAGATGAGATGGGGAAGAGTCATGAATGATACAAAAAGGTTGAGGGGTTGAATTCATGGGTTTTGGATTAGAATAAATAAAAGTAGCTACCCTTCTCATGTTAGTCATATTTACCACATTTTATTTATTATTGACATCTATAAGACTTTTAGCATTATTTGTGGAAGGATTAGGCTTATCATTGCTATCTTGATGATTAGGAAGAGGGTTTTGTATATAACAAGATGAACATTGGCTTCTTTATTTTTTTATGTTTCATGAGATTTAAAGGATATGTCATATGCTTATTGGCATTTATGATTGATTGATTCATTATCAAAGTTTGGGCCATGAAGGAAATATATAAATAGATTACATAATTGTCTATAAGTCTCGTGAGGGTGGCCCTAACTTGCATGAAACCAAAAAAAATTAGATCATACCATTTTTTCATTAGATAAATGGGATCAAGATCTCATGGTAGAGGCATTGGAATATGAATTTTAAGCTCAGCTAAAGATAATGATTTTTGGACTTTAATTTTTTTGGGATAAAATGTAGGATTATGAGTGTTTTTTAGAGGGGAACATGCTCCATAATGTTCTTTGGAGTGATGGATTAAATTTGTGTCATAAGTATTAGTGACACCATCATTGGTATGATGCTCTTTATTTTTTATGATAATGTGAGTGATCATAATGGGTTAAGATGTTTCAAATTAGCACACAAGAAATTTTTGTGTCTTAGCTTAGTCGAGGGATTCTTCAAAAGTTCTTGGAAAGAGAGTCCTGGCTTGATATTTTAACTTGGGGTAGAGAGAATTAGTGAATATATGAAAGATATTATCATATACCATGTTATGTTCATGTTTATTAAAAAAATTCTTCCATATTTTGATGAAATCTTATGTCATTTCAGTTTCAAGTTGCTTACAATTTTTGAAGTGAGCTAAGGTATTATCAAGGAAATCACTAGTTTGAAACTCTTGTACTATAGAGTTAATCAAATACTCCAAGATAGTGATAGAAAGGGTTTTTAGTTGATTGTACCAATATAAATCATCTCATAAGAGTGTTTTATCTAATATCTTGGTAGCATCAAAGGTATTAAGTTTGACCCAGTCTTTATAGATATTACCAAAAAAATTTAAATGTAATGTGGCATCAGTGGACCCATTATAACTGATGGTAGGTGTGATACCTCCTATGTTGATATTTTAAATTCAAGGTACTAGAGGTTCATTTTAGATATGATTGATTGTTTTATTATTTATGGGTGGTGAGGAATGAGGTTACCATGGAAATACCTAAGGTGGGGAAGGGGCATTTAGATTTTTTGCTCCCCATGAAACCTTTTGGGGTTGGTATTGAAGATGAATGAGCTGATTTTGCATTTGCATCATTTGACTTACATTATTGGTTTGAAAATTATTCATTTGATTGAGTGTTTTTAATAAAATTTGATGATTTTGGGTAGTATTTTAACTATTGTGTGCAGCAAGTGAAGCATTGATATTGGTATTAGTGGTTTGGGTTATAATATGAGTGGTATCATGTACTACACTAGTGGCATGAGGAGCTTTGGTAGAAAAATAAGCACTATTATCTTGATTAATAGTTATATCAAAAGATGCACTAGTGGAATGGTTAGAAGTATAAGGAAAGGAAGAATGAGTAGCATGATTAAAAATTTTGGAAAAAAATGCACTAGTGGATTGGTTAAGGAAGAGGGTCTTTGGAAAAGGCCCACTAGAGGTTGAACCTACCATGTTAGTGGAAATACTTGGCATGGAGGTTGAAGAGGTCATATAAGAATAATTCACGGTGTGGGAAGGAGTAAAAATATAAGGGGAATGTTGAGAATCAAAGAAAGTGTTACCCCCAAATCTATGAGATAAAGTAGGGGAGGGTGAAATAGGTTATTCTACTTTAGCACCTTTCATAAAATTATAGATGTTGAAGGGTCTTTTACTCTATGTTGAGGAAATTCCTTAATGAAGAAGAGCATTATAGGTGTGTACTCTAATTCATGATCATATTATAAGGAGAATAAAATATTGTGAACTGGGGATGAATGAGGAGTTCCATCATTGGTAGTATGAGTAAAAACATGAACATTGTTTTCATCTAGAGTAGAAGCCACAAGGTATTTTTGGGTAAACATATTAGGATCGGTAAGACTCATCTATTTTTTGGATTCAAATTTGTGTTATCCTCAAGTATAAAATTCATGATGAGAAAACAAAGAAAAAGAGATGATGAAAATAAACATTAGGAAATATGAGATAGAATTGAACTAATCCACTCTATTCTATAAACCAAAGTTCATAACAAAGAATAAGAGGACACAGTTGTATAGGTCAAATATGTACTACTTAGATAGGGGGATGAATAGGAAGATAAATAGACATAATAAGATAGGTTGATTATATATTACTTAGACATAGGACTAAACATGAAGATAAAGAGACATAATTAGATAGGTTGACTATGTACTGCTTAGATAGGGGATAGAAGAGGTAGATAAAGAGACACAGTTGGATAGGTTGACTATGTATTCTATGTAGATATTTTGAATATCCTATAAGAGACTATGTCAATAAGTATGATAGTGTTTTGAAGGTAGAGAAAGGTTTTTCAAAATAATATCTAAGCTAATGAGATTAAGCACATAAGCAATTGGATCAATGTGATTGATCCAATTGGGACACACATCACAAACCTTGCACCAATGTTAGCTAATGAAAGTTTTTCAATACAAAATATAATTATCAAAGAGAAATAATAAAATTGAAAGTAAATGATAACTAATTGTTCATTCATAAGTGTTATTTAAATTATAATTAAGTTTAAATTTAATATGATTAAAAGTTGGCTATAATAAATAACTAGAAAGCAATCTAAAGATGGTTTCAAGAAGTTTAGGCCAAAAGGGATATGTATTAGTGATTGTACTAAATTAGTATTGGGTCTTACCCCCTCAATTCATAATACTACATTGATAAGGGTGTCAGGTGATTTTATAATCTATACCATCAACCACATGTTTATAATTAGCCAAAAAACCAAGTTGACTTCCCACTTGGTGATGAAATCCAAGTAGGTAGACCTTGGGAATACAAATGTTTAATGTTTTTTTATGTGTAAAGTAGTTTTTAAGTGTGTGTAAAAGATAAAAATACTATGACTAAATTGGTAATTTGAAAAACCACCTAATTAATCTATGTCTGTTACTCTATGCATGCAAGTAACTAAAAGGAAAGGTGAATTAGTTACTAGTAAAAAGAGGTTAATTTCTTTGACTATAAAGAGTACAAAGTTAATTTAGGCAGTAGTATATTCAACCAATTTAGAAAATAGTTGAACTGGTCACTACTATTATACAGAAGTAATATCTAAAAGAACATAATCAAATAGGTTGACTATGTCTTCTGGATAGAAATAGGATACAGAATTGTGTCAAACTAGTTGACCTAATTGGCTGTAGGGTTGCAATTTTATAGATTGCAAACTTGTGAAAAATAGTTGTGAAAAAAAATTTAAAAATGATAAAGCAGGTAAGAATGAACCTTAGTGGGTTTGAAGATGTTTAGAATTCAAAAATTTATGTTGTGATACTCAAATGTTGATTTAAAAATTCTCTTAATAGATTCAAAAAGTTTGACAAAGTTTACAAAACTTGTGCATTGAAAAATAAGCTGTGAAAAGTGTTGACTGGCTTGACTATGTTTGTAGCCTTGTTTGTTGAAATAGGATAATTATGAATAGAGTCTGCTGTTTCAAATATGTATGTAAATATGGAACTAAATAATAAGAGTATTCCAAATTGATTGATCTAGTCACCTTTATCTAGAGAAGACCTACACAAACAAAATAGAGTCATTTTGGAGTGATTGTGTGTTAAATAGGTGCATAGATTATTAAGACTATACCAATAGGTTTGATATAATATTATAAAAATATAAATTATAATATAATCATAAAATGAAAGTGTGAAATAAGACCTATAAGGGTTTGACTCACGTTGGGTTCACCAAAATGTCTACAAATAGATATGCAACTAATCAATTAATCAATCTTAGCTCAGAGAAGATAGATCCTAATTATACTTTTAGTTGTTAATACATTATATATTTAGATTCATAAATAAGAGGGATATAATAGACATAACTAAGGGTTCTCTTACCATGATAACATCACTAGAGAAGGTTCCAAAGCCTCTAGTGAAGCAACACTATGAAATAACCATAGATAGGTCTTATGTTTTCATATTCACAAAAGCAATGCAAAGTAAAGTAAATTTTAATCTAGCGCTCACCAAATCTTGTGGTACAAATTCAGGGTAATAAAAATAAAAATTAAACATGCATAGAAGATCCATACTCATGTTAATGTATAGGAAATTTTAATGCATGGGAGAAAAGTACAAATTTTAATCCATCTACTCTTACGAAGGAGGAAAAAATTTAGGAATACTTACCTTTGATTATGAACCTATTGAGCCTCAATCTCTTCCTTAGACAAGGTGCTTTACAAGAGGTTTTATTGGAATTTAAGGATAACAAGGATAAGTCATCTCTAGGATACACAACTTCTTTATGCATCTAAAAGACTTCTCTAGAAGACAAGATCCATATCTCCAAAGAAAGTATTAAAACCCTAAGCTATGATCCTCAAGTACAATGGTGGATAAGCAAATTTACAATATATTATTATTATTATTATTATTATTATTATTATTATTATTATTATTATTATTATTATTATTATTATTATTATTATTAATATTATTATTATTATTATTTATAAATGATAGAAATGGATTTGTATATATAGTTGAATCTAACCATAAACCTTTGTAAAATTTTAACTGATAAGTTCGACACAATCCACTATGTATCATTATTTTTTAAAAATAGGTTAGGTCCCGATCTAGGTCAGCCAGAGCTGAATTAAACCCAAAAAATGTTCTTAAAAATTAGGATCCATGGTCATCCCAAGCCAAAAGTGTAATTTAAACTATCAAAAAGGGTTTTAGGTATAGGTAGGTTGTAATTAATGTAATGAAAAGCTTGGAGGTGTGTGCAAGAGAGGAGACAAGGCTTAGGGAAATACATAAGAGAAGGTTATGTAGATAGCAAGTGGTGGTATAGGGGACAATAATCCTAAGAATCACCATTGGTCTTCCCACCCCTTTCCCACTAAACCTTTTAAAGAATTAAATCAAAGAGATTGAGACTCGATAGGTTCATGCAAGAGAGAAAGCATTAGTAATTGATAAAAATTGAAAATATTATGTGTATATAGTATATAGGATTGAAATAGATGATGATATTCTCATAGGTATGCATGTATACACATAATATTTTTCACTCTAATATTTACTAACATTTTCTCTTACAATGGATTTTTGATTCATCAATCTCCCTAAGTTTGTGCCTTAAATGGTGCATTGGGAGTGGTGTGGGATCAGCTCATGGTACTTTGTGAGAGATGTTGGAATTCTATCTTGTTACACCATCACTACTATTAGTCTAATGTCCTACAATTTTATATCTTTCTATAATTTTTTTCTACTTCCTATCTATATGTTATATGTTTCCTATATCCTATAGTATTAGTGATACTGTCTATTTTATGACTTTATCCTTCATGTACTATACTAACCAACTCAATAAAAATTTAAGTTTATCTTATAACATTTCTATTATATCAATTTGGTTGATTTTGTACTATGTTATCTAACATTTTCCAATAGTATTAACCTATCTAATATTATCAACTTAGATTTTAGGGTGATTTTGGATATTAAAATCATGTATATATGAGTCACATTTCTTTCATGTGCTTTGTTTGTGCTCACATTTCTATCTTAAGGAAGTATTCTGGAGATTTATTTGCTTATAACTTTATCTTGGAAATAATGTCTTATTTTGTCATTGAAACTCAATAATATAAGCCATTGTTATTTCTTGACTAAGGATATATATGTCATCATCCAACCATATGATGTCTTCAACCTACAACATTCTCTTAAAAAGATACACTTAAAGACAAGGGGGAAATTTAATGTCTATGGGTCCACCCCAAGGTGATTGTTTTTATCCCTACTTTCTCCTTTATTTACTTAGTATATTATATATTACTTTTTTATTTCATTTTGGATGTATGTGTGTGTATATTTTTTAGGTTATTCCCTATACCAAATAATATGGTGTAGAAATAAGATTGCCTAGACTTTCCAGTAATTACTTTAGGTTACATAGGCCCATTTTTGGTTGACCATATCACCTTATCCATTTACAACCATCTAACCCATAGATTACTTTAGTTTATACCCCTTTACAACCATTTACTTTACTTTCATCTTTACAACCATAGTTACAACCATTTACCTATTTGGAGTTATAGTGAGAGTTATATCCTTGTGTCATATACTTAGGCTTTGGAACCCTTTCCTCTTGAAATTTGAGTTCTAGGTTATCCTCTAGTAGATCCATGGATATAATTTATCCTTACCTAATTATCCAATTATGTGCAATCTCTATTTGATTGACCTTATTTGAGTCTTAGTGTATTGAGAGAAAGATGATAGTTATAGGTCATCCTATCTCACGCATACTTTCTATTAAACTTGACATGAATCTTATCCCTCTTTCAGTTGGATTAGTTTCATGTTTTTATTTTTAGATTCTTATAAACATCATCAAAATCATCATATATCCTTTAACCCATCTATATCACTAGGTTGATACCATTAATTAGTCTTACAACTATATTGGCTAGTTGGATATCATTTTATATTTTTATACCTACTTTGTCAACCGACTTGATTACATCCTATCTTTCCAACTACACTAACCAACCTAGTATAGTTTTTTGTGTCTTTGAAATTATTGACCAATTTTTGACCTTACAGGTCAAAATTGGGCACCCCTATATGAAAATTTGGCCTTTAGATATTTTAGGGGTAAATATCATGTAATACGGTGATCTCAGGTTTATTCAACATAATATGAATGCTATTATCCTTGATAAAAAATTTCTCTAGGTACTTTTACTTTGCTTTGAGTCATTCTAACAGGTCTGAATAGAGTTTTAAATAACATTTTCAAAGTGCCATATTTTACACATGAAGAAGTTATAGAGGAAGTTAATCATGTGGGTTTATTCATACTAGTTCAAAGTTCCTATGTACTAAGTCTGAGGCCCTTCATCGAAGCACAAACAAAGTTGTTCATGTTCTAAAGCTAAATTAAACAAACATTTATAGACTTAGTCATTCAAGCTCGACCATCCACTTTGGGTTTTCCTATTAGGTAAAACTCCTTCAGAGGAGGTGTTCCACACAAAACCCATAGAAAAAGTCTAAGTGTTCTTTCTTTAAGAGGTTTTGTTTTTAGGTTTTTGTTCAAGTGTCAGGAATTATCTCAGACATTTCATCCAAAATAATTTCCCCAAAAGATATCTTTTCAAACTGAAGGGATCATTTGAAATTTTTTTGAAGGACAATTCAAATTTTTCTAAGGGCACCTCCATCTCTTAGAAAATGTCATTTTCAAATTTTTCGAAGGGGTCACTTCAAATTTTCCAAAGGGACCTTTTTAGAAATCTGAAAGGTACTTTAAAAAAAATTTGAAGGGTATTTTTGTAGGAATGTGGACCAAACAAAAGTTTTGAAAGGTGCATCCCAATCTTTTTTAAGGGTATTTTTCAATCAAGGTGCCCTATTCAGAAGTCCAAATGAATTAATGAAAAAAAAGGGGCCAAAGGATCTGTTTCAAGAAAAATCTTAAGGGAGAAGACTCGATGCAAAGATCCAAATGAATTCTCTTAGGAGAAAATGCTAAAATAAATGCTCAAAGGATTTTCTTTCAAAAAAAATCCTGAAGGAATTTGTTTGGGAAAATTGTTTACAGAAATTGTCAAAAGGAAAAATCATGAAGGAATTATTTTGGGAAAAGTGGCCAAGACAAATATTCCTAAATGACACCTTTAAATCCAAGTGCCCCAAAAATTTCTCCAAAATACATCTTACAAGTAAAATTATCCCACATAGAGGTTCCAAAAGGGCACTTTCTATGTATCTAAAGGCACTTTCCATAGTTAAAGAACACTTGGCAAAAGTTTGAAAGAAACTTAAGTCTAAGGGAATGTTTTGAATGAATAAGGAAGGTGATGGCCCCACAAACATCAATTTAAAAATACAAAAAATAGTCATTGGAGTCAACAAACTTGGCAAGAACCTGAGAAAAAATATAGAGGTGAAAAATGGCAAGATCTTGAGCATCTAGTGTAAAAAAAAAAAGTAAAAAATAGACAAGTCGATGATTCAAGTTATTACTAATAGTTGACCCAAATCAAGGAGCTTCCATGAAATTAACAAACATAGGTGTCCAAAAGATAGCTATCAATTATAAGGAGCATTTTCTAAGTATCACCATGAGTTCCATCTCCTTCAAATAGTGTTATGTGTCGACTCTCCTATTTTAAATTTTAAATGTGCATGGATGGTCTTTGATGGAGGTAGTTTCCTATGCCAATTCTAGAGGTTTTATGCCACTTTTTACTATTCTTATGACTAGTTTCGAATGAGTAGACTGATGACATGACATGACTCATCTCAACTCTCTTCCACATGCAATTGTAATTAATTTTCACTTGGTGACACATGTCCAAGTGACTCTTAGACTTCCCTTCTCTCTATCTTCCCATTTCTTCTATAAATTTTGGCCTTTTGGCCATTATATGGATCTTTCCACTTGGGTATGGTGAATCCCTACCAAATTTTTTTCTTAAATCAATAAAGATAGTTATTTTTTACCTCATTTAAGGATTCTCTAAGTGTATGTGATGGTTATTTTCTTGTACAAGTGTATCTTAACTTATCTTCACATGTCAATTTTCCTAGTACCTTATGAGTTCAAATACTTCTCTTTGTAGGTCAGTAAGAAGTGTCAACTGGAGTTTTAGGTGTAGTGAATATATTTTCCAATAGTGTGTCTTAAAATGCCTATTGTCTAAATCTTCCTATCATAAGCCAATTCCAATACCCCATGTTGAAACATTAATGCAAGAAGAAGGATGTTATTAGATTTAGTGTATATTAAGCTTCTCTTAGTTTAAAGTACATGTCAAGAATGTGATTGGAGCAGACATTTGGTACATCGCCTCTAGTATAATAGGTTTATTGTCCATGTTATTCTTAACCCTTTTCATTCCCCAAGTTGTTAGTAGTAGGAATATGAGCCAAAATGATGTATCAATGGGAGCTAGCCCCTAATCAATAAATCCACCCCCCAATAAGGATACCTATAGCCCTATGGTGGTTCCATTGTTTCACTTGAAAAAGGAGAAGTGTGTCCCATCTACTCATTGGGTACAAGTTTAAGTGACAACAAAAATTATGTCAACCAACCCATTATAGTTCTATGTTTTTTTACAACTGCATCATCTAGCCTAATACAATTATAAGTTTATCTCCAACTATATTATCCAATGTTAGAACAATTAATGTTAGTGTTATATACCTACCCTTAAAACATTAATAAAATAATTACATTGATAAATAAATAATAATATATTCTATTATTTAAATTATGTGGTTTATACTTACATTAATAAATAATAAAATAAATGGCTACAAAAATCATGGTTATGAATTGGGTGGGAGGTTGAATTCATTGGTTATAATGGTTCACTCCACTTATAAATTATTTTACATGGTAAAATAATTAACCCAATACATTCCAATACACATAATCTTATGAGTATTCAAATATTTGATATATTTTAATATTGTTTCTATGAAGAGGACTTACTAAGAAATGATGAGAGGAGGTTTGATTATATTAGGTTAATATGTTTCTAAAAAAATGAATAATAATTGTGGGTTTTTCACCTCCTTGTGTGGTTTTTCCATGCATATTTGATGTTGTGCATTTGTGTCTTTGTATTCATTCTTCATATATATATATATATATATATATATATATATATATATATATATATATATATATATATATATATATATATATATATATAACCCCTGAATATAAATAATTCAACATGGTTTTTGAGCAAGTTGTTATGTAGTTGGTTGGCAAGTCCTAGTTTTATAAATATTCGCTCAATATCCATGCTTAAAATTTCAATATCAGCCTTTTACATGCTCTTATATGGCATAGGAGAAATAAAAATTGGTTTGACATCTTTGTGGAGTGTGTAATTTTATCTAAGTGGTTTTGGATCATTTAAAGAATCCAAGAAGCAATCTACAAACCAAACAACACTAAAGAATCAATCTACAAGTGAAAACATTTCTTTTGGCATCATATTACGGCTTGGTATGACCCATGTAGATGAAAAACTCATTCAAATTCCTTTTAAATCCTCAACAAACTATTTCTCTATTTTAAAGTGGATATCTTTCATATTTTTGGTTACCCAAACCTATTGCAAAGCTTTTAAATCATCTAATTGTGTTGTATGTCCACTTGTATAGCCTATACAACATGTGTGTGTGTGTGTGTGTGTGTGTGTGTGTGTGTGTGTGTGTGTGTGTGTGTGTGTGTGTGTGTGTGTGTGTGTGTGTGTGTGTGTGTGTGTGTGTGTGTGTGTGTGTGTGTGTGTGTGTGTGTGTGTGTGTGTGTGTGTGTGTGTGTGTGTTGCATACCTAATTTTTTACCCTTAAAAATTCATTTGAGGCACATTATACATCTTATTAATTATCACAAAACATTTATGAATAGTTTTTGTGTAATAAAATGGAAAATTTCAAGCACTAATATGACTCTCTACATCATGGTTGCATTCTAAAGGTTTGACTTTAGTTTAATTTTTTTATTTTTTAAATAATGTTTTTAATAAATATAAATTCCATGTAAGCAAAAGGGGGGCCATTTTTTCAATTAGATTTTTACATAAAAAGCAAAGTAATTATTTTTTATATGCATGTCAATTCCTTATTTTATTTAAGGAAAAATGATTAATTATGCTTTAAATACAATAATGTGCAAGCATAGTTTATAAAAGTATTGTAATAAAGTTGTTTAGTGTAAATTTCTATAATACTTTTAAAACTAAGGTACAAGGTTCAAAACTCACTAAACCTTTTTTTAGTCAAACTTATTTTTTTAACTATACAATTAATTAAAAGTTTAGTTTTTATTCTTTATAACTCGTAAAAGACCTTTTATGACACTTAGGATACTTACAAATTTTTATTTTTTTACATATTTTCATTTTTTGCATAGAATTAAGTGATTACTATTATTTAAACACTAAAATATTTATTTTATTACAAAAATAAAGTATAAAACCACATTATAATTTTTATTTTTTAAAACTTTTTTAGTGTCATTTTTTTATTAAAAAAAAACTAAAAGGTGTCAAATTTTGAGGGGAAGATATGGATTATTTTAAATTTGTATTAAATAAGTCACAAATGTTAAATGGATAAAATTATAACATTTATAACATTAATATTAAATTTGAGTTTATGGTTCTAAAACTTTGGAACATTATTATTAGGATCAAAAACTCTAGGGTTAGGAAGACATGTCATGATTGAATTTATTAATGCATTTTAACATAAATTATAAGAACCCATGTCAATAGTTTTGAGTGTAAAATATGAATTCCTACTCCATATCAGTAGTCAAGAGTCACCTAAGGATGCCTATAAAATCATTGAATCTATGCATGAAGGTACTCATCTATTAAAAATCATTAAACTTATACTTGAATTACTTACTACTCCCATAAAAGGTGATGAAAAAGTAGTTAATTTTCTTGTAAAAATAAAAAACATTAAATATTAGTTAGATGGTTGTAATTTTAATCTTATTTAATATCATATTTTTTACTTTATTATTTAATTAAACATTCATGAAAAAAAATTCAATTTTATTTTATTTTTAAATTCTAGATACTAAATAGAACAAGTCATTCCTATCCTCACTACTCTTTTTTCTCTTCTTATTCAAGAATAAAAAGTGATTTCAAACTTTGATTCTAAATCTAGTTCCACCTAGACACTTCTTAATAGTGTTCCTGAAAACACTAGAACCCAAAAAACTAACCTAATCCTGCCAATGGCAAAAATGGGAACAAGAAACCTATAAATAACCATCCCAATTCAAATTTGATGAAAATTATAATTTTTGTGGTAAATTTGGACATAAAATGGAATATTGTTACAAAAAATAGAATATATATAATAATAAAACCTCTAAAAATGAAAATGAAAGAAATATTCTAATCAAAATCAATAGAAAAATCAAAATAATAATCAAGATCCAAATAATAATACTATTGCATTGTAGTATGTCTTATTTACCTTTTAAAAAAATTAATGTGATTTAGATAGTGGTACATTGCATCACATGACATATTTATCAAATATTTTATCTAACACTAAAGATATATTTGAAAGGATTTATCTAGGTGATAATTCATTTCTAGAAGCTACTAAACAAGGAAAAGTTAAATTTTCAAATGTATTATTAAATGATGTTTTCTATGTTCCTAAACTTAAAAAAAAATATTATCATATTCTCAACTTACAAATGATAATTTTTTAATAACTCTACATAAGGATAAATGGTTTATTAATAATTAATTTGGTTCTCTGATTGTTGAAATAATTTAAAAGGATGGATTATATATGTTTTTTACTTCTTCTACATGTTGCCTTTCATCACAAAGTAGAAATGAATCTTAATTGAGGTATGAAATACTAGGTCAAGTTAATTTTAAATTCTTATATTATATTTCAAATCATGGTCTTGTGGTTGTTCTTCCTTATATTTATTATCATCATAAAATATGTCAGGGTTGCTTACGTAGTAAGCAACAGACTAAACCCTTTCATAGAAATCATGATGCTAACTCCTCTCATCCCTTAGAGCTTATTCATAGTGATGTTAGAGGACCTATAAAAATTGATTCTTTTAATATATTTTTTATATTATGTTACTTTCATCGATGAACTAAAATATGTTCTAGTCTTATTATATTAAAAATAAATATGAAGTTTTATCTAAATTTAAAGAATTTAGAGATTTAGTTGAAAATTATTTTGACTTTTCTATTAAAAGATTCAAAATTGATAATAGATATGAATAAATTAGTGAATAATTTGATTAATTTTGGATTAATTATGGTATAAAAAAATATTTAACAATTTTCTATTCTGCATAATAAAATGGAATTTCTAAAATTAAAAACCAAACCATCCTTGAAATGGTTAGAATTATGTTACATTCTGTAAATGTTCTTAAATTCTTGTGGGTGAAAGCCATGACTATTTTTTTGAATATTTTTAATAGATTCCTTACTAATCTTTGCATATTTTTACACCCTTATAAATGTGGTCGAATAATAAATTGAATGTTTTTCACCTTATGATATTTGGTATTCATGTTTCCATCTTTATTCCTAAATAAAAAAGAAAGAAACTTGATCCTACCTCCTATTCTTGTATTTTTTAGGTTTTAGATGAAAAATTATAGGATTAGGAGTTTAGGTTCTATCTAAAAGACAAATAATTGAGAAAAAAATTGAGCCTTATGTGGAAACCCCTGAAATTACTTATTTTGATGAATTTGACTCTTTTATTGCTCCTTATAAATAAACAAATTCCCTAGAGGAATTTGATCCACTTTTAGATGACTTATATTTTGAATAACCTTCTCTTCTTCATGTTCAAACTAAAAGACCTAAATGGGTTGAATCCCTAATTCAATCATCCAATATTGATAATCTTAATAAAATAACTAAGTGTCAACACACCTATCATGTTTTGATGACTCTGTATTAATGTGAACCTTAATCCTTTAAGGAAGCTTTATAAGATGATAGATGGAAATTTCTTAACCAAATTGAATATAAATCCTTAATTAAAAACTAGCCTTGGGATCTTGTCATGCCTCCTCTTAAGAGGGATATTTTTTATTCTAAGTGGATTTACAAAATCAAATATAATTTAATTGGTAAAATTGACATATTTAAATATATATTAGTTTTTTATGGTTTTTCTCAAAACCCTAAGATTGACTATGTTAAAACCTTTGCTCCAATAAAAAAAATAGTACTATTATATTGCTTATTTCCCTTACAGCTCAAAATGGTTGGATTATATACAAAATGGATGTCAAAAATGAATTCCTAAATGGTTATCTAGAAGAATAAATCTACATGACTCAACCTAAAATTTTCACTAAAACCTAGCAAAAAATAATATGTTTTAAAGTTAAATAAATAAATTTATGGTTTTAAAAAACTCTTAAATTTTGGTATTCTAAAATCACTTTATTTTAAAAGAATTAGGTTTTTATAACTATTATTCTTATAATGATCACTTTGTAAAATTTAAAAATAGTCATATTATCTTAATAATATTATATTTTGATGATATTCTTATTACTAAAAATCAAATTATTTTAATTATTAAATATAAATATAAACTAAATCAATCTTTTAAAATGATTGATCTAGGCCTTCTTTGTCACTTTATAACAATGATCTTATTACAAGATAATGTAGAGTAATTTCTTACTCTACGTTGTATTCAATTGATTTTTTTTTATTCGAGCACTGCAATTTTGATTCCTGTGCATCAAGGATGAGGCCACAGAGTTTTGATGTAGAGGATGAGTTTGCTTTTGCCTAAGTGTCAAAGTGCAGCAAAAGCTGCCAAGTGTCATCCTTAGAATATGGTTCCTTTTTCCCCTTTTGTTTCTTTCATTTCAATTTTGGCCTAAGTATTGGATTCAAGTGGAAGCGGCTCTGTGTCAGCCTCCGAGAGATGAAGATGGACAGCTGGCGACTTCTGAGGACCTTGTTGTAGCTTTTTGGAGAACCATAGAATGCACCACATGGCAGCATCCACATATCATAGAGGTACCTACATTTTATTTTGACAAAGACTCCTAATGAGCTAATTAATAGAGAGAGTGAAAAGTGTTAGGTGGAGTTGAGGAGGCCCTAAATTACCTTTTTGAAGAAGCAGTGGAAGCCACCACGTGTCAACTATCAAGAGCCTTTATTTCAATGCCTCGATCCAATGCTTTCCATTCAATGCATAAAGGTGTATTTTCATTTTGCTAAGTATCAAAGTGCAGTGGAGGCTGCCAAGTGTCACCTTTTGGGTCCCTTTCTACTCCATCCCCAAAGGAAGCAGAAGGCACCACATACCCCCAGCAGGAGAAGTGGAAGATGCCACGTATCTTCCCAAGAGTAGTGGAGGTCACCACATATCAACTTTTGAGAGACCACCTTCAAGCCTAATCACCAAATCAAGATTGTGGTGGGTCTCGGATGATATTTCAAAGTACTGATGAAGCATCGAGTGTCAACAAGTGAAGACTGCCATGTGCACCCATCCTTTTTTAAAGGGTTGTCAAGGCAAAAAATGCACTAAGTTTTGTTTTAATAAAGCTGCAAAGTATCAAGGAAGTGGGCTATGATAGGTGTCAAAGGAGGGGCATTCCTCAACAAAATATAAAGAAAGTAGAAGTGGCCAAGTGTCATCCTCTGGTGCCTTCTAGATCAAGAGGAGAGAAATTTCATAAATTGACTAAGTGTCCTCGTGTCCGTCTATCTGCTACAAAAAGGAGGGAGTAAAAATAGGCAAAAGTTATTCTTGGTAGATAAAACAGTGCATCAGGTAGATTTTGGGGCTTCCAAACATTGAAGGTGTTATCTGCTTGTCCCCTAACAGCAGAGGAAGAGTAGACAGTTGAACAGCCAAACAAGTGATGGAATGAAGAATTTTAGGTGTGAAAAGAGGTACTAGATACAAATCACCATGCCTTAGTCAGGGCTTTTCTTGATAAGACCAAAATGCATCCAAAGCATTGAATGCACCATCTATTTTGCCCCTTATGAGTGAATGATAGAATGGAATTGCATGGGAAAGGAAGTGATCAAAGGAGACACCTAAGGATATATAAGCAAGAATTGTAAAAAAGAAAAGGAGGGGAATTCTATAGTTTTAGACTTTTCAGAGTTTTGGACCAATAATATCATTTTCTTTTGTTCCATTTTCCTGAGTTGAAAGGTTTATATGACTGTGTGTGTTTTTTCATCTTTTATATGACTAGAAGATTCAATAAGAAAATTGAATACTATGCCCTTGTTGATGTTATCTATGTCAATTACAAAGTAGTTTATGTTGTAGATTTTCTAGTGCTGTGATTGGAAATTTTATTTGCTTTTGTCATATTTTCTAGAGTCTGAAGTTATACATAACTGTACGTGACTTCTATGCCTCTTATGTGATTGGAGGATTCTATTAAGAAGATAGACCATTATTCCTTTTTTGACAATTCTTGTATCTCAGCAAAAGACTCTCCTATTGTGAGCCTCTATTTCTGTTATTCTAATCTTTTACATTGATCATGCACTTGTATTCTCTTAAATGCAATAGAATCCTGTAATAGTCACTCTGTGCTTAGGTTAGGATTAGGATTACACTTAGGTGCATCGCCATAGTTAGGTTTTAATTCCTACAGTTTACATTTCTATTTAGTCTCCTATCCCTTTTCCCCAACACCTATAAAATAGAAGAGAACAGCTTCTTTAAAACCTAGAGGTTGTTTCAAGTTCCATTGTCCCACAACTTGAAACATCCCATTATTGATTGGCTAGGATATAGCACAATTTTACGCCATCAATAGTTTTTGGCATGCCTAGTGGGACCCAATCTTTCAAGGAGTTGAAGAATTCTAGTGTATTCTTTAGCCAATCGGCCTTTGGAGGTTTTATCGACACCAAGAATGACTCTAAGTCATCAACCGATCAAGCAGTATCATCAAAGAACCCCTTTTGGTATGTATAATTCTATTACTCATAGCTATGAGTCTTATTCTCTTGATATGTTTAATCAAGGACAAACTTCTCCTAGGATTATGTCAAGTGATGAGGATGCACATGACCACAAGCTATACCAATTTTATGCCTAGCCTAATCTCATTTTTACCTTCAAGAAAGCATTATTGGGATTTAAAAAATATGTATTAGAGCTTGACAGCAGAAGGGGATATGGCCAAGAGATTCCTTATTGTGTCATCTATCAAGTGAGGGAAGTAATAGACCTGATTAAAAGTGAGTGGGACCCCATTGAAAGGGCAAATTGGCAAGAGCTTACATATAAGATGTTAGAAGTGTGTGGATTGATTGCATTTATAGAAGAGAGGCTAAGCATTCATGATAACTAGCCTTACCAAGTCTACCAAACTTCATATTCACCACCATAAATCCCATATCAGACATATGCCAACCCTATTCATGAGCATGGTCAAACCCATCAAGATCACTTCCCCAATAATGCAGAACGTATGATAGCAGCAAGGGAAGAGGACCCTAAACTCTCACTTTCCCCTCAGGTCCCTTCCACCCTTACTAAATAAGCTTCTTGTTTTCCATCACAGCCTTCTTCTTCAGCCCCTTTTGAAGAAGAATATATTTTGAAAGAAGTAATTGAGCATGCAGAAGAATATGCTCAATTCATGGCTAGTCAAGAAGATTCCATAAGAATAGATGAGGAGGAAATCACCATAGGTACCCCCTTTGATGAGCAAGAGGACAAGCCATAAGCTTTTTCCTTAACTTCAGATGAAGAGGAGATCATTTCTGACTTCTTTCTCACCTTGCAAGAGGATATGGAGGAATATGGATACTCCCTTGACCAAGTCATTGAGACAGTTAACACTATCATTCAGGAAGGCTATGGATTGGCTAGATATGGAGAAGATGACTGTGAGGCCCAAATGAGTATGTAGAAGGAAGTCCATCTTTTAGATTCAACCTTGCAAGAGGATATAGTCATTAAGGAGCATACTAATGAAATAAAGCTGGAATCTAAAGGAAAAAAGCCAAAAGAGAATGGGTATCAAAAGGCACAGAGTGAAGAACCAATAGCCAATGATTTCTTGATGACACCTAATAACATGAAGAACTAGTATTCGATGGGCATTCAAGGACAAGAAGAGTTCATAAAGGTCAAATACATGTTTTACTCAGACTCATTCGAGTGCAGGCAGACCCATGCGACTAGTGCAGAGAACATTCCATCAATGACATATCCCTTACAATCACCAGTATGGAAACACAAGTTGGCTTGTCATAAAGAGGACGTAGGAAAGTTTATATTTGATCCTGGAGGGAAATAAAGATTTGTAATTAATATAGTTAGGTAGTTTCCATTCCCGCATCACTTTGTTTCTTTTTTTTTTGCTTTCTTGATTTCTTTTAAAATAAGCATTTAAAACATAGAGTCAGCATCTTAGGAATTCTTTAATTTTTTAAACCTTGCAACAATAAATGCTTCCCCAAATCTTTGAGATCTGTAAGGTACCTTGCACCGCATAACATGTCTACCTTGTTGTTTCCCTAAGATTGAGTAGGATTTGCTAATAGTCACCTAAAATTTATGCCATTTGGGACTTGATAGGCCCATAAATACCCCCTTAGCAAATTTTAAATTTTACAACTCTCAAGCACTCTTACAAAAATATCTTGCTCATTGCGATTGTTAGCACCTAGTAAATTATTTCAGCAAGCATATTTTGATCTTGAGCAAAGTTCATATTAGAGTATCATACAAGAAACATAGAGATGGTAGGAGCATCATCATCCCAGCAAGGGGTAGGGACACTTGGGTATCTTGATAGATTGCTGGCAAGCAAGTCATATGCTACAGCTCTTGCGTAGCCACCAAAGAGCTACCTGAGAACAAAAGCTCTAGGAGTTGGTCAAACTAGTGACCCATCCAAAGTAAGAGCCTATGTAGATGGAATTATGGACCCAGTTCTATAAAGAGCCAGTGGTAAGAACCTCAGAGAAGGGGCACACCAATGGTGTCTACAAAGAGCTTGGGCAAGGTAGTATGAGACATTTGAGATGAGGATCTGAACCTCACAACTGGCTCAATTTGTTGTCCCAACTATGCACCCATGCCCAAATATAATTAAACTATGTGTGGGCTTACTCAACCCACAATCTTGCTCCATCCAACAAGGCCCCTTCATGTTGTAGGTCACCCCTCAAGCTATCAGGGACATGCTTGCCCTTTGATATGATGATACCACCATGTTCCCCACTATTGAAAGGGTGTAGAGGATGTGGGTGAATGTCAACACTCAGACTAGGTTCTTGAGGTCTGAATTGTAAATGAATGATGGTGACACAATGGTGCCTATGCTCCCCACTTCAAGGACTCAATTCACACCCACCAGCCAGGATGTACTATCGATGATGGCTCTCATCTTTAGCATGAAGGATGATGCAGTGGTATATGCAGAGCAAATGGCCATCCTCTTCAGGCTAAAAATAGTTGACAAGATGTAAGAGTACCATCTTGACTTCTCTAGGCATCTTGCCTTCTCGATGGTCAAGAAACTAACCTAGTTCAGGGCACAAGGGATATTCAAGTATTCCTCCTTTCTATTCCACCTCATTCTACACCAAAACCCTGACCTTTTCTCCCAATTTATGATCTTGAACCTATATGACCCAGCCTTTGATCCCCAAAGAACCATACATGTGTCTACATGGACACATATTTTATAAAAAACCAGTGACACATATGACTTTTAGGAATTATTCATCACCCCTATTCTTCATTGCCTCAGCCCTGAGCCTATTATAAATAGGCTATTCCCAAGTGTCATGAACCTCCTAGTTAGTTATCACATCCCATGTGATTACTCTTTTGGGGCCCATCACAAGACCTTAAGGGTCTATGGATTTTGTGGGGAGGTAGTATTGCTACCAAAAGTTTTGACTCTTCGATTAGCATTCCTCAAAGTTGTCAGGCAAGTATCTGTGGTGGACAATGAATATGGCTAAGGGAAGAAGAAGAGGAGATTGTATAGTCTCCTGTGTATGGTAGGCAGCGTGAGCTTAGAAGCCAAAGAAGCTAAGATCGTGCTACTAAGGAATCTAACCTCCCTAGGCTTCTTATTGATAGAAGACAAGTGGGTTTATGACCCAGCAGAGTACATAGCCTCCTTACTAAGGACAAATAGAATTGGAGCCAGGATTGTGCATGAAAGTTGCCCCTTTTGGGAAACCAAGAAAAATCCTATAGAAGACACCCCTAGTCTCTATGTTGAGTTGATGGACTTGCCTCTTCCACCAAATAGGCCATGGGAGACCTTCTATGATAAATAGAGGGAGTTCAATCCCAAGGCAAGGATGACCTCTAGTTTGAGAAGGACACTGAGGAACCAAGGATGGGATGTAGAAAAAATTGAGGCCTATTGGAAATATAGGCAAGAAATCTCTCAGACCACCCATGCCTTCGGAGGTGTGGACTTAGATGAAAGGTGGGAAGAACTTTGGGATGAATTGCATCCATCCCCTATTTCTAGCCCATACACAAGCCAAGCACTAACATTTGGGGTAGAGCAAGCAACTGGAATAGGACCAAGCCAATAGCTGTAGACTTCAAAGCAAGCTATAGCTACCAAAGAATAACAAAGAAGTGTGGTATCATCACCACCAATATCCTCCTCATTAGTGGGAGTAATTGAAGTCCCCAATTCCCCACATGCACCACCAGTAACAATAGAGGTAGAAGGGAGATAAACACAACTAGAGGTGGAGACACCCAAAAAAAGGAGGGTACAATTCCAATTGGACCCAAATGAGGAAGAGGAGCCTTCATAGCACCCCATGTAGAGCACTGTAACCTCCCCATAGGTGAGTATTCCTCCCCCTCTTCCCTCTCAATCTATTCCTCACCTTGCCAACATAACGCCTCCACCCAGTCAAGTGACACCTCCTGCCACTACTACCATTCCCATTTTGTAAGCCACCCCCTCATCAGCACCTTAGGCCCTCACATTACCCCAATTTTCCCTTTCCATTCCCAAAAATATGCCCTTGCAACTCACCCCTACACAACCAATGGCTCTCTAATATGGCCTACCATAAGGATTTCCTTTCACAGGAGGACATATTGTGTCCCCTTCCACCTTTTAGACGTAGGCTGACGCTGTGAGGAAGGCAAGAGAAGCCTAATTGGAGAAAAAGAGGAGTAAAGAGAATAAAGCAATGGCAGTTCCAAATTTGAGTTTGTAATTTGACCCCATTCAATAGCAGCTGATAGTGACCCATTTGTCACCCAACATTGCCAGGCTCAGCGAGCAAATACAGCTAGAGGACTACACCATGAACATAGTGGCCATTGATATGTCCCTATTCAGGCCTCAAGATAGAGGCAAGCTACTGACTAAATCCACTTCTCTAGTCATAGAAGACTACTTGAAGAAATCAAAGAGACTACAAAAGATGGAGGTTGATTTGGCCTAAGAGAAGGCAAATTGTAATAGTTTGGCCAAACAAATAAATAGGAAAGACAATGAGATAGCTAGTCTATAGAAACAGTTGCAAGATATTGTTTCCCTCCAGACTCAACGGGCAATTCAGGTCCAAAATAATTCATTAAAGATGGAGCTTGCACTTTTAAAGGATGTAGCTACAGCTCTGAGGTAGAAAAATGTAGCATTGTAGGGAAGAGTCGAAGGAATTCAATTGCAGGTTACCTAATCACAGCAAAGGTTGCTGGAAGAATAGAATAAGGCTATGGCTTTTTAAGCCTAAATCCAAGCAGAGCAATAGAGAGTAGCACAACTAGCAATTGAGATAGCCAATAGGCCCAAAAGTGTTAGAGTTAAGCAGATGGTGAAGGAGATCTATGAGTCAGCATGGGTGAGAATTTCTTCAAAGATCCTCCTGCTCAGGCCACTTTTCACCTTCTTATGTAATGCACAGCAGCTGTGTAAAAGGGTAGAGAATCTAGTATAGAATATTCTGGCCATGATCTCCTAGAGCACAGACTCTCATTCACTACTAGAGAAGCTCTACAACTCAAAGGATGTGACATTGGTAGCCACAGAGATCCTTGACAGAATGGCTACCAAAAAATGGATTAATGAAGAGCTCAGTCACAATGTCGCAGCCAATAGTTGCAGAAGTTATCTCAATGTCATAAAAGAAGGCATCAATGAGATGAGACAACACATTAAAGATTTGGTACAACTAGGCTTGCCTTCCCCATTTCCAAATGCAAGGATGATGCTGATGGTGGATCAACTTCACACATTATTGATGGCTAAAAAATTGGATCAAACAGTCTTTTAGTGCTTGCAGGATGATTCCTCAGCCCCAGAGGTTGAGACTATTCTAATTCCTATTTTCTAGCTAGAATCTAAGCTGAAAGCCACTATCTAGATCTTAGAAACCTTCTCACACAAGGATCTCATTAGCTTGGACCTAGCTTTTGATGAGTTGCAGAGCAAGCAAGGATTATCTGACCATGAGTGGTTTATCTTCTAGATAGCTCTCTTGAAGTTGTAAATTTTGAAATTTTGATCAAGCAGGAGTTGGGTTCTTTTTGAGTAGGCTCAAAATTATTGTGGTCACCAATAACTATAGAGTAATTTCTTACTCTACACCATATTCAATTGATTTTTTTATTCAAGCACTACAATTTTGGTTCCTACACATCAAGGATGAGGCCGCAGAGTTTTGATGCAGAGGACGAGTTCATTTTTTCCTAAGTGTCAAAGTGCAGTAGAAGCTACCAAGTGTCATCCTCAGAACATAGTTCCTTTTTCCCCTTTTGTTCCTTTCATTTCAATTTTAGCCTAAGTATTGGATTCAAGTGGAAGTAGCATTGTGTCAACCTTTGGGAGATGAATATGGATAGCTAGCGACTTTTGAGGAACTCGTTGTAGCTTTCCAGAGAACCATAGAATACACCACATGGTAGCATCTGCGTATCATAGAGGTACCCACATTTTATTTTGATAAAGACTCCCAATGAGCTAAGAAATAGAGAGAGTGGAAAGTGCTAGGTGGTAGTTGAGGAGGCCCTGAATTACCTTTTTGAAGAAGCAGCGAAAGCCACCATTGTTGACTACCAAGAGCCTTTATTTCAATACCTAGGTCTAATGCTTTATATTCAATGCATAAAGGAATATTTTCATTTTGCTAAGTATCAAAGGGCAGCAGAGGCTACCAAGTGTCACCTTCTGGGTCCCTTTCTACTCCATCCCCAAAGGAAGTGGAAGGTACCACATACCCCCAGCAAGAGAAGTGGAAGATGCCACGTATCTTCCCAAGAGTAGTGGAGGTCACCACGTATCAAATTTTAAGAGACCACCTTCGAGCCTAATCACTGAATGAAGATTGTGGTGGGTCCCAAATGACATTTCAAAGTACTGATGAAGCGTTGAGTGTCAACAAGTGAAGACTACCACATGCACCCATCCTTTTTTAAAGGGTTATCAAGGTAAAAAATGCACTGAGTTTTGTTTCAATAAAGCTGCAAAGTATCAAGGAAGTGGGATATGATAGGTGTCAAAGGAGGGGCATTCCTCAACAAAATATAAATAAAGCAGAAGTAGCCAAGTGTCATCCTCTGGTGGCTTCTAGATCAAGAGGAGAGAAATTTCATCAATTGACTAAGTGTCCCCGTGTCCATCTATCTGCTACAAAAATGAGGGAGGGAAAATAGGTGGAAGTTATTCCTGGTAGATAGAATAGTGCACTAGGTAGATTTTTGGGGCTTGTAAACATTGAAGGTGCCATCTGTTTGTCCCCTAATAGCAAAGGCAGAGTAGATAGTTGAGCGGCCAAATAGGTGATGGAATGAAGAATTTCAAGCATGAAGAGAGGTACTAGATACAGATCACCATGCCATAGTCAGGGTGGTTCTTGATAAGACTAGAATGTATCCAAGGCATTAAATATGCCATCTATTTTTCCCCTTGTGAGTGAATGACAAAATGGAATTGCACGGGAAAGGAAGTGATCGAAGGAGACACCTAAGGCTATATAAGCAAGAATTGTAAAAAAGAAGAGGGGAATTTTATAGTTTTAGACTTTTTAGAGTTTTAGACCAATAATATCATTTGATTTTGTTCCATTTTCCTGAGTTTAAAGGTTTAAATGACATTGTGTGTTTCTACATATTTTATATGACTGGAAGATTCAATAAGAAAATTGAATACTATGCCCTTGTTGATGTTATTTGTGTCAATTACAAAGTAGTTTATGCTGTAGATTTTCTAGTGTTGTGATTGGAAATGTTATTTGCTTTTGTCCCATTTTTTGGAGTCTAAAGTTCTACATAATTATGCATGACTTCTGCACCTCTTATGTGATTGGAGGATTCTATTAAGAAGATTGAACACTATGCCTTTGTTAACAATTCCCGTATCTCAACAAAAGACTCCCCTGTTGTGAGCCTCTATTTCTATTATTCCAATCTTTTACATTGATCATGCACTTATCTTCTCTAAAATGTAATAGAATCCTATAATAGTCACTTTGTGCTCAAGTTAGGATTAGGATTACACTCAGGCGCATCACCATAGTTAGGTTTTAATTCCTGTAGTTTGCATTTCTGTTTAGTCTCCTATCCCTTTTCCCCAACACCTATAAAATAGAAGTGACCAGCTTCTTTAAAACCTAGAGGTTGTTTCAAGTCGCATTGTCCCACAACTTGAAACTTCCCATTGTTGATTGGTTAGGATCTAGCACAATTTTATGCCATCAACAAATAAAAAAATAAATTGTTACATTTCAATCTTAGTATACACATAACCTACTTGTTAAAATGTTCTTGACTATAAGCCCACAGCTACCCCTTTTGAAGTTGGTGTTAATCTTGATCCAAAACCTATGTTTGATAAAGATAACACCACTCTATATAGATATCTAGTTGGTATTTTTATTTATCTAAGATTAATAGACTATATATTTCATTTGTTATAGGTGTTACTTCCAAATTCATGTAGGATCCATACTTAGATCATTGTAAATTAGTAAAATAGATACTTTGGTATATCAAAAGAACTATAAATTTTGCTTCATATTATTCTTACATTAATCATTCTAATTTATATGGTTATTGTGATGATAACCATGAGGGTGATATTATAGATCACAAATCTACTTTTGGATATGTGTTAAAGTTGTGAGTATGTTCTATCACTTAGAGCAACAAAAAACAACTTATTATTTTTTTCTCTTCTACAAAGATGAATATATAAGTGTTATGTAAGCTATTAAAAAATCCATGTGACTTTGAAGGTTATTCTAATAACTTCATTTGGATGTTTCTCACAATACCACCCTTCTTTATGATAATCAAAGTTGTATAGTTCTGGCAAAAAATCTAGTGCAACACCAAATAATTAAACATACTAAATTTCATGTTCACTTTATCTGAGAGAAAGTATCAATGGTGACATTAGTCTCCATTTTTTTACTATGTATGAACAAATGGTAGATACCTTCATAAAACCACTTGGTGTTACCAAGTTTATAATTTTTTTAAATGTTGGGCCTCACATACTTTTCATATATTGGGAGTGTACATGACAATGTCACTTCGTAATGGCCATGCATTTATTTATTCTTATCTATACTTCCCAAATTTTAAAAATATTTTAATAGGTAAATTTATGTGATTTTTTAAAAATCCACCATATCTGAGTTTACATTGTACCAAATTCTTAAAATCATATCTTGTAATGGAGGCCCTTAGTTTATAAAATGATGTAAAATGATTGGTTGATTATTCATGAGAAACTATGAGATGTCTCACAATCATGATAGCCTAAAACTAATTTAAGTAGTTTATGGATTATAATTTTTTATTTAAAAATGTGATATTGGAATGATAAAGTGTTTTACATCCTTCAAATGTTATATGTACCTGAAACTCATTGTAGATGGTTTACAGAGTATAATTCCTTTAGTATAAAGGTGGCTATAACATTTATCCCCACTTAATAATAAGGGGGAGTGTTGGAAAAATTAACGTTAGTGTTATATAAATTCCACTAAAATATTAATAAAATAATTACATCATAAGATAAATAATAATATATTTTATTATTTAAATTATGTGGTAAATTATTATGTTAATAAATAATCAAATATGTGATTATAAACATACCATTTGAATTGGGTGGGAGGTTGAACCCATTGATTACAATAGTTCACTCCACATATAAACTATTTTACATGGTAAAATTATTAACCCAATGCATTCCAATACACAAGCTTATGAGAATTCAAATATTTAAGATATTCAAATATTGGTTCTATGAAGAAGATTTATTGAGAAGAAGTGAGGGGACAAAACTTGATTGTATTGGGTTAATATGTTTCTCAATGAATGAATAATCATAGTGATTTTTTTACATACCTATGAATGTAGATGATATTTATGAATTATATATCACCTTAGTCTTGTACACTTGGAAAACTCAAACATTGATTGTTCCTCTCAATTTTGGATCTTTCCTACTTTCTTAATCTTTCATCTAGTATATCTTATGCCTTGTGTCCTATCTCTTATTCTAACCAATCTTATGTTGATGACCTAGACCTTCTATCTTGCCTAGAATTATTAAAATATGCTTATTTTATTACATTATAAGTTCTAAGCATGTGCCTATT
Organism: Torreya grandis; assembly: GCA_037957365.1. Classification (NCBI taxonomy): domain Eukaryota; kingdom Viridiplantae; phylum Streptophyta; class Pinopsida; order Cupressales; family Taxaceae; genus Torreya; species Torreya grandis. Next base: position 58,212 of record JARHVA010003491.1, read on the forward strand.
TTTTAACTATCAAGACATAATCTTTAGTCCTAGACCTCTACATCGATGCTAGTGTCCTACTCTAGTGTAGGTGTCTAATGCCCTAAAGTCATCTAATTTACAAATGAAACATATCCTAATGGTTTGTATAATTGATTTAATGTATTTTATTTCACTAAGAGGATTGGTATAAATATAATATCAACCCTCATTCATTCCTCACCTAGAAACTTCTTACCTACTCATTAGGCAACTTACAAAAGGCATTCAACCGAGCACTCAAGTGAGAAAATCTTCCCTATTTTCTCCTATTTATATTTTAGTAATAGAGATAACACATACATAGGTCTAAAGTATTGAATGATTATATACAACCTATATTTTCCACTTTATAATCTACGTTATTATTGTACTTCATTTATACACATTGCATAATTCACACATAATCCAACATATAAAGGAGAACTATATAATTCTAAGGTCCTATTTTAAGTATTGTATATGTAGGTAGCACTCATTGACAAAGGGGTCTTTAGGTTAGCTTGACACTATGTGCCCACCAACTCATTTTCTCCATGGTCATTATAAATGTAAATAACTAGGGTTTTATAATTTCATGAGTGATAGTCCATGACCCAGATCTAAATGCACTAGAGTAAAGGTGAAGATAAGCCTAAAAGAATCTCTGTGGTCACACTTTTCTATTAGGTATTACTAAGAATATCCTTCATAAACAAGTTAGCAAAGAATTATAAATACACAAAATAAACTATGAAAATTAGCAATATATTAACTCAGATAAGCAAAACTAAATTACAATGGTTGAATTTTAGAATCATTGGCCTCTTCAAGGTAGAAACCTCCTTTGAGTAATCTCAATATAATAAATTCTTGGATGCCTTCATTGGCCTCAACACATACTTTTATACGAAGTCTAATCTAAGAAACTAATATTTCCCATTAATGTGGGATAAAACAAAATGCTTACAGGATGACTTACAAAGCATATGCATCCATAAAAATTATTATACTAAAAAATTAAAGAAAATAGGTAGCACATGTTCCTAACATCCTCTCCCTCTTAGAAAAATATTTATACTCAAAGCTTCATGTTGTGTTGTGGAGCCTATTTCTATATTATAATGTATTTTTAAATACTTTACATTTTGAATGTATTGTATAGTCTATATGTATTTTCACAAGGGTTCAGGGGCGGTATCCTCCAAAAATAATTTTGGACCCCCTTTAATGGAAAACCATTTTTTAGGTTGACTTAGCCCATGGTTTTGGTACCCATTATTTTATAATACCACTTTGTTGATGTATTATGTATAGATAGATATTTCATAAGTAATACATCATGAGAAAAAAGGTTTGAGAAGGAAGAACAGAGTGTGTGAATTTAGGTGCAAATTCAAGAGGGTTTATTGAGCACAACTCTAAACAATATTTGTGCATTGTAATTATGAGAAGATTTATTTGAGAGTGGTTATACTCTCATGTCTTATAATAAAATATGAATAATCATTTTTTAGTGGATATAGCCCACATTGGGTGAACCATGTTAAATTTGGCCTTCTTATTTTACATGTTTATTTTTTGTTCTTTATGCATCTCTATTTATATCTATTGTTATTATGATTTTATGAAATTATTCTACATCAATTTCTATATTTATTCCTAACAACTGGCATAAGAGATTTAGGTTGTATTTACTGAAGTGTTGAATTATAGGAAGGGTTATTAGTTCAAATGGGAGTTATAGCTGATGATCATAGATCAAAGGTTGAAAATTTCAATGGATAAAAATTTGGTTTATGGAAGATGCAGATGGAGTATTACCTCTATCAAAAGGACCTTCATGCTCCACTGGGAGAAAAAGTAAAACAATTAATGAGTATGATAGATGAGGCTTGGGAGATGCTTGACATGAAATCACTTGGGGCCATAAGGTTATGCCTTACATATTTAGTTGCATTTAATATATCATAGGATAAGAACATATAAAGTATCATGAATGCATTAGGGAAGTTAAATGAGAAACCCTGTACTTATAATAAAATATTTTTAATGAAAAAGTTATTTAATATGAGGATGTCTAAAAGTAGTTTAGTTGCTAATCATCTAAATGAATTCAATATGGTTGTGAGTATGCTTAATTTTGTAAAAATATATTTTGATGATGAAGTTAGGGCTTTGCTTTTCTTTTCCTTACAAAAAAATTAGAATAGCCTAGTAATTGCTATGAGCAACTCGGTCTCTCATAATGACAAGTTAAATTTTGAGGATGTCATAGGAGTAATCCGTAGTGAGTAAATGCAATAGAAAATCTCTGGGGAGACATCTACTTTAGGTGATGCTTTGGTAGTGGAGAGTAGATGGAGACAAAATTTTAAAGGAAAAGGAAAGTGTGGAAAATCAAATGGTCCTGGAAGGTCAAAATCAAGGGCCAGGATGGTATGCTAACGTTATGGAAAGACTAGACATGTGAATAAGGATTGTTGGTCTCTTTAGAACAAGAATAAAAATTAGGAAGACACCAAAGAGGTGAATGTGGCAAAAAGTAATGTTTGTTAGGATGCATTAATTCTCTCTATTGACAATATTGTTAAGCCTTGGGTTTTAAATTCAAGGGCTTCTTTTCATGCTACACCATATAAGCATTATTTTATTAATTATGTTCAAGGGGATTTTGGACATGTTTACCTTGGTGATGATGAGCCTTATATCATAGTATGAAAAGGAAGTGTTCATATCAAGATGCAGAATGAGAACACTTAGATACTAAAGGATGTCAGGGATGTGCCTAAGTTGAGATACAATTTGGTATCCATAGGGCAACTAGGTAGTGAAGGTTGTATGGTGACATTTACAATAGATTCTTACAAGGTAACCAAGGGTGATCTTATGGTAGTAAGAGGTAAGAAGGTTAGTACCTTGTATTTATTAATTAGTGTTGATTATTGTAATTTGATTTATACAGATGCAGATGTAACTTTTTGGCATAATAGGCTCAGTCACATGGGACAAAAGGGCATTCAAATTTTTAAAGATCAATTACCTAGATTGAAAGGATATGATTTAGATTTTTGTGAAGATTGTGTGTATGGAAAATAGAAAAGGGTAAAGTTCTCAAGGTTAGACCTATGAGGAAAGAGAATAAGTTGGAGTTGATTCATTCAAATGTATGGGGGCTAGATCAATTATCTTCTATTGTTGGGTCATCACTTTTATTGATGATGTAACTAGGAAAGTTTGGGTGTATGACATTAGGCAAAAATATTATTTGTTTGATATTTTTAAAAGATGGAAAGCTTTGGCTGAGAATAAAATAAGGCTCAATTTAAAATGTCTCGGGCTAGATAATGGTAGGGAATATTAAAGCAATAATTTTTTTTAATTACTATTCAAGGAATGGAATTTGTAGATAGAGGATGGTTATAAGAACTCAATAGTAGAATGGGGTGTCAGAAAGGATGAATAGTAATATCATGAAGTGTGATAGGATCATGAGGTTGCATGCAGGACTGCCTCTTCAATTTTGGGTAGAAGAATAAACACAACTGCATATCTGATAAATAGAGGTCCTTCATCTACTTTAGATGGGAACATACTTAAGGAAGATTGGTATAGTAATAAGATTGATTATTCATTTCTTAGAATATTTGGATTTGAAGACTTTTTCCATATTTATAAGGATGATAAGACCAAGTTAGAGGCTCAGTCTAAAAAATGCAGCTTTATAGATTATGGTGAGGATGAATTTGGTTTCCAAAATTCGAGTCTTAAGGACATGAAAATATTTAGGTCTAGGGATGTCGTCTGTAATGAAAAAGTCATGTATAAATATTAGTTATAAGATTATAAAGAAGATTTAATAAAAGAGTACCCAATACTAGAGAACATTGTAGATGATAAAGTGTTTGAGCAACCATTTCAAGAACCTAATCGACAAGAACCACAAACTCCTATGGTGAGAATGTCTCCTAGGGTAAGAAGGGAACCTAAAAATTTTTCTCCATCTCTTAATTATTTTTTACTCACTGACAATGGAGAGCAAGAGTGCTTTGAAGAAGTAATGTAGGTATATGCCAAGAAGAAGTGGGAGCAATCTATGGATGAGGAACATTTGTCTCTCATGGAAAATTAGACTTAGGATTTGGTAACCCCACCTAAAGGTAAGAGAGTATTGAAGAACAAGTAGGTGTATAGATTTAAAGAAGATGATGGATGCAAGAAAAGGTACAAGGCCTAGTTGGTGGTAAAGGGGTTTGCACAGAAGAAGGTATTTGATTTTGATGATATTTTTTCCCCAGTGGTAAAGATGAGTTCTATTAGGACTATTCTTGGGATAGTGGTAGTGGAAGACTTACACTTAGAGTATATGGATGTGAAGATTATTTTCCTTCATGGTGATTTAGAAGATGACTTGTATATAGATTAGCCACAAGGATATGAGGTCACAAGAAAGAATAATATGGTGTGAAAACTGAAGAAGAGCTTATATGGCTTGAAACAAACTTCATGATAGTGGTACAAGAAATTTGATAGTTTTATGATGGATCAAGGATACTCTAGGTGTCATTCAGACCATTACGTATATATCAATAATTTTGATGATGGTGATTACATTATCCTTTTTCTATATGTGGATGACATGTTAGTTGCAGGTAAGAACATGTGAGAAATAAAGGTACTTAAGGAATAGTTTAGTAATTCCTTTTCTATGAAATATTTGGGAGCATCAAAACAAATCCTTGGAATGAGAATAACTGAAGATAAGAAGGAATGAAAGATTAATTTATCCCAAGAAGATTACATCAAAAAATTCTTGAAGAGGCTTAGTATGTAGGATACTAAACCAGTTGGGACTCCTTTGGCAAGTCATTTTAAGTTATCAAAGGAACAGTGTCCCAAGATAGAAGAGGAGAGAATCTAGATGTCACATGTACCATACTCATTATCTATTGATAGCTTGATGTATGTCATGGTGTGTACTAGGCTAGATATTTCCCATGTAGTGGGTGAAGTAAGTAGGTACATGAGTGATCTAGGGAAAGAACATTAGAAGGCAATGAAGTTGATCCTTTCATATTTGAGAGGGACCATGGGGAAAGTTTTAAGCTATGGTAGATTGGACACCACTTTGCATGGTTATGTAGATTCAAAAATGACTAGAGATTTAGATAATAGGATAATTACAATAGGATATGTATTTATTATAGGTGACATAGTCGTGAGCTAGATTTCATGACTACAAAAACATGTGGCTTTGTCAACTATAGAGGCTGAGTATTTTTCTACCATAGAGGCAAGAAAATAAATGATTTGGTTACAACAATTTCTTTAAGATTTGGGGAATAAGTAGGAGAAAGGGAAGTTATAAAGTGATAGTTAGAGTGTGATACATCTATCAAAGAACTCTACTTTCCACTCTAGGATGAAGCATATACAATTGAGGTACCATTTCATTAGGACAAATTTAGAGGAAGAGAAGTTAAACTTGGAGAATATTCATACCAGTCAAAATCTTGATGAGATGATGACCAAAGTGGTTACAAGGGAGAAATTAAAGCTATGTTCAATTATGATTGGGCTTCACAGTTGATATTGAAGGGTTGAGAAGCTTACTCAAAGAAAATCAGTCTCCAAATGGGAGATTGTTGTGTTGTGGAGCCTATTTCTAAATTACAATGTATTTTTAAATACTTTACATTTTAAATGTACTATACACTCTATATATATTCTCATAGGGGTTTGGGGGTGGTAGCCCCCGAAAAAAGTTAGACCCCCTTTAATGGGAAACCATTTTTTGGGTTGACTTGGCCCATGGTTTTGGTACCCATTGTTTTATGATACCACTTTGTTGATGTATTATGTATAGATTGATATTTCATAGGTAATACATCATGAGAATAAGGGTTTGAGAAGAATAGAGTGTGTGAATTCACGTACAAATTTAGGAGGGTTTGTTGAGTGCAACTCCAAACAACACTTATGCATTATAATTGTGAGAAGACTGATTTGAGAGTGGATTTTACTCTCATGGTTTATAATAAAGTCTAAGCAAGTGTTTCTTGGTAGATGTATCCCACATTGGGTGAACCATGTTAAATCTAGTCTTCTTATTTTGCATGTTTATTTTTTGTTCTTTTCTACATCTCTATTTATATATATTATTATTGAAATTCTATGAAATTATTTCACATCAATTGTTGTATTTATTCCTAACACTTCAGATGTGGGAGTTGGTGTTGAATCTGAAATAGTGGTTCCCATGTGGCATCCTTTGGCTACATTCCATGCCACTAAATTAAAACCTCTATGATGGAGTGAGAGTGAATTCGGCATGTGTACCTATCTATGATTTCCTCTGGATCAAGAAGGATGGATCCCTCATTATCAATCTCTTGTAAAATAGTTTGCTCTCTGATGTTTGGGCCAAAAACTTTTTTCAAACAAGAGACATGAAATACTAATTGAATTTAGGAAGAATTTGGGAGTTCCAACTTATAATAAACTAATACAATCTTGTATATAACCTCATAGGGTCCATATAACTTGGGATCTATCTTATGACACCCTTTGAGTTTTAGGGACAATTGCTTGTATGGTTGTAGGCAAAGAAAAACCATATCATTGACTTGAAAAGTGCAATCAAAATAGTACTAATCAGCCTATTGTTTCATTTGATTTTGTGCCATAAAAATATTGTCTTATAGGGTGTTGAGTATCTAATCTTAGCTATAAAGGATCATGCTAATCACTTGAACTAATGAACTACTAGGGGTGTACAGAAGGAGCACGTGTGGTGCTTAACCATAGATTGCTTCATATGGTTTCATTTTAGTTAAGGTGTGGTAGGAGGTATTATACCACCATTTGGCAAGGGGAATACACTTCTCACACTAATGTTATTATTCTAAGGTGAATTAATGAAGGAAATTTTCCAAGCATTTGTTGACAATTTTAGTCTAGCCATCCATTTATGGATGATACCCAAAACTCATCTTCAGTTGGGTGCTAGTGCATCAAAATAGATCTATCTAAAAATGGCTTGTGAAGGTTACATCATGATCTAAGACAATTGATGAAGGAATTCCATGAAGATGGAAAATATGGTCTAATAAAATATGTGTGACTATGGAGGTAGCATAGGGGTGGGTGAGGGCACGCACATAAATGACTATATTTGGAGAGGTGATCAACCACAACCAAGATCACTATGTTGCCTCCATATTTAGGGAGTCCCTCAACGAAATTCATAAAAATATCTATCCAAATATTGGTAGGGATGGGAAAGGGTTTGAGAAACCTTGGGATGAGTGTGGTTTCACCCATGTTGTATTAGCAAGTATCACATTTAACCACTATTTATTAAATTAACTTTTTCACTCCCTTCTAAAATAATTTGCATCATGCCCACTCATAATTTTTGAGAAACCCTGAGTTCCCTATGTAAGGAGTATCATGGAGTTCATATAACATATCTTGTTAAAGATCTATGTTCTAAGGATGCACTAGATGACCCTTATATCATAGAGAAGCACCATTCCAAGAATAATGTAGTATGGTAGAGGGATTAGTGGATAACTATTAAATGATTTGAGATAATGAGGAATCATTGACATACCCCTATTAAAAAAACATCCAACCAATTCAAAATAGGCATAGAAATAGTTGAAAGGGAAGCTTGGTCCACAAATATGCGAGACAGAGCATCAACCACAATATTATCCTTACCCTTCTTGTAAGTGATCTCATAGTCATAACCCATGAGTTTGTTGACCCATTTTTTTTGTGATTGGGTGGGTACCCATTGTTACAAGAAATATTTTAGACTCTGGTGATTATTTTTTATGCAAAAATGATTCCCCAGTAGGTATGGCCACCACTTTTATAATGCCTAAAAAATGGTCATCATTTCCTTCTCATAAGTAAAGAGTGTTAAATTATTCCCAAAATGGATTTTCTAGTGATAAGAATTTGGAATCCTTCTTGGAGGATAAAAACACCAAGTCCATTGCCTCAATCATCACTCTTGATAATGAAGGTCTTGGTAAAATCTAGCATAGCTAGAATAGGTGTAGTACACATAACTTGTTTTAATTCTTTAAATGCACACTCAATAGCTTATGTCCATGTAAAATAATCATTTTTCAACATAGATATCAATGAAGCTAAAATATTCCCATAATCCTTAACAAACTTATGATAGTATCTAGTTAGTCCCAAAAAACCATGGAGGCTCTTGAGTGTCTAAGGATGAGGCTAATTTGTCATGGCAACTATTTTTTCAAGATACACTCAAACCCTTTGGGTTAAAACAATATGCCTAAGATACTCCACTTGATCCTATAAAAAATTATATTTGGATTTTTTTTCACAAAGACGATGGTCAGAGAGAAGTTGTAGTGTGAGCTCTAGGTGTTGGAGATGCTCAAACCATGTTTTACTATAGATGAGGATGTCATTAAAGAAGACTAGAATGAATTTCCATAGGTAAGGACATAATATGTTATTAATCAATGCTTGAAATGTTTAAGGAGAATTATTAACGTAAAAGGGCATGAAAAAAACTCATAATGGCCATCATAAATGCAAAAAACTATATTAGGGATATCATCCTTATGAAGCCAGATCTAGTGATATCTAGAGTAGAGATCTAACTTAGATAAAATGAGAACCATGAAGCTCAGCAAGAAGCTCATAAATAATAGGGATATATAAATTATACTTGATGGTGATGTGATTAAGTGCATAAAATTCAATTTAGAGGTGCTATGAGCCATCTTTTTTTTACACAAAAAGAACTGGGGAAGAATTTGGGTTGGTACTAGGGCGAATAATGCCTTGCTTCAATAAGTCTCAAATGAGCATCTCAATTTCAATCTTTTGCTAAAATGGGTAATGGTAGGGACTAATTTTTGGAGGAATGCTTCCAAGAAGGAACTAAATATGGTGGTCCTCTAGTCATGAAGGTGGCAATCCCATGAGTTTGGCAAAGACACGTGCATACCTATGAAAAATGGTTTGTAGATCAGGAGTGGAGACTGTTGATAATTGCATTTGAATGGAATAGAGTTGGGAAATTATGCCATGTGAATTATTATTAAAAATATTATCCATGTGATGTGAAATAATGATGTTGAGGGATCCTAGTTGTAAGACTTTAAGTGTGTGTTTTTACCCATTATTTGAAAACTGCATCCAAAGTTTAGCAAAATATCATAAGATGGGTCTAAAGTGTGCATAACCATTAGGATCCAAAAATAACATCACATCCAACTAAATGCAAGTCAAACATGTCAGAGTTTAAGTTATAATCTCCAATAGACATATGCACATTGTGACACTACCCTTTACAAGGTAATATGCCCCTATTATCAATCATGACTTCAAAGTTGGAGCAAGGATAGACAAAACAATCAACCTATTTAATGATCTGAGGGTCAATAAAGTTATGGGTGATACTAGAATAAATGAGTATTATGTGAGGGAACATCTTAAAGTAACCCCTAAATCATATGGTTTGTGGGGTGGTGACTCCTACTAAAGCATGGAGAGAGATCTTTGATTGGTCTTCCTAAGAATCAGGTTCCACAATTGGTAGAGATTCTTCTAGATTATTTGTTGTATGTTGAACATATTCCCTATCTTTATTTTTAGGTGGAGAGTCCAGATCCAATAGGTAGATATTTTTCTTGACACATTAATGTCCCTAAGTGAAAATTTCATCATAATTATAGCATAGTCCTTTTTCTCTGTGGGCTCACATCTCTGCTTTAGTCAAATTCTTAATAAGAGTGGTTTTGGGGGTTGGCATTATTTAAGATCATTATGGAGTTATATTTTTGAATGGAGAAAAATTGGATTTGAATCACTTCTAAGTTATGATCTTATCCTTTACCAATTTATCTAACCCTAGGGCTTCCATCATCATGTTGGGCTAGAACGTTTTGACCTCAAATTGAATTGCATCCTTCAATCCATTGACAAAGAAAATTCTAAAAAAATCATCAAATAATCCCTCTGTGTGATTGACTAGTTTTTCAAATTTTATTTGATATTCTCTCACTATTCCTATTTGGCAAAGTTTAGTGAGTGCTCTCATGAAGTCATCAAAAGTACTAGGGCCAAATCATTACAAAATGAGGGTACAAAAATCAGTCCATCTTAGCTCATCACGAGCCTTGGTATACCAAAAATACCATTGAAGGGCTTCAAGATCTAAGTGAAAGGATGCAAGTGGAACCTTGTTAATAACAAAATTATTATATAGGATAAAAAAAATTTCTATCTGATAGATCCATATAGTCATATATGTACCATAGAATCAAAGGAAAATCAAGCTTTAGCCCACAAAAATTACTGGAAGAAGAAAATCTAGTGTCAAAAGAGGACTCTGGATGTCAACTACTGTTGAAGGTGGTATGTTGAAGACTAAGGTGGAGAATTTTTTCATCAAGATCTTTGATGTTTGTCTTGAGGGTGGCAATTTCATCCTCCATGTTTTTTACTCCTATTTGGGTTACTACCTTGACCTGAATAAGAGATTTTTTTTTTGCAATGGGTAGGAAAACTAGAGTTAAGACATGTTTAGTAAGGCAAGTTTTTTATTTGGGTGAATTAGAAAGGGTAAAGGTACATTTACTCATTTTTTTGTAGTGGGAGTATGATTGACGAAGGTGAGAGCAATTTCAGGAGTGAAAATGGAAAAACTAAAAAAAATATAAAAGAGGGACAAAGGAGCAAAAAAGGGAGATGAACATTGTGGAAAATTTATGAGGCAAATGGAAAAAATAGAATAATTTATGGTAAAACCAAAAAAATGGTAAATAGAGATTTGTAAGAATTAGGAGTGGAATCAGGATATGGGACCTCAAGGAAGAAAATATGGGGAATAGAATTTTAGGTGTTTGGATAAAATTTGAGGATCAATGAGGCTATAGATGGAGAGATATGGCAAGAAAACATTTTTTTTCTTTTTTCTATCTATCTAAAAGTCTTCAAAGAGTCTTCTGAGAGTCTACAAATAATTTTCTAAAACTAATAAAATGGAGATTTCCTAGTTTTTGGTTTCTATCAATTATCTAGTTGTAAGTCCTTTGATAGTCTAAAGATACTCTACTAATTGATTTTTTTATAGTCTGCTAAAAATATTTTGAAACTAATAGAAATGGGCCCTAAGTTTCAATGGCTACTTAAAGGTTTAAATATATCACTTTGGCCACCAATGTCATCTAAGTGAGTACCATTCTCTAAATATTTTCTAGTCATAGATTTACCTCTCAATGATAGGTCTCAGTTTTCCTCATGGATGAGAACTACTCAATTAAGAAGTGGTCATTACCCATTTTGTTGGTAGGTCCTCTCAATGGGCCAGCTACTTTGGGGTTCCTATGGTACTCCTCATAATGAGTTTTAGGGATTTCACCCAAGCACTTCCCATAGTTATACAGTCAAGTTTTTACCTTGATCTAAAATAGATTATTTTGATATAGAGAATTATTTTTTGAAAAATAACTTAAATGTATTATGTAATATAATAGAGTTAAGACTTTTTGAAGGAAAAAAAGATTGGCCTTGAAAAGCATTTTGATACCAGATGAGAGGATCCTACCTGAATAAATTAGCAAAGAATTGCAAATACATGAAATAAACTATGAAAATTAGAAATATATTAACTCAAATAAGTATAACTAAATTACAATGGTTGAATTATAGAATCATTTGCCTCTTCAAGGGGTCAACCTCCTTTGAGAAATCTCAATACAATAAATTTGTGGATGCCTTCATTGGCCTCAACACTTACTTTTATACTAAGTCTAATCTAAGAAACTACTACTTCCCATGAATGTGGGATAAAATAAAATGCTCAGGAGATGACTTACAAAGCATATGCATCCATAGAAATTGTTATAATAATAAAGTAAAGAGAAGGGGTAACATAGGTTCTTAACAATTACATATAATACACCTTTGTCTAATTTATACATTAGCATCAATGCTAACATCCAAGGCTGAAGGTAGTTTCCAAAGCTCTAGAGGCACTCAATCTAGAATTTGGTGACTTTTCCATAATCCTCTTCCATTCTAATTTCTACATTTTTTAGATCTAGAACTGTGTTAGCATCAGAACTAAGTACATTGTTTTTTGTCATTTCCATATCTAACATAGTTGTAATCACTATTGTTATCCTTTTTCAATTTAATAAATTTATTATATGTTATATATAAGTTTGGCATTTAATTGGCCTACTATAAATCTAACTATCACCTTTTTACATTGTCATTTCTATATTTTTAAACCTATATACCCAAGTAAGATCCACATCCAATTTAGGGTTAAACATTTGGTGAACCCAATATTTAAACATATTTCCTACCTAATCATACCATTTATGATGTTTATTATCTACATTTTCCTAATCTTTATGTTCATTATCTCTCTCATCATGGATGATATTAATTAATTTGATGACGAAGATTATGAACATTTCCAATGTTATATCAATCAAGGGATTAAAATTGATTGCTCTTATATGATTCCAAGTGATAAATCCTAAAATATGAAATATTTGATTGGTGGTAGCTACCATCCCTCTAATTAGGTTCATGTTCTCACTATTTCAAGATATGATTGATCAATCTTAAGTGTTGACTAATTTGATCCCAAGTCAAATTAGGTCAACCCCTTATATAGTTCAAATTTGTCATAGGGATTCTTAGGTTGAAAATTGGTCCTATAGTCTTTAATGAGGTCAAACATATGTTTTATCTCTGTCATTTTTATCTAAAGTTGGTCCTATTTCATTTTAGGCCATCTTTTGGGTTAATGAATGAACTTGTATGATTTTCATAAGAAGACAAGTGTTTAAAAATCATATCCAACATCCCACATGTCAAAAATAGTCAAATAAACTATTTTAAGACTGACTAATTATAGGTTCAATGCCTATCCAAAAATACCAAGAAGTTTTAGGCAATTATACGGCCTATATAATAGTTATACCACATGAGAAGACTTTAGGGAGGTATATTTTGATCCCCATAATTCAATGTCATGCTTAAGAAGCTTTGTTAGACCTAAAATTAAGCAAAACCAACTCTCATTTCTCTCTTGGACAAGGTCAAATAGGACAATGGTTTTCTTTCAGTATGGATAAGAGGAGTAGAGTTAAAGTGAGTACACTTTGTGGGTAAAATTATTTTTTATGTACTCCAACTTCATGGTCATGGTTCCAAGTTTGGTTTTCTATGCTTCATGAGCTATCATTAATAATGGCAGTGACTCTAGACTACCTACACACCCCCATTGGCTTCAGTTTTCTTCTCTAATTACATTGATCTAAGTAAACCAAGTGGTGTACATGGTTTTGAAGAGTATGACCTTCCTTATCACAAGGTTTTTAGTATAATTTGTATGTGTGGGTGTGAATTGATAGGCAGTACTATCTCATTTTTATAGTGGAAGACTCTATGGAAGTTTGTAGACATTATTTTCATAATTACAAAGTTTATCTTCTTGAAGTGATATTTAGAATAAAGGTGATATGTTATGTTCAATCTCTCATTGAATTATTATAAATTTATCCTCTCAAATTTTAGTCTCAATAAATTCATCATTATAATTTAAAAGCCTATCACACTTGACACAGTCAAGTAACCCTACAACTATCACCTACAGTTAAGTGGAACTAAGCTTTGATCAGTCACACCAATAAACAAGAAGGTTTAAAGATTGTGAGAAGATTACCAAAGTGAAAATAGTAAGAATGAGCTATTAAAAAGGTTAGATATTGGTTATGAGAACTAATTCAAAATAGATTATCCTATATTATATAGTAACACTTGCAGGTAGTCTCCAGTAGTCTAAAGATAATCTAAATGAGATAGAAGAGTGTTGAGATGAAGGTGTTTAAACTTAGTTAAAACCTTCAATAAATTTTGAGAGAATAGAGAAGACCACTATTATAATGGTAAATCCATTACATGCAGCCAAACCTAGGTCTGTTCACAAGTTGGGAAAGTTTCAATTGACAATTTTTACCTTAACTTCTTTGAATGAGGTTTTGCTCATATGTCATGTCATCCCATGGTGAAGTGCCTTGAGGTCTAGATAGGCCTAATAGTTTGCATCTTATATCCCAATACTAGGGGTAATGTCTTGACATAAGAAGGTGGTTACTTTATCAAGAGATAATGATATTTGAGTGGTTTCTAACTCAAACAAATTTGACCTGAAACACTAAGTAAACACTATGTTAAGATGACTATAAGTAACACAACTTGTAGAGCCATAATGTGTTGATGGTGAGAGATAAGAATGTTGGTATACAAGCATATATTCCTATTCATTTTTGAGATGACCCAATGACATCATAGGTAATAAATAGAATCTAATTTAGTCTTAAAACACTAATAATTACCTATAAGAATCCTTTATATTCCACAATGAGACACCTATAGTCTGATTGCAGACTAGTTCTAGCATATGAAAGATGTGAGATTGAAAGGTTGACAGAGGTGTATGATGTATGTACCATGTTTAAACCACTCTCATAGTGGTAATGACACATTCCCAAGTGTTCTTAATAAGTAGTAACCTTATCCTATAGTCATAGTTCAAAGTTCTAAAGCCCAAATAAATTATGTGCACAGTCATCAGTCCTATAAGCATATCTTGAAACATTTGTGATATTTAGAGGTTTATGAATGTGATATATCTCCAAAATTTGGTAAAAATAATCACCATAACCTAAACTATCCTTCCATGATTTAACTTTGGCCAAGAAAATAGGGGAGATGCCCTCTATTTTGTCTCAAACAAAAGGCACTCCAAGAGTAAGATAATTGTAGGCATAGTGTGTGAATGGTAAGATAATGTGATAGAGAGTATTTAAAAACTATATAATGATTTGAAATGTTTATTTTGACATGAAAAAATGTTACTAAACACCTATAGTCATTGGAACCCACTTAGAGGTGGCCATAGGCAATCAAACATAGTTAGGCCTAAAACTAGACCTAAGCCTTACAAGTGCCTAAACTCATCTAATGACCAAATTATCCTTAAAAATAATTTTATTACCTTAAAGGTAGAGTTTATAATGGGTTATAACCAATTTTTTGTAGGTAATTACTCATAGTGGTCATTTTTGGCCTAAATTCCTATCAGGGGTACCCAAAATGCAAGAGATAGCTCGAGAAGGAAAATTATTTGACTCGCACATGTATGGAAAAGCTTCATTAGACCTTAAGGATATATTAATAGGTTAAGGGGTTCATACACTTTATCTTAATGGAATTCTTTTGGAGGTTGAGAATCTATATTTTATGAATCATCATTAAAAAGAAAAATCTCCTAAAACCTTATCAATAACCTGATGGAGAAAATATCATTAGAGATGAATTAAATAGGGTTAAAATTTACATGAGAATTAATTGAAACTATATATCACTCTAAAAATATCCATGACATCCATTTAGTTCATAATGTCACTTGTACAGGCAGGCCCAATTCTTTGTTTTTATAGGTTTTAAGTTGTTTCATAGGTGTAGATGGGAACTAATTAATGATAACCATTGAGTTAGCTCCATAAAAAATTATTCCCATTCTCCATACTCATTTATAATCCCATTTATGCATTAAATTACCTCTACTACACAATTCACTATATGAAGTTTTGGACTGATAATGACAAAGAGTAGTGACTACCTAGTTTGAAGATGAGAGGTTTAAATTTGAAACTTTTGAGGTATATATGATATAGTGGAAGGAAAAAAGGTATTAATTAGGTTTTATAACACCTTTTAAATTCATCTATATGATAAAATATGAGTCACCTTGATGAGAAGTGTGAAGACATACCTAGAGGGCTAGTCATGAATAATTGTAGATAGTGAATGACAAGTGACAAAAGGGAAGTCATCAATTGAAAGGCATAGATGAAGGTTAAAATATTATTTTCAACCTCCCATTCTAGGACATATGTTCCAAATACTTCCTAAGTTATTTTCAAGTAGTCAAGTGGTGTTTCATCATGAGGGTAGTTTCAAGAAGGCTAATTGAGGTCTCTATGCCAATTTTAGGAGAAAGATGCAATTCTAATGGAAATTTGTCCAAAATGACCTTAATGACCTATTTCACACTTAATTATCTTTTAATTTAATTGGTTCTCATAGTTTTACACTTGTCCTTGTGACCCTTCCACTTCTCCTCTTCTCTTTCCTTTCTTATGCTCTATAAATTCAAGCCTTTTTGGCTTTGTAATAGAATCCACACCTAGTATGGTAAAGCCATATTGGTTTTAATATTATATTTTCCTTTCAAATAAATATTTAAAATATATTTTTTAGTTCATAATTTTATTTTCTAAGTGTGTTAAGTGGTGTATAGTGGGATGACAAGTGATATCTATCTATCATTGTGTTCTACCTACTCTTTCATGTTTAGTGCAATTAGTTCTCCCTCTATCAGGTCACATGAAGTGTATTCAAGTGTATTTTTCTATATATAAGTGTAAATAGTAGCATTATTGTTTAAAATCTAACCTTATGTTCACTCACCTTGATAAGTACAATGCATATCACCTCCATGTTTGAAATACTTATGTTAGAGAAATCTAGGATGTTGAAACTAGTATTGTGAGTCATGTTTCATAGTGTAAGTGTATGTTAGTCTAGTGGAGATAATTATAGTTTATAAATTAATTTAATATTTTAATTTTACTTTCCTTCTACCCCTTTTCATTTAAGCAAGCAAGTAGGTGTACGTGATAATCTATCAAAGACTAATCTAGGGAGATAGTCCTTAAAACTAGAGGTTTACCTCTGCTATAAGAAACCAATAGGCCTAAAGGTAATCCAATGTTACCTTAAATATATATAAGGATTTAAAAACCTCTCTAGGGTGAAATATTGAGTGACAAAAAGAAGATAAATAGCCTCTAGCCGTATTTCCTACACCACCATCATATGGTTTTGGCCTCTGATATTTGCTAAAATATGGATAAAAAGGCCAAGGATTGGGAAAACATGATCAAGGTATAACCCACCATATATCTATTAAATATAAAAAAAATCATCAAGGCTTGGGATTTTCAAAAAAAACATGAGTCACCAATAAGGCAAGTCATCTGATAATGCCATTCACGCACATTCTACCACAAAACTAGGTACATGTGATCAAGATTCTCATTCATATGATTTCCACAAGTTTTGAAAAATTCATTAGGAAATTATGATTTATTTACAAACTAATTATAAATGAAAATTTCAATTAATCTTATTAATCAAAACCCCTCTTGTTCCAATATTTTCAAACAATATTCCCTTAGTCAAAGGTGATGAATTTTTCCTACCTTCATTTGATATTGATTTTTTTAAAAATTTTAAACAAGATATCATTACCTCTTTACCAATTAATATTAATCCATAAATAAGAATAAATCATTATAAACCTGAATTCAAAATGTGCCAAATGTGCCAAATATTACAAATGATGTATTTTACCAAACATTCTTACTATAGAAAAAGAGATACCTTTACAAAAGCTTCCTCAAGATCCTATTGTTATATTTTACAAAAATTAAATGAAGTAAATTCTTCCAATGGTTCAATATATTTCAATGATATACCAAAAGTACCAAAATTCATAGATCTAATATCAATACCAAAATACCCTAAATTTATTGATCATGAATTTACACTTATTATCCATGAGGATGATGATACTCATATGCCTAGATTAAAAAAAGTGGTGGGTTGGAACCAATGATAACACTATTACAAACACCATTGCTCCCATTGAATATCTTATTTCTATAATGACCACTATTGGGGATCTTAAGAAATATGTTTTTATACTTCAAATATAAATGGCTTTCTATAATACTAATGCAAATGTGACTTAGTTTAAAAAACAACATTTTGGATAATGTATAATTGAATATCCTTATCCACAAGATTTTGAACTCTGATATGTACCTTTATTTTTGAGTCACAAGGATCCATTTCACCACATGATTAACTATGTACATTCTTTTGGTCAATGGGTAAAAGATGACAAATTATTGCTAAAAGTATCCATATGAGCATTTCCAATGAAGCCCAAAATTAGTTCTATAGTATACCAAAATGTTCCTTAACCAATTTTTCAAAAATTTAAGATTCTTTATTCATGTTTTTCAATATCCACAAGGTGACAAAACTTACATTAACACATTTAAACAATTTTGAGCAACATGATGATGAATCCCTTTGAGATTATACTATTTGATTCAAAAGTACATCATATGAACCACCATTTAAAACCTCATATTTATAATTTTAATTTATTTTTATTAGAGGGATTATTTCCCCATTAAATTAAAGAGTATTTCATAGACATATGAGTCATTTACCCATTTATATAATCATGTGCATACATATGTTTCCTTAATAATTACTCATCTAAAGGAAATTATCATACCTCCATCCAAATAAAAAAAATATATCCCTTACACAAAAGGAGATAAATTACCTAAGGAGGAGAATTATGATTGAAAAAAATATTCCTAATCTTTATATGAATATTTTGTAAATGTTACTTAACATGGGTCCAATCAAAGGTCCATGTCCTATGCAAGAATCCCAAGGGGAAAAACACAAAAAGATTTCACATAACCAAAATTTAATAATCACTTTATTCATGGGTGGTGATTATTTTTAGAATAATCATATTGATCTTACACAAATAAAAACTACTTATAATGTTAGACATTTACAACATCTTGGCTTTGATTTAAAAGACTTACAAAAAGAAGTCGGTTGGAAAAACTCCTTGGAAAACATATAAATACCAATTGATTGTGGTCATAAATTATTTAAAACATGGGTTTGGGTTATTCCTACGACATATCCATATGCATTTACACTAATAACTCTTTGGTTATACTAAATGCAAGTAAAATTTGACCAAATTTAGCAAGTTATTTCTTTTTTTTCATAAAGTCAAATTGATCCATATTCCAAATTATAATGTTAGTTATTATACTACACATGTAAATAATGAGGAGGAACATTATATGTACCTTTTAAAATTATCCAATCATGATGAAAAAAATGTTAAATATTTAACTTTGCATTGAAAAGCTTCACCAGTACCCAAAAAATCAAAAATTCCAAAACATTCTTGGCACCTACATGTTATATTATCTCCATGCCATCTATGCATTAATTCCATGTTGACGTATGGAATATTAGTAATTTATACATAAAAATGTGTGTCACACTTCTATTTTAGTGTCATACAAACATATATAAATACATTATCTATGCACTTATGAATGTTAGCCTTTCCCTCTATTCACATTACCAAGATGTTGGGGGCATCCACCTCTATGATGATTATAATTTTAGGTTATATCATTATATGGTATATTCACTATAATTTTTTATCTCTTATATACTTACTCATGCTTGTATCCATGATTATATCTTATACAGGGTACTTGATATGCTATGCACTTGACATTTTTTACTAACACATTTGATCCTTGGGATACTATGATATGTTTATGATAATTGATTATGATTTCATTTATACAATTCCTTGATAATCTTGTCTTGTTATTATAATACTTGTTCAAAAAAAATTAAATATGTTCCTTTATTTATGGCCCCTATGCATTTGCTTTCTTTCTTTGACATTAGCCTATGTCATTATTTATTGTATGGACATTTGAATATGTCATTATTACTTTTATGTACATTTGAATAAGTCATGTCCCTTTTATTGTATAGAATTTGAACATGCCCCTTATTTTAGGTCTCTTAGGACCATTGTATGGTGACTTTGTTTTGAGTGCTCTTGTGTGTATGCTTGTTTTCTTATTGAGCTTGTCATATTACTATCTAGACATTTACATCATCATTATCATGCATATTAGGCCTTAATATGATCACATTGTTATCTTTGATTTAATGATACATTTACCTATACATATTATATATACTACATGGTTTCATTCACATATTATACAGTTTTCTTATATAACCTTTTAAGGTGAGATAACTACCATTTTGAATTCTTCCCTCACCTTAAAAGGGGGGATGTCATAGAGGATGTTCTTTACATGTCTCATAGTTTTCAAATCCAGTGTTGACATGTCATATAAGCATGCCTTACAAATTCACAATTTCAAATTTAGTGGATCTCTGTCATATAATCATGGCTTCCACATATTCATAGTTTCAGATTCAGTTGGGGCATACTTTGGAAGCATGGTCTCCACACTTATTTAGTATTTAGCACACCCATATTTAGTGGAATAATGTTTTAGAATCATGTAATCAAAATTTGCACTTATATCAATTTTTAGATTTAGTGGGGGAATGATTTAGAAGCATGTTCTCCAAACTTACTCAATATTATGCATGCCCAGATTCAATGGGGGCATGTTTTCAAAACATGTCCTCTACATTGGCACTTATGAAAGTATTTAAATTCATTGGGAGAATGCTTTGGAAGCATGTTTTCCACACTTATTCAGTATTCAACACACCTAGATTCAATGGGGGCATGTTTTAGAAACATGTCCTCCACATTTGCACTTATTTTAGTTTTCATATTTTTTTCATATCTAGTGGGGGCATGTTATAGTAACATGCTAGCCACACTTGTAAAAATATCCAAATTGGCCAAAGCACATAGTCATATGATTTAGATACACATTTATGGTAGAATTCTATACATTGGTACCATTTTTATACATAATTTTAGCATGAAACATATTTAAGGTGCTCTTACTATGCAATATGTGCCTAATATCATAAAATCCAAATAAATTTTAGATTCAAAACACACTCAAATACTGTCATCACCCACCACATTGGACTTTTAAAGACTATATTGAGCTAATCTACTATAGTAGTTAGTTTTCTTTTTAGTATGTTGAGGTCATTAAATCACTCAATCTTACCAAGTTTTTTAGGATGGACTTAATTGTATCATCCATCCTCACTAGTTTGATAGTATGAGTTGAATTTTATCACTTATGCTCACTAGGTTATAAATATGATTGGGTTTCATGGTTAAGCTAATCTCAACTTCCAGATGGAAACTCATCTTTTCTCCAAGGTTGGAGGCATGTGCCTTCAAATCTCTCTTTATCTCCTTAGATATATGCACTTTAAAAGATTATATATCATATCCTAATCTCAATTTTAATTATTTATGATGATACATATTTAAAATTAAGTTGTCAATAGGCAAGGTAGTTGCATCGATGCACAAGTGTACTCCTAAATCTTTCTCTTCCAATTTCAATAATTTCAAATTATTTTAATTTTAGATTATATGCACTGATTATATACTATAAAATGTTATTGTTTGTATTTCAATCACCAATAAATCACTCAAGTTAGGCTCATGCAAATTCAAGGTGTGTTATACACACCCATGTATACATTTCTTCTCCTTTAAACTAGTAATTTAATAACTAGATTAAAGGGGGAATGTAGATGACATTTAGAAATTATATAACACCTCAATATTATATACTTGGAAAAATTAGACCTTGGTTGTTCCTCTAAGTCATGTAAATTTAACATTTTCATCAGTCCTTCTTATTCACTATCTTTTGCCCCTTGTCTTATCTTTTGGTCTAACCAATCTTATGTTAACGACCCAAACTTTTTATCCTTCTTAAACTTATTTAAATATGCTTATCTTATGCCCCTATAAGTTTTGAGCATGTACCTATTTTCTAACTATTATGACATAAGCATCAGTCTTAGACCCATGTGTTAATGTTAGTGTCCTACCATGATGTAGGTGTCTATTACCATAAATTCATCAAATTTTAAAATGAAACATATCCTAATGGTTGGCCTAATTAATTTAATGTTATTTATTTCTCCAATAAGATTAGTATAATTATAAGATCAACCCTCATTTATTCTTCACCTAGAAAATTCTTGCCTACTCATTGGATAACTTTAAAAAAGGTATTCAATCAAGCACTCAAGTAAGAAAATTGTTAAGCACAAAATATACTAAGAGGGGGGTGAATCATTATATTATATATCTTTTAATTAATCTAATTTATTTTTTTTATCCACTTAATCACACATTCAAGATAGGCAATAAAATTGAAACAATAATATGCACCACATAAGAGAGAAAGAGAGAGAGAGACCAAATTTTTATGTGGAAACCCAAAGTGGGAAAAACCATGGAGAATAATCTCAAGTATATGAATGACCACCAATTAAAATTATAAAGTTTGCAAGCACCAACTTATAGGAGTACCAACCCCTTTGTTGAGTACCAACACAACAACTTTTTTTGAGTATTAACACAACTATTTGTGAGCACCAACCCACAAGAGCACCAACCCCTTGCAAATATTTGTGAGGACCAACCCATGGAGCACCAACCCTTCTTGTGTATAAAACACAACTATATCTCAATGTTGCTTACTCAACAAATGATAAAACTCTACAATATATCCTACTTTTTTCTCCTCTAAAACAAATACAAACCATGCACTCTCTTGCATATAACAAATCAATTCTCAAGCCTTTATTTATAACTTTCCAAATGACCTTTAGTATTCACCCTTTGTGACTCTTCAATCCTCATGGAAAATGGTGCCAAACTTGTATGACCCTTTTTATCCTTACATTTTAAAATTCACATGGTGATCCTTCATAATCAAATGCATCATTTCCTCTTTTGTCTTTATCTTGGTGACTTTTCCTATTCCTCAAAGTGTCCCTTCATGGAAAAATGTGACATACTCTATTTTGTCTTCACATGGTGAGTCTTGGAATTCCTCAAGATGACTCTTCATGATAAAATGCATCCCATTCCTATTTTGTCTTTGCCTCATGACTCTTTGACTTCTCCATGGGCCCTCTTTTGACTTATATACAACCAAAAATATATTCATTAGTATTAAATAAATATTAAGACACATTAGCCAAGATATGATTATTAAAAACACCATTAAATGAAATGGGGCCTTTATAATCAATGTTAGACCTTTGACATCAATGACAATATTTCCAACAATCTATCCCTTTACTATTGATGACAACCTCAAACTCAAACTACCACATCTTGAAACCTATACTACACATGTCAACCTACACATATTGTCATCTAAAAAACATACAATAACTCCCCCTTACTATATCAGTCTATACCTATTCCTTGTACCTATTTCTACACTTGTACTTGTACTTGTTTATATTCTTCTCCCCCTTTGACATCAATGGTAAAGGGCCTATCATGGAGCTAAAACTTAACTCCCCCTCAACTAATGCTAATCTTCAATGGTAGGAAGTAAAATAAATTACTCCCAACTTCTCCTACAAATACTCAAATGTGTCTTTTGGAAGTGCCTTTGTAAAAAAATCTATGATCTATTATATAGTAATAATATATTCCATCTAATCTATTGATCTACAACTTACTCCCTCAAGAAGTAATATCTAATGGGAATATATTTTGTTCTTGAATGCATCACTAAATTCTTCAAAATATTAAAAGCACTTGTGTTGTCACAAAAAATAGAAATAGGTTCATCATATTTTACCTTGATATCTTCCAAAGTTTTCTTCATCTAAATCACTCGAGTACAACATAATACTGTTGCAATATATTCTACTTTAGTTGTAGAAAATGATACTAAATTCTAGTTTTTTCTTAGCCATGATACTGAACTATCATCGATGAAGAAATTTCCTCCACTTGTACTCTTTTTATCATCAAAGCAACCTACCCAATCTGAATCTATATAAGTAACCAAAGTGAAATCTTTGCATGTGGGATACCACAATCCATATCCAATGTCCCCTTGATATATTTGAATATTTTCTTCACCAAATGAACATGACTATCTTTTGGAGTTGACTGATATCTTAAAACCATACCTATTACATACATGATGTCTAGCCTTGATGCTATAAAATATAAAAGACTACCAATCATAGATCTATACAAAGATTTATCTATAATAGGTGAATCTTCATCCTTGCTTACCTTATTTCCTATACTCATTGGTGTGACAACTAGTTAACAATCCTCAAAAAAAAAAATCTTCAACATTTCATAGGCATATTTACTTTGAGATATGAAATTCCTTTATTTGACTAAAATATTTACAATCCTAAGAAAAATGACAACTCTCCAAGCATAGACATCTCAAATTCTTTTTTCATATTATCAAAAAATTATTTTATCATCTTTTCAATGTTTCCTATAAAAATGATGTCATCAACATATACCACAACAATAAATTGATGCTCACCTTATATTTTGATGTAGAGATTACTATCAGCAAATTCTCTCTTGAAACCTTGATCCTACAGGTACTTATCAAGTCTTGTATACCAAGATCTGAGAGCTTGTTTCAATTCATACAGTTCTTTCTTCAATCTACATACATGGATACTAATATTTGAGAGACTAAATCCCTCTGACTACTCAATGTGTACTTCTTCTTATAGATTCCCATTTAGGAAGGTAGATTTGACATCCATCTAAAACACTTTGAAAATTTTAAACACTGCATTTGCAAGAAACATTCTAATAGCCTCTATCCTTACCACTAGTGAAAAATTTTCTTCAACATCTATTCCCTCAATTTGACCATATCCTTTACATACTAATATTGCTTTATTCCTAGTCACTTCTCCATTTTCATTCAACTTATTTCTATAAACCTATTTTTTTCTTATCACATTGTGATCTTTTGGTCTAGGCACTAATTCCTAAGTATCATTCTCTTTTATTTGATTTAATTCTTCATCCATTACATTAACACAATGCTTATCATGTCTAGCTTCTAAAAAATTTCTAGGCTAAATTTTGGATAACAAAGAGAAATTAACTTGCCCAGATTCACTTACCATCATTCTTTTGGTGTAAAGTCCTTCATTTATGTCCTTGATGATGTCACTTTTATTACGAATTATTTGGACATATTTGGATGGGGTTTTTATGTCCTTTTTCTCCTTCTCATTTTCATCTGATTCTTCAAAATCTTCCTTTTCAATGATTTCAAGAATGTCTATTGGATCATTGTTTCTTTGTGCTCCATATTCTTTTATCCTGACACTTGCACTTTCAACTATTTTTTTGGTTCTTTTTTAATAACATTTATAAGCTTTAATTTTGTAAGAATAACCAATAAATATACCTTCATCTTCTCTAAATTCAAACTTACCAAGTTTTTCATCGGTTCTTTTTATGAAGCATCTACTGCTGAAAATTTTGAAATAATTAATTGTTACTAGTTTGTCTTTCCATAGCTCATAAGGAGTCTTGTCACTATTGACTCTCAATAATTTTATATTCTAATATACATTATTGTAGAAACTACCTCTCTCTAATATGTATCTAGTATCTTGGATTCATTTAGCATTGTCCTTGCCATCTCCTGAACTATTCTGTTTCTCCATTTAACTACTCCATTTTTCTATGGAGTTTTGGTTATTGAATAATGTCTCTTTATTCCATGGTCTTCACAATACTCAATAAACTGATCTAACATGAATTCTTCTCTTTGATCTGATCTTAGGCACTTAATCTTTAAACTGGTCTCATTCTCAACTAATGCTTTGAATGCTTTGAAATATTTGAAAGTTTCTAATTTTTCTTTAAAAACATTACCCAAGTCATATGTGAAAAATAATCAATAAGAAACATGAAATATTTTTCACCTTGAGTACTTTGAGTTCTCAGAGGTCCACATAAATTAGTTTGAACAAGCTCTAACATCTGAGTGGTCGAGTAATCTTTTGTTTTGAAACAACTTCTACCATGCTTCCCATACTGACAAGGTACACAAAGTGTGTTGGATGGCATTATAATCTGTGGAAGATTTATAAATTCTTGCTTCTTGTTAATTTTGACAAAATTGTCAAAATTTATGTGTCCCATCCTCTTATGCCATAGCCAACTTTCTTCAATCTGACTCAAAAAACATCTTTGACCTTTGATGTCTGATAACATATACAAATTATTACTTATTTTCTAAGCATCTGTAACCAACACATCTAAATATTTTCTCCTAATTTCACAACCTTTTGCATAAAAATTTAGTGTGTGCCCCTAATCACACATTTGAATTACACTCAAAATATTATGCTTAAGAACTTCTACATAGAAAACATTTTCAATTTTAGTTTTACCATTATCCAAACTTAGTGTACCTTTTTTGGCAATTCTACCAGTAGTATTATCTTTGAATTTCACTATGCCACCATTGATCTGATTCAAGGTTATGAACTTACTCTTGTCTCCTATCATGTGCCTCAAACATCCACTATCAAATAACCATGGCTTTTCTTCATTTCTTGCATGTAAATTTGTCTAGACCAACATAGACTTTTTAGGTTGTTTCTTTTACCATGAACCTATCTAAACTTTCTTTTTGATGAATGGAGCCTTAAAACTCTGGTCCTTCTTGACTAACTAGAACATGTTTATACAATATCGGGCTATGTGTCTATAGTAATTGCACTTGTAAAATATTATGGCCTCTTCATTAAAGCCTGATAGAGGAGCAAAATAGTTGTGGCTTCTGCTTGACTCTACATGAGTTTCCTTCTCCTTATTTCTAAAATTATTAGCCCTTTCTTGACATTTTATTTTCTTATGACCATATCCATACAATAAAAATAGTAACCATAAAAATAGGACCTCTTTGTGTATCTTTGACCTGATTACCTTTTTTATCTTTGTTCCATCCAACTTTCTTTATTTGAGATGTCCTCTATATTCTTTACTTCTTCCCTTTTTATTTCCTTATTTGTAAGAGCTTCAACATAGATTTTTCCTTTTTCTATGTTAACCTTGTCTGTGGCCTCTATTTTCTCTTTTTCAAATCTAATACCTATCTTATTTGACATTGATCTTTGACTTTATAATATCTTATTCAGCATATTAGGTTATTCTCAAATTTTGAATCATTGGCTGCTCTATCATTGATTGCTTTATTTGTTTTCTCAAGATCTACTTTTAAAGAAGCAATTTTAATAACATACATTTCACATTCTTCACTTACTTTTTGCACTATGCTATTAGATCTTTTTCATTCTTATTGGCTTCTTCAAAGTGTGCTTGTAGATATTCAATTGTTTCCTTTTACTCCTTTTCATTTTTCTTGATTTGGATATTTAATCTTTGATTCTTATTCTCAAAATCTTTTAACTCTTCTAAGGCACAAATGAGTTCTCCTTCCATATTCACTTTGGCTTCATCTTGTTCTTCTTATTGATTATTTGTACTTTTTCTTGTAGAGGCATCTTCATGTATGGCCATGAATAGAATCTCTTTTTCTTCTGAATCACTAACTCCACTATCTTCAGCTAAGCTAGGATCTTTAGAATATAAACTCTTCTTCTCGAATCCCTTCTTGAATTTTCCTTTGAAATTCTTCTTGTATGTAGACTTTCCTTCTTCATTGTTACCATTACCCTTATATAGGCACTTATCTACAAAGTTTCCAATCTTTTTATAATTAAAACATCTAAAAGGTAATTTTCCTAGATATTTACCTGTGCCCTTTTTTGGCTTGTGAATAAATAGAGATCCATTATCAACTTCATCATCACTAGAACTCTCACTTGATTCTTGAATCTTAGCCTTCTCTTTCTTTGATGTCTTGAAATTATCTTCTCTCTTTGAAGGTTTATCTTGTTCAATCTATATCTCATATGCCGTAAGAATACCATGTAGCTCATCCATCTTTAGCTTGGCTAAATTATTCATCTCTTCAATTGCCAAAAATTTTACATCATATCTCAATGGTATAGATTTCAAAACTTTTTGTACCACAATTGAGTCTTATAACTTTTCTCTAAGACCTTGAATCTGATCAACTATTTGATTAATCCACAAAAGATAACTTGTTATAGTTTCTTCCTCTTCCATCTTCAAACTCTCAAACTATCTTTTGAAAGTTTGAAGATTAGCTTGTTGAATCTTTCATTCACCTTTTTAAATATTCTCAAGTTTTACCTAAGTTTCATGAGAAAATTTACATTGCATAAATTTAACAAATTTGATTCACATAAAATAACATTTAAAGCTTTAGCATTATTTTCACTTGCCTTCTTTTCCCTTGAAGTAGTTACAAGTATTTGTGGCTCTTCATATTCCTCCACCACTACTTGCCAAATGTCAAATCCAAGGGCCATCAAATAAGTCCTCATCCTTATGATCCAAAAATCATAATTTTTCCCATCAAACAAAGGTGTCTCATTTGTATAAAAACCTTCATGTGATCCAGCCATCGTGCTTTCCCTAATCTACCTTCAAGTTGTAAAACTTTTTCAAAAGGAACCTACTCTGATACCAATTGTTAAGCATGAAATATATTGAGAGTGGAGGTGAATAAGCATATTATATATGTTTTACTTAATCTAATTTATTTTCTTTAACCACTTAATCACACATTCAAGATATGTAATAAAACTAAAATAATAACATGCACCACATAAGAGAGAGAGAGACACACCAAATTTTTACAGGAAACCAAAAGTGGGAAAAACCATGAAGACCAATCTTAAGTATATAAATGAGAACCAAATCAAATTACAAATTTTTAAAGCTCCAAATTATAGGAGCACCAACTCCTTTGCTGAGCACCAAAATAGAAACTACATGTGATCACCAACCCATAGGAGTACCAACCCCTCTTGTGTATAAAACATAACTATCTCTCAATGTTTCTTACTCAACAAATGATAGAACTCTACAATATCTCCTACTTTTCTCTCCTCTAAAATAAATAAAAACCATGCACTCTCTTGCATATAAAAAATGGCTTCTCAAGCCTTTATTTATAGATTTCCAAATGACCTTTGACATTCACCCTTTGTGACCCTTCAATCCTCATGGAAAATAGTGCCAAACTTGCATGACCCTTTGTATCCTTGCATTTGAAAAGTCACATTGTGACCCTTCATAAGCAAATGCATCCTTTCCTCTTTTTTCTTTATCTTCATGACTTTTCATATTCTTCAAAGTGTCCCTTCAAGGAAAAATGTGCCATACCCTCTTTTGTCTTCACATGGTGAGTCTTGAAATTCCTCAAGATGACTCTTCATGAGAAAATGCATCCCATTCCTCTTTTGTCTTTACTTCATGACTCTTTGACTTCTTCATGGGCCCTCTTTTGACTTATATGCAACCAAAAATATATTTATTAATATTAAATAAATATTAAGACACATTAGCCAAGATACGAATATTAAAAACACCATTAAATGTAATGGGGCCTTTATCACCAATGCTAGACCTTTGACATCAGTGACAATATTTCCAACACAAATCTTCCCTATTTTCTCTTATTTCCATATTATTCATAGGGACAACACATGCATAAGACTGAAATGTTGAAGGATCATCCCAAGAGCTATATTTGCTAAGTTACAAGCTAGGTCACTATTTTACTTTCTTTCCACACATTACATGATTCACATACTAGCTAACATTTAGGGGAGAACTACATAAGTCTAAGTCCTTTTTTGAAGTATTATCTATGTGGGAAACACTCATTGGTAGAGGGGTATTTGGGGTAACTTAACACTAGGTTCTCACTAACCCATTTTTTCCAAGGTCATTATGAAGGTGAATAACTAAGGTTTTTTAATTTCATAAGGAGTGATATTCTATAACCTATATCTAAATACACTAGATTGAAGGTGAAGACACATGCATATGAATCTATGTGGTTGTATCCTTCTCTAGTATAATCGATTCCATATAAAACACCTAAATCAAGTTAAGACATTATCATTGATCCTAACATCCAAGGTTAATCCTAGTTTTCAAGGCTCTAGAGGCACTCAATCCAAAATTTGGAAAATATTCCAAAATCCTCTTCAAGTCTGATTCCTACCTATTTTAGATCCATAACTATGTTTTTATCAAAACCAGCTAAGTATATTGTTTCTTTGGCATTTCCATATCTAGGATAGTTCTACTTACTTTTTTTAGCCTATCTTAGTTTAATTAATTTAGCATATGTTATATTTGAGTTTATAATTTAATTGACCTTTTGTAGATCTGATTATCAACCTTATATATTATCATTTCTATATTCTTAACCCTATCTACCCAATTAAGACAAACATCCAATTTAGGGCTAAATAGTGAGGTTTTCCCACATATTTATGGTGTTGTGCATTTGTGTATTTGCCTTCATTATTCATATCTATATCTTATTTATATAATAAATTCAATATCTAATTTACCATGGTGTTTTCCTACTATATTGACAAGCTTGATATAGTAATTTTATCTATCCCCAGTATCACCACCTTTATACTCAATTGTATTAACCAACCTGATACAAACTATATTTTAGACATATTTATCAAATTATACTAACCTACCCAATAATTTTTTTTCAAACTTAGTAACCAACTATATCAACAGACACATATGACTTGCCTCTTTTGATTAACCTTTTTCCACATCTAATTTTTAGTTTTATTCATCATTATGTCTCCTCTTATAATATTTATCATGAGCATCAGTCTATTCCATGTTTTCATGGGTTACTCCTTTCTACCTTTTATGACTACCAATAAAGGCAATTCTTCATGGTGTAATTATGCTACACCTTTTCTCATGGCTAAGGATCCCAATGATGACTTCCTAATTTATGATGATAGTTATAGTGGGACTGAATATTATCATTATGTTCCTCCCATTTATGACTATCCTAATATGGGTCTTAATGACATAAATGTTCACATTCCTCACATTAATGAAGATAATGATGACACTTCTAATGAAAATAAAGTTTATCAATATGGTCCTTTAATTTATGATGATCTCTATAACTATCCTAATGAACCCACCTTCACCACTTTTCACATGGTTAAAAATCAATACCGTGATTTTACCATCTAATATGATGATTTTAATGGAGGTGAAGATATCAACAAATAATGGATGTTGTCATTGATGATTATTACACCATGGATGAAAATACTTCTTATGATTTTCCTATATTTATCAATCTACAATACAAATTAGGTAATGATAATCATGGTTTGATTGATGTTTATCCACCCTCTACCCTACCCTTAAAATGCCTTAGAAGGATAATTAATCAAACCTAAACTCATAGTCAACCAATTTTTTTCAAATCCTCATATTATGAATAAAATATAATTAAAACCCATACAACAATATATAATATAAGTGATTATGATCCTTGAGCTTATATAAATATTCAAGGTTATCATACTAGTCCAATTTAAAATTCAACCTCTTCTCACTTGTCCAAATCACCATTGAAAGCACTTCTTTCCAACTATATCATCAAACTCAATACCATTTAGTTGCAACCTCTTTCATTCAAATACATTGGACATGAATCATAATATGTTAATACAATTCTTTATATTTCATCCAATTGTATTGACCATGACATATAATGTTATAATAAATTTTCATTCAACTACACCAGCCATAACACATAATGTGTTGATACTTTTCTTCAAGTTTCATTTAATAGTATTGGCCATGACCCAAAATATGATGATATAGTTCTTCCTTTTTTACTTGACTACACCAGCCACTAACCATTACATAGTGCTAATGTAATTACCTTTCCATCACCAAACTATATAATTTAAGCCTATAAAGTTCATTTTATTCCTATTTCACTATATTGTATCAACTAGGATAATATACTTCATTATAGTCATGTTTCACCAAACTTTATTAGCTTATCATTTACAATTCATTATAGTCTTGTTTCACTAGATTGTATTAAGCTAGTTGATATAGTTCATTTTAGTTCTCTTTCAATAGACTATATTGACCTAGTTAATATACAGTCATACTACAAATTGTATTTTCCTAGCCAATACCAAACACCAAAATATATTATTAGCTCTCAAAGATATTGGAACTATAACATAAATCTAAATATATTTTGACATCATTACTAGGCATGTCTATCTTTATATTAAATCCATTCTAGCTCCATCTCATATGTTGGGCATGCAATGATGCCTGTCCACTTCTTCTCACACATTTTAGGCAATATTTTGATGCCCATATTTTTATTACTACACATATTAGGGTACCTTGTGTTGTACACCCTCTTATTATTTTAGTCTTAGGGGCATATTTTGATACCCATACTTAACCTTATATACACTCTGGGGGAATATTATGATACTCATCCTCATTCCCATGGCTTTTTGGTCTTTTATCCTTCCCATGAGGTAGAAATAAAGAACCTTTCACATTATACAAAAAAATAAAATTAGCTTAAAAAAATTTCCAAGATAAAATACACTTGAATTCCATGTTCTCTTCTTCGATAGAGTCATTAGCATAGATATTTCTTGTTATTTATCTCATGATTCTTCACTTTCCTACATTTTATTCCCTTAGCATCCTTTATATTACACCATTTATTCATTTTTGGTTTTTTAGTATCTTAAAATCATCTTTAGTCTCCATTATGGATCTTAGGTATCACCTTTAGGTTTCCTTTATATCATTTTCTAGTTGGCCTTTATTTCCCTTGTGGATCTTAGTTATCACCTTCAAGATTTTTATCACATTTTATTAATATTAGTTTACCTTGGTTTCTTTGTGATCTTTTGGCCATTTTTTACACTTTCCTATTTTAGGATGACTTCTCCTATTATTTCTTATGTTATATGTATTATAGGTTCATATGTCATCTTTAGTGACATTATCAGCATGCTTTAGCCTACACATATTACTTGCATTCTTATATTTTATTTATGTATTTTTTGATTTAACATTTCTCATATGTTTTACTTTTACTCTCTTCTTGAAATTTAGCATTACTTTATATACACACCTTCGGGTTTATTTTACATTATCATAATACCTATCTTCAGCCCTTAAGTCTTTTATTATTTTTATACCTCTTATTTTTTAGTTTTTAGGATGCATTATAACACCTTGGGAATATAGCTAGGCCTTCCTCATAGAAGTTTTTCGTTTTTACATTCAACCATTATTTTTAGTATATACACCCTTCATATCACTTGTTATTTCTATACTTTATAGTATTATATTACTTACATCTCTTGGATTTTTAACTTGTGAGTTGAATGGCAAGATACAGGGAATCAATAAATTCATCCCCATAAATTCCCATCAGTGTACATTTTCACTACATAGATTGATTTTTCTCCCAACATTATCTAGGTATCGTCTTTGAAAGATAAGTCAATGGTCTATAGTATTTATTTTACTCACTTAAAATTAGTCATATTATCTTGTGGTAAATATATAATATAATATATTTATGTCCTAATTCACATTTCACTTTTTATTATGATGATGTTTCATACCTGTTGACCACTTTCTAGTCCTAAACCTAGAAAGGGGTTAGCCTAATGCTTTGAATCCTAAATCATCATTGGTACTATGGTTTGCATTCATATCATGAGTTTGTGAGGGTTGTTCAAATAGTCCATGGTCCTATCATGCTATAACTTTGTCATATCAATCTCCACATCTCATTTCTATCTTGAGTCAAGTGTTATCATGAAAAGAAAATGTGCCTAGATGAAAGATGCCATGATGAAGGTGAATTAAAGAGACAATTTGATAGAGGCTCATAAACACATTGGTTCTACTTGATAACATGAGGTATGCTCACTTTCAAGCTTTCAAAGAACATCATAAAAGGGTGTTAAGGTTAATGTGAGGTTTCTCATAGATCATAAGGGTCTTTTATATGTATTATCATGATAATTCCATTAATATGCCCTTCTAAGGTCATAGATGTGTGTAAATTCAATAGTTTTTTGTCATAATGAGACCTAATATAGCCTTAATAGACCACTAAGTCACACCACACACCTCTAATATACCTCATAAACCTCATCAAGCCATAACTAGACTATTTCATGCCTCATTAAATCCACTAACACCATGGTCAATTCTAATTCCTCCTAAATGGGCCCTACATGTGTTGAACAGTGACTTTTAAACTCCCTCAATTCACACCATTAGGTTCAAAGTGTTATATGGCTCCTATTTTCCATCCAAAAAACCTGATAACAATGTTTTAGGTCTAAAATAAGGAAAATTATAGAGAAAATGGTAGGTTATAGAGGTTTCTTTAGTAGTATGGATCTATAATGTACAGACCAGCCCAGGTGGAGTCATGATTTTGTAGAGGGAGGTCAGAAATGTCAAATTGTGAAGACATAAATGTTTTTAAATGTCATAAGATCTAAAAACCATTCCATCCTTTCCTTGATCTCATTGGTATATTTAGAGAGCTCTTCATGTTCATGCTCATACTATACAAAAGAGAGAAAGTGGGGGCCCAAGATCATAATCAAAGAAATTAAACTCAAGAAATTTCCACCCCGAAGAATTTGTATGGGGATTGGTCTCCTAATATTTATGAACATTCCTTAAGAATTTAAGGAATCCCTATGCCCCTTTCATATGTACAAGCCAGCTTGGACTAAATGATTTTCAAGGATTTTTTATTTCTCTACTCAAACTAATAACTGATGTTATTCCCTTAAGTCTTGAATAATCCTTCCATATCATTTCTATCACTTGACTCACATGTGTGAGCTCATATGGATAGCATACCTTCATGACTTGATCTTGTGTGTGATTTGTACAAAAGTCTATGAAAAAGTCATAGGTTTTGAGTCTTTATCAGAAGTTGTTAACTGGGTTGAAGAGTTTATAGAGGTGTTTCAAGATCTCTAATGCCTTATTTCTCAAGATGAATGTTAAATGTCCTTTTATCACTTCAAAAGGACTTATGCATATGTGGAGATCATTATATGGAAAAGACTATGTGTAGTTCAAGGGCATCTGTAGATTCTCACATGTATCTCAAAACATATAATAAGATGTTAGAATATGGTAAAATGTCATCATGGACTTAAGAGAAACTTTCTTAGACTTCATGGTGGCCTCATAGGCTTGGAAACCATCTCTTTTATCTTCAAACCCACACAGCCCCTTTTTGGAAAATTTTAAGGTCTTTTTATGAAATTTAAGGTTTTTATGAGTTTTTTAGGTTTCAATTTAGGGTTGTGTTTATGCCTCCAAAGTTTCATGATTGCATAAGTATATGTCTAAGGGAATCCAATATCCATATGGATTATATAGGTAGTGTCATTAGTCTCCATTTCACATCACTTTCATGCTCTTATAGTTTCACAATGAATTCACTAGCATTTGCATTGTGTTACCCCTATTTTCATGTCTTACACTCCATATCTCCCCACTACCACCCTCCTTCATTCATCCACTCTAAGTCTAGACCTTACCATGAACCTTTATAGTCCCTTAAAACCTTTAAAATATAATGAAACCATATAAATATGAACCCATATGGTCATATAGTAGACTAAGAATGTAAATGTGCACCTATAGCCAACCCTTTTAGGCTTACTATAGTAAGGTCCCAAAAACAATATGTAGACTATCCAAAGGCATGAAGACTAGTGTGAGTATTAGTGAATATGAATCTAAAATAAATTAATGGTGATATGAGATACTCACATAGGATTTTTTATCACTATATAGACCACCTCTTTTGATACAAACCCAATAATCAAGTTCTTGTAGATAGTCATGTTGACAAGAGAATACATATAAAATTACTAGTTTATATCAATGTCTTCATTTTACTGAAGCTAAAAGGAAATGTATAAAAAATTAGGGAAAGGTTCATACTATTGAGAATTCAAACTTGATGGCCACTACCACTGTGAAAGCAGAGTGACACCTAAATAGGCTTAGAACCACACTAGCATAAGCAAAATGAGACCTAAGTCTGAGTGAAAGTTAATATATGTAAAGAAAGGAGTGTTGGAAGATGACCATATAAGAATGATAATGAACCTAAGAAAATTATGGAATTACCCATGATTCCAAATACATCAAGAGATAGTGTTGAAGGCCATACTCAGAATTTGTATTACTACCAATTTGAGCTAAAATGATGATTTGAGACCTCGTTAGGCATGGATAAGTCTTAAAAATTAATATGAATGGTCATCATGACCCATTCAAGACACTTATATGTTTCATTAGGTTTTTAAAATAGTGGGTATACCCACTTTTTAATTTCAGACCAAGGCTTGTCTATCATAGTTGTTTAGTGGGTTGAAGGGTGAATTCATGCTATGAAGGGGCAATAGGTAGTTTGAGACCCTTAAAGGTTTTTTTTTCAATTATTGATGATGGTTAATGGTTCCCAAACCCCATCCATATGTATAACACCTATATTTTTAGTAAATATCCTTGGAGATAGGCTAACAAATTCAAGCATATAAGTCTGCTTATAGGCCCTGGTGCCATATTAAGGTTCCTTAAAGCTATTATAACAAGTTGAATGACCAATATAAGTTATATGAGGATGTTTAAGACTTGTTAAAAGGGCTTAAAATACCATAAGGTGAGAAATTTTATCAATATGTCTTCAAACCCTACTCAAGCTAGTCAAACTATGTATAGTCAATTTGAGGACCATCTTCAAATGCACACCCACTCCACCACATGCATGCTCTAGGCCAAAGTTGCTATGAAAGTTTAAGTCTCCCTATGAACCAAAAGTTCATAAATTATTAGTTGTAAGTTAGGGGTTAACCTTTATAAATGAACCTTAAGACAATAAGCACTCATAATGGTATGCAAACAACCTTAACCTCACCTTTTAACATTCATATCTCTAAGCATCCTTTGCATGGGAACCCAAACCATTCATGATGGATGAGGATATCAGTCCCTAAACATTTATGACATTTTTTCAAGGTTAGACATCCATACTCTATGAACCATCATTAATATAGTGGACGTCTTAAACCCTATACAAACCCCATAAGTGATCTAATGGTGGAGTTTGATCTTAGAACCCATCTAGATGAGATAGTTTGACCATGAAATTACCTTTAAGGTATCCTAAGGTCCCTTGAGCATCATAGTGACTTATTGGTTGGCATGTGTAAGGTTATAGCTATATAGAATAG
Source organism: Torreya grandis (assembly GCA_037957365.1). NCBI lineage: Eukaryota > Viridiplantae > Streptophyta > Pinopsida > Cupressales > Taxaceae > Torreya > Torreya grandis. The sequence goes on from JARHVA010003491.1 coordinate 95,211, forward strand.
GCTTGGAAGTGTTAGTTTGAGATAATAATCAAAGATATTAGGATTGTTTATGTGCACAATGAAAACTTAGAGAGGGAAAATGGGTCCTAGAACATCTGATCAAGCCCTCCAATAGTCATTAAGGTGACCTCCATGAATAGGTCAATAGGAAAGAAGGTACAGGTGTTGGAATTCATGACTGTATGTACCCAAAAGGAGTTAAATGATGCAATAAAGCAATTATGCTACTCCATGAGGTCTTTAAGGTGATTTTAAGGTTATATGTGAAGAATTAGTGCCTTTTAAGCTTAGTCTTTAGACCATTATTAATTATTTAGGTCTGTAGATAAACCAATCCACAACCTCCACCATGATTTTAACTTTAAAAGGTGGAGAAAAGATTAATTTTAGAAGTGTGGATGTTTCTAACCCAAGTGTTGAGGGACATAATAGTGTTTTAAATCTGTTTGGCTAATTTAGACCCATGGATAGGCTTTTACAGTAAACCATTCTACTTATAAACACATAAAAGTCACTCGAATGGCATTTTCTTCTCACAAAGAGCATATTTAAATGCTCATCATAGCTTTGAGTATTATGCATGGGGAGATCAACACTTAATGGAAGGTAAGTAATATTATGGGCTTGAATTTGGTTTAAGTGGTTCATAAATCCAAGCTTTGATCTCTATGAACACCCCTAAGCACCCCAAACACTCCTAAACCTCCCTTAAACCATAATAGTGACTCAACTAGGAAGGTTTAAGTAAAAATACATTCAAATGATCATTACTTACTTATCAAACACTTGGATCCTATTTCTAGCTTAAAGGGGCTCATGTCTATGGATTTTGATGTTACAAAAACTATATGGACACTTCCTAAAAAGGGAAGTTTATAGAGTTTTAGGCATAAATTATGTTGCATAGCCTAACTAAAAGGTATAAAATATGGAAATGGTAAGCTCAATACTTGTTAAACTCATTTAATGCTAATATGATTTATGGGAATAACTAAAAGTGTCTCTGATATATCTATCTAAACTACCAATCTGTAGAATAGTCCAAATGGCCTAGTCATGAAAGTCTAATATGTTTGTAGGTAAATAACACTTAAGAGGTATCAATTTAAATACATAAGGGGTTATCTTAAGAATTATATAAGTCTTTTGAAATGATTTCATATCTTTATTCAGTTCTTTGATCATTCAAGCAATGGATATGAGCAGAAGGTTGAAGGGAAAGAAAATAGGTCTACTTATATTGCAAGTAAAAGAGTCTATCAAGAAAAATGTGGCATGGTAAAATTTATTGGCCATATTCAAACATTATTAACTATCTTCCATGTGATCACACCCTAAAATGGAGGCCATTATGATAGGTTAAAGGAAGTTTCATGGACCATTCAACATGTACTTGAAGGAGAGGCTACTCAATGCCTCAAGAAAGCCCATCGACACTCCATTTGAATTGTGTAGTTGACATATAAGGGAATATTAGACTATTTTAAGCATATTTAAGGCATAAATAAATTAAAATTAAGTAGTTATAGCCTCCACATCTTCCCCAAATGCCAAAGTGGGGCTCATTGATGGTATATCAATGCTTGAGGAAGGAAATAGGCCTTTTATAACTGTCATACACCACATTGGTCCATTCATGGCCTCTCCCATGGACATCCCTCTTATCCTTAAAATTTTATATTTAATTAGTCATTGAGCTCTTTCTTTGGCATCCCTTAGCTCGGTCTATCAAATCTCTATGAAATTTTCCTTATAACTCTTTTGAATCAATAGAAGACATTTGTAGATTCTTGTTTAATGATAGTGTGCCTCTTGAAAGTTTGATTTATAGAATGTATGAATTATGTTGTCATATGTAAGCCATTTCATTTACATAAATTTAGGTTACTATTCTATTTCATGTTGTATGAAGAGTTAGTATGTAGGAGTGTTCTTGAAGTGATACAAGTCACTAGTATCTTGTGCAGATCTAGGCTTAGTCCTTCAAGTTATAGAATCTTGTTCAACCTCCATACAAAATATTCATGCTTGGGACACCATCAATAAGTTTGGTTGGTCATTATCTCCATTAGGTTTATTAGTAGTTTTCAAAGGATATAACTAGGAGTGGTATTCAATAAATTGGTGTATCACCACTTAGAGTAGGTTTTTCATTGGTTTTCATATCTATTCCCTTTTCATTATGGTAAGTTTAAGTATTAAAGAGAGAATTGAATTTACAAATTAGGGGATCTATCCTAATAAAATATAGAGGTTTGACCTATATATTAGGCATCCCATAGTCTATAGGTCATTCCAATGTTGGACTAGGTTTGAGGTAGACATGAACAATCTTTTCTTCTACAAGGGTGCAATCTAGATCACCAAAAATACCTACCTATCATTATACCATATTCCTTTACACATTATCTATGATCATTTACACCATTCCCTATTTTTCATTATAATTTTGGGCTCATAAAGGTTGGTTTAAATATTGAAATCTTTTATAAGTTGAAATTTTAGGATTTTTTAGGCACCATGATCTTTAGTTTATTCTCTCTAGTGAATAAGTATAAGCTCTCTTGTGAGAGTTATATTTTATCAACAATGTTTGGTCTTTCCAAATTTATATGCGAGAAAATATAATAATCCAAAATAGTTAATATCCATATCATAGGAAAATGCAATGTTTAAAGGCAAATCTAATCTTAATATATAGATTAGACTAAAAGACATGATATTTTTGGCACATCTACTATAGTAAAAGATAAAACCCTAAATCTAGCCTCATGATAGAGTTTACATCCATTGGGGTGTGGTAGGCTAGTATATTGGGGAAGGATATCTCATTTTATCATTATATATTCTTACATTCTAGTGTAACCTACTTTTTCACATAATTATCCAATCTTCATAATAGACTTATAGCTTTATAAGGGGGCCTAAAGATCAGGGAGCACATTATGGGAAGGTAGGATCACTATATTTTCATTCATGATAGACTTCAAAGGATGATATTTATACTTCATTATTTATTCCAAATTTATGTTTCTAGGTAGAGTTTTCTAGGGCCATTGACATTGAAAACTAATAGTCTCATCAACTTGCTCTATAGTGTCTTATTTTTAATAAATGTCATATTTTTACCTTGGTGACTTCCTCTTCCATATTCCTCCCCTTAAAAACCAAGTTTGTTTCAAAATATTTCACATCTTATTTAATTCTTATTCTCCATCTCTTTTAGACATGGTAGAAATATGATAGTTTTAGATTTCCACCTTTAGAATAAAAGTTACATCTTTGAGTTTTTTTGAGATGCTCTATTGGTCATTGCCTTATCTTTCTAGGATTTCTCTTAGTAATGTTTGAGATATTCAATCTTCTATTCACCTTTTTGGGCCATTTGGTCCTATTTTTACATTTAATGCTTCCATATTTATTTGAGTATGGTTTGTTACTTCATTTTAATTGATGTCTTTGACATAAATCAGTTTTATGTGTCCTTTATTTGATTTGGATTTTTAATTATTTTAATTTGGATGTATTTTTAGGTTTTTCAATCCTAATTAGCCTTTGAAATTTGATTTACTAGTTTTTATTCATTTTGTTCACTTTTTTGGTCTTTTGGTTATAACTTAGCATTATCGTTCTTAGCTTACCAATTTTTTAAGTGTTTTAATTTGTTTTGAGAGTGTTTCACTTTACACCATTTACTAACCATCATGTGTTTATGTGCATTAATTTTTTCCATTTTTAGCTTTATATCCTTAAGTTTTCTCAGATGAAATTATTATAGCCTCCATGATCGAGACTATAATATTTGCATTCATTAATTTAGTGAAAAGGTAAGTCAAGGTATGTAAATGTTGCTTTTAACTATTCATTTCTTAGTAATTCTTTTCAATTATGATTTTTAGTGTTTCCATATTTCTTTCCAAAAGCACCATCCCACATTACACTATTGTGACATGTGATGAGCCTCAAGTGGGGCATATGTATACACATAATATTTATCACAACATATTTAATGGTGATTTCTCTTAAAATGGATTATAGACACATCAATTTACCTGAGTGCATGCCTTAAAGAGTGCACCATGAAAGGGGTGTTATTGGCTCATGGTAATTCATTACACCACTATTACTATCACTTTGACCTCCTCTAATTTATATATATATGTATCATTTGTGTATAATTCATATATAGATTTGTTAGCTTACCTATATCATACAATATTGGCTTGGTTGATACCATCTATTTTATGCCTTTTTACTTATTATATCATATCATCCAACCTGATACAATTCTAATTTATATTGTATCAACCTAGTCCATAATGTATTTTACCAGTTGATATCTTCCAATTATATCATCCTATCCAATACTATCAACTTAGATTTTAGGGTTAGTTTTGGGTATTAAAACTATAGATGGGCCACATTTCATTCATATCATATCATGTCACATTCAAGTGCTCTACTTGTACTCACATTTATACCCTAAGGAATTATTTAGGAGAGTGGGTGACTTATAACATTATCTTAGAGATATTATCTTGGGGTGTCATTAAAGATAAATATGAGTAGTCATAGGGAGTTCCTAACTAAGGATATCTAGTTCTTCATCCAACCATTTGAGGTTTTCAACCCACAACATTCTCTTATAAAGATCCACTTGAGCCAAGGGGGAGATTGAAGCATTAAAGACTCTACCCCAAAGTAAGTATTCTTATCCCTACACTCTTTCATTTATGAACTTATTAGATTAAGCATTTGTTAGGATTGTGGAGCTAAAAGCTTCACTGATGCAGATACAGAGGAGGTTGCAGGAGAGTTGCTGAGTGCCAGAGACACCGGCGTCGGTCAGGCCAACCGACGTCGGCAGGAAAGGGCAGGAAAGACAACCGGCGTCGATCAGAGATCGGCCGGCGTCGGCGACCCCCAGGCGGACAGGGACCGGCGTCGGTCGCCTGTGTAGTTCGACTGCGAGCTATCTACGGGCAGTTAACTAACGAACCAAGTGTTTGCATGAAGAGATCTAATTTTAGACTGAGAGCTGCGGATCTAATTATTGTAATTAGATGTCTAATTATTGTTTGGATGAGATCTATATAATAGACTCATGGTTGTATTGTAAAAGTGTGCTAGGGAGTAAGAGAGCATAATTATAAGCTCCTTCTGTATGTGAGGTAGAGTAATGGTGCGTTCCTCCTAGTGCCACAGTACCAGGTGTGTTGGTGCTGGATTGGAGAGCCAGCTGGGTTCTTCAGGAGTGTAAGATCTTGGTCACAGTTGCATGGCCTATATAGGAGATCTACATGATAAGTAAGATCGTTGATCTGCAGGTGTATGTGTATGCAAGGTCGAGGTTCACAGGTGAATAGAACCATTGTTTGATTTGCAGGTGTGCAAGGTCATACAGACAGCAACACAACAGGGAGCAGTATCAGGCAGGATCTACTTGGAGTACAGGTGTGTACTCGGATAGAGCAAGAGAGGAAGGCAAGGAAGTTCCTTCCATAAGTATGGTCTGTTGAATTGCAGGTTGTTGCAGATTCATGGGAGATCTACTTGAAGTACCTTGAGTACTTGTGGAGCACGTGGAGTGCTTGTGGAGTGCGTGGAGCACTTGTGTTATGCGTGGAGCATGGGAGGTGAACATCAACTCTGTATTTGAGTTGGGTGTTGTGACCTGTGAGAGGGAGAGCTTTGGGGAGAAGAATTACTGTTCACTTGAGGTGTGGGAAACCTCTGTAAGGTGGTGGAGAAGAAGTGGCATCTTCTTTATTGTATTCTTTTCTGTATAAAGTGTTAATACAAGTTGTGTATTGTCTCTCATATGCTGTGTTATTCTGAATTCTAGTTACTTGGTGAATCTGGTTATTTCTGCATATTAAGTTGCTTGAAGTTTGGTAATCAATTGTATGTTTCCGGTTTTGCATCCTGACAAGTGGGATCAGAGCATGTTTGTTGTTCTAGATTCCTGACAAGTGGTATCAGAGCCTTGGTTGTAGGTTCTTAGCTCGATACCAACAAGTGGTATCAGAGCTAAGGTTGCAGGAAGCAGGTTGTGTTTTTGATTATAGGGCACTCTCAGGGTTTTCTGATTGAGTGGGAGTAGAGCAACGGCAGATCAAAGTAAGCTAAGAATGGAGGAGTTGAAAAGCACAGACGATTACTCACGGTCTGATGGAAAGAAAGAGCAGGTAAAAGAAGATTGTTGGTTGGTAACAGATCAGCATGAAGAAACTGAAGATACAGATGTTGCAGGTGTTATTGCACAGGATGTGTTTGCAGGTTTCTTGGATAAAGTTGAATCTTGGACAAAAGATTCGGTTGCCTCTTTCCATGCAGCCCCAGATAGAGGAACTGGTAAGCCTTGCCAAAGAATTGGCAAAGGAGAAGTGAAGCTGAAATGTAGGCGGCCAACACACAGGTGTTGATGAAGGTCATGTAGGTCCCAGGTTTGGAGATATGGCTAATTTCTTCAGAAAGATTGGGTGATGAGAGATGCACAAGAACTCTCACAGCGGTAGCACTTGAATTAGCTGGTGGTAAGAAAACAGGTATACTTTATCTACTTGTTTATATTACTGATTCTTCTTCTGTTGCGGAGACGTGGCTTCGTAGGCTTGGTCACATGAGCAAGAAGGAGATGCATGTTCTTAAGCGGAAGACAGATATATTTGACAGGCTTAAGAACTGGAAAGCCTTGGTGTTCTTGGAGGAGATGGCGGACAGAGTTCAGTGGATGAGGCTGGATACATCTGAGCAGGGCAGTTTGGACATGGAGATTGATTCAAAGAAGCTCGCGGGTAAAAAGTCATCACTCACAGGCGAACACAGACACCGATGTCGGTCAAGAGGAACCGGCGTCGAACAGACAGGTGCCGATGTCGGTCATGTGCAGACCGAAGCCGGCAGTGTCGGGCAGGGTAAGACCGACGTCGGTCATGGGACCGACATCGGCAGTATGTAAGACCGATGTCGGTCAGGAGGACCGACGTCGACAGCAGGGACACCAGCGCAGGCAGGTTGGTAGTCAGGTACAGACGCATGGAACTGACGTCGGTCAGATGCAGACTGTGGAGTGACCGAGGTCGGTCACTGTAACGAATTTTGGGTGGACAGCAAGCTGTCAAGGAGTCTCAAACACCCATACGGAGGACTGAAGGCGTAAGTAGGCCCTCAAATTCGTTGTTCCTCTTCTTCATACTTGTTGCTGATTGTATAGCAGGAAGGATCCAGGAAACAGGTGTGAGCTTGGCAGGTTTATGATGCAGAACCAGACGGGTGTCTTGGTAGGTTTGCCAGCTGGATAAAAGCACAGAGACGAATGGATGCCTTAGTAGAAGAATAGAGAGAACGGATACGTGAGATGGAAGATCAGGTATATGGTCTTGTGGAGCTGCAAGACAGTGGTACAGGTTTTGACAGGTGGAGGACGAAGCATGGCTTCAGTCAATGTCAGGGTAACTACTGTGGTTTTGTCTTACCAAGGGGATGATGAGTCATGACATCATTCTGTTGCTGTATGTGGATAGTATGCTAGCTAGCAGGAGTGTACATACAGGGTTTTGCTGAGCTAAGGGTAAGGTTAGTTCAGTGGCATGTCATGAGGAGTTTGGAGCAGCGGAATTCTTTGACATGGGAGGCATGGAGATCACTGGTTGATTTTGTCTCGAGTGGGAGCTGATGTGAATCAGGTGTTGGCGAGGTTCGGGATACAGAACCGGAGCACACTAAGGGCTGGACAGGTACAGTGTCCGAAATCACATGAGGTCTAGTATAGACCTGAATATTCCCATGCAGTGGGAGCTGTCAGAGTTAGGAGCCAATTCGGGGAAGTGGGTTCTCAGGTTTTCTGAGAGGGACCGGCAGCAGGTGTTGCTATGCAGGGTCAGGACTTCACTACCTGGTGTTTTAGGTTCGGATGTGGCAGGGTACTCGGATGACAGGTGGTACATCACAGGTTGTGTGGTGTGTTGTCTTCAGGTGGGAGCTTGAAGAGGGATACAAACCAGGAAACAGATTAGACGGAGTACAAGTACAGGTACAGTGCAGCTGTTTATCTCCAAGTGGGAGATTGTTAGGATTGTGGAGCTAAAAGCTTCACTGATGCAGATACAGAGGAGGTTGCAGGAGAGTTGCTGAGTGCCAGAGACACCAGCGTCGGTCAGGCCAACCGACGTCGGCAGGAAAGGGCAGGAAAGACAACCGGCGTCGGTCAGAGATCGGCCGGCGTCGGCGACCCCCAGGCAGACAGGGACCGGCGTCGGTCGCCTGTGTAGTTCGACTGCGAGCTATCTACGGGCAGTTAACTAACGAACCAAGTGTTTGCATGAAGAGATCTAATTTTAGACTGAGAGCTGCGGATCTAATTATTGTAATTAGATGTCTAATTATTGTTTAGATGAGATCTATATAATAGACTCATGGTTGTATTGTAAAAGTGTGCTAGGGAGTAAGAGAGCATAATTATAAGCTCCTTCTGTATGTGAGGTAGAGCAATGGTGCGTTCCTCCTAGTGCCACAGTACCAGGTGTGTTGGTGCTGGATTGGAGAGCCAGCTGGGTTCTTTAGGAGTGTAAGATCTTGGTCACAGTTGCATGGCCTATATAGGAGATCTACATGATAAGTAAGATCGTTGATCTGCAGGTGTATGTGTATGCAAGGTCGAGGTTCACAGGTGAATAGAACCATTGTTTGATTTGCAGGTGTGCAAGGTCATACAGACAGCAACACAACAGGGAGCAGTATCAGGCAGGATCTACTTGGAGTATAGGTGTGTACTCGGATAGAGCAAGAGAGGAAGGCAAGGAAGTTCCTTCCATAAGTATGGTCTGTTGAATTGCAGGTTGTTGCAGATTCATGGGAGATCTACTTGAAGTACCTTGAGTACTTGTGGAGCACGTGGAGTGCTTGTGGAGTGCGTGGAGCACTTGTGTTATGCGTGGAGCATGGGAGGTGAACATCAACTCTGTATTTGAGTTGGGTGTTGTGACCTGTGAGAGGGAGAGCTTTGGGGAGAAGAATTATTGTTCACTTGAGGTGTGGGAAACCTCTGTAAGGTGGTGGAGAAGAAGTGGCATCTTCTTTATTGTATTCTTTTCTGTATAAAGTGTTAATACAAGTTGTGTATTGTCTCTCATATGCTGTGTTATTCTGAATTCTAGTTACTTGGTGAATCTGGTTATTTCCGCATATTAAGTTGCTTGAAGTTTGGTAATCAATTGTATGTTTCCAGTTTTGCATCCTGACAAGTGGGATCAGAGCATGTTTGTTGTTCTAGATTCCTGACAGCATTGATTTATTTATTGTATTTTGGATGTATGTGTGTGTATCCTTATTTATGTTTTTTCCCTATACTGAATAAGTTGGTGTAGGCATAGCATTGTGCAGACTTTCCATTAATCACTTTAGGTTGTATATACCCCCATTTATTTGACCATTTCACCTTACCCATTTACAACCATCTAACTCATCTTTTACTTTAGTTTATATCCCTTTACAAACATCTATTTTACTTTCATATTTACAACCATAGTTACAACTATTTACCTTTGTTGAGATCTAGTGAGATTTATATCCTTATGTCATAGACTTTAGATTTATAACCCTTTCATCTTGAAATTTTAGTTATAGGTTACCCTCTACTATATATATGAATATCATTGGTCCCTACCCAATCATCCAAGTATATTTAAGCTCTATTTTATTAACCTTATTCAAGTCTTAATCTATTGAGAGAAATTTGATAGTTGTAGGTCATCCTAACTTGTGCATACATGTAGCAATAAAATAGAAGGATCAAACTTATAAGATATCATTTAAGTGTGATAGAATGGCATGTTAGGATTATGCTTTTGCATATAAGTCATGTATGGTAAATTTATGTCAATATTTTCATTATCAAGTACTTAATACCAAATTTGTGTATCTACACCATGCACCATTCAAATTTAAGGTGACTATACATCCATCAGTAAGTATAAATAATTAATCATTATTTATGTGCCCTTGTATATGAATGCTAACCATATAAAATATTTATCAATGCACTTACAAAGTAAAATACTTTCCATATCTGTCTATGAACTTGTAATTGATATTTTTTTAATAGTCACCTTACAACACTTAAATTGGAGGTGACTACACCTCCACTAGTATTATCTAAATGGTTGTAGTCATGTGTTTCATAAACTTAAAGTTTCATGTTAAATTATATCACTTTTATATGTAATTTTTCAATATCCTCTAATATTAATAATGGAAGAACAAATTGAAGACAATGAAAATAATTTTGAATAATATTAAAATGGTGTAGTTGATTAACTTGATGATAGTGGTTTAGTCTAAGAGATCACATATTCATAAGAACTGATAAATTATAAGGGCACCATTAAACTTCAACCCAATGGATATTCTGACTTATACCAATCATCATCATGTCAACTCCATAATCCATATTCATGTGGATGATGATGTATATATTTGCTAGCTCTTATGGCATGAATTTATCCATGGTAATAGACTATAAGGACTCAATCACAACCACAAGAAAATGTGTTATTTTAATATGAACTAGCCTATATTTTGAGAAATTATGGAAGAGGAAATATGGTAAAACTTTCATCGTGAAGATAATAACTGATAATTTATGAACTTGATATATGTATGTGTTTTTATGTGTGTGTAATTTTAATAATTTTATTTTTCTTTATGTTAAAATCTGTGGTCATTCATGGTGATAATTTGATATATGATATATGATTTTTTCATTTTAATTATTTAGATATGTTGATACCTTCTTGATATAGTATTATAATATTATATATTCATCTATACATCAAAATTATCTTTGCATTAATTGGCATAAAAAATATAATGTATGCTTATTATTATTATTAAAAGATGTTGATACATTGTTGATATAATATATTATATTTATATGTTCATATATTCATTATAATTATCTCTACATTAATCAGTATAAAATATACTATATATTAAGCTTTAATTTTTAATTATAGAACTATAAATTAATGTAAAAAATGTTAGTAATTAAAACTCATATTTTTTATATTAAAAATTCATTTCCTCAAAAACTACTTATAATTAATTCCTTTAGCATCTATGGAATGTGAAATGAACAATTAAATAGGTCTTTTATCACCTTCTCCAAATTAAATTCCCTCTACTTTCACCAATAATTAGAATGCTATTAGATGGAATGCCATCAGTGACAAGATGGGAGGTGAAGTCTACTAAAATGGTCAAAATTATATCCATTTAAATTCCCTCTACCATCTATGACCTCACTTTTAATTTCTATAAAAATTTAAGTCTAATGAAAAAATATATGAAATGAACTTTCAATTTACTTTTTTGGTTGATGAAATACTACTCAATTTAGACATATGATATATACGGATAAATATTAGTGAAGGAGATCACTAAGACTAGTACATTAAAAATTTATAAAAAAATAAATATTAATGAAAATTTTATAAAACATTTTTTTTATGTTAGGTCTCAAGGACACAAGTTCGAGAAATTGCCAAAAAATATTATGTTTTGACAAAATTTTATGTGACGTCTAGTGTCCATTGGTATATAAGGTTACACTAATGGTGTGGCAATTATAATTATTAGATATACCTCAATTAATAAGATATTTAAAGTTGAATGAGATAGATAAACTTGGGATATAAATGTCAAAGGAGGAAGTTCTATGCCTCTATTTACTACCCTATGTCCCTTTATATTAGATGGATTATTGTAGTGAATAGGGGAACCAAAGGAATAAAACTCCACCCAACATTCCAACTCATACCAAAATTTTTGTATAGAAACATTGGTAGACAAATATTTTGACACCTTTGATCCTGAGATATGCATGAATAATGTGGGTCCATCCTCTCACCCAATGAATAAGGTGAATGTTGAACACTCAATCTCCTTAAAAATGTTCCTAATCATAATTTTTGATGTGTTTAATTATCTTAATGGTTTTTAATCCATCATAACGCTCTTATATATAATTTTATCATGATGACTCCTACATACACTAGATTATTAGGATATATAATATATTTCAGTCTCAATCCACTTAAGTAATTCACTTACAAACTATTAAGTATAAGTCCACCACTTTAGCCCACATTTATATATACTTTAGTAATTAATATAACTAAGATTATTTAAAACACTAAAACACCATGATCTAATTAGTGTGGACACATTAATTCTCATGCTGATAGAAATGACCAAATAAAAATCATGAACATGTTAATCAATCCATAATACTCTCACTCATGTTTATAGATGAATTGGGATGGAAAATATATTTGAGTCTTAATACACTTTAAACTTGAAAATTATTAATTATAAGTATATGACCATAGATTCATAGATTTATATGTATGTCAATCAATAATATAATTGAGATATTACATCAGACATTATGAGCTTAGTGTAGATGTAGTACTTCCCATACTAATAAAATGACTAGATAGACATTCAATTTGCATTAATCAATTGATAATGTTCTAAATCCTACATAGAGACCAATTTAAATGGAAAATATATTTTAGTCTCAATCCATGTGATTACATCTACAAACTATATAAAATAAGTACACCACTAATTTACTATTAGTTATCTAGATATCACCCAATAGAGATCTGATTGCTCAAGTCTGACTCATACTTGGACTAACATGGGAATGATCTAAGGCCATGAGATGCCTATATCTAGATCAAACCTTTAGATTTTGGTGAGGTTATCTCCTCTAATATATGAATTAATGACCAATTACTAAACCTATTTTTAATTTTGGGGTGAAAAGGGAAGAAGAAAATAAAAATGAAACTTAATTTACCTTTGGCGATGTACTTGAATAATTATTTATCCTCTAAAATATTTGAAACTAAGGCACACATATGGATCAACAAGAAACTCTATAGACCAGTCCCAAGCATTAGTGTTTCAATTGAAGAGATAAAATATAAGGTGATCAAACTAATAGAATTGGGAAGATAGAGAGTCTTCTTAAGACTCATAACAATGAGTTTGTTGCATTTAAAAGACAACAAGATCCACCATACAATCCATGTCAAAATACTAATCAAAATTATCAATATAATAGGCCATCCTATCAATCCAATCAACAAGGATAAGGGTAGAGTTCTTAGTCAAGGAAATATAATCCTAATGCTTCAAGCAATTCTAGAGCTATAGTGCCAACTCAGAGCAATTATGATCAAGAAGGACAATATAATAGTTAATGGGATAAAAAAATCAACATGGTAATGGCTCCAACTAGTGAGAGCTCACATCAATCTTATATGTAATAGAGTTTAGTTCTTCCTTCATATGAAAACCAACCACCTTTTCAGAATAAGGAAGACTCTCTAAAACATGAAGACATTCCTTCCTTCACTCAAGCAGAGGTGCCAAATAAACAAGGAGAAGGTAATGGTAAAGCACCTATTGAAACTACATTTGTGAACTTCCAAGAAGGTGAGAATTATTTTGAACACAGAGCAGTAAATCAAATTCAAAGTATGCCTAATGTTGATAATTCAATTACAGCCCATTTTAAATCCAATAAAAAGGCAATTAGTGAATGTTCAGGTCCTAATAAGGCAACCCCTCTTCATTCTTAGCCATCACAAAGGACCACCACTCATGAATTGCCTCAAAAGACATAAAATCAATAATTTAAAGATCCAAAGGGGTAAAATGTGAAAGGGCCTTACATTTTATAATTCACACAAAATTTAGGAGCCCTTCTTAGGACTAAATTACAACCAAGGATAATCATTTATCCACTCCTTATTGTGGATCAAATGAAGAGAACTTCGGTAAAAATTTCTATGTAGGATACACTTCTAATCCTAAGACAAAAGGAGTATCTACAAGAGGAGCTTTTAAAGCTCAATATCTTTGATAAAATACCCAAAAAGGAAATAATAAGTGTTATTCTAACCAAATCTAATCCAATTGTTGATCCTCAAGCTCCTAAGGTGACTAAGCCTCATCCATTCTATCTTTTAATTGTCATAAGAGATTATCTTATCCATAATTGTATGATTGATAGTAGAGCTAGTAATTTTGTCATGCCTAAATCCATAGCTAAAAACCTAGGACTAAAGTATGAAACTCATGAAAAAGGAATGTTATAGTTGGATGGTTCTACTAAGACTATGGGCATCCTCAAAGATCTTAATATTTTACTTGTTACTTTTCCAAATTTCACCATTTCATAATATATAATTATTGATTTACCTCTATATTTTGCACTATCCATATCCAGAGATTTTACTACTAAAATAGGAGGTTACCTTTCTTCATATTGGTCATACATAGTTTTTAGAGTAGATATGGATCCAAAGTCACTATCAGATTAGAACCTATTTATAGATTTCACCTTGAACCATATATTCCAAATATGTCTAATATGAATTATAGTATTTTAGAATAAGATGAGGATACTATTGATCAAGAACATTCTAAGCCACTTAAAGTTATACTAGATCTACTATTGGATGAGGGGGCTACTGATAACTATGGGTATGAAGAAGTTGGTTTTGGTGTCTACTACATGCATGAATGCGGTGACTCATTACTTAGTCTCACGAGCTCAAAAAAGGATCAAGAAGGGTTGTGGAATATGTTCTTTGATGAATCAAAATCAAATAATGGGAATGGAGCTGGTGTAATGTTGGTTTGACCTAAAAATTAAAGGTATTATTATTTAATTAGATTTTAGTTTAGTTATACATAAAATATAGAAAATTATGAAGCTCTTATTCATGGCCTTTAGTGGCATATAAAGAAAGGTATTATGATTTTATAGGTGAAAGATGATAGTGAGTTGGTAGTACAATAAGAAATAGGTTTAAATATATTAAATAACCCTCTCCTAAATGCCTACAAGCATAGAGTTTGGGACCTCATAGAATTTCCTAGCTTTTTATATTTGCTCAATTCCTAGAGGAGCCAATCAACATGCAGATAGACTTAAAACCATAAGAGCACAATGTGATATAGTGAATCAGCTCAAGGATAATAAGGATTAGAACCAAATCAAATTTGTATGTAGGACTTCAGTTTCAAATAGATATCTTATTTCCTATAGAATGAGGCAAAAGTTTTCTCAAAGAATAAAAATAAATTGTGATGCCAATATGAAGATTATATTGTGTAATTGAGATAAAACAATATGCCTAGTGGTTTAGTAACTTTGGAAATAATTTTAAATGAATATGATCAACTAAGGAAGGACAAGGTAAGCCTCTCTTACAAGGAAGAACTTTATGCGTAAGTTCACATAGATGAAGGTAAACAATATAAGTGGGGTAAAGTGAACATAGATACTGAGAGAGAGGCTTTAATTTCATTATGTAAGGAGTTCATAGATGTTTATACTTGGGAATACCATGATTTTAATGGTTTTGATCCCAAGTTATCACATATACTATTAAGCTTGAATAGGATGCAAAACCAATAAGACATAAGCAAAATCCCATCAAGCCCAAGGTTGAAATTATCATGAGAAAGGAGCTTAAAATTTTGATTGAGTCAAATATAATATCTCCTATAAATAATTCAACATGGGTAGAAAATCTTGTACTAGTGAGAAATAAGAATGGAGAGATAAGACTATGTGTGGATTTTAAAGATTTGAACAAAGTGTCATTGAAAGATCCTCTTCCTTCTATAGATCAAATCTTATAGAGAGTATCAGGTTCGCAAAGATTATCCTTACTATATAAGTACTCATGTTACAACTAGATAGTGGTGAAAGAGAAATATCAGTATAAAATAGATTTCACAACCAAATGGGGTATTTATGCCTACCAAAAGATGCCTTTTGGGCTCTCTAGTGTTGGAGCCACTTTCTAAAGGGAAATGGATGTTGCCTTTCATGGTATTTTGAGTGAAATGGTATTAGTTTATTTTTATTACATTAATTTATTTTCAAAGGATCCTAATGATCATCTAACACACTTGATAATTATTTTTGATAGATGTAGACAATTTGGAGTTGCATTGAATCCAAAGAAGTGCATCTTTTTAATGCACAAGGGGAGACTTCTTGGGCATGTGGTATCCAAATATCATATCTTTATTGATATAAATAGAATATAATCAATCCTTTATATATCATTTCAAAAACATAATAAATTATTGCAAATTTTCTTAGGCAATATCAATTTCATCAAAAGATGTATTCCTAGATTTGTAGAACTGGTAAGGCCACTTAAATGCTAAAGAAACACCAAGAATTCACTTGGAGTAAAGAGGTTAAGATAAGTTTTGAATCCATAAAATAATAAATCATTAAAGATCCTATTTTTATTAATATATATTTTAGTAAGGATTTCTTTATGTGTGCTTATTCTATATTTAGTACAAATTCAGCCATGCTTATGCAACAAAATAGTGAAAGTTTGGAGCAACCCATTGATTTTTTAGTCAAGATTTAGAAGAACATAAGGAGACATATTATTTTTTTTAAAATAATGTAATTTTTTCAATAAGATTTTTTAAAAAATATATACATTTGGTTTCAAATAAAAATATTATACTAATGGTAGCTCATCCTAGTGTAAAAGATTTCATCCTCAATAGAGACTTAAGTGAAAAGAGAGCTAGATGGATCACGAAGTGAATGGAATATGATATTAAATTAAATGTCACAAAGATGTTACAAGGTAAGGGGTTGTGTTAACATCTTATATAAGATGTGAAATAATAAAAAGAGATGGTTTTGACACTTCAAGATGCCCAACAAGAAGCTGAAACTACTTCTCCATCCATCTGGACACAAGACATTGTTAGATTAATTCAAATAGGAGAATGTAAAATGGGATTAGATTCATAAATGAGAATAAATTTCAATATAAAATAATTACCATACATTTTTATTAATGGAGTGTTTTTTAAAAAGGACATTGGAGGTATGTTTTTAAGGTGTGTTGAAATTAATCAATTTGACAAGATTTTTGAGTAATTTCATGATAGTCCATTTGGAGGTAATTTTACAGACAAGAAAACATATAAAAAAATAATTAGATATGGTTAATTTTTTCTTAATTTATTTATGTATGCACATATATGGGTTAGGAAGTGTGACAAGTGTGTAATGTTTGCAAGAAAATAAAGACTAGTTGGTATGCTATTGAGGCCTATTCAGGTTGATCAGCCTTTCAGCAATTAGGTTTAGAATTAAATGTCATGACACATCATCCATATATTTTTGGTAATAATTTGGTCTTGAAATCTATATATTATTTCACCAGGTGGGTGGAAGCAGTGCCTTTGAAAGAGGAAAGTGAGAACTCTGTACTTGAGTTCTATGAAAGTCTAGTCACCCATTTTGGAGTACCTTCCACTATAATATTAGACAATGATTTTGCATTAATAAATTCAAATATTTTTTAATGTGATATTTATTAAGTTATTTATCTAACATCTTCATCAAATTACTATCCATATTGTAATGGACTAGCTGAGTCCACTAACAAGAACTTGATTCAGATCATCAAAAGAACACTGGAAGATAATTAGACATCTTGGCATACAAAGTTGAATACTAGTTTATGAGATAATATGATCACCCAAAATAATTCCATTATTCATTCACCTTATCTCTTATTTTTATATAAGATAATCTAGTCTGACTATCTCATTGGAGCTTCTAGATTTGAAGCTTACACACTAGCTAAAGCTTCTAGAAAGTGATGCAATGGAGGTTAGGATGAGTGAACTAAGAGAATTAGAGGATATAAGAGAGGATTACATGCATACCATGTGGCAAAACAAATATAAATTCAAGAAAAACTTTAACAAAAGAGCTTCATCAAATATATTCTAGTAAGGAGACATAGTACTCAAATGGTATGAAGAGCATGCAAAGCTAGGTAAGCACTCCAAATTTGATAGCTTTTGAAGTGGACCTTATATTATCATTGATTTTAAGGAAATAAATGCTTTAAAATTATATAGATTTAGTGGAGAGGAATTTCCCATTCTTGTGAATGGGATGTTCCCCAAGTATTGTTATTAGGAGAGTCACTCCTTTGTACATAGTCATAGTTTCATTCCTCTAAGTGCACATGCTTTCAATAGTTATTGTTCTCTTTTAGTCTATTGTGGTTATTTCCTCTAAGTATATAGATTCACATGTTGTTATTGTGTTCTATTTTCTATTATGTCTATGTGTCTACAAGTTTTCCCAATTTTTGTATGTAGTTCAAGCCTATTTTAGTGGATGTTTTGCTTTTTTTTACCAATAGGTTGGTCATCCCCTAAAAGGCACCAAAAATGTTGATGTTTTGGCCTCACAAGGCAAATGTTAACCCCTATCATTCAAATATTTAATGACCATGGCCTTATCTTTTTTTGTATGCCCCATAGTGTCTTTCTTTAAAGAAAAAATGACTAACACATGCCTTGAAAAGATAGACTATCGTATGCACATCTAATAGAGATGAATTGATTATCTTAGTTGTGCATTTAATAAATACACCTATAGAATAAAAAAATCCAAAATATTACATTTTCATGATTTAATTTATCCTAAGATCACCCCTTATAAATTTGGTGCCTTGATGAACCTTTCATTTCAAGATATAGAGCTTCAAAGTTGAACTTGAAGTCTAGGACGTTCACACAGTCATCAAACTTAAGCCATGATAACTAACTATTTATATTCAAATAATCTTGGGAATGAGAAAAAAACTAACAGGTGTCCAAATCTTGGGATCTTGGATTAGATTTAATGGCAAATGGGTAACCAAACAATGTTGGTGGGTCCCAAGATCTAACAATACACATTCATTCATACCTCAGAGACCAACAATGAGCATCAAGTCAAAAAGTCAGCATGAACATGTTGATGCCAAGTGGAAAGATCTTGGTTACCTATTAGATGATCCAATGGCAAGTCTCAATTGATAGATGCCAGTGGTCCCAAATAGATCAATGTTGTGTGTGTATTTGTACATAGAGATATAATGGTGAGCAATGAGTCAACAAGTCAATGATCCTTGAAGCTATATATAGAGAGATATGAAAATTGTAACTTGCACCATAAAATAAATAAAGATTTTTATTTTTAGATCAATTTATGGTGGTAGTTTGTAATTTTTATTTTATATTTGTATATAAGTTTGATGGTTTTCATCTTTTACAGGTCCTTTCCTCACTTACTATTGTAATTTCATCCTTAATGGGTCAATTGAAGAACTAAGAATAGAAATTAAATTGAAGATTGTTTGTATGAAGTGTCTTTAGAGACCTTCATACACATACCTTCAATCTACAAATCTTATTTCAAGCCTTCCTTTGAAACACTAATGTTTGGGACTGGTCTATAGGGTTTCTTGTTGATCCATATGTGTGCCTTGGTTTCAAATATTTTAGTGGATACATAATTATTCAGGTGCATCACCAAAGGTAAATTAGGTTTCATTTTTAGTTTGTTCTTCCCTTTTCACCCCAAAATTCAAAATAGGTTTAGTAATTGGTCATCAATTCATATAATCAAAGGAGATAGCCTCATCAAAATATAGAGGTCTGGTCTAGATATAGACATCCCACAGCCTTAGATCATCCCCATGTTATTCTAGGTATGAGTCAAACTTGAGAAATCTAATCTCTATTGAGTGTTATCTAGATATCTAACATTTACATAACTAGATCATGTACTATGATCAATAATATAATTGAATTTCTTATAATACACTCCATATAAATGTTTTTATAGGTGTGTTTTGTATAATACACTCCATATAATTGAAATTCTTATAATGCACTCCATATTTGAACTCATTTTAATATAATTCTTAGATTTACTCCATTTATATTAATGATACCTAGAATATCAAATCCACTACCCTAGCCACCTACATTGAGTATTCCACCTATTCAATAGTTAAAAAATTATCTCCATCATCGACACCTAACATTTATTCCATAGAGCATGCATTGAAACAACCATGGGCCTCTTTCAATACTAGTTATATACACAGGAGAACTCACATGACCTATCTTCATGGATATAATTTGATGATCATGATCATAATACTAATTAATATGTTATAAATTAATAAAATGATATATCTAAATGTAAAATTATGCCATAATGTAAAATGCAGATTAAACACAAATTTTAAATTTAACATATACTTTAGGATGCCAATATGCAATTAGTAGTTTTTAAATATTTTTATAGTTTATTTTAGAAACATATAATGTATTTTTCACTATCTGGTACAAAAATAATAATTATAAAATTTTTGATTAGATTTATATTAATTGGTAGATTTGAAATGAACCTATTCAATATTACATATATTATAAAATATGAATTATAATTAGACATACATCTATTAAATTTTATTTCCTTATGTAATTTAAAATCTCATTAGGTTTCTAATTTTTAAAAGAATGCGTTTAATTTAATAAACTAGAAAAATAATAAATAAAAACCTTTTTGGGGGAGTTCAAAAAAATAAATAAAATGGGTTGAAAATGTAATTATACATTGTCGATGCAAACATTAATGCAACATGCATTCTTGAAGTAAAATCATTAAAATTGGAGCATTTTTATTACCAAGTTTAGTATTAGTTATTACCTAATGTAATTTAAATGAATAAAATATTAATGCAAACCCACATCAAACATCATGAAAAAATAAAAATTGACACATAAACTGACACAAATTCATGAAAATATAATAGTGTTACTTACCTCATCATTCCATGCCACCCTTAAATGTTATTTGATAAATACAAGGCACTACTTATTTTTAAATAGCTCCCCCTCTTCTTTCACTTGACCTTGATCCATTCACCCTGCACCTATCCTTACTTCCTCTTCCATTGTTAATAACCTCAAAACATTTAAATTTAATAGCTAAATATATTATATTTAACCATTGAGGTAGGGAAACACCATACACTATTCCTTATTAGAAGGAACCACTCCAAGATGCTTCTTAGAAAAAGGAACCACTCCACATATAATATTATTCACTACTTGTTAGCAACCCAAGTTGGACCCTATAAAGTAGATTGTTCAGTTCTCCTTCAAACTTGGACTAACATTGGATTGGTCTACAGGTTGTGGGTTACCTATGAATAGACCAAACTTCTATATTATGAGGATAGATACACTGATGTATTAAATTTCAATCCTTTTCCTAAAACCTATTTTATTTTGGGGGTGAAAATAGTTATAAAGACAACTTAAAAGGAAATCTACACTAGTGATGGTGATGCACCAATTCTTTAATGATCCTCTCTTAACCTTGTTCTTAAGCAAACTTATGAATCAAAAAGGAATAGTTTATCAACTAGACTTTCTTAATACAGTCCTAAACATAAGTATTTCATATGAAGGTTGGATAAAAGGTTTGAAACTTGAAGGTAAAGGAATGGAGGTCTATGAAAGATAATACAAACTAACTCACTCTTCAACACAAATTCTATCTCTTAACACTTAATGTGACCTATAAAGGATGAAAACATAGCATTAGTTGAAGGAGATGACCTAAAAAAGAAGATTAATATCATACTTATTTGAAAATCAAAAATCAAGATACACACTAATAATAATGGAGAAGTCTACAACTATATTTTATTATTAACTCAAGGTGCAAGTTACAGTTTCAATATAGTTTTTGTATACCAGCCTGATGAATCCAAATTTAGGCCATCAAGCCTGAATATATATAAGAAAGAGGAGAAAATAAAAGGGACAATGGCGTAGAGGAGATAAAAAAATGTTATCAACTAATCCTCATTAACTCATACATTACTTTAGTTACAACTAGTTACAAATAATCCTTAATAAATATCTCCATGTTTTGATGCTCTTGCATGATTTCTTATATGTTGACATGAGGTAGTTGAGGATGTAGTTGACTAATTCAATCTTATCTTGAAGCATGTTATGCCTTTATTTTATCAAATAACTCCTATACTTTTCCACTTAAAGTTTAGTTATGCATGGACTAAAACTTAAATATTAATATGCATGTGATTTCTTTGCATTAACTCACCCATCAGTCTCCTTATGCCATTTTCAACTTTATTTGATTGACCAAGTAGGTTTATTAGGCCAATTAGGCCTAGTATCCTAATTTATTGTATTTTATAGCCATTAAGGTTTGCATGAAACCTTGATAACCTATGAAAAAAATATTTGTAGGCATAAAACAACCTCCCATATCATGACACGAGCCTTTTTAAATAAGAGACATGTAATTTTGCCACACTACTTGACTAGGTCACTCTATCTTTCATTCCTCTAGACTGGTTGAATAAAAGGGACTCACAAGGGTAATTTTAAGATTTTTTTTTTAGAATCTAATGACTTGAAGAGATATAATAAGTGTCAAACCTTCCCTTTTGATGATTGGAATCTTTCTAAACTACCTTGTACCTCTATTTCTGCACTTTTCCCTAAGAAAAACTATTTTCTAATAGATCCATACAACAAATTACCATTTACATGAGCCTCTCTAAGTGTGAAAGATGATCTAGGTGATATATAGCTTATTTCAATCTATTTAGATGTCTTTTTCTTCAATTATTCTCAATTGGGTTTTAACTAGGGTTTTAGAGAGGTTTAAGAGTGCTCAGGGCTCATAACAATGATTCATAAAGTTTGGATGTTGAATGTCTAAAATAATTCCACAAATCACTACTATATTAATCCCTCTACCTCTCTCAAAGTTACTAGCCTCCCATGAAAAATATCAATACCATGGTGAGCATGTGAAGTCATCTCTTGGGGAAGAAATAAGCATTTTGAGCATTATTTGGTGTTTTAAAGCCTAAATGACTAGTCATAATGTTTCTCCTACAACTCATATAAGCAATACATCCTTTAAAAAACCTAATGATGACATTCATGAAGATTTAAAATTCATTCATGACACCACCTTTCCTTTTGCTTCCCCTTTATGATAGAATTATATAATGAAGCCAACAGATAAGCACATGTGTATGCAAGGTTCTTCACAATTCTAACTTCATTATGAGTTGAAAAGATCATAATCATTATATGTGCATGAATAAGCTATATTAATTCCTTTAGATTCATGGTGTTGGTTTAAATGATCCATTTTCCCATTATCTCTATGCACATAACTTCTTGTTTGGATATCTAGACATATCTACCTATAAAATAGTCATAAACACTCCTATAGATGGTTCTTTCAAGTTTTCTTAGGGAATTTATAACCCATTATTCCTTTTTTAAATCATTTTATGCATAAACACCTTTCATTACCTTGCTTATAGGCTCAAATTGTCCTTCTCAAGCCTACTTTATACATCATAAATTCTATAGTGCCAACCAGCTAGTTGTTGTGGTACTCAAGAGACTTAAGAAGACCATAAGCACCATTTCATGGCTCAAGTACTTTATTATCATGCATCTTGAGGCATATTTCCTTCATCATGTGTCTTTCAGGGTCTTGTAAGGGTTTTAAGGGTCTAAAACTCTTAGTAATGATTCATAATATATAGACCCCTAATTCAAAATCTCTTTCCATGAATTTAAATTAGACTACCCCCTTCAACTACCCTAGATATATTGAGTTCTCATGAATAATGTGTATCAAGATATGTACATAGTGGAAAGGTGCTTCAACTGGCTATCTATATTGTATAAGAAAATGAATGGTTTAAGAGCCAAAATGAAAATTCTATCACATACCCCTAACTCTAATATTTCCCTTGGGATTTTAAATGACTCTCCACACAATTTCAATGACCATCAATGTGAAATAACACTTGGATTAGTTCAAAATAGTGGTAGAGTTTCTTAGGGGTTTAAGGCCTATCAACATATGTTAGCCCTCAAGGGAATATAGGAATGAAAACTTGAATATAATCACTCTAACAGAGTGTGTGAGGACTTGGCATCACCTTTATTTTCTTCATAACATCAAAATTAAGTCCCAACTCTCCTATCTTACCTATAGCCCCTTAAAAAGGCCTCTTGGCTCCATTATTGACTGTAGATGAATGATGCTGCTCTAAGATAAAATAGAGGATGTTTCCACTATTTTTTTAGATTTGAGGATAGAATTATAAGATTAATATAGTGATAAAGGCAAATTTTATCAATTTTGAGAGCTCAACTCCACTTATAGAGGCTTCAAACCCTCAAACTCCTCAAAACTAGCTTTATACATTGATTGTGACTGTAGTTTTATTGGTTTTCAACTATTCAAGTTGTGTTCTAACCTTTTCATGTTTGTAATAATGTGTATAACTTATTTATGACTATTAATCCATTTTTTTCATGATCCTCCTTAAATTCCATTACCTCATCATACCATAGTCCTTATCTTCCCTCAGACTTAAATAAGAAACCTTAGAAGACAAGCATACTACAATTTTTTTGACTATGTTTTCATGTTCTACAGTCATTTCAAATTCTAATTAGGCTTTATGTAGTCCTTTTAACATGATTGAGATTCTATATATGCTTGAACTATCTCTTGTATCTTTGCCAAAAACTCTAACATGCTTACTTTGCTCATCATGCATAGTATTGCACCTGTAGGTGCCCTTGAAAAGGTTGAATGTCATGTTTATGTTTAAGGAAACTTATAAAATCATTTAAATGGTTTAAAATTGTTTGTAATACTTTATTAGGTTTGAACATCTCATCATGTTCATACACCACAAGTTCACCTCCCATTCTCGGTTAGAACTAAGTTTTGCTCCATATGATTACATGACTCCATTATGTTAGATTTATGTGATAAATGTTTATCTCATTTGGTTTGGGACCTTATTAACACATCATTAAACTTGTTTAAATCTTGAATGGATTGAAACTTTTTAATTATATAAACTCTATTTCCTCATTCTTTTGAATAAACATTAGAAAGGTGACCTAATTGTATCTTGGCATGACTATAGGTGATCATTCACCCCTTTAAGCAATGTTTAGGGATACATAAGTTACTTCACGACCATAATGGTTCCCAAACACTCTTAAATCCTCTAAAATATTGGATCTATGAGGTGAATGTTGATGGATAGTAATGATATGATGATAATAGGCTATATGGGAGGATGAAGATGGAATGATAAGCTTGCAACAGTGGTAAATGGTAGTGATAAGCATGTGAAAATGAAATGAGACATAAGGAGTGAAATAAAACATAAATATAATCTCTAGTAAGTCATGAAGTATATTAGGAAAGCATATCCATAGGTTTTAAATAGATATATCATTTTAGATGTCCTTGAACTAGCATACACTACAAAAAGTGAAACCTAGGAATCTCCAAACTACCTTAACAAATGCTAGGTTTCTTTAACATCTGTTAAACTAGGACTATGAGGATGTTTGAGGTAATATAATCCATGATACTTTGAGTAACTTTGAGTAACTTTAAATAAGGATGCCTTCCATGAATGAAACCCTATAATTAAAGTCTCAATGAATTTTGACACCCATAGATCCTTCATGAACCATACAACCATCCTTAACTTGCTTGTAGATTTTAGCTTAGAAGTAGATGTGTTTTTTAAGTTTATGTACTCACTCATTTGTATCAAACTATTATGTAATCCATGAAAGGTCTCGTCAAGATTAGAATAACTAGGATCAATCTCACAAAACCATACCACTTTCCTTGCCTTTTACAGATTTAAATAATGAATAGAACCCTTAAATTCTTATCCTTTGTTCATAAAGTTAAGAAGAAAAAACCAACAACCAATACCCATGATTGGAAGGTCATGAGGTCTTTTTCTCTGGTTAAGAGCTTAGATCTATTTTCTCTCTCTACCATATGGACTAAGCATAAAACTATGATGATCTTGTTATCTACCAATGAACAAGCCATGGAAAAAACATAATTTTTGGTCTTCTCAAGCCTTCAAAAATTACAATATCTTCACCATGTATCTATAACAAGTTCTTATTTCATCACCAAGATTCCCCCTGAGTAGATCCGAATAGTATAGATCCATACCATCTAAAAACACTGTCAAAACCTACAAATTTTGCTTCATTTCCTATTATTTTAGATTAAACCCACAATTTTAAGGAAACATGGAGAAAATTTGAGTTAAAATAATTTTCAAAGCAAGGAATACACCAATGAGAGCAAAAAATTAGCTCCTTTCACATGTGGGAGATCTTTTGGTGGTCAAATAACCTTCTAAGCTTGTAAAAGAGATATTTTCAAAGCATCCAATGATTTATTAAAGTAGTGTTATGACCATGGGGTGATTTAAATATGTTAGGAATGATTTAATGGCCTTTTTAGATCATAATTTTCCATTTAAATATCAAAACCTTCACTTTTAGGTTACATACATAGTTTCAAAAGAAGATTGCTAATGAATATCATGGAAAAGCACCTTATAACCTTATTAAAATTTATTCATGAGGATTTAATGTGTGTTCATCACCCTTTTCAGTTTTTATATCCCACCATGATTGAAAACATTGAATACATCAAATAATATCATAGTGAGTTATTAGCTACCACCTCTCATACATCTCCATCAAGGCACCTTAGATCACAAAAAAACTTCAATTCATTGTTAAAAACATCAAAAGCTACTCACACACCATGAGGATACCTAACACAAGATGAAACTAAGACATAACCATGACAAGACATGAGACTCATACCTCTTTCACTTGACAACCAAATCACAGTCCTTCAAGTTTCCTTGATTATTCAAAATACATGACAACTATGAGATTTTCATAATAGACCAAAGATCCTAATAGTCAAGTTGACACCTTTCTATTCCTAAGGATATAAAGTGATCAAAATTTTTGGTGACTTAACTAGTTTGACCAATCTAATAGTGATGAGCATTCCATATATCTCATTATAGCTCATATAAATTATCCATAAGTGTTACCTTTTGGTTATATATTACATTGCATTTAATAATTAACGTCTCATATAAGTAAGAAATGAGTGAAATTTTATTTTTTCCATATGTGATACATTATTGATTTTATATCTTGTTATTTGTGTCCAACATGGATGAAATGAGTATAGTTTTGTAAACAAAAACACATCCTTATGATGGGATCATTTTGAGAAGACAACAGTCTTGGCAACCCTTTATGGCAATAGTTTTGAAGATTTAGTGAAGAACACATTGAGATTCAAAGATTTGTAGTTTTGAAGATAATTTGAAGATGCTTCAAAAATGCTCTAAAGATGTTCTGAAGATGCTTTAAAGACATGTACAGTAGTGCTCCAAAGATGCACAGGGATGCTTCAAAGATGTCTAGCTAGATCTTGTAGATCAAGATAGTAACTCCAAAGATATATATATATATATATATATATATATATATTCAAAGATTTGTAGTTTTGAAGATACTTTTAAGATGTTTCAAAATGCTTTAAAGATGTTTTGAAGATGCTTTAAAGACATGTACAGTAGTGCTCCAAAGATGCACAGGCATGCTTCAAAGATGTCAAGCTAAATCTTGTAGATCAAGATAGCAACTCCAAAGATATATATATATATATATATATATATATATATATATATATATATATATATATATATATACACTTTACTTATTTAGATACCTTTTTTTAATACATTACTATTCATAGTAATGGTCTAAAATGATCCAAATATAAATTTATTTATATTTTATAAAATCAGATTTAATATATTTGAGTATATATTAATTATTCCTATTTATAGTTAGTTTATTTAGTTCAAATTCCTCCCTATAAGCATGGGATCTGATTCCTAAATCTTCTATTTTATATCAGTGGATTTGGCCATTTAGATCATTATATTTTATATTCTATGAATAGTTTTTTAGATATTCTTTAAATACATGTCTCCTTATTCCAACTAATCAATTAATCAATGAATATATCATAAATTAGATAATAACATAGAAGTATTCAAGTGTAATTTCATGTATTTTTATATGTTCCTTTTGATAATGAAATAAAGTTTAGCATTCCTTTTCATTATTGAGTAAAATTTGATCTTGTTCTGAGGAAGCAATAAGGGTCCACTTCTCTCTGAAGATCAAGATAAATTGGTATTTTTTGTTTATAGTTTAAAAGTGTATTTATTTAACTTAGGTATATTTAATTTTTTTGTAAAGTGTGATTTCCCTTTTCAATGTAAGTGTGGTTTCCTTTTTAAAGCAAAGTGTGATTTCCTTTTCAAATAAAAGTTTGAATTTCCTTTTAATGTAAGTGTGTTTCCATTAAATGCAAAGGTTATTTCAATTCAATGCAACTAAGTTTTATTTATACAAGAGTGTGTATTTAAATTTTATAGGAAGTAAAGTTTTTTAACTCATTTCCATATTCATAACCTACCATGAAGTAATTTAAGTGACAATAGATAGTATTTTCACATTCTAAAATATCACAATTCCCTACCTAGCCAGGCAAGTCGAGTGAGGACACTATAATGTCTTATGCCAAATGTTTAAGTTTTGGATGTTGATGGTGTGAATTAATTAATCCTTTAATAAGGAATGTCATTAGATATCTTCAATTAATATAAATTTCTATATTTACTTTCTTTCAACTTAGAATTAAAGTCTTATTTGGTGTCCTTAGGATTTATACATCACAATAAAGTAAACCCCCAAAGTAGTGAATTGTAAACTCAAAAATTCAGCAGTCTCATTACATATAGCCTTGGACATTAACCCTAGTAAAAAATGACACCAATACGTTAATTAGTTAAATGAGAGGTATAAAAATAGCCTATCATTTTTGGTGTTTTTATCAAGGACTCATCAATAAGTGTTATGAGATCCTATATTAGAGTTATAAAGGGAAAATTATAAAAAAAATCATATACCCCAAAAACACAAAAATAATCCAGGTCTCTTTAGATTTATGAACCAGTGAAGATATTCTCAATGATGGTTTATCTATAAAGGATCCCAAATAAAACAAGAAGAAGAGAGGATCGTATCCTTTCTAGAAATATTAGGAATTGAAAGAAATGAAATTGATGCAAACTTTTTCAAATTACTCTGCTGAATAAATTTCATCCTCACAAATAGATCCTATAATAAGAATCTTGTTTAAAACATCTTCCCCTATAGGGAAAATTGATCCTAAAAATTCCCTTTATGGAATAGTAATATTCAATTCATAAACTCTACAAGAATAAAACCTAATCACCAACAAATATTCTCCTCTTGAGGTAGATCATAGGTTTAGAAACCAAGAAGAGAAATTATATTGGATTGATAAACAAGGTTGGGAAGAAAATATGAGAGATGAACATGCACATGTAGAAAACCTTGATTGATAGCCTTAATAGGATCTAACTTTTTCTTATCCAATCCACTTGGGTCTTAATGATAAAACTAACTTTTTCCTATCTAATCAACTTGGGTCATGATGACGAAAATTCCATGAAAAATATCTCACCATCTATTTTAACTAGTTTTAGAGGTAAATCCTTTGAGGATCTAGATTAATTCCTCTTTGAATTTTAGGTTCTCTACAAAACATATGACTATGTCACAAATAATCAAAAGTTGAAGTTATTCCCATCTACACTTAAGAATGTAGCCATGAGATGGTTCATGGGCCTTAAGGGTAATTATATAAGTATTTAGGATGAAATGGAAAATACATTTATTGACAAATTTTAGGATTATTCTAGATTCAGAGAATGAAAAGAAGACTTTTTCAAGATCAAGCAAAATGAAGATGAAACCTTAGAATATTACCTTGCTAGGTTTATATTTACTCATGAACAAAGTGGTTACCAACTCACTGAGGAGGTCATCAAGATAGTCTTTATTAAAGGCCTAGATGATGATACACATGATGCTTTGAAATTAATAGAAAAGGGTGGAATTGAAAAGTTAATCTTTCATTAGATTTTAGCATTATGTACAAACTATTCTAGGACAAGACCTAGCATAAGGAAATCAAGTTTAGGAAAGTCACTTGAAGTTGGCCAATTAATGGAAAAATTTTCTAATTTCAATATATTCAATTATTCTATTATAGTTGATATCCACATTATATGGTCTCAAAGTAAAATCTAATGCCACCAATACTGAATAATTATTAATATATTTTCATAGATGTAGACTCAAACATGTGGTAAAATATTGTCTTTTAGATAAAATAGAGGTATGTGGTATTTATGACATATACCACAATAATAAAAATTACAAACATCTTCCTACTATAATAAACCAAGTAAAACAAGTAGTACATATAGTTAAGGAAGTGAAATTTATCTAAAGACAAGGAAACTAGTACTCCCAACCTCAAAATCAATTTGGTCCGAGATTTCCTCCCAGTCCATGGATGAAACCATGGGTTAGACAAGTCAGACCACCAATGTGGGGACCATAACAACAACCATGGGTTACTCAATAATGGATGACATAGATGTGGGGAATGTCTCAAAATCCTTCACAACCTTGGGCTTAGCAACAAAACCAATAACCACATTGGCCTCCACCTCAACAGTCAAATCAAAAAATTTAAACATAAATAAGGTTTCCTCCATAATAGGCTTTAATTCCTTCACAACCTCAACCACCACCAATTGAGTATCAAGTTAACCAACCATAGTTAGCTACCCAACCAGTGTAAAATCTTAAGAGTAGGCAAAATACACCTATTTATGAAGTTGATCAAGAAAGTAATGTTGTAAGTGGTTCAGCTGAGTGCAATAATGTTTATATCAGATTATTAAAGGTAGTATGAGATTCACCCATTACCATAACTAAAATTACCAATGATGAAAAAACTCCTGAGTCACCTATAGTCTAAGAACCAAATGAAGACAAGGAAAAATACACCATAACTCCAGTCACATAAACCACAATTCAAAAACCCCCTACTATTCCATTTCTTGAGAGACATAAGGAAGGAAAACCTAAGGAGGATTCTAAACTGATGCATGATTAAAAGAGATGAAGATAGAAATTCCACTATTAATAGCCATTAAGGATATTCCTAGGTTAAATCAAATCATTAAACGATTATGCATCAAATCACCATGAAGGAAGAAATAATATCCTAAAATAATTTATGTAGCTGGCAAAATTACTAATTTACTAGTAGGAAACATACATGTTCCTAAATATAGAGACCCTAGTAGTCCCGTGATGATTGTAATAATTGGGAACAAGTATATTCTAAATGTCCTTGTATATCTAGGCACTACCATTAGTAAATGACTATCAACATAATATAATTTTTATCCTTCATAAGGCTTCAGCCTACCACTACAATCTTGTAAATAGTAGATAAATCCACTACTATACCTAAAGGAACCATAGAGAATATGCCTGTCACCATAGAATCCTAAGAATATCTTGTGGATTTCATGACCCTAAAACCTAAACCCAAGAGGGTAATATATCTAATCATTCTTTGAGGACCTTGGTTAGCTACAATTTTAGCACAAATTGATTGTAGATCTATAAACATGACCATTTCCAATAGAATTATTGCTAAATAGATATCTCTTTATCTATCTGCTAGACCTTCAATGAGTTTTTATGAATAGATATGTGTGGATCAACCTAAATAAAACTATACTTGTGTGTCTTCCTTATCCATGGTTACCATTAAAGAACATGTCTAAGAGTTTTAAGAATAAATAATAGAAGATTTTGATCAAGAAATCCTAGCTTCAAAGTCTGATAGTTTATCTCTAAAGTCTGATAACCTAGTTTTGAAGTCTAAAAGCTTAGCTCTAAAGACTGATAGCTTAGCTTTGAAGACTGATAACTCAGCTCTGAAGACTAATATCTTAGATCTAAAGAAGAATAATTATGAATGGAAGTAATTCAAATCCACTACTTATAATTAATAAAATTTCATAAGATCACCAAACATGTTACCTAGTCTACAAGATATCCAACAACCCATAGTTGATTGGGCTCAAAATGGGAAGAATTCATTTTTACATAATTTTCATTATCCATTGATCAATATGAACTCTATAAGTGAAACCTTTTATAAGGATAAAACTACACTTCACATTTTACTACCACACACATACCCATTAAATGCCTTAATGAATGAATATAAATAGTTAAATTCCATTATTTTAGACACTAAACATATTACAATCCAACCTGATAAACTATTCAATATTAATAACTAGTTAACTGACCAATAGGAAAGGAAAATATTTTATGTATTATTACAAATCATAAAAGTATTTACTTGGGATTATAGTGATATTAAAGGAATACACCCCCATGTCCATTCCAACACATCTACACTGAATATGTTAGACCAGTTAGACAACCACAATGGAAAATTAACCTAGCCTTAAAATAAATTGTTAAAAAAGAGATAGAAAAATTATTAGAAGTTGGTTTAATTTATCCCATATATGATAGTCAATGGATTCCACCTATGGTTATTATGCCTAATAATAATGTAAAATGGAGATTTTGTGTAGATTACAAAGAACTAAATAAAACCACTATGAGAGAGTACTTTCCTTTGCCTTTTCTTGACCAAGTTTTGGATAACTTGGAAGGAAAGTAGTACTTTTATTTCTTAGATGAGTTCATCATATAAAATAAAATTAGAATAGCCCATATAGATCAAGATAAAACTACATTTACCTTCACTAGAAAACATTTACTTATACAATCCATCAATTTGAATTGTGTAATGCTCCTTCTACCTTTTAGAGAGCAGTGTTATCCATTTTTTTATCTTATAAATGATTGTGTGGAAATGTACATGGATGATTTCACTATCCATGGCACTAAATTTTATGAAGCATTGAATAGTTTGGATAAATTACCTAAAAGATGTGAGGAACACCAATTATCTTTGAGTCATGAGAAGTGTATCATAATAGCTAATGAAGGGATAGTCTTATGACATCATATATCTTCTCAAGGCATAAAAGTGGATCCCAAAAAGATTGAGGCAATTTATAATCTCCCCATTCCTCAAATATAAATAGATTTTAAACATTTTCTCTATCATTCAATATATTATTTAAGATTTATTGAAGACTTTATCAGGATAGTTGCACCTAGTTTTTCTTTGCTAACAAAAGATAGTGAATTTAAATGGAATGATAAGTGTTAAGAAGCTTTTTAAACATTAAAGAACAAACTCATGACTTCTATAGTTTTAAAAGGACCTAATTGGAAACAAAATTTTCATATCTATATTGATGCTTCTAATAATACACTAGGAGTAGGTCTAGAACAAAGAGATTAGGAAGGGAAAATATATGCCATTTATTATATCAGCAAGAATCTTACTCCCATAGAGAAAAACTACACTACCAAAGAAAAGGAATTTCTTATTTTTTTTATACCATGAACAAATTTAGGCATTACATTACTAGTTATTAGGTATTTATCTCTACATATCATTCAATTATTAAGTACTTAATTAATAAACTAGTAGTAGGTGGGAGAATTACTAGATAGATATTGTTGCTGCAATAATTTAACATTACCATCATAGACAAACCTATGAAGTATAATGTTGTTGCTAACTTTTTATATATATTTATCATTACAGGTGAAGATGAACCTATGGAGACTTCTTTTCTAGATGAATAACTATTTTCTATATCTACATACTCCCCATGGTTTGCATACATGGAAAATTACTTGGCAATAGGTAAGTTTCCTCATTCCTTTACTTATAAATAAATAAAATGGTTGATTAGATCTAGTTATCATTTCAAGTGATTTAAAGGCATGTTGTTTAAAATTAGACCTAGTCGTGTACTTCATAGGTGTGTTAGAAAAGATGAAGTATTTGACATCATAAGAGTATGCCATAGTGAACTAGGAGGATACCATTATTCATAAAAAATACTATTCATAAGATCCTTAGTGTAGGTTATTACTATCCATCTCTTTAAAATAATATTAAAAAAATTGTATGGAAATGTGATCCTTGCCAAAATATGGGTAAGCCTACTCTATCCTCTGAAATGCCTCTTCATCCTCAAAAAAGTTTAGAACCATTTGAGAAATGGGGTTTGGATTTTGTTGGACCAATAAACCCACCATATCAAGTAAAAGATTATTTATTAGTATGTACTAATTATGTTACTAAGTGGGATGAAGTACAGGCACTCATCTTTGTTAGGGAAGAAATAGTTGTTGATTTCCTATATCATAGGATCATGTTGAGATTTGGAGCTCCTAGATCTATTATTTCTTATCAAGGACCCCAATTCATGTACAATATGGTCAATTATTTTACATACTTATACCAAATTAATCACCAAAAATCTTCACCATATCATCCCAAAGCTAATGGGTAAGTGGAGGTCACCAATTAAGAACTAAAAAACATTCTAACCAAAATAGTGAACAATAACAAAAAAGATTGGGTAGATAGAGTAAATGAAGTAGTTTTGGCATATAATATAACATGGAAGACTAACATAGGATTATCTCCATATGAAATTATGTTTCAAAAGAAAACTTGGCTACCAATAGAGTTTAAACTATAAACATTGAAGATAGTAGCTAATATGGAAATTTTTTGATGAATTATAGAAGGAAAGAATCATGCAACTAAATGGGATGGATGAACTAAAAATCGATACACTCACTCAAAGTATCATGATCTATAAGTAGATAAATTAGTGGCATGATATTCACATCATAAAATTATAGTTTAAAGAAGGTTATTGGGCACTTCTATTTGATTTTAAAATCTAGCATTTCAAAGGCAAAATTAAGACAAGATGGTTGGGGCCATACCTAATCAAAACCATTCATAACAATGGATCTATTTGACTTAAACCAATTGATAGTGACCAAAGGACACTTTTTGTCAATTATCATAGACTTAAGGTGTATAGAAGACCTCTTAATAAGGAATAAAGCATTGATTAGAATCAAGACCAATTTGATGTTGTGGAAGAACCTAGTGTTGTCTCCAAATCATGCACCCTAGAAGTTGTTCAATCCTTTTCAAGATTTGGCCAACATGGGAATACTTCTAGGTGTGTGGGGAACCTATAGTGGAAGTAAACCTATATATTTTAAGGGATAGCTCCCTAGATATGACTTTATGTGCTTATTCTACTAAAACTACCTATTATGGGTGAAAAGGGAGAGAAAGATACATAAAGAAAACCTAAACTAGGAGGTGATACACCAAGAGTTGCTTCCATTCATACACTTAGAATTTACATAATAAACTAAGACAACCAAACTAGCCTCAACACCATTAATGGAACTCCCTATCATTAGTGTTTCTTATGAAGGCAAATAACAACCAAATGAAGGTAAGTGAAGGGAAGGTCAGATGTGATACTACCAAACTCATACACACTTCAAGAATCTATTGCAATAGCATACACTTCATTAAACCTATTAGGAGAGAAGTCATTTTCAGTAACACATTCAAAGGTTACAATAAAACAAGATGAACTCAATATATACTTGAAATTCAAGATGGATCACTTCAACACATAGTGAAAATAGGCTTAGAGTATAACTAGTTTGCTTCTCATTAGCTTAAGGGAAAATCAAGATACAATTTGGGTAGGGCTTCACCATACCAAGAGTTGGAATCTTTTTCAATAGCCAAAATGGCTCATACTTAAAGAACTTATAAGAAGAGAGAGAAGAGAAAAGTTGAAGAGGCACAAGGACAAGTGTCAAATGTGAAAATTAGTTATAAGACATGTGGATGGAATTAAAAATGAGTCATGAAAATGAACTACACTTGATAACATCCCAAATTAGCCTCCTCTTTCAAATGTGGTGTAGAAATCCTCTCAATAATTATTCATTTTAGAAACTACCTTCATCATAGGCTTCCTTTTGATAATTAAAAAGAAATTTAGGACAAGTGTCTCATGTGTGATGAAGAGAGGAAGTTACAAAGAAGCTCTCACCTAAATTTGGAGTTTTCTTGATCATGACATTCTCTTACACAATCTCAATGATCACCTATCATCAATATCACTCTCCAATAGGCATTCCTTGACACTTTTAATTAGAATATTTTCATTATATGAGGTTTGTGAAAGTATTAAAGCTCTGTTGATGGAGTTTTTAGTTATACTTATGGATTCTATAGTTCAGATGTAGGAGTTTAAAGCTAGATTCATGGAGTCAATAGTTTTCAACATCTTTATGTAACCCCTTTTGGTTAGAGCATCTTGCTTACTTGTAAAGATTATAGGTTGATTTATCATTCTCTATTAGATGTGTACTAGATATTAAAACCTCCATTTGATCTCACTTGACCTTTGGTCCATGATTTGACCCATTTCATCTTCAAACTATCTCCTTGGGCATGAAAAAACTGCCCCTGATTTAAGATTAAAAAAGGGTGTGTTACCCTTACTCTTATTTAAAAATAATAATTAGAGGTGATTCCCTAATTATTAAGTGTGTTTTATACCAAAAATAATCCTTTAATTCTAAGTTTTAGACCTCCATCTAACACCATTTCCAAGGTAGACTTTGGAGTGCAAGACTGTGTGCAGGGGTGTTATGATGGCAATGTTTCTTATTTAGAGACCCCTATCATAGGTGAATTTGGAAATATTTAAGATTTTAGATGGTATACTTAGGTTTTTCATGAATTTATTGAGGTCATATTTCAATCATCTAGGCCAAAATCCACCCATATAGTCCTTTTGATGCAAAGGAGACCCTACATATCACTCACTACCCACATACACTATTTGACTATGTTTGGAGATTTTTCACTACAAAACAAGGCTTGAAAAACATTTTAAATAATTTTGAGGTTACTTTGAGATCATCCCTCACTTTTTATAGGTTAAAATTCACTAAAAAAGTCCTATTTGGCACAAGGAAAACCTATTTTCAACTCACTACTTGTCTCAGTCCGTATAATCCTATAGGAAATCACTGAGCCTTGACTTATGGATTTGGACTACCTCTTCATGATTATTAGGTCATGATGTTCTCCTTATGCTTTGATCCATCTTGGAAACATTTAAAACCATATCAATTCTTTGCCTAGGTCCTCAACTGGGACACCCTACCTTAACTATGACAGTCATGCCTTTAGGCCTATTGTAGGTGCTTATGGGCATAAACTAGGTTTGTTTAAAAGTGCTTGGTCTTCCCATGAAATTATATGATCAAAAAATCACCTTATGCCTCCTTTAAGGTTCAAAATAAGATATAAACTCTCACCTCCAAATTCACTATTTACTAACCCTTCTTGACTATGTTTTCCCTCATAGGCATATGTACAGACAAGGGGGTTTGATCATGACTCTAGGTTGCATACACTTTACCTTTGGGAATGTCTTTGAGCCTTCAATTGTTCCTTTTCCATATTCAAGGCCATTCAAACATGAAGCATGACTTTAGGATGAAAATTTTGTTGAAGAGTGGTCCTTTTAAGTCAATTTCCTGTAGATGTCACTACCCCTTTTTAGTGGTATTTAACCACTTTAAGGCCTTACAAAATCCATCTTTAACTCACCCTTTACCCCTCAAAATTGGCATAGGCCTTGTTTGTGGATAGTGATATTAGGATAAACAACCAAGAGCATTAGAAACTCTTTTGGTCATGGTGTATGTTATCCAAAAAAGCTTAAGGATATCTATTTTGGTCATTTAAGGACTGAGAGACCAAAACAATCTTCATTCTCCCTTTTGAAATGGCTTTCATATCCTCTTGAAAATTCTCCATCTTAAACAAGACTAGCATGATCCTCATAAATAGGAAGAGTTTGATCATGAGATCTCATCACATCTCCATATATGCCACCATGATGTCATCAAGGCTTGTAGATGATCCTTGGGCTATGTTTACTTAGCAAGATATGGAATTACACAAGGAAAGCTTATTAAAGAGCCTCTGACCCCTTCCAATGCAAAATTTAGTCTTCAAATAGAAAACCTCCATCAAGTAACTCTTCAAATAAATCATCAAACTCTTTTAATGGAACCTACAATAAACAAACCCATCAATCTGAAACAAGAAAATCTGAGACAAGCTAAAATAGTGACCCCCTCATGGTTGTAAATCCATAAAAAGTTGTCTAGAGTCAAAATAATTATTCATAAAGGAGGAGCCACTAAATTTTAACTTATTTATATGAAATTTAATTGTACTTGGATTACTATCCACCCCTAGAATCACTCTTTCCAATTCCATGTGTATAGCCCATAGCAAGTGATTGAATTTGCCCTTCCTTGGCTTGTCAATGGAAAATGAAGGAAAATAAGTTGAAAACAGAAATTTTCAAATTATCCCTAAAAACCAAACATTTAAATTACATATGGGGAGGTGAATAGTCACTCCACCACATTTTCAACTAAGGGTGAACTTGAGAAGTCCATATAAGTGTCTAAAAACTCATATTTTTTAAGAAAAACTACCATTCCTTGATCATAACAGACTTATAATTGTAGCCTAACTGATTATGACATGATTTTACCTTATCCACATTTATATCCACCTTGATGACATATTTTTTAACTCCCACCATTTGTACAAGTGAATTAATTAGCTAGAAAAGTGGCCAAATGACCTTTTTACCACATGAAACCTAACAAATGGCCAATTTGTGACTTGAAGACACCTTGAAAAAATTCAAAAAAAAATTATGAAATTTTAAACACAATTTGGCACTTTGACTAAGTTTGACCAAGTTTGACCAATGTTGACTTTAGTTGACTAAGCTAGTACAAGGATGATGGGTTTCAACAAAGACTAGGGAAAAGGTAAGTGAGACATGTAGGACAATAGATGACCCCATAGGACATATGAAACTTTCTATAAAATTTCAAAATAGTATGGGTTAACCCAAATTTAACTTAGGGTCAAATTTGGTCAAAACATAGTTCTTCCACTAAGGCCAAATGATCTTTGTAGCAAACATCCAATAAAGGGGGGGAGCTGAAAACTAGAAAATGGCAGTTCTCTTCCCTTCAAAATTAAAAAAATTTAAAATTAAAAAATTAAAAAATTAAAAAATTAAAAAATTAAAAAATTAAAAAATTAAAAAAAGTATAAAAATAAAAAATAAAAAATATTGAAAAGTGAAAACTAGAAATGGCACTTTTTAGAAGAAATTTTTGTAATAAACATAAATTATTGTTTTATCAGCTAACTTATCTTCTCAAAAAAATAATCCTTCTAGGGCACATGGAAACTTTAGGACCTAAGCGTGGATTTGTATAGCAGAGGTATAGTTTTACTTCTTTCCCAAAAGGTTAGGTATTTTTTATTTTATGTTCTCCAAATTTTAAAATGTGATGTGATATTATTCTAAAAAGTTATTTTCAAAAAGATATTACTCGATGTAGAAATCATTGCAAATATCATTTCAAATGATGTGAAATCCCTCATACCACGTCATTGATATTGACCATAAAAGTGCTTTCTCATTAAAACTCTACATGCTCCAAAGTGATTGGCCATAATTTTTGCCATAATTTTGTGATATTATCTTTATTTTCTACTTATTTCTACATCATATTCCCATTTCCTTGCCTTCATCTATACTTTCTAAAATTTTGAGCTTAATTTTCCATAGTACAAGTAGGTTTTTGAGAGAATTGTGAATAGTTTCAAAGATGAAAGGCAAGAAGAAGAAAATCAAACCAGAGTTAGCAGATGCATTGATACAAGATGAATAAGATAGGTTTATTTTGAGATGGTAGGATGGCTAAATTTTATAAAAATATTTTAGGGTTTTAAGGAAAATATTGTCTAGGAATTTTTTGAAATTTTTGATGAGGATCATTTTGTTTTTAGAGGTGAACATATTCCTATAGATTCCTCTATGAATAGTGTACTTTTTAGAATTCCTAAAGAGAGTGTGGTTGTCACTAATAAATTAAGTCTTTTTTATTTAATTTAAATTTTCATTGATGTAAATGAGTTCCATCCTAAGCTAGCCAAAACCCCACAAGGTGTGGCCAAAGGAATCATTCAAGACAATCTTCCATAACCATAACATAATGTTTCATATTGGGTCATGAAGTTTCTTACCTTTGATGGCCAATTAATTGTATTCAGTGGAGATAACATGAGGATTCTCATTAATTTGAGTAAGGGATCCACTAGACAAGAATACTAGGTAAACCTACCATCCTTTTTTCATAGTGTTATAATTAATGTAGCTCAAAAATTAAAAAGGGAACTAGGTCAGTCAAACATCATGGTTTGATTAACCTCATATATCGACATCATTTTATAAAAAAACCTAAGGGTGACAAATCATGCTCCTCATTTATGCAAAAATCCTCCCAAATTTTTGGTAAAAAATACCATGTCTTGTTTCTCCTCCTCCCACAATATCACAAATAGAAGAAGGTCCATCTTCAATGCCCTTAGCTCTAAAAATGTTGCACCAAAGGTAAAAATAAAAATGGGAGTTTTATTAGAAAAACTTATTCCACCAATTAAAACTTAATTAAGTCATTAGTTGATCCTTTAGGAGGAATAATAAGGAAATGTACAAGCAACTAAAATTTTGAATAAGAAACTCCTACACAAGAAATTGTAGTTGAAGAAGAAACCCCTACACAAGAAACTATAGATGATGAAGAAGAAAGACCTTTAACCTCTATAGTCAATAAGGGAAAATATCCAATTATAGAAGAATCCTCATATTCTCTCTAGCTTAATCATGAAGATGAGGAGTTGTAGCATGTTATGACTTTATCCTA
This sequence comes from Torreya grandis, assembly GCA_037957365.1. NCBI lineage: Eukaryota > Viridiplantae > Streptophyta > Pinopsida > Cupressales > Taxaceae > Torreya > Torreya grandis. Next base: position 135,876 of record JARHVA010003491.1, read on the forward strand.
GCACGAGGAAACCATTCAGTAATAATAGGTAGAGTTGGATTTTCTTTGATTGACACTACAAGGTAAGAATCAAACTAATTCTAGTTTGGAAATAATATATGAATATTATATTTCTCAATTTAGGGCACAAGAATTAATCATTACAATAGTTAAAATTGAGTAGACCATAATACATAATCATATGTTTTTATGGTCTCATGAATTGAGCACCTTACAAAATTCCCTTGTAAATAAGGATGCCTAAATTACTAGTTTACAAAATTCTATTGCTAGTAAAGATGCTCATATTAATAATTTAAATTTTTTTATTATTGGTAAAAATGCATTACTTACTCAAAAAAATACTCTCATAAAAGATCTAGCAAATCATAATGTTGAGTTGCAAGCTTCCTTACAACCTATGCAAAGGGAAACTAGGGAAATAGTTGTAAAAACTGAAGGACCTACAAGGGATATTCCTTCCTTCCCCCTCCCACTTCGTGTAATGATTCTAGTTTGGAATAAATATAGACATAATATTCATAAATTTGAAAAATAAAATGTTAGGATTAATGTAAAGTCTCAATAGAAATTGTAGAAAGCTCAAACTTCCATTAAAAATATGTGTGAATTTTTTGAAAAACTGTTATCATGCAGATAACCTTCTTCTTTTTATGTTATATTTCTTCATGATCAATTTTTAAAATGCAAAATTTATTTGATTTATCTTGGTTTTCCTCATGTTATTGAGGATGAACATATGTTTATGGATGTCTTTATAAAATGTAACATAGAGAGACAGGATCAAGTTTATGAGTTCTATCTTTTTAACATGTTGTTGGGTTACCAGTTTGGCTTTTTAGTGAACTTATTTGTAATGGAAACATAATCATGTTCTTTAATTTCTACCATGATAAATTAGATAGATTATAATCAATCATAATAAATTCCTCAAATTTTAGAACACTACAATTCTATGCATGAGACCTCAGTTTCTAGAGGCTTGTAAACTTCTTTCTATTTTCTAGCCTATGTACCATATGTACATGAAAAACAAATATCATGAATTATTAAGAGAAAATTTAGCATATTTTAGAGCTTTTATGAGCCATGATTACACCATATCCATTAATTCAAGTATAGCTAGGTGGAAAACTTTGCCTATTACTTTAAAATGCAGGGAAGTTATGAGTCCCACCACCACCAAGTGGAGTCTTCATAGAGCTTAGGTGGTAGCTCAGATTATCACTCATATTTTAGACAAAGGAGGATTAGATGTGTGGATTGGAATGAGATTTTGGCCACCCATTCTTCTTTTTCCTCTATCTCCCTAGAAAAGTTAGCACAACTAGATAAAAATAGAATTTTAGGCATGGCTACAATAGTGGTAAGATATTTGGGATTCCTACCCGAAAATCATCATGATTGGGGAAACCACTTTCAAATCTATGATCTCAGTCAATGGTTTGAATATGGACTCATGGATTAAATAATAGTTATCCCACTAGTTTATAATAGGATTTTTAAAAGTTAAAGTGTGGGGGAAAATGATGAGCATTCCATGTAGCTCATTATAGCTCTTATAAACTATCCATAAGTCTTGTCTTTTGGTTATATATTACATTATATTTAATAATTAAGGCCTCATCTAAGTAAGAAATGAGTGTAATTCTCTTTTGTTCATATGTGATACATTGTTAATTATCTATCTAGCTATTTATGTCTAACATGGATGAAATGAGTATAGTTTTATATATAAAAACACATCCCTATGGTAGGATCATTTTAAGAATACAACAATAGCATTGGCAACCCTTTTTGGCAATAGTTTTGAAGATTTGACAAAAAACACATCGAGTTCCAAAGATATATAACTTCAAAGATGCTCTAAATACATGTACATTAATGCTTCGAAGATGCCTAGGCATGCTTTAAAGATGTCCAATTGGATCCTACAAATCAAGATGGTAACTCCAAAGATATCTATTATATATATAGACTTTCCTTATTTAGATATCCTCTTTTAGACATTACTATTAATAGTAATGGTCTAAAATTATTTGAATATAAATGTATTTATATTTTTTTAAACTAGATATAATCTCTTCAGATATATTAGTTATTCTTGGTTTACAGTTAGTTGAGTCAGTTCCAACACCTCCCTATAAGCGTGGGATCTGATTCCTAGATCTTCTCTTTTTTATAAGCAAATTTGGATGTTTAAATCACCAAATTTTGTATTCTATGAATAGTTGTTAAGATGTGCCTTAAATACATGTCTCCTCATTATAACTAATCAATTAATGAATGAATAGATCAGAAATCAGATAATAATAGAGAATAAGTATTCAAGTGTAATTTTGTGTATCTGTATAATGAAATAAAGTTTAGCATTCCTTTTCATTACTCAATAAAATTTGATCCTATTATGAGGAAGGATCAACGACCCACTTCTCTCTCAAGATCAATACAAATTGGTATTTTTATTTTATAGTTTAAAAGTGTATTTTTTTAATTCGGGTATATTTCATTTTGATGTAAAGTGTGATTTCCCTTTTCAATACAAGTGTGATTTTATTTTCAAAACAAAATGGGATTTCCTTTTCAAAGCAAAGTGTGAATTTCCTTTTAATGCAAGTGTGTTTTCATTAAATTAAAACGTTGTTTTAATTTAGTTTAAGTGAGTTTTTTTATGAAAGAGTGTTTCTTTCAATTTCATAGGAAGTAAAATTTGTGAATTTCCTTTTTTTATGTAAGAGTGTGATAATAGAAAACATTCTCACACTCTAAAATATCACATTATCCTACTATTGACCAAATTTGAATTTTAGTCAAATTGGGTCAACCCTGCATTTTAAAACTTTTAATAAGGTTTTCATATGTCTTATAGGTTGTCATGATAGACCTACTTATCCTTCCTATAGTCCTTGTTGAAGCCCACCCTCCTTGGTTAGTCAAGTCAACCAAATTCAACCCTAGTCAAACTTGGTCAAAGGTTTAAATTATGTTATAAATATTATAATATTGTCATATATGCATCTTAAAGTGTTTCTAAGTCATATATTTGTCCTTCACTATGTCTCACATGTAAAAAGGGGCATTTGGCCACATTTCTAGCCCATTTAATGACTTGTACAAAATTACAAGGGGGAATATTTGTCACAAGGGTGATTTTTAATGTGTAAGAGGTCAAGAAATATTATAAAGTGGTCAATGTCAATTCAATAGGTAGTTATGTGTAGAAAAGAGTAGTTTTTCCTTGATTTTAGGCCCTTTCAGGCACTTATATGGACTTATTGAGTTCATCTTCAGCTAAAAACATGGGTAGGATGTATATTTAACTCCCTAAACTCCTTAACATGCATGTTTTTCAATTAATATGTCAAAAAAATTAGTTTTGATTTTGTTTCATTCTTTTTGCCTTTGCAAGCCAAGGAAGGTCAAATTCAAATACATGGTATGGGATATATAGTTGGATTTGGGAGAAATTCCTTTGGATTTGGATATTACTATGAGTATACTTCATATTCATAGTAATAAGTGCCATTTTGGTGGATTATCCCTTGTAACCCATTGCTAAGACCTCAAGTAGTTTTTTATGCATTATCATCCAAGAGGGGTCATTGTTTGCACTTTTTTTTGAGTAGTTTGATTTGGTTTGATAGGTTTAATGGTTTCATATGTTTTTCAAATACCTTAAATAGGTTTCTCATGGTTACCCTAGTTTTGGAGATCTCATGAACTCACAAGCCTCTTTTAGGCTTGCTTGTGCTTATAAATTGTATGCTCTTTTCACCTATAAGTGCCCTGAAGGTGATTTACACATTGAAGAGAGTGTTTTAATGATTGATTTGAAAATTTACCTGATGTAGGTTATCTATTTTAAGGATAAAAATTGTATTTGAAGGGGTTGAAGGCTCTCTAACAAGCCTTTCTTATTCAATTTCATCCTTCCTACCTATACACAGTCATATGCACACCTATAGGGGTCTCCATTATGACATCATGCCTAGATAATATCCTTGATAATGGTTTCAATTCCTTGAAGATGTTTAGAGTGCACTTTAAGATTTTGAGTTGATTCACACTTCATGGAGATGATCATGGCAATGTTCCTTTCCATCCTTGTATTCATTTCCTATTGCAATAAATCACCACCTATAAGTGGCTTAAACATAAAGCTAAGAGGTTTAAAGGAGTGGCAAATCATGTAATGAGACCCTATCTAGAGTCCTTTCACATTGAGGAGATCATGCTAAGCTTTTATTAGGTTAAGAAAGGTCAAAAAGGCTTTTAAAATTACTCTATGAGAATGAGGACTATTTTTGGTCTCTTAGTCCCAAAATGGATAAAAAAGCTAACCAAGGGACTTTATGATTATCTTATAACTTAGTGGTAATGAATTATAAAAAATATAACCTATTCAACCATATTTACCCTTACATGCACTATGCCCTTTCCAAATTTGAGAGACAGATGGTGGTGTCAAGGTGGTCTTTTAGATTTTCAAAAATGCTTATGAATACACTAAATTCTATTAATGCTATCTACAGGACTTGGAGCTGTGAGATTAACTTTATCAATAAAGTTGATCATTGACCTTATAAACACATTATAATGGTTTAAAATGGTGAATGAGACACTTGTGACATGAATCATCATCATATTAGGGTGTCAAATGGTGTCATGTCCCTCACATTCAATTTCAGTCTGTATAAGGGACTGAGAACACCCACCTATAGCAAGATTTCAAATCTTTGAGAAAATTATTGTGTCATAGGTTAGTAATATACCATTCCCCACATTTTAATTATTATAATATTAAACATTTAACTTGACCACATATAATGTTTGAATACATTTCTCTACTCTATGCTCACATCCCCTATCTATACACTATCTTAAAGATGCACATATAGCCAAGGTGGAGTTTCAAGCTTGGAAAGAGTCTCTCTTTGTATATATTGAGTTTAGGTTGTGTCCATGTTTTCAAATGGATTATTATATAATTTATAAATTTAAAAATCCTCTTCAAGAGTATTAAATATTATTTTTCAACCTATGAACACCTACAGGTGAGGGTACAACAGGGTCTAAATGAGAAGGGTGTCTTAGTCCTAATGAGGGTATTGTTTGAGTCTTGATAATATATAGGTGAAATTTTGAATAATATACATTAGGGAGATTCATAATATTCTTCAATTATTTTATTTACACCTTGAAAATTTGATGAGATCAACACTAACCTATAGGCAGGGTTAACATGTCTCAGTAATCAAGCAGAGACTTAGCTTTAAGAATGGGAGGTGCATTAGTGCATGGAATGGAGATAAAAAATTTAAAAATTTTGTATTACCAAATAAATTATATTTTAAACATCATAGGGAGTTTTTATATTTTTCTTAAATCCTAAACCAAGCTCAAACAACTTACAGGTAGGCTTAAATAGTTGTCTCAATGTAGACAGTTATAGACCTAGTCTTGTGTTTGCAAGAGCATAGAGGTGTTTTGATAGTTTATGGTGTTGGAGAGAGACTTGTTATGAATTATATGTTTTATGAAAACATATAAAATCCAATTTTACTTTTAAAATAAATTAAAGGAAGATCAAACAAAGTATAAAGTATAATCCATTTCAAGACACCCCTATAGGCAATGCATTCTCCAAGACAATTTTGTCCTTTTGAGGATTTAGAAGGTCAAAAATTTGAATAAAGTTTTGTAAATTGGTGCATAATATTATATAAACCTTTATAACACGTCAAATTTTTTTATTCTTGTGATAAAATAGGGTAATTACCCCTGTTTTGTCTCAGACAAGGGGCACTCCCTTCATGTTTAAAGCAAACAATTTTGAGGGAAAAAGATAAAATGATGAGTCAAAGTTAAAAAAATATTGAAATAAGGTTTTTTAATTTTTATCACACATAATACCACATGTAAAACTAATTTATATATCTATAATATAGACAGGGTGCCTTATGCAACAAGGGTTGCAGTCACACCCAACAGGCAGGATTGAGGCTAAGAGGCCAAATAGGAAGTCATTTCCATTTCCAATCCTTGGAAATAATTTAAATGATTTAATTCATGATCTAAAAGGTAAAATTTATGTGTCTAAGCTTCATATATTCAAATAAAACATCAAAATATCATCATAAACCTATGGTAGTGAGTAGACCCTTTAGACAAAGTCTAGGCCTAATGCCAAATAGGGATCAATTTTAGTTCTAAGATATTGGTGAATTATTATGATGATGGAAAAAAAATTATGATGTTTATATACCTATATTTTTCAATTAATGCCACTAAAAAAATATTTTAGGCTTGAGAACATACACAAACCTCATAGAATGTAGGGAAAGGGCTCATATGACAACTTGGAGTGCTTGAAAATTTCATGAATTTATGCATGTGACACTAAGGTATTTTTAGATGTTAGGTAGGGAATAATTCCTCAATATAATTTAGATATATTTATAACGTGCCATGTCTATAAACAAACATTAAGAGTCCAAGTGACTCTAAAACCCTTGAAAACCCTCCATAAGGACCTGATTGGGGAAGGAAAGAAATTCAAGCATCCAAATGGAGTGTAAATGCTATGAAACTTTTTTAACTTGTATTATACTCTCTCAATAACACCCAATTCTAATTTTTTGTAAGTACCTATATGGATGGGTCTAGAATAGGGCCTTATTTGACATTTTTATGTGTTTTGTAGGTGTGAAAGGATTCCAGATGATAAAACCACCTTTGGGATAAATTTAAGGACTTTTTATATGTCTTCATATCCATTTTATGAGGTGTATAATCTCCTTAGTGTGTCTAATATCTCTTTCATTTCATCCAGTCATAGTGAATGGGTAATGAACACTTAGTGAAAGTGGTAAAACTCCTTTTAGGAATCCTTTTAAGGCTTATTTATTGAAATTTATGACTTATGCACCTGTGACACATGTCATACCTCCTTTTTCAAGGATTATATTATAGAATTGGGAAGGTTTTGGGTGCCAAGTGTGATAAGTGCATGGAGAGGAATCATTTTGAGACTGTCATGGATGATTGTGCATGGCTAGAATGATAGGGATGATCAAAGACCTCTCCAATGCATATGAGGGATTTGTATTAACCTATCAAACTTAAACTCATCATTATAATTTATAATATGTAGTGATAAGGTAGTTTTGGAAGTTAAATTATGAGTGGTAGTTTTCTATGTAGGGAAGGGAGTTCTTAGACGACTTTGCAAGAGTTGGATGATTTGAGATGACACTTGTAGCTTCTAACATTTCATGGCTCACCCCATATCTCTCTTAAATGCAAAAATAACTTATATTTTCAATTGGATAAGTGTTTAACGACTCTTTAGCTTCCCTTTCTCTCTCTCCTCTCATATTCTCTATATAAACTAGCCTTTTTGGCATTGTATGGGATCTCTCCACCTTGGTATGGTAAATCGCTAAAAACATTTTACCTTGAGATAATAAATATTTTTTTTTTACCTCATTTAATATTTCACTAAGTGTACACAATGGTTGTAGGTCTTGTGTAAGTTTAGTTTTTTTAAACTTCACATGTTACTCTTCCTAGTACCTAGTGTTTTGTAATCTCTCTTTTGTAGGTCAACAAGAAGTTCCTAATGGGATTGTAGGTGTAGTGAGTATTATATCAAATAGTGTGTCTTATAATGCCTATTTTATAAGTCCTCCTATCCTAAGCTATCTCCAAAACCCCATGTTGAAACATTGATGTGAGAGAGAAGGTTGTCATTGGATGAAGTATATGTGCATACTTCTTCTTGGTTCTAGGTACATGTAAAAGGGTGTGAGTAGGGCATATGTTTGGTGTATCAACACCAATAGAGTATATTTTATTTCAAATATTATTATCCCTTTTCATCCCCCAAGTTTTAGTAGTATAATTGAGCTATAGTGATGCATCAAGGGGAACTATCTCCTCATCTAGAGATCCACCTCAATTTAGGAATACCCATAACCTTGAGGTGCTTACATTGTCTCACTTGAATGAGGAGAGACTTGTCATCTCCTCATTGGGTGAAATTTCAAGTGATAACACCTACCTAGTTGGCCAATTTTATTGAGGACACCATAATGTCTTATGCTAAATGTTTAATTTTTGAATGTTAATGGTGTGAATTGAATAATCATTTAACAAGGAATGCCATAAGAGATATTCAATTAGTAAAACTTTCTAGATTTAATTTTTTGTAACTTAGAATTAGAGTCTTAATTATTTTCCTTAGAATTTAGACTTAACAATAGAGTAAACCCCCTAAATAGTGAATTGTAAACTCAAATAACCAATAGTCTCATTGTATATAGCCTTAGACACTGGCCCTTATATAAAATGACACCAATCTATTGATTGGTTAAATGAGAGGTATAACGTCAGCCTATCAATTGGTCAAAATAATCCAAAATTTCCTTGCTTATCAATTATAACTATATAATATTTGAAATAAATTCTAAAACTATCAAAACTTTTAGACTTGACACAAATAAAGCACAAAATAGGAAACAACAACAAATAACTAACAAACATGTGTAGTAGCACTTAGAGGAATGAAACTACTACTACGTACAAGAGGATTGGATATCCTAATAACAATACTTGAGGAACATCCCATTTATAGGAATAGGGATATCCTCACCACTCAAATTTGAAAATTTGGAAGCATTACTTTCCTTAAAAATAATAATGACATATAGACCACTCCAAAGACTATCATTTTTGGAATGTTTACCTGGTTTGGCATGATATTCATCCCACCTGAGCACAATATCACCTTGATGAAAGGTATTGGATGAAGCTATTTCATAAAAATAACTTTTTACTTGGTATTTATTGGACCACATATTATTCATAGCATTGTCCCTTGTTTCTTTCAACTCTCACAACTCATTCATTATTACCTCCATTGCATCATTCTCTATAAGCTTTAGTTGGTGTGCAAGTTCTAAGGCTAAAAGTTCTAATTAAATGTGTAGCTTTGCTTCTCTACCATAAACCAAGAGGTAAGGAGACTAATCAATACCCTTATTTGGAGTAATTATATCTTCCCAAAAGTAATTATTTAACTTGATATGCCATCCTCTTTTATTGTCCTCCATTGTTCTCTTAATGATCCTAATCAAATTCTTATTGGTGGAATCTACTAGTCCATTACCCTAAGGATAGTAATATAATGAATATTTGAGATGAATACCATGATAAATAACCCACAAACATACCTTTAGACTAATAAAATAAAAATCATTGTCTAGTATGATGGTTGAGGGGACCCCAAAATGAGTCATTAGGTTGTCATAGAACTCTAAAACTGAGTTTTCATTTGCTTCCTTGAGTGCAAGTACCTCCACCCACCTAGTAAAGTAATTAGTGATTTTCATAACCCACTTATATCTATAAATTTATTGGGTATGAATAATTCCAATGAAGTCTAAGCCCCATTACATTAAGGGATGATCAACTTGAATAGGTTTCAAAGGCATGGTAGTTAGTTTATGTTTGCCTGTAAACATTTCACATTTAGAACATCTTCTAACCAAATAATGTGAATATTTGAATAAATTAGGATAAAAATATAAATATATTATGATCTTTAATGTTTTATTCTTTTCTACAAAGTTTCCTCCTATAATCTCATCATGAAATTATTTTAACAATTTGTCTACTTGACTAGTTTCTACACATCTTGGAAATATACCTCTAATGTCCTTATTGAAGAGTAATCCATAAATAAATATGTAAGGGATAGATTTAAAATTTAAATTTCTCCTTTTTTCCCCATATAATCCTATATGAAACTCTCCCATTTGGAGGAATCTTGTTATGTCTTGTGTCCAGATGGAAGGAGAGATAGTTGAGTTATATGTTGACTATCTTGGACTATCAAAACCACTTATTTTTTCTATTTAACATCTTCTTCAAAATGATCAAAAATTCACCTACCTCTAACCAAATTTTTAATATTCACTTATATATCATATTCCATGCATTTGGTCACCTAACTAGCCTTCTTTTCACTAAGGTCTCTATTAAGGATAAAATCCTTTTCACTAGGATGAACCACCATGGAAAAAATATTATTGTTAGAGACCATATGCCAGAAATTATTTAGGCCCCTTATGATATAAAATACATTATTCTCAAAAAAATTATATTTATTCTCATACCCTTCAAATTATTGACTAAAAAAAGCAATAGGTTGCTTTAATCCTTCATTGTTTTTTGCATGAACATTGCATAAATTTTGTCACATGTGGAAAAGGCATACATGAAGAAATATTTAGTAAAATCAAGGTTAAGTAGAATAATATCTTGACTAATGGTTTGATTAATGGTCTCAAGACTTATCTTACATTATTTTCTCCATGATAACTCTTGATGTTTCTTAAGCATGTGAGTTAGTGGCCTCACCAATTATGTAAATCTAGGTATAAATATCTTAATAAAATTTATTTTTTACAAGAAACTTTATAATCTTGTATTGTGTTTAGGAAAATACAAAGAAATGATTTCCTCTATTATTTTAGTATCAATAAAAATTCCACCCTTTAATACAACATGTCCTATAATCCTTGCATCATACATTGTAAAGATACACTTTTGGGGGTTCAAAAAGACCACAAACTATTTACACCTATCAAATACCAATCTCAAGTGTATCAAATTATCCTTATGATCTGTAGAAAAAATATTAATATAATAAAGATAAATGAGTACCATTTCAATTATAATCCCTTAAAATCCATATACATTTCCCTTTGAAAAGTATCCCTAGTATTGGAGAGTCCAAAAAGATTTTTATTATATGCATAGGTACCCTACTTAGTAGTGAACGTAGTTTTGTATTGATCTTGCTCTTTCACCAATATTTTATTATACCCTAAGTATCCATCAAATAAGGAAAAGCTTTATGAACATAAAAACTCTTTGTAAAATCTTATCCATGGAGGGAAGAGGGTAGTTATCTCTCAATGACACCTTGTTGAAATCTCTAAAATCTACTCATAACCTTATCTCCCCATTACTTTCCCTCACAAGTAAAATATTTACCACCCATGTATAATGTTTGATGTGAAATATTAGTTTATATTAAATAGTATTTTTTAGTTATTTCCTCATAAGGATCTTAACCTTGGGGTTGATTGGTCTTTATTTTTGTCTCGTAGGTTTGGCATCTTTTTCTAGCTCTATGGTATGTTTTGGCAACCTAGGATCAAACACATTTAATTCATGATATTCCCATGAAAAAACATCCATAAACTATTTTCACAATTATAGAAAGGCTTCTTCTCATCCTTAGTATTCACTTTTCCTAACTTGAGTAGTTTATCTTCAATTATGGTAATTTGTTCATAATGTTCCTTTTTAGTAGAGATGTTTACCTTATCTTTTCTCAGTTGATCATCTTCATTAAATATGTTCTCCAAAGTTACAAAGACCTTAGGTAACTTATTTAATTTCAATTTGATAATATGTTCCTCATATTGATGTTACAACTTATCTTGGTTCATTGAGCAGAATTCTACCTCATGTTGTAGGAAATAGGAAATTTGTTTATCACTATCAAATACTTTCCAACTTACCTAATTATTAGGAAATTAGTGCCTATATACCATTTTAATTTTGTATTGTTCCTTAGTGTCTTTGAGCACATCAACCATATCATATTGTCCCCAAATAATAGCTAATTGATCTGCATGATGATTGGCTCCTCTAAGAATGGAGAAAATGTCAAAATCCTAGAAGTACTCCATAAAAACCAAAACCTTATATTTTTAGGAATTCAAGAGTGGATTCTTGGTTATACTCAAACCTTTGACCTATTTCACTACTAATTCACTATCTACTTTCACTTGTAGAAGCTTAATCCCTCTCTTCCTTACCCACTGTAAACCATGAATGAGAGCCTCATATTCTAAAATATTAGAGGTATAATTGAATTGGAATAGTGAAATATAATTATACATTTGATTGAGATAAGAAATAATCATGACATCTTCCCCACTCCCATTCTTTGATCTAGACCCATCAAAGAACAATTTCCAAACTCACTCATGATCTTGTGTTGTGCTAGTGAGATGAGGTATTATGAAACCTTATTCATGCATGAAATAAACACCCAAACCTAATTCTTCAATTATTTTATAAGTATCACAACCATGATTATTATTCATCCATTCATCAAGGAGTAAATCTAGTATATCTTCAAGTAATTTAGAAGGTTTTGGATCATTGAAGTGTTCATCCTCCTCTGAGATAGTGTAATTGACATTTGATAAGTTGGGAAAATAAGGTTCTAAATGGAACCTATATATAGGTTATAAACTTATGGTAATGTTTGTCCCATACCTAGTTCTAAAAATGATGTAGGACCAATCATAAGAAAGATACCCCCCAATTTTGGTAGTGAAATCCCTAGACAAGCATAAAGCAAAGTATGGGGGAAGATCAACTACTACCACATCTTGAGAGATAGTAAAATTAGGAAAACAAGATAAAATGACCTTAATATACCCAATAACACCCATGATCTTAGTAGAATATCCATCTAACCACAAAATTCCCTTCTCATGAGGATCATATTGTAGTCTTAACTTATCAGTTATGGATTTAGGCATAATAGAGGTACTAACCCCACTATCAATCATCCAATTATGTAGAGGGCAATCACCTATGATAACTAAAATATAGAAGGGGGGATTAATTATCTTTGGTGATTGAGGCTCAATAGATTGACTAAAATTTGTAAGAATAACACTTACATTTTTTACTTGCTTATCTAAAACTTGAAGCTTAGAGAGCTCTTCTTGTAGGAGATCCTTTTGTCCTAGAATAAGCAATGTGTCCCACATATAAATAAAGAGAGGGGCCTTTTTAATTTGATCAACAATGCTAAGAATATGATTGGTTGTCTTGGTCTAAGATTTAGGAGTATAAGTGATACATAAAGGTTGTATAAATTATGGTATGACAATACCTTTTTGATTCTTCCCCTTACCATCTTATACTTGCTAAGTTGGTGGTGACTTTTAAGGTGCATATTTAATGGTAGTATTTTGAGGTGGTTAAGAAGGTAGAGGATATGCCTTTTCAAAACCTAAACCATCACCAACTACCCTTATTTTGGACCTTGTATGATTTGAAACCGATTTGTCCACATTAGCCATATTTTGACCCTAATTAGCTACCACCTGACCAAAAGGATTTTCACATTCTTGGAAGTTTGAAAAGGTAGTTTTAGAAGTTGTTTTTCTTCCACTTTCTCTTTGCTGACTTGGTACCTTAGCTTGAGTGAAATAAGGAATGTCTCCATATGATATAGAAGCTTCCTTGTGTTGTGAAGGTAGTTGAGTATGATGTGGTGGAAGAGCTAGACCTTTTTGAATGAAATATTGTTGACTCACCTTAGTAGTTGGATCCATTACCATAACATTTGATTTCTCTAGTTGACTAGACCATTAACCTTCTTGAGCATAATTATTCTAAGTTGGAACCAAATCTCTAGAACTAATAGTAACATTTAGATTATAAGCATTATATGGTCTTGATTATGTGATTTTCCCTTGATCCTATTGATTGGGTTGATAAGGAGACCTGTTATATTGATAATATTAGTTAGGGGCTTGGTAAGGCCTATGAGGTGGAACTTATTACCTTTCCAAATCCACTAGCTTTTTATTTTGAGCATTAAATGCAACCTTTATCTTACCTAATCTGTCCACTTAGTTACCATCTATTTGATCAAGATTAGTTGGATCTGGTAATGGATCAATGGTAGGCATAAGAGGGTGAATCTATAGAAATAAAAGCATGGGTGGTCTAGGAAGTATTTTTTCTACTTGGATTAGGAAATTCTTAGCCCTTATGGCTACTTCATAGGCCTATGGTAAGGTACTTCCCCCCATTAATTGTATCATAATTTCCACATCTAAATTTAGAGATTTCAAATAATATAAGAATGCATAGTTAGGGGTGGGTTTGATAACTATAGGTATCTTATCCTAGGTTTTCTAAAACCTATAGTTGAAGTCTACCATGAACTCCTAGGAATTTATCTTGATTTTAGTAAGTTGTTCCACCAAGGAAAGATGGTGACTCTTGTCTTTAAAATTCTTACACAAGAGTTCTCTAATCTCATCCCAAGTGTTAATGGATGAAATTTCTAAACCCATGTACCATTAGAGTGCCTTACCTTTAAAGGAAGTTTCCAACAATCTCATAGCTACATTCTCTTGGGTTAAATTATGCACTGAACCTATATTGGCTATGTCTATAATATGATCAACAAAAGTAATTTGGTTTTCTCTTATAAAATAAGAAAGGATCTTTAAGGTAGAAATAAGTATGTCATCAAAATGATTAAGTTTTAAAGGGCTACCACCATTAAAAGGCACAAAAGTTTGTCTCCTAGGAATAGCCATTTAAAGTGTGAGATTTACAATAGTATTTGTTTGGTCAATATTTAATTGGACAAAATTAGATTTTTGGGAAAAAATAGGAGAATTAGGAGGTGTAGGATTTGGATTAGGCTGAGAATATTTCTTTTTCTTAATTGTATTGAAAGACAACTCAATAAATTCAATCTCTTTTCCTTTTGAGGAAGATCTTGTAACCACTTTTGGCATGAAATGTCTAGAAATATGCCTCAAACACCTTTAAAGCTTGATAATGTACTCAAATATGCATGTGTATGCTCTAAATCCTCTAAACGACTAGTCTTACCAGGTGTGGTAGAACTGTTAGAAACCTAATTTGCACCCTATGAAGTAGATTGTTTAGTTCTCCTTCAAACTTGGACTAACATTAGATTGGTATATATGTTGTGGGTTACCTATAACTAGACCAAACCTCTAGATTATGAGGCTAGATCCTATAATGTAATAAATTTGAATCCTTTTACTAAAACCTATTTTGTTTTAGGGATAAAAAGAGTTAGAAATATAACTTAAAAGTACATCTACACTAGTGATGGTGATGCACCAATTCTTTAATGGTCCTCTCTTAACCTTGTTCTTAAGCATGCTTGTGAATAAAAAGGGAATAAATTATAAACTATACTTCTTAATACAATCCTAAACATTAGTATTTTAGATGAAGGTTAGATAAAATGTCTACAACTTGAAGGTAAAGGAATGGAGGTCTATGAAAGACACTACAAACTAACTCACTCTTCAACACAACTTATATCTTGTAACTCATGTGACTTGTAGATGATGAAAACATAGAATTAGGTGAAAGAGAAGACCTAAAAAAGAAGATTATTATCATATTTATATGTAAATCAACAATCAAGATACACACTAAAAATAATGGAGAAGTTTACAACAATCTTTTTTTATTAACTCAAGGTACAAGTTACAATTTTAGCATACATTTTGTCTACCAGCCTAAGGGATCTAAATTATGGCCATTAGGCTTGAATATATAGTAGTAAGAAGAGAAAATAAAAGGGAAAATGGCATAGAGGAGAGAAGTAAAGGTCATAAATTGATCATCATTAACTCATACATTACTTCAGTTCAAGTAGTGACAAATAATCCTCAAGAAATATCTCCATGTTTTGATGCTCTTGCATGATTTCTTATGCATTGAGATGAGGTGTTTAAGGTTATAGTTAAATGATTCAATCTTATCTTGAAGTATTTTATGGCTTTATCTTGTCAAATAACTCCTATAATTTTCCACTTAAGGGTCATTTATGCATGGATTGACACTTAAGGATCAATTATTCATGTGATTTCTTTACATTAAATCATCAATTAGTCTCCCTATACCATTCTCAACTTTACCTAATTGACCAAGTAGGTCTACTAAGCTAATTGGGCCTAGTATCCTAATTGTTTATACTTATTAGCCATGAAGGTCCACATGAAATCTTGAGAACCTATGAAAAAATGAGTTTTAGGCCTAAAATAACCTCCCATATCATGACATGAGACTTTTTAAATAAGAAACACCTACAATTTTGCCACACTAGTTGACTAGGTCACTCTATCTTTCATTCTTGTAGACTATTTGATTAGAAGGGACACACAAGGGTAATTCTAGGCATGTTTTTCAGCATATGATGACTTGAAGAGAAAGAATAAGTGTCAAAACTTGCCTTTAAATTATTGGCATCTTATTAAACTACCTTGTACCTCTCTTTTTGCTCTTTTCCCTAAGAAAACACTATTTTATGATAGGTATGTACACCATCCATAAAAAAAATTACCATGGACATGAGCCTCTATGAGTGTGCTAGATGATCCAATTTATAACCAAGTGATTTCAATTTTTTTGGATGCCTTTTCCTTCAATTCTTCTCAATCAGATCTTAACTAGGGTTTTAGAGAGGTTTAAGAGTCTCAAGACTCTTAACAATGATTCAAAATATTTAGACATTTAATGTCTAAATCAATGCCACAAAACACTAGTATACTAATCCTTCTACCCATCCCATAGTGCCTATCCTCACATGCAAAAGTGTTATATCATGGTGAGCATGTGAAGTCATCTCTTAGGGAAGAAATAGGCTTTTTGAGCATGGTTTGGTGTTTTAAGGCCTAAGTGACTAGTCATAACGTTTCTCCTATAACTCATATTAGGCATACATCTTTTAAACAATTTGATGATGATATTCATGAAGATTTAAAGTGCCCTCATGTCCCCACCTTGCCTTCTACTACCCCTTCTTGATGGCATTGTCTAATGAAGCCAACAGACAAGCACATGTGTATGCAGGGTTCTTCAAGATTCTAACTTTGTTATGAGTTAAAAAGATCTTACTCATTGTATGTTGATTAATAATCTCTATGAAGTCCTTTGTAGTTATTGTGTTAGATTGAATGAGCCATTCACCCTCTATTTCTATGCATATAGCTTCTTGTTTGGACATCCAGACCTATCTACCTAAAGAAATAGTCAAAAAGACTCCTGTAGATGGTTCTTGCAATGTTTTTTAAAGATTTTAAAACCCATTATTCTTTTTATAACTCATTTTATGTGAAAACACCTTTCATTACCTTGCTTACAAGCTCAAATTATCCTTCTCAGGCCTAGTCCATATAGCATGAACTATGTACGTTCCAACCAACTAGATATTATGGTGCTTATGAGAGTTAAGAAGACCATAAACACCATTTCATGGCTGAAACACTTAATTAGCATGCATCTTAAGGAATATTTCCTTCATCAAGTGTCTTTTAGGGTATTACAAGGGATTTAGGAGTCTAAAATTCTTAGCAATGATTCATAGCATATGAATTCCTAATGAAAAACCTATTTCCATGAATTTCATGTACACTACCCCCTTCAATTACCTTGACTAAATCAATTTCCCATGCATAATGTGCATCAAGATATGTACAATGTGAAAAGGTGCTTTGAAAAATATGGTTTAAGAGCTAAAATGACAATTTTTTTACATCCCCTATTAGTAATTTTACATGTCAAGGTCAAAATACTACCCTTATCATTTGAAACTTTCCTAAAATTATTCAATATTCATTTAAAGTTGGCCAAACCGATCAACTATGGTCTAAAAATGCAAATCAAGTCAAAAAATTGGGGATGTTGGGAGCTACAAGGGGAGTTTTGACTTGAAATTTATTGAAAACTTGTAGTTGCCTCCTTCTCCCATGAATATACAACCCTTCCTTACAAGCTTGCCAATACTATAGATTGACTGGTTGACTTTGTGACATTTGTTTGACCTTTAATTAGATGAATAATATCTTAAGGAGGCCATGAAAATTTATAAAAAAGTCCCAAATATTTTATAACAAGTTGATTTTCTTTGAAACTCTACCCAGGTGAGGAGAAAATGGAGAGAAATAGTTTCCTTTTTGGTTGCAATGCAATAGAATTTAACCTATATTCAATTGTATGGTTCATGAGTTAAAAGGGGAATTTTGACTTTAAATTTGGTAAACAAGGTAATCATGAGTTGGATAACAATAATAAAAATTTTAATGGACATTGGATGAGTGGAGATACTCACTATTTTGTCTCAGACCTCAACTTGTCTATTTGAGGTCACCATTGGAGCAAACATCATTCTAGAGTGCTACAAAGGCTTCTAAGCCTAGGTAAAATATTGAAAAGAATGTGATGATATTTTTACATCATAATAATCCAATTAAAGAGTTTAAAAACTCCAAATTTTATTCAAACCATGCTCATATAGGCTTATACAAGCGAATAGGCATATAGGCCAAAAGGGGATTTTTTGACTTTTCAAGAAAAAATGAATTTTAGAGTGTTTTTATATCATGTTACAGGTACCATAATGATTTTTTCAGGATTTTTTAATCAGGGGAAGTTTTATTTTCATTTTGGTTAAGTTTTTCACTTTTTGTAGTTCTAGGCACCCTTCCAAACCTCATATTCAAATGCTCATTTTGTTCACCACATCTAGAGTTTGGCCAAATGATCTTAGTATGTTTTGTATTAAACTTATATAATTATAATTAATTAAAATTTTAGATCATATTATGGGATATTATTTATGAACAATCATTAAGAGCGTAGATAGCCTATAATGTAAGCTAATCCCCATAGGCAAATTTCATTTACATGGTAAATTTTCATATCTTTTGCATGGGAACCCAACATTTTTATGGATGTTAGGGGGATAAATTTTATGAACATTAATGGAAATAGTTTTTGATTTATAGGTATATACTTCATGAATCATCAGTTTGAAGATTCAACTTTAAAACTCTCCTAAACCCCTAAAAAACTAGTTTTGATAAAAATGGATTTTATTGTCACAAAATCATCATGGATCAACAAAACCTTTTCCAAAATCAATTAAAATTATAGAGGATTCCATAAATTCAAATTTTATGCATAGATCTATATAGATGAGGTGATAAATCATGTTTTTTGTGGAAAAAAGCATGTAAAACATAGTACAGGGTAGCTCAATGGAATTTAATAAATGGAGCTAAAATCATAATAATATTTATTCATCTTAAAATATTAAAATGATAATAAATCATCCCAAAATTGTCCCTACTAGCTCAATCAAAATGACCATTCTACTAGAAAATTGAGCAAAATTGGCCTAGTCAACCCTGTTGACTGAATGGCAAAGGTTTTCTCATCAAAATCAAATATTTAATGATGAATAAAGTTTTTATAATTCTAATTATTGGTTTTTTCAGGTTTCATGGCTTATTATTATAGGTTTAATGGTGACCAAAAGTATAGATTAGCCTTTAGGCCTATTTGGTCTAAATGGCTTAATTGATCAACTTGTCAAATTTGAGTTTGGCATTGGAATTGGTCATCAAAGAGTTAAAATTGGATTTACATGCCAATTTTATAATTTTTCATTATCATACTCATGAAATTATCACTCTTCAAGGTCCTTTTTCCTGCAAGTGAAGGCTAAATTGGAGTTGACTAGTCTTGCACTTTGGTTGACTAGTTGACAAGTCATGCATCTTTTCTTGAGTAACTTATCATCCAAGCCTTTCAAACAATTTCAAATCAGCCTCAAGTGGAGTTAAAGAATCTAAGTATTGGTTTATAATCGTGCATTATGTTTTAATTTTCAAATATGGGCCCACCATCTTCCTTCCTGTGCCAACTTTTAGGATCATGCATATTTTATGGAGTTTGAAGATGTTTAAAGTTTGGATTAAATATTGTAAAAGGAGTTAGTCTTGAGTTAGTCAACCAATACTAACCCTTCTCCCTTTTCAACACTATGTTGGATTAGGTCAGGTTTTGAGAGATATATATTGGCTTTTTGAAGCTATTTTTGATATTATTATTCCTAGAGCTGAAGCAAAAATTATATTTAGACCATACATTAATAAAGGAGATTTTTATTTTGCATATGAGTTTTGATAGAGAATAGAGTGTAATTGATTATGTATCAAAATATAAGTGGGATTTTATCTCCTTTTTTTAGTTCTCTTCCTCACCTATTTCTTTCTATCTCACCTTCTATAGGTTATTTGAAGAGGTAAAAAAGAATCTTGTAATCCAAAATTATTTCAATCCTTCATCTAAAATATTTATTCTTAAGGGTGATACAGGACTTTTATTAGTTTATATGTGTGCATTAGTGTTAATAGCTTCCAGAGGTTTTAAAAAATTTAGGTGCATCACCCCATTAGATAGGATTTCCCTTTAGTTTCCCCTTCACCTTTTCATCTAAAAATAATAGTGATAAGTTTTAATAGATAAATCATAAGGGAACTAACCCTCTCTAGAGGTTATTCTCAATACAGAGTCACCCACACTTTAATAAGTTCCAATTTTATCATCTAGAGTGAGGCTATGTTTTACACATCTTCAATTAGGGTGTACTCTAGAGTGATAATAGTTTTTGGCATGCCCATTGGGACCTTCAGAATATCAATGTAGCTTTCAGCCATTCAAAGTTGGTTATGAACATTAGGTATTATTTCAATATTTATTACTTTCAGCATTTGGCTTACTAATGGTCTCCAATGGTTTTTTTAGTATGGATCCATATTATCCTCACTATGATCAGTATGACCAGCCACACTATGATCCTCACTAGGATTTTGAGGATCTATATAATGCACATATGCAAGAGTACTACCCAGATCCTCCATATTAATATCTAGTCCATCATAATATTTCCCCTTACCAACCTAATCATGGCCATTTTTTAGCTATCCAATCCATGCCAGCACTTAAAAAACTTTAGTGAGCCTTGACAAACATGCACTAGAGTTGTATTCATAGAGCTATTATGGCCAAGATACCCATACTCACTAGATTCATCATCTGAGAGAGTCATTATAGAAAATAAAAGAGCAATGGTCACCTACTGAGAGAGAAAATTGGATTAATCTCATCAGTGAGATGATGGATGTAGGTGGTTACATTCAAATTATTAAGGATAAACTAAAAGGCTTCAAGTGATAATAGGTCTAATCTCACTCTCCTTATATGTCATCCATTCCTCCTCAAGTGACCATTCAAAGAGCCCCTTTAAGTTTGCCAAATTCTTCATGTATTTCTCAGACCTTCCCTTCTTGGAGATCTATCTAAGAGAACTATCAAAGAAAGAAAGATATTATTATGGGATAGCTTGCTATTGAGATTCAAGACTCCATCCTTTCTCTCAAAAGTCTTATTCTATTATTTACCTTCATGAAACAATTGACCACTTTAAAGAGAATATATTCCAAGAGAATATTGATAAGTAGATCAGAGAGTTGGAGCTAAAGATAAGGAAAGAGGAGTAGAACCAAAATCAAAAGGTCAATAAAGAGCCTTTATCCTTCCCATATTTGAACCAAATCATGGATTCAAGCAAGAAAGAGGAACAATCAATAATCATTAAATATGTTTAATTCAAGAAAGATATCATTTAGCCTTCATCCCTTCCTCCTCAAAATCTAAAGACCTTTCCTTCATGGAAAGCCATTTAAGGAAAAGTGCAGCAGAGAGATGAGTTGAAGGTGATTTAAGAGAAGTAGCCTCATGAACAAAATCAGGTATCTATGGTTACTTATATATACCTTTCAAATATTATTCAATACATTTAATGATCTACCATTTCAATTTTGGATCAAGAACCTCTTCTTTGTGAGGCAAGTGAAGAAGATGCAGCTAAAGAAATAAAGAATGATTTAATTTTATTGATGCTAAAGAATAAGAGTTGAAAGAGGTTTATCAAGATCTTGTAGTATCTAATAGATATGAAGTACAAATAAATATTTATTTATAAGGTATCCATGAAGACAAATCTCATAGAGCCATTGGTGAGATGGAGAATACTCTTGAAGAAAATGATCACTAGTAGCAGTTGTACCATGATTTCTTGAATGAAATTGAAGAGCTCAAGATGGAAGACTTTGATAATGAGATATAACATCAAGTTGATGACTCATCTGAGTATTCCACCAATGTTTTTGGGCTTCAATAAATCAATTTTATTCTAGATATCCCAAAGCAAGATGAGCTGGAACATGATTAGATAGATGAGATGTCATTCTCTATAGAAGATGAAGATGGAGAAAGTGTAGTAGATCAATAAATTTCATTTGACTTCATCTAAAAGGTATAAATATATGATCATCATGTTTAAAATGTAATAATACTAATGATTTTCATGTCTTTTTAGTTGATCATGATGAAGAGCCCTTTTGGGGTGACTTAGAGAGGTTTTGTGCAAATTTTGATAGTCCATCTCTACCCCAAGTGGAGATTGATGAATGTCTTATAAAGAGTACTATTATAACTATTCATTAGGAAGAAATTAAATTCATATTACAACCAAGTCTAAATACTTATCAAATATCTAAATACTTTGACAAAGTACTACCTCAAGTGGAGCCTAATGAAGACATCAATCTAGGTACACTAACTGAATTGATAATACAATCATTAAATGAAAATGTGTCAAATCATAATAAAGCTATGAATGAGGTAGAGTTATCATTCTTGATGCAAGAAAGAAGAATACGGGAGGAAGATGATTAGATCCTGGATATATATCTTCAATCTATGCACTTGAAAATGGAAGTTGGAGGACTAGCTACATCATCTAAAAGATATGAAAATTCAATTTATCCTATCTACAAGAAGATGCTATCAAAAGGAAGAAAATACATTTCAAAGTTTCATGGTCCATTAAATAGATTTCCATTTGATCCGAGAGGACTAGCAAGGTGGAGGTTAGTTGGTACATAATAGACTACCTTTTATTGTTTTCTCTAGGTGCATATCCGTACATGTTTTTAGTATTATTGTTTCTTTTCCATTTTTTGTTGTCATTTCCTCTAAGTGCACACATGCACTTTTTTTTTTGTTCTTTTTAGTTGTCTTGTTTGTGTTTTTGTCTACAAAAGTTCTTCCAATATTCAATGTATGTCAAAGTCTATCCTTGTCAAAGTTTCTAAGTTATTTTAACTAACAGGCTGGTCAAACCCTAAAATTCACCAAAATTGTTATTAATTTGACCTATCAAGGTCAAATTAATACCCTTAATAGTTCAAAACTTTCCTAAAATTATTCAATATTCCTCTAAAGTTGGTCAAACCAATCAATTGTGGTCTAAAAATGCAAATTTTGGTCAAAAAACATCAAAAATGGATTAAAAATGGGTCATTGTCATTTCAAAAATTCTTTTAATGTGTTAAAAAGTATGAAAATAGCCTAAGTCTAAAATTTCAAATCATGAAAAAGTGTTTTGGTATGTTAAATATCCCAAAAAGGCCCCAAAATCCCTCCCATGTGCCAAATTTACAATATTAAAACATGAAAAGGTCAAAAATGTGTATTTTGTGTGGTAATGCATGTAATACTTCAAAAAAATTCGATTTCAAGTGGTGGAGAGTGAAATTTAGCTTTTAAAAGGGTAAAAAGACTCTTATTCACCTATTTTCCAAGAGAGGTATGAAATCCATATGGATTCCATATAGCCAAGGTAGAGGGAGTCATTTTCAGGGCATATCCAATATTCAAGAGTAGTTTCATGAAAATTAATGGCCATACAAGCCCTAAACCAACCTTATTCTATTACTTCCCTTGTTGGCATAGATAGACCTACCTGTAGGTTTTCTAATGGTATAGTTTGTTGGAGAAAGATACAACTATCAAATTTCAGGTGAATAAACTAGACTTAGAGGGATTCATGATGGTAAAAGTGGTTCCTTAATTAGATTCTCTAAGATCATGAACCATAAAATTAAGTTTCTTTTCCATTTTTTGTTGTCATTTCCTCTAAGTGCACACATGCACATGTTTGTTGTTATTCTTGTTAGTTGTCTTATTTGTGTCTTTGTCTGCAAAGGATCTTCCAATATTCAATGTATGTCTAAGTCTATCCTTGTCAAACTTTCTAAGTTATTTTGACCAAAAATCTGGTTAAACCTTAAAAGTTATCAAAATTTTGAGTAATTTTACCTATCAAGGTCAAATTACTACCCTTATAGTTTAAAACATTCCTAAAATTATTCAATAGTCCTTTAAAGTTGGTTAAAATAGTCAATTGTGGTCTAAAAATGCAAATTTTGGTCAAAAAACATCAAAAATGGATTAAAAATGGGTCATTTTCATTTATAAAATGCTTTTAATGTGTTCAAAAGTATGAAAATAACCTAAGTCTAAATTTTAAATCATGAAAAAGTGTTTTGGTATGTTAAATATCCCAAAAAGGCCCCAAAATCCCTCCCGTGTGCCAAATTTACAATATTAAAACATGAAAAAGTTGAAAAATGTGTATTTTGTATGTTAATTTATGTAATACTTCACAAACAGTCCATTTCAAGTTGTGGAGAGTGAAATTTAGCTTTTAAAAGGGCAAAAAGACTCTTTTTCACCTATTTTCCAAGAGAGGTATGAAATCCATATGGATTCCATATAGCCAAGGTAGAGGGAGTCATTTTTAGGTAATATCCAAAATTCAAGAGTAGTTTCATGAAAATTTATGGCCATATAGGCCCTAAACCAGCCTTCTTTTGTTACTTCCCTTGTTGCCATAGAGAGACCTACCTGTAGGTTTTCTAATGGTACAGTCTATTGGAGAAAGGTACAACTATCAAATTTTTGGTGAAGAAACTAGAATTAGAGGGATTATTAATGGTATAATTTTTTCCTTAATTGTATTCTCTCAGTTTGTGAACCATACAATTGAATATAGGTTAAATTCTATTGCACTGCAACCAAAAAGGAAACTATTTCTCTCCATTTTCTCCTCACCTGGGTAGAGTTTCAAAGAAAATCAACTTGTTATATAATATTTGGGACTTTTTATACCTTTTCATGGCCTCTTTAAGATATTATTCATCTAATTAAAGGTCAAACAAATGTCACAAGTCAACCAATCAATCTACAGTATTGGCAAGCTTGTAAGGAAGGGTTGTATAGTCATGGGAGAAGGAGGCAACTACAAGTTTTCAATAAATTCATGTTTTTAGGTTTTCCATCATGGTTTTGATGCTTTAAATCAATTTATCAAGGAAATTCTCCAATAAATCAACTATTTTATCCCATCTCCATGCTTCCATGTGTCTCAAATGGGCCTAGATTAGCATATGTTTAGGTTTGTTTACAAATTTTGAGGTTTTTGAAAAATTCTAGGTTTGAATTGGGCTCTCTTTCCCTCCAGTTTTCTCCAATTTCATGTGGTGATAGGATGGAGGGTTTAATTTTACAAATTTTCCATCATCCATGGTTTTGTCATGATCCTTCATCCTCCTTTAACACCTTCACCTCACTCACCCCATATCACTATCATAATCTGCCTTTTTTTTACTATGTTATCACTTCATTTTCACCCTCCTTTCATGATTCCCTCATCTTTCCATCTTCCTTCATCCCTAAAACCCTCACCCATCTCCTTCTCCTAGTTCCATCATCTAGAACTAAGGGTTTGACAAGGAATCATCAAGTATGATCAAGAGTTATATAAGCAAGCAAAACATCAAATATAGTCTTGAAATGAGATCACTTAATGGATGGCCTTAATACAATTACCTAATCAATCTTATGAAGATCAAAGATCACTATCATAATAGAGCATGATATCCAAGGCCACCATGGGTATGAAGGGAAGAATAATTATCTATAAAACATCAAGTACAACCAAACCTACATATGTGGCTAGTATATTACCCATAGTCAACTCAAATAGAGGGCATGTTATAGTTGGCATAGAATCAAGGGTATAGATAGTAAATTGGTCATCCTTGAAATGACCACAAGAGTGTACAACTTGTCCAAAAGAGTTTGATATTTTTCTTGAGATCATTTGATAAATACATTACTTCTTTTTTCCACCTTTGTCATACCCTAAGAACTACTCCACAGATAAAGTCTGTACAAGGGCTAATAAACATGAAAAGTATAGTCAAGCCTCATTATAGGGTCTATGATCAAAGGAGAGGTATGGTTTGAGTGAAGTTGGTTTACTAGGTAGGTGTAATTATTAGTGGAATAATGTAAGATTTAATGAAAGCCTTATACTTTTCATATCAAAAACCTAGGTGGTGAATACCTATAGAATGCCTAATCAAGACCTATTAGTAGTTATATTACCTTCAAGTTTCTCATTCCCAAATGAGTCTCAATTAGCCTTTTGAGGTTCAAGAAAAAATCAATAGCATTTGGGTTGATCTCATGAAGTTTTAAAGGAGGAAAAGAGAATCCAAGTTTCAAGATAGACTTAAAGGAATAAAACATCTACAGTAGGCTTAAGACAGTGACCTACAGTCAGTACAAGAATTCATTTACAGCTAGGACACTCTTGAGAAGGTTTTGAAATGATTCCTTGAAGGTAAGTGTTTTAGAGGATTTTTTACTAGAATGGTCATCCTGATTGATAACTCAATCAAATAAATCTTGTTTCTTCTTTCAAACCCCATAGACCTTACTAAAGATCATGTTATGTCTATATAGGGGAAATTAAGTCATAGCGGATATTTGGTTTGAAGGATCTATTTTGGTTTTCAAGTGATAGACATGAAATTTAGTTTGGAAATATAGTATGAAGTGAAAGGAGAATAGAACACTTTAAATTTAAAAAATCTAAGGGTTTTCAAAATTGACCTACAGCCACCATTGAGAACCTACAGGCTCACATGAAGGACTTTAGCAGACATAGTTTAGGTTTGAAGTGGGTGAAGGGACTCATAGTGAGTTTTTTAGGGGTTTTATGCATGAGAGGATGTTTCATAATCCAATCAAGAAGACTATGCACCAATCTTAGTTAAATAATCACATCTATAGACATTTGCAAAGCATATTATAGTCAACAAAAGAATCCTATAGTAAACCCTAGGAGTAGTGCCACAGTCAAAAGTGGGCTATTTCTAAATAAGATAGAGAATTTTCAAGGAATTTATAAGGTTTATTCATTATACTATTTATCAATTTGTAGAGCAATCATAGGTTTTCATAAATATGCGGTCACCTATAGGCATTATATAAACATGCCTATAATTACAAGGGTTTGGTTACCAAAATACCCTCCAAGCTACTTAGAAAGCATGCCTTAATCTAGGGTTTGGAAGCCATAGTGATCTAACATTTAATTCATCAATCATGATGAGATAGGTATAAATAATCTAGTAAAAGTGACCTATATGTCTATATAACAACCTACATCCAACACTAAATGATGACATAGAACCCCATGAAGGAAATCGCAGTCAAGGATGTCTTAGGGTTTTGAATGGTCAAGAAGGTATTGGTGATTGATTGTCTTCTAATGAAATAAGTAAGATCAAGTATAAAGAAGACACTTTCAAGGGTAGGTTTTAATATTTATACTAAAAATTCTTCACTTGTAACCTTAGACAAAACCTATAGGCCTGTATGATCACAGTGTTGCGGGCTATAAGTCTTAAAGGAGGTTGTAAGGGTTAAGAAAAGTACCAAGTGAATCTTCTAAGTTGCATTTATTTCTTAACACCAACCTAACTAAGGACTTAACATTATTTTATCAAAATCTTTTCACTTCAAAATGTATGAAGGTATCCTATAGTCTTAGTACATAGGGCTTTTAAAGTCTGAGAAGGCATGAAAGTAGGTGCTTAAGAGGGATGTGATCATTATAGGGTTTCTCATACCAATAATGTTGCATTCATGCCATGCATGCATAAGGAATCATGTTAGGTTTAAATTAATGATTAAAGAGGATAAATTACATATAGTCATCTCAATCAAGAGATCTACCACCACTTAAGGAGCCATCTATAGTCACCAAGAAGATGTCACAATCAAAAGGTCATTAATACTTCAAGTGTGATTAAAGGTTTGGTTGGCCACTTCAAAATTCATGTATTGTTTTAAATTCACCATCATGTCCATGGACAATCATAACACATCATAAAGGACATTAAAGGGAATAATCAAGGAAACCTAACTTGATCCTACAACCATAATAACCCCTTATAATCTTTTACTTGCAGGCATAACTCAAAGTATCCATTAGTTAGGAGGAGGTTTGGGATGGATTATTCTATTCAAAGAAATGAAAATTTCACAATTATCAATAACTTGATCAATCTTGTTAAGCATTTCCAATCTTATAATGTGATAGTACAGACCTATTATATGGAACACAATCATTTGAAGCCTAATTGCCTTGTTTGAAGGTCAAAGTATGCTTGAAAATAGGGGTAGATGAGGTTTCCAGGTTATTGAAGAGAATTTTGTGCCTATAAATTATTTTTTTAACCTTGAAGACTCCAAACACTATAAAAACAATTTAAAATGTGTAAAACTCAGTCAAACATGCAGACAATCCATGCATAAAGGTCAAAATTGAGGATTTTTGGAGCTATAAGTGGAATTTTTAACTTTAAATTTTTTACACAAGGTAATGATTATTTGGAGAACCATTTTACCAAGTTTAATTACCATTGGATGTGTGGAGATACTCATGTTTTTGTCTCAAACTTGAGCCTATTTTTTTGAGGTCACCATTAGAGCAGACATCATTATGGAATGCTACATAGGATTCTAAGCCTAGGTAAAAGATTTAAAAGCCTGGGATGATGTTTTTAAATTATAATCAGACCCTTTAAGAGTGTAAAACTCCAAATTTTATGCAAACCATGCTCATATAGGCTTATGCAAATAAATAGGCATATAGGCCAAGAGGGGATTTTTTTTTATTTTCAAGACAAAAGGACTTAAAGGGTGTTTTGATAGAAAGGTACAGGTCCCAAATGATTTTTTATATATTTTTTAATCAAGGTAGGTGTTATTTTCATCTTGGTGAAGGTTTTCACTTTTTGTAGTTCTACCCTTCCAAACCTCTTGTTCGGATGCTCGTATTGTTCAACACATGTGGAGTTTGGCCAAATGCTATTAGTATATTTTTATTACCCCTATTTAATTATAATTAATTAAAAATGTATATTAATTGATGGTATGTGCTTTATGAACACTCATTAAGAGCGTAGGTAGTCTAGAATGCAAGTTAATCCCCAAAGGCAAATTTCATTTACGTGGTAAATTTTCATATCTTTTACATGGGAACACAATGTTTTAATGGATTTTATGGGGGTTAATTTTATACACATTAATGCAAATATTTTTTGATTTGGATTTCTATACTTCATGAATCATCAGTTTAAAGATTTAGCTTTAAAACCCTCCTAAACCCCTAACAACTAGTTTTGAGAAAAATGGATTTTATTACCATCAAATCATCATGGATCAACCTAAAAACTTTTAAAACATAAATTAAACTCAGATAGGATTTGTATATATGAGTGTAAAAATCATGTTTTTTGTGGAAAAAACATGTAAAACATAGTACAGGGGAGGTCAATGTAAGATAATCAATGGAGCTAAAATCCTAAGACTTTTTATTCATCTTAAAATTTTAATATGATTATAAATCATCTTTTAATTTTCCCTACCAACGTAATCAAAATGACCAGTCTGCTGCAAAATTGAGAAAAATTGGCCTAGTCGACCCTATTGACTGACTAGCAAAGGTTTTCTCATCAAAATCACATATTTGATGATGAATAAAGTTTTTAAATGTATAATTATTGGTTTTTAAATGTTTCATGGCTTATTATTATAGGTTCAATCATGACCAAAATCATATATTAGCCTTTAGGCCTATTTGATCTAAATGGCTTAGTTAATCAACTTGTCAAGTTTGTGTTTGGCATTGGAATTGGTCATAAAAGAGTTAAAATTGGATTTACACACATATTTTATGATATTTAATGAATATAATCATGCATTTATCACTCTTCAAAGTCCTTTTTCATGTAAATGAAGGCTAAAGTGGAGATGACAAGTCTTTCACTTTGGCTGACTAGTTGATAAGTCATGCATCTTTTATTGATTAACTTATCATCCAAGCCTTTAAAACACTTCAAAATCAGCATCGAGTGGAGTTAAAGAATATAAGGATTTCTTTGGAATCATGAATTATGTTTTACTTGTCAAATATGGGCCCACCATCTTCCTTCCTAATCCAACTTTGAGGATCATGCATATTTTATGAAGTTTGAAGATGTTTAAAGTTTGGATTAAATATTGTAAAAGGAGTTAGTCTTTAGTTAGTCAAAAAATACTAAACCTTATCCATTTTCAATGCCACTTTGGATTAGGTTAGGTTTTGATAGATATGTATTGGCTTTTTGAAGCTATTTTTAATATTTTCATTCTTATAGCTGAAGCAAAAATTATATTTGGACCATACATCAATAAAGGAGATTATTATTTTGCATATGAGATTTGATAGATAATAGAGTATAATTTATTGTGTATCAATATATAATTGGGATTATATCTCCTTTTGGCAAGTCCCTTCCTCACCTATTGCTTCCTATCTCACCTTCTCTAGGTCATTTGAAGAGGTAAAAAGGAATCTTGTAATCTAAAATTCTTTTAATCCTTCATCTAAAATATTTATGCTTAAGGGAAATATAATACTTTTATTAATTTATATGCATGCATTAGTTTCAAAAGCTTCTAGAATATCTAAACAATTTAGGTGCATCACCCCATTAGATAGGATTTCCCTTTAATTTCCCCTTCCCCTTTTCATCTAAAAACAATAGTGATTAGTTTTAATGGATAAATCTTAAGGGAACCAACCCTCTCTAGAGGTTCTTCTTAGTATAGAGTCACCCACACTCTGAGAAGTTCCAATTGTATCAGCTAGAGTGAGATTATGTTTTACACAACTTCAAGTTGGGTACACTCTAGAGTGATAACATCCCTAACACTCCACTAATTACCTCAATATTCTAAATTACTCTCCACACCATTGTAATGACCATAAATTTGAAAGAACACTTGGATTAGTTTAAAATAGTGGTAAGGTTTCTTAAGGGTTTAAGACATGTTAGCATATTTTATCCCTCAAGGGCATATTGGAATTAAAACCTAAATATGATCACTCTCATAGAGTGTGTGAGGACTTTTCATCATCTTTCTTTGATTCACAACATCGACATAAAGTATCAAGTCTCCTATCTTACCTATAT
Source organism: Torreya grandis (assembly GCA_037957365.1). Taxonomy (NCBI): domain Eukaryota; kingdom Viridiplantae; phylum Streptophyta; class Pinopsida; order Cupressales; family Taxaceae; genus Torreya; species Torreya grandis. The sequence continues at coordinate 166,826 of JARHVA010003491.1, forward strand.
CCCCTAAAAAAGGCCTTTTGGCTCCATTACTGACTATAGATGACTGAGGTAGCTTTGAGATAAAATAGTGGATTTTTCCAATGTTGAGGATAGCATGAAAATATTAATTTAGTGATAAATGAAAATTGTACTAATGTTGATACCTTAAATCCACCTATAAAGGCTTTAAACCCTAAAACTCCTCAAAACTAGATTTATACATTGATTGCAACTACAATTTTCTTGGTTTTCAACTATTCAATATATGTTCTAACCTTTTCATGTTTTTAATAAGGTGTATAACTACTTTATGGGTGTTAATCCATTAGTTTCATCATCATCATTGAATTCCATTACCTCATCATACCATAGTCCTTATCTTCCCTTAGGCTTAAACAAGAAACCTTAGAAGACAAGCATACTATAGTTTCTTTGACTGTGTTTTCATGTTCTATGTCCTTTTCACATGATAATATGGATTTTTAAAGTCCTCTAAACATGATTTATATTTTATATAAGCTTAAACTATCTCTTGTATCTTTTCCCAAGTATTCCAACTTGCTTACTTTATTCATCATGCATAGTATTGCACCTTTAGGTGCCCTTGTAAAGGTTGATTGTCGTGTTTATGTTTAAGGAACCTTATACAGTCCTTTCAATGGTTTATAATTACTTTTACTACTTTATGAGGTCTAAACACCTCATCATGTTCATACACCACAAGTTCATCTCCCATACTTGGTCAGAATTATGTTTTTCTCCACATGATTACATGACTCCATTATGTTGATTTTAGGTGATCATTGCTTATCACATTTCATTTAGGACCTTACTAGCACATACTTGAACTTGTTTAAATATTGAATGGCATAAAACTTTGTAATGATACAAATTCTATCTCTTCATTATTTTTAACAAACCTTGGAGAGGTATCTTGACTATATCTTGGCATGATTGTAGGTGATCATTCATCCCTTTAAGTAGTGTTTAGGACTAAATAAGTTAATTAATGACCATAATGTTTCCCAAACACTCTTATCTCCTCTAAAGTATTGGATCCATGAGTTGAATATGGATTGATATTAATGATATGATGATAGTAGGCTATATAAGAGGATGAAGATGGAATGATAAGCTCTTAATAGTGGTGAATGGTAGTGATAAGGATATGAAAATGAAATGAGAAATAGGGAGTGAAATGAAACATGAATCTTATCTCTAGGCCATCATGAAGGATATTAAGGAAGCATAGGCATATATTTTAACTAGATATATATTTTTGGAGGTCTTTAAACTAGTATACAATGCTAAAAGTGAAACCTAGTAATCTACAAACTACCTTAACAAATGTCAAGTTTCCTTAACATCTTCTAACTAGGACTATGAGGATGTTTTAGGGTAGAAATGTTTTTTAAGCCTTTATAATTTGAGGGACTTTTAGGAACTTGAATGAAGGACACCTTAATGAATGAAACCCTACAAACAAAGTCTCAATGAATCTTGATATGCTTGGATCCTTCATGAACTATACAACCATCCTCAACTTGCTTATAGACTAAATATTAGGAGTAGATTTATTATTAAATGTTATTAACTCACTCATGTGTATCAAACTATTGGGGAATCCATGAAAGGTCTCTTTATGACCTAAATAACTAGGATCAATCAATAGTTTTATCATAATATTTAGGAATCTCATAAAATTGTACCAATTTTGGTGCCTTATGTAAATTTAGATAGTGAATAGAACCCTTAAGTTCTTATCCTTTGTTCATAAATTTAAGAAGATAAAACTAGTAACTAATACCCATGATTTAAAGGTTATGAGGTATATAGTTTATCTAGTCAAGAGCTTAGATATGCTTTCTCTCTATACCCTACAAAATTAGTATAAACTTGTGATGAAATGGATATCTACCAATGAACTAACCATGTAAAACACATCAATTTTGGTCTTCTCAAGATTTCAAACATTATAATCTCTTTACCATGTGTCTATAACTAGTTCTTCTTGCATCTCTAAGACTCTTCTTGAGAAGATCTGTATTATCTAAAAACACTATCAAAACTTAAAAATTCTCCCTCATTTCCTTTTATTGTAGCTTCAAACCACCATTTTAGGTCAACATGGAAAAAATATGAGTAAAAATCATCTTCAAATCAAGGAATATACCAAGGAGATCAAAAAGGTAGCTCCTTTCACATGTGGGAGTTCTTTTAGTGGTCAAATAACCTTCTAAGATCATAGAAGAGATATTTTCAAAGCATGAAATGATTTATTAAATTAATTTAATGACCACGGGATTATTTAAATATGTTATTAATTATTTAATGGCCTTTTGAGATCATAATTTTCCATTTAAAGACCAAAAACTTCACTTTTAGGCCACATACATAGTTTCAAAAGAAAATTACTAATGGATATCATGGAAAATTACCTTATAACCTTATTCAAAGTTATTCATGAGGATTTAATGTGTATTAATCACCATTTTTAAGTTTTATATCCCACCATGCTTGAAAATACTGAATACATCAAATAATCTCATAGTGAGTTATCAATTGCCACCTCTCATACATATCCATCAAGGCACTTTAGATCACAAGACCACTACAATTCATTTTTAAAGACATCAAAATATACTCACACACCATGAGGAGACTCAACACAAGATGAAATTTATACATGACTATGACAATACATGAGACTCATACCTCTTTTACTTGACAACCAAAGAATATTCCTTCAAGTTTTTGTAATTCTTCAAAATACATGACAACTATGAGGTTTTCATAATATACCAAAGATCTTAATACTCAATTTGACACCTTTATAGGCCTAATGATATAAATTGGTCAACACTACCCTCATATGTGTGGGTTCCATTTTTATATAGATAAATAAACTACATATGTAAAATAAAATCTCACAACTTACCTACCATTATGATTAAATGCATTACTTATAAAGTAATCCCACCTATAATTTATTATTACATGACCTACCCATTACATGATCATTAAATACATAACATAATACATCAAAGTATAAGTACATTATTACCTAACCACATGTGCACATATAATATCATCGATACATCGATGACCCATATAATCTCACCTAACCATGTGCACATATAATCTCATTAATACTTCAATTACCCATATAATTTTTATGTGGCATGTTACCCTAATGACATGGAATTTTATCCCCTTTGACATGTTTCATCTTCATAACATGAGAATAAGCCAAATATTAATACTTATGTAAATCATTATAGATAATATGTTATGCCAATCATTGATATGTTATATTCAGGGAAGATATTGATTGATGGTACCTATATCCAAACTTTGTTACACATCCACATTAAAACTCTTTTGTCCCACTAACTCATAATTTTATTTAATAAAAAAATCATGGCCAAAAATAAAATTTTATTACAATAAATTTCATCAGAAAGAGGAGTAGATTTAACAAAAACAACCTAAAAATAGTTATCTTCACACATCTAAAATGTGTCTTCATACCATTCATCACAATCCTCTTCTAAATCCAAGCATACAAGTCTCTCTTTTTCATAATATAATATCATAACTAAATCAATAATAAATTGATCAATTTTATTTAATCTTCCTTTAAAAGATTCTTCTCTAACCTGTTTTGATTTTAACATTTTTCAATTTTTTAGACTAGGATTTTGAAGGTGAAAGAAAATGAGTTTATTGAGCCTCTTTATCTCCCAATACTTAAATAAAATGAATTAAATACAATTAAATTTAAATCCTTAAAAGTATACTTTTATTTCAAAAAAAAATACCTCAATCAACAACCTAAACTAAAATATATGCACATATGAAGTCACAAGACCAAAAATTATTATTTCCTAGGTGATCCCATCATAACAACTTACGATTGATATATGTCTCCCAATAGTAATCCTAAATTTATGAATTTATACTTGTAAAAGTGGCTTAAATTCTAATTTCCAAAAATATAACTTCAAATTGATGCTTGAGTAGAAATTTATTATGTCTATAATACATAATAGTTTTTATGTCATGTAGATCCAAATCCAATTCACATGATCAACTTTGCATGGCTAAATCTCCCTTGATATTGTTTAAAACCTTTAATGTAAACAATTTTGAAAATTATTAAAATAATATATTCCTATCCTAAAAAAAAACCTCAATCAAACGTTTGTATCAGTAGAACAACCCTCTTCAATGTGTTCACTTTATTCTTAAAAAATAATATGTAAAGTCACACAAACTACCCAAAAAAATGAATTGTCTCACTTTTCTTAAATTGTCACTCTAATGCCAAATGTTAAGAACCTCACAACTCATAAATATAATAACCCAATATATTAGATCAAATTATTGAGGTATGACAATATCATACAATTTTCCTTATTAGAAGGAATGAGTCCATAATGTTCCTTATTGAAAGGAACCATCTAACATTTATTATATTATTACCTCATCATACATCATAATACAAGTACATTATTACCTAACCATATGTTCACATATAATCCTAATAATACATTAATGACCCTTATAATCTCACCTAATAACATGTGCACATATAATCCCATTAGTATATCAATAACCCATATAATCTCTATATGGTGTGTTACTCTATACACATAACATCCACATAATCTAATTAAAAACTACATACATTTTTTCTTAGTCTAGAGGAAATTTTAGTTATTATTTCATAATTTCAAATATTCATTAACATACTAAGATATCATGGTCTAAAACCCCATAAGTATAACTCATATGATTGTTAGAAACACATTAAAAAAATGGTGTAACAGGGGTGTGAATCTTTTTTTTTAAATAAAAATTTCATATAATTTTTTTCATAAATTGTTGAATTCTCAAATCCATGCTCCAATTTTAAAAGGTAATTTGATTTAATGTTAGTGAAATATTTCTTATTTTAATCTCTAAAGCATGATTATATAAAATTTTAGTGGGATTATTATATATTTGGATAAAAAATGTACACACATGATTGATAGGATCATACACCACCCTATCCACTTATAATAATTAATACAAAATTAAGAATATTTCTAACTAAAAAAGAGTTATCCTTCTTTTAATTTGTGTGTGTTTTGTTAATAACCAAAATAAATGTGTTTTTCAATTTACTTTTCCATGTCGGGAGTTTAAGGGTGGGATTTGATGCAATTGTATCATTATTTTAAAAAAATTTTGGGTGGTAAATTCAAATTAAACTTTTCCAAATGGTAAGGAAATAAACAAATCCTACTTTTTATCAATAATAAAATACCCACAAAATTTGGAAGATTTTATTTTTAATAGATTCATGGAATCAGTATGCAAATTACATTATCAAATATTGTTGACAAGGTCATGTAGGAGTGAAAAATTGACACTTTTTTAATGTGATTTCCTCAATATCTACTAGTAAAGCATCTTATAATCAATAAGGACACATAGATCAAAACTTTGATGCCTAAGGCATCCACATTTTTGGACTCTAAAGAGGAGGAACAATAAAGTGATGAATTAAATATAGAATCATATATGCACATAATAAATATCCATTTGAATCAAACCCCACAACATTTTGATTTACTTACTCTTTATATAGGTCAGAGATGTTTTCTAACTCACAATTTCCCCCATCCAAATCCAAATCCAAATCCATTTCCCTCACTTTTCATCCTCCACTAACCTTAATTTATATCCCCCCATCCATTTTCTTCTAATCCTTAGACTCCAACGACCATTTCATTCATCCCATAGCTATTATTATTAGCACATAAATCATCCAAATGTTATCAAACTTAGGTCTTAACTTTGGTGGTCAAACCTACCTATCATTATTTTTTTATGATGTTTATCTATTCAACACCACCCTTTCAAATGTTAATATAATTCATAGTATAAAAAGGAAACATTAGATAAAATATATTTATTTATTATAATCCTTTATATTTTTTTAAAATATTCTTAAAATTTTACCTTTTTAATAATACAATCTAATAAAAATTTGATTGTATTTTACCCCTACAAAATGTGAATACGGCCATAAAGCCATCAACATTAGGCCATGGGACTTAGAATTAAAATTATAAGAGGAATATTATGAACAACCCCCATCCCCTACTCATCCATATAAACCAATGTTTTCAAACAACATGAAAAACATATGCAATGGTCTAACAACATAGACATATGATCATCACTATCTAGGTTTGGACACAAGTATGATTGGCTCCACCAATGATTTTGGACAATCAGATACAATAAATAAAAGGGATATTATGTATAATAATATGATTATTATAATAAATAATAAGGGTGAAATTTTGAAATAAGCAAAGAGATAATTATACTTAGTAGTGGGCATTGGGTAACTAGAAAGCAGTATTGAAGATGATGACTCTATATCTCCAAGAATCTAAACAAGCCACAAGGGTTTATAAGAGGATTAAGAATAAAACACCTATTGGTATTAAGGACAAAATAATCCACTATAGATCTAAGTTAAAAATATAATTTTATGGATTGCACTAAGCCAAATATAGACTTACATAACCAAGTTAGGGATAGCATATTCAAGATTAACACAAAAGTAGATATATCTAATGGTCTAACCACAACAATCCAAGAAATTAAAGGAAATAAATAATGTTATTTAATTCATAAATCAAAGTTATCTAAATAAGTAATCAATCTCAAGAATAAATAATGATTCATAAAATGCAGTCATAGGGTATGAAATATGATTTCAAAGGAAATATGTTATCAAATGGAAATGCATAAGATTTTTAGAATCTATGATAACTACTTATTTAAAATGAATCCAACCCTAGAATGTAATATCTAAACCTATAAATAATAATAAATTAAGATAAAATAATGATTTCACCTTGAAATCAATGTGCCCTTATATTTTTCTCAAAAAAATGTAATAAACTATCAACTAAGAGTCCACGTTTGTTCTTAATCAGAGGAAGATTGCCCTACAAGAAGAGCCATGTCTAATTTGATGCTAACAATAATGAGAGTGTGTGTGTGTGTGAGGAAAGATAAAGTAGGACATATGAGATATAATCCAAGTTTAAAAATCAAGTACAATTCCAATTTATATAACATGAGAGTAAGCAACAATGAAGGTAGGAGAAATTATGGAATAAAATGGTGAATCTAGTCCAAATAGAAAGCGAAAGTATGAATTTAGCTCAAGAGGGAGGACAAATCAAAGTGGAAGTATAAAAATGACAAGATAGAATCTCAAGAGAGATGAGGATCTATTAGAAAAGGATTTGAGGAAATAATTAAACTGATATAAAGTTTTCAAGATTTAGATTCACCAATAAGTGACTATTTCTAGCCATTTAGCTATGATCGAGAGTGTAATGGGCAAATTTTAGATAAGTGTCAAACTAATCTATAGAATAGTAAGTAAATAAGTGGCATAGTTTTTTTTATACTAGAGAACTAGTGGCTTAGGCTTGCCTCCAGTGATTTTTCAAGTTGAAGGAAGGTTCAACATGCAGGTGTAAGAAGGCCTAGTAGGATGCATGAAGGTTGTAAATCCATCTAAATGATTGTTTAGGGTTTATAGTGGTTCTCAATGTCTAGTAATAAGCATGACAAACATATGTATAATCATAGGTAGGAGTAGGGTAATAAATAAACCTAATTTGACATGCCTTGAAGGTATAAGTATTTGATGTTTAATAGAATAAGGAGTGTTGTGTAGTACCTATAATTCACAACATAAAGTAAGAAACAAATAAAAAGTAAAATATAGAACATCACCTACACTTAATTGATGAGAATATTAGCAGATGAAATATTGGTAGTGCAATTTAGTGGGTACAAGTTTGAACTCTACATGATCTAACTCTAACTCCTACTCCTTCACAATAAGGGATAAAAAGTGGCATCAAACTACAAAATCCAAGATGTAATTCATCAGAGCATAAACTCTAGTGTTCTTAAAATGAGGGATGTGGGAGATCTAGAATTCCTCAAAGGAGGAGATAAAATAATACCACCTTAAAGAGGGGGAGAAACTTCATGATAAGGACATTATAGACCTTAGTGAATTGAAATGACTAAGAGTGAGACATAGAAAAACTACACACTATGTGTCTATCACACAAGCATCAGTCAAGGCTCCAATTATTGCATGATACTCAACATCATTATTCATCTCATTGGTAAGGAATAATCAGTTGTAGAAAACTTATGGCTATAGGTCATAAATAGTTTAGGATATAATTTTAGGTCTTGGGTTGCCTTAAATTCCACCATCGGTGTGAATCACCATAGAATGGGACACCATGATGGGGATCAAGGATGTAAGACATGACCATAGGGTAACTATCTCAGTATGAATCAAAACAAGACATCTACATGAGGAGATAAATAATGTGACAAATTTACTATCATATGAAAGATACCAATGCCAATCATGATGAGAGGTAAAGAGGGTTGGTAAGAGGCCTGTGAAAGATGAAGATTAGATAGATAAGACTAGAGTAAGTCCCCAAAAAATATAACCCACAACACTTACAAAGACTAAAAAAAGAAAAAGAGGGAGTCATTAAAGGACTAGCTACGAGCAATAAAAATTAATGACCAAAATAATTAAAAGACTCTACTTATATCCTAAGATGCATCCAAAGAGGATTGTACATGAAAAAGTGTCCTAATATAATATAAAGGTATAAAAATAGGCACCATATAGCATTAGGGAATAAAATGGAGACTAATATTATGTCTAGATTAGTTCAAAACCCTTAAGTCATTCTTTATGGTAAATAAATGAATGAAAGACCCGCTATCAACATAGAGCCACCAAAAAGGGTGTTTTATCAAGCCATAAGGCTTACCAAGATATTCATAGTATAGGTCATGAATCGAAAGCATTACACATGGCCTACCTTTAATATAAACCACAACTTAGGATGATAAGTCATGGCCTAAGATATGACTTAACATGCTAAGATACATATTGCTTTCCAAATGGATTAAAAGGCCCCAAACAAGTTCAAAAAAGGCCAAATGGAGAATAAGGGTGGTAGTATGAATAAATAAGTTATCAATCCAACTCTTTAATCCCAAAAGTCATGACCTAATCTATGGGAATACTAGGGGTAGGGATATAATTGGTGAGTGATATATCTAACCCAAATGAGTGAGAGGGTGGCAATGTTTTTGACATGCCACCATGAGATTCTTATAGGCTTTCCTCTCCTAGAATAAGTTACATATTGTGTTGTGAATGAAATGGAAATTCAGATCTAAATAAAAATATATATAGGCCTCTACAAAGGAGACATCAATAGTTATGATACCATAGTGTGTAATTTTTTATGAGGGAAGAGGTTCAATTATTGTAGAGACATCTCAAAATAGGTCTCCTAAGAGTGAAGAGCCACCTTGATGCCTGAAAGAAGAAGGGGGTGATGAAGAGTGCATAATGGGAATAAGAGGAGTGAACTTAAATTGATAGTCAACAAGATTAAACCATTAATCCTTGAGAAATTAAATTCATTAATGGCAACCTTATGTGAACCAATAGGGCCTTGCAAGTATATAGCCAAAGCCTCATCAGAGGGATTTGTCTTAGCATATATCCATGCTTAGGGATATGGGTCACCCTATAATGTATGAACCTCACCTTAATACACAAATTTTAACACATGAAATTTTATCGATACAATGACCTACATGGTAGTGGTCTAGGGATGGACAAGAATTATGTTAGATGAGATATCTAAGTCTAACACACTTATTTTGATCATGACTATCTATTGAGTGTAGAACATGGCTATCAAAATTATAGAATATATCTGACGGACATGTGTGCTATTTTCACTCATTTTATCTTTTATATAATATTTTTATATGTATTTGATCTATGTAAGCATAATGATATATGTAGAGGATGAAGGGTCACTCCTTTTAGGCATATCAAAAGGCTAGAATATGAAGAGATGATGTTGGGTAAAATTGTATATATATTATTCAATTATATTTGGATATGGTTATAATGCGATAGACATTAGTACATATTATTTTGAAATGGTTTTCCTATGTATCTTTTATCATTGTTTTCTTTAATGGGTAATTTATTTGTTTTAATATATTTATAATATGAATTTATACTAACTATTCAGATTATAATAAACTTTTATTTATTTGTGAATATATTTATTTTGATTTTTAATGAATACATTCAGTCATAATTTCCATCAAATTTTTACTGATATTACTTCATGTGTAATTTCTCCCTATTTAGCATGTTCTAAATGGTTTTCTAGGAACATCTACTAACAATGGTACGATGATCATGGAACTTTGTTGAAACATGTTGAGATGGTTGTCAAGACAAAGAGATATAGAGAGATGGCTTAATGAAATAAATAAAAAACATTCTAAAGAAGCAAAAAGAATATGTAAAATGTGAAGGAAATTATTGAGGAGCATATTTATAGGGAAATCTATGAAATATTCTAGTGTGAATTACCTGAGTTATTCACTACTTGGTTATCTAGACTAGAGTATTATTGTTTTCATCCACAAAGGATAAAATTCATAACCTGGTTGGATGAAAAGCTAGAAAACCTATGAAACCTAGACACTAATTAGACCTATGCATTAGACTACTGGACCAAGACTACAATTGATAGATACATCATTGAATTTATTATACAAGTATATTTAACATTTGAAGCTATACATGACCTATTTGTCAAAGGAATCTATGGAAAGTTCCTTCAGTGACTACCTACTATGATTAATATGTTTGTGAAAAAGGCCATGGTACCTACTCCTACCAAATTGGATTAGTTACTTTGGGCATTACGGGAATACATGTGATGTAGGAATGAATGATGTAGATCTAAGTAGATAAACTTAAACCTAAACCTAGAAAAATGAGGATGAAAGAGATAAAGTGAAAAGAGGATTCTAGGATCAAAAAGATAACTATGATAACAAAGAAGATGGAACAAATTGAATAATCCATAATTAACTATGAGTAATAGGAATAAGGTAGAAGACATTGAAGAAAAGGGATCCCAAATAGAGGCTTCACAAGATGTGATTAGATTAGATACATATCACAAAAAAGAAGGGCTTGAATAGGAAAAAGATAGAGTTGTGAATAGTAAGGAGATGGAGCAAAGTGAAGAAGAAGAAGAAGTAGAATAAAAGTAAATTAGTTAAAATATAAGAGTAGATCATAGTTAAGAGGAAAAGTGTTTGAAATAATGAAATAATATCTATGAAAAGAGATTATGCAGAAGTACAAAAGTATAACAAGTTCAATATCATAGTTATAAGAAGATAAGGATATAGATCATTCATTTCTTGAGTACACATCCCCCCAACCCAATTTATCATTAGTAAAAACATGAAGTACAAAAGAAGGGATGGGTAGAAGCTAGTTTGAGTTATTTATAGATAAATTTGAAAAATTTAGTGTAGAGACAAATAAATCCATAGATATGAAGAGGTTAGAAGAGGTTGGATTTGATTTTGAGGCTAATTTAAGCTAGTAAAAACTCATTCACATAAGGCTATAGTCATAATGATCAGTGCATATCAACCTATAGTCATAGTATCTAGTTCACAAAATTTGGTATTAGCCATTACAAGTATGCCAAATATGGATTTAAATCCAAGTATTTACATTTTATTGATGTACTAATATGGGTCTATAGACCCTGAGAAATATATTTTAACCTATGACATGAAATGGAAGGTTAAGGGAATATTTTTTTATGATGTAAATAAGTGTGAGCTCATAGTAGCTTTAGAATTTCACACTTTGAAATTAATTTATAATATATATGTTAATGTCCTAGATCTCTAGCAAGTTAAATCATAGTTAGTTATATAATTTAAAATTAAAAAGTGCACAAGCCATACTATTTAATACTTAAATGAGATTAGATAGTCAAGTGGAGAATCTATACGGGACTATGATCATATAATCTTAGATTCAATGAATAATATTGATTTTATCATAGAGGATAAGGATAAATATACCTAGTTCTTAGAAATGCTATGATCAAGAATCATAATCATTATTATATAGTCCTAATTCTTGATGAAGGCCAATGCTCAAGCAACTACCCTACGAGTGGAACAAATTGAATATTATGGATATCCTCATCATTGGATCCAAAGTGGAGGTGAAAAGATGTGCTTTCATAAATAGGATAGATGAGATGCATGGAAGTGATCAACCTAAACTATGTAGTATGTTCAAGAAGGGAATCATAAGAATGATTATCCTAAACACAAGCTAGAATTATACAAACTCTATAGATTAGTAGGGCATGCAAATTCAAGATGTCATCTATTACAACATTACATTCAAAAATATCAGAGTTTGTACTATAGTTTTTGTATATCAACTAACCATGATGAAAATAGTTGTTGATATTTACATTAATTAAAGGAAGATATCACCAAGAATGTCTTTAAAATCATAGTATAGTAGTTACCCATTATGAAGCAAGAAATTCTAGGCCTAAAGGTAGAAATAACTAGTATAACACAAGGTAGTCCCAAATGGATACCTTTATCACTTTAATATCAATATCAACCCTAATGCATAGCTAGATAGACACCATCAACATCATAATACTAGTATAAATCCTCATGAAAAAATGTTTTCTCTAAATAGTATCAATCAAATTGGGCTCCAACATCACCACAGCATAAATATGGTGGATATAATGCACAGCAATAGCAACAAGGAGGATTCACTAGACAATAGTCACAGTTTAGGATTTTAGTAGAATAGAGGAGGATACTAAGGAGGATATCAAGGTGGTCATAATAATGATAATAGATAAGCTCATCATCCTATCCAATGTTATTTGTGTAGTGAGTATAATCATTTTGTATGAAATTTCCAAAGTTATCCAAAGAGAGATATATTACATGTATTAAAGAATTAAAAGACAACATAAAACTAAAAATTTCTCTATATTAAAGAATAAATGGAAATAAAATCTAGTGTGTAATGTGAATATGATTAATTCACATCCTAAATAAAATGCATTTATGCAAGCAATTATTAGACAATAATGCATAAAATGAGGACTGTTTGCATTAGAAATATTTTAGGATCATAGAATCAAGTTGTAAAGGGAAAAATATAATAATATTATGATAGATAAGGGCTTAATTTATCAATATGCATAGGTCCTTCAAGACATAAAATATCATAGTGCATTATAAGTATACACCATAGCCAGTGACACACAGATGTATGGGCAAATCGTATGGATTATAAGGTAGTAAGGTTTTGTGATTACACTAGCATATTTGTTACAATTACTCAGGACTTTAATTAATTAATATATGTCCCATAATATTAAAAATCTATTTCATAATATTTTAGAGTGCACATAGTATGGATAACATCATACTAACAAGGTGGTTTGGTATGTTAAAATTAATAAACCATGGGATGTTGTCTCATGAATGGACATTGAGCTCATAGGATATGAAATTCCTAATATAGTATTTGAATTTGGAAGTAATGTTAATATGATTCCTATATCTATATGGGAAGATATTGATAGTAAACACTTGAGCTACAGTCCCATCATTATCAATCTTTGGGAGGGTAGAACTAATTGGTCACCTCAAATATGTGGAGATTAGATTTGTTAAGTTGAGCCTGTGATGTGATTTTGAAGTCATCGACATGGAAATAGACAAGACCCATTATCCTTCCTTGATTGGTAAGAAATGGGATTATGATGTTTAAATGACTATTAATAAAATGCACAAACAACTTGAGGCTCATCAAGGAGACAAGATAGTTGTCCTACTATTGAATAAATTAAAGTAAAAATCTTATATGATTTCAAAGGAACTATAATCACCTTATGCCTATGGTGATAAAAATTGGTTCAAATTTAGCATAACTATAAAGGAAAATATTTTTGAGTTATAGAATGTTAGTTTTTGAAACCATGGCTAGATCAAAGCATAAAAACATAGACGATAAAGTAGATTGTTTATAAGCTAGTAATAAAAAAATATCCAACTCCCTAGTTTCAACTTGAAGGTTGTACCTCTACATCGATGTGATATCCTACTAAGTCAGAGGTAGATTTCCTATATAATATAGGTGTAATAATAATAGATTAGATATAACTTACTCTAGAGGGTATCTTACATTGGGAAATAGCATCCTTAATAAATGGTGACTCAAACACCCATGTGTTAAATTGGGCTAGAGGAGACCATGAGATATGTCCTCCACACATGGTGTTTACCATAGAATAACAACCTAAATATATTGTAATAGGGGATCTCAAACCATTTATATTAAGGTTTGATCACCATGTGATGGATGTGTATCAAAGAGTTATCACACCCAACTATGCATTTAAATGAATTAATGTGACTTGGTGGGTAGTACATATAGAATAGGAGTTACAATGGGATGAAACATATAAATTTTTACATGCAAGGTTTCAATTACCGCTTACTGTAAAAACATAGAGGCCATTATTTCAATAAGAATAATGTCCCAAGATACACATTCATAAATGTGTAGATATATACTCTATATAAGGATTTGAGCCAAGGTATTAGGTGCATGTTTTCAATCACCTACTAGTGCCACTCCCAATTCCTTGGCATATGTATCAAGATTGTAGGAGAGAGACCAAACATTGGACATAAGTGCAGCAAGACTTTATTCAAACTTTTGTGTTTGAAAATGATAATCTAGTGGTACACAATGCATTTTAGAAACTAATTTTTTTTATGTTATGACTAAGTAAAAGACTTTGGAGTTGTGATATATTCATCATCACATCAAGAAGTGTCTCAAGATTTGAATCTAGTGATTCACAATTATAAGGTTTGTAAAAAAAAACAATCTCTCATTAGTCCCTATAATATAATTATAAATGAGCTAGAAAAATATAGTCATATTGATGGAGACATGGATTTAGAAGGCTTATTTAAACTAGAATGAGAATTTGAACTAAAAAATGTCCAAATCATAGAACAAGTTGAAGATGAAAGACTGTGCAATGTAAACATTCTAGAATGGGAAGGGGAAAAAAGGCTTTAACAAGTTACTTGAATAAATTATATCAAGAACCACTAAATAATATTAAATAAAATATTGAAATAGATTATGTGCCTAATCTCGCCACTATGGGAGACTACTAGGTGTAGAATGAGATATCAAAGGCATCATAGTTGCTAAGAGATTACCAGGATATCTTTATGACCAAATTATCAAAAGTGAAAGGTGTAGATTCATCATTGAGGGAGATGAACATATAATTTAAAGAGTGTTCTAGACCCATTAAAAATTTCCCATATAGACTAAATCCTAACATGAAGATGAAAGTAAAGGCTGAGATGGATCACATGAAAGAAGCAAGGATCATTTATCTAGTTGAAAAGGTAGATTGGGTTACTCCCATAATTGTGTATCCAAATAAGTTCAATGAAATTTGGGTCTATGGGGACTACATGCACTAGATGATGCATGCATCAATGATTTATTTCTAATAACATTTATAGATGGAATTCTCAAATCAATTATAGGTCATGAGGTGTACACATTCATAAATGGATTTAATGGATACCATTAGATTCCTATCATAGAAGAATACCAAGCTAAAACAACCTTCATAATATAATGGGGGTCATTCACATAAAAGTTAATTCCCTTTAGTCTTAGGAATGTGCCATTAATTTTCTCTAGGTCTATGGCAACTACATTTGAATATTTCATTCATGATTTTTTAGAATTCTATTTGGATGATTAAATTATCTTCTCTTTGTTTAAATAACATCTATCAAAGTTGCAGTTAATGCTAGAATAGTGTTGATCCCTATGCATTGATTTAAATTTGAATAATTTTTATTTTTCACACTTTTTAGTTTTATTTTGGGTCACATAATATGTAGTGATGGAATCCTGGTAGACCAGGATAAAATTATAGTAATAGTGGGGATGCTACTACTAACTAGTTTTACATATGTGTGCACTTTTTTAGGTCATATAGGATACTATATAAAATTAAAGGGATACACATCCATATCTATGAAAATATAAAATTTATTTCATAAAGACATAAATTTTGAGTGGACATCATAATGCCAAACAACATTTATTAACCATGCACATCAGGTGACTTCTTGACTAGTAATGAGATATTGGTAGAATTATTAATACTGGAATGAATGTTTTTTGTTCAATATTTTTGGCTAAGTTTAGGAATATATGTTATAATTAGTTGGATTTATCAATACTATTGGTTATCTTGAAAGGTTTTTATAGTGACTGTTGAACTATTTTTTTTCTAGATAGTAACTATTAATAGCCTAATATATGAAAATGTTTGGTTTTTTGGTTCGATCATTATGCCTAAACATTTTTCAATGTTAACCCATACCTATATTTTGTTCTTCTTAATTTCATATGTTATAAGGTCCATGGACCCATAAACTCTCTATCATCAATCCAAAAAAAATAACACCTATCTTAGTTTTTATTAACTCTAAAAAGCCATTACACATACATGTGTATGCTTCTAGTATTTTAGTAGGTGTATCCATCCAATTATAACCACTACCATGTCTAAATTTCAATTATAAATTAATTCCCATAATAACACACAAATTGGACCAAAACTATAGAAATGCTTTGATTCATTTGCACACATCATGTGCAATTATCAAAACACATCAATATGTCCCTAATTAGGTAATTATCCTATATGCAATAATTGCCTTATTATAATTCATATTTATTCAAATTGTGACCTATAAAATTGATGTTGTTGAGCAATAGTGCATGGTATCTAATCAAATTCTAGTTATTGTAAAAGGCCTAATCAAAATCACTTAGCTAATCAAATCCAATCAATGCTTAAGTGAAAAAACTATGTCAAATTAGTTAATATCTAATTTTCAGAAATTAAAATTCAACAAATATCTAAAAAAGTGACATCAATGGTCACAAAGTAAAAAATATAAAATATCAACATAAATGTAATAAAAATTATAAATGTTAAGCCATCCCTCTTAATTACTTCCTTCTTCCAAAATATTAATTGTATTTGGTCTCCAAATTTGAATTAATATTAGACCACAAATCTTGATCTTGAGATGGACAGTATGTATTATTTTTGGAAAACTATAAATATAAGGGCCCCTATGAATAATTATCAACCTTTATTGTGTAAAGATATAATTCCAAAATCTTGCTCAAATCTTCACCATTTATTCATCTTTATTGATCAAAACCATTGGTGGACAAGGATAGATGATGTTGAAATGAACAAAGTGCATTGACAAATCCTTCTAATTCACAAAAAGAGCTTGAGCATTTTCAAAACAATTACTAGATGGGGTATTCAATGAAGGTAAATGTCTTATTTATCTTCTTTTATTGATTTCTTTGTCTAATAATTCTAGCTCACCCTAGAGAGTAGGAATAGAGTGTTAGTTCTTGAATTCATTTTAAATTTTATTCATTAACATTGTATTAATAATCTTTGTATTTATTTTCTACATAATGGCATGCCCGGTGAGATTGTGCATCTCATAAATCCATTTTTAGACATCTTTAGTCTACTAAATACATAATCAAATTGTATTTTGGTGTTGATTTACTTCTTTTTATTCAAAATTTCCTATATTTTTGTTTTCTAGTAAATGATGAATTTCCCTATGTATCGGTGAAGTCACCCTATATACTGGTAAATTCACCATGTGTATCGGTAAAGTCACCCTGTATATTGGTGAAGATACCTTCTGAACCAATGAAGTTGTGCACGTAATTAGTGAATTTGATCGGTGGATGGAAAAATCATTTTTATCACTCTTTATATTTTCTATATGTCTGATAGGAATAGCAAAATAATTTTTAAAATGGTGAACTCATTTCCATATCAGCAAGGTAATATCTAGAAAACAATGAACTTAAATTGAAATAAGTTAAGTTGAATTATAAATAATGAACTCAATTTGAACATTGACAAAATCAAAAATAAAATGGTGAAATCATTCAAAGGTAAACTATATTTTCTACTTGTTTTTACGAAAATGGTGAACTCATCCTATAAAATGGTGAGGTCATCCTAATAATTAAGAAATTCACCAAATTTGTGTTTCAATTTATTTGTATAATGATGGAGTCATCCTACTAAATAATGAAGTCATCTTGATAAATGGTGAAGTTGACCTATGGGAAATTTCTCAAAAGCTTAAAAGTGTTAAAATCATCTTTATTTGATATTTAAAACCCTTTTTTAAAAATATAACCCTCTATTTTTTAGGTTTTAAAATATCTATATAAGTTGTTTTATTATTAAAACTAACCAACAAATACAAACTTTATTCATGTTTTCAATTTAGTACTTAAGAAAAGAGCAAACCAGCATTGCCTTTTTGTTCTTAAGACAATTTACTTTTCATTTTTTACTTAAGGTATTTGCATTCCATTTCTTATTTTTAAATATTTGTGTCTATGCTCTCCCCTTTCCCCCTTTAAGGAGCCTAGGTGATCAAAATCACATTGGTTTAATGGTTTATGTGCCTTACCTAAAAAAATCATTTTCAAAGTATGTTCTTTTCTTGGCCACCTATGGGGTCCTAAGAATCAAAAATGAAACATCTTTTTCCTTTTTTTAGTTTTTTATTTCTTCGGGTGGAATTCATAGCCTTCCCACTAATAATTAGGGGTGTGTTGAATTAGGAAGTGACATCCTAGCATTGTACCAACCTTGTTATCTAACAGGGTATTTAAATTGGGGTTAAGCTAGTGGTATTTTAGCTTGTGGTTCCTTGGAGCCTAATTACATCAGTACCACTTCATTGAGACCCTAATGGCTGAAGCAATCATGAAGGGACTAGACCCTTTAGTGAATGACTCATAAGATCTTATGTCTGATTGATGGATCATTCTAAAGTTCCCATGTACCACAAGGTATATCTGGACCATCTAGTTTTTCAATTGAATACTTAAGTTAGAATCCACATTTTCTATGGATAACTCATTTATGAAGGGATTAAAAAGTAAACACCCTTGAATATCTCCTTTTAGTACAAACCTTTGAGATAATGGGGCTTAAAAACCCTACCAATAATTTTAATAACTTATTTAATGAATTTTAAATTTTATCCTCTAAAAGGCAAGTATATCAAAAGGATTTAGTGACTATCTCATAATTCATGTCAATTTTCATGTGATTGCTTAAAACAAATTGTGAAAAAAACTTGTGTTATATTCACAACCATATCTTTAAAACCAAATACATTGGGTTCTAAATAGTTCAAACACATTGTCACCTATTTTTACATTGAGGTGTTAGGCTACCCATTTTTATTCTAATTTTAGACTTAGTTTTTCTTATGTTAACCTACACCTAAATACCAAAGAACCATTTGGCCTCATTTCATTTCTATTTTAATATTTTTGTGCTACTCATTATATTATAAATTTCAAACTTAGGTTTTCTTGTGTTAACCTACACCCTAAGTGCAAAGACCATTCAATCTTCTTCAAAATTTTTAATCAAGACCAACCAAGGTCATACTTTCTTGTCATTTTATATCATCATGTTATCCATTCTATTCTAATTTTGAACTTAGGTTTTTTTTATAATTGATTATAAATTCCAAAGACCATTAGACATTGTTCTAAATTCCAATTCTAATTCAAACCAAGGTCACATTTTCAATTCTTTTCAAATTTAGATACCGTTCTAAACATGTAGAGGTACACTCATATTGGGGACTTTTATGACCCTAACATTAAGGAATAAGATTTATACAATGGATAGGAACATCCAGTTGTGTTTGAATATATCACTCCCATTGTGGGATCAAGCCAAGGTCTATTCAATAATAAACCCATGGAAGATACATATGAATCTCTCTTATGGCTAATATAATCAAGGTCCAAGCTCCCACCTAATTTTCCAATAGAATAATTTCATACCGTTGTTTGAGTAGAGGATCAACCACAAGTCAAACCTTATACTCAAATTCTAAAATTGACCAACACTTCATCTAGTAAAAAGAAGTTTCCATTGGTTGATACTTCCCAACTAGTCACATTATCACATCCACCATATAATAAACTATTCATTATTATGCATATCATCTTATCATTAACTTAATGAATTCTTTGGTTGCAATCTCATTCAACAACACTAAATTTATAGAACAAAATCAATCACATGAATAATAAAAATAAGACCTAGTAAATCCTACATTTGATGTACATCCTTTGACTCCTCCTAAACAACCCATTCCAATTTATACTTCACAAAAAGTTCCACTTGATATGAAACATATATTTTTCAATCATTAGGAGATTCTTTTCAATTCACAACAAGTTTTAGACCATTCACAACAACAATTTATAAATAATCCATCACCATAATAGGTAGTGGATAATTCTCAAAACACATTACCAAATTATTCTAATTCATAGTAATGACAAGAAGTTCCTCTTGTAAACTAGAAACAAAAATAACTTCTACTAAATAAATAACAAATTCCTCAAAACCAACAACAAACTCAATGATACCAATATTAGATCCATGACCATTCTCAAAAATAGATTCCTCAAGAAAAATAAAACCTCACCTATTCCAATCTAAATCCAAACCTACAGTATATCCCTCATCAAACATAGAATTTAGGATATAGGGTAAACATCCCTATCAAAACCACATAAAGGGTAGCCATTCCTACTTATGTTAATACTAATCAAGGACAACAATTCATGAATACCTAGAAAATTACCCTCCTTTCATCATATAATGTTCCCAATATCCATGAATGGAATACAATAAAGGAGATAATTTCATAACTTCAAGTAGGTAAGTATATAAGAAGTACAAATTGATGACATATCCCCTTATCCATTTGATATCATCTTTCTATAGGTATATTTCCCACTGTATTTTTAAATGCTGAAATTAAAGAAGTATAAAGGAAAAGGAGATCTGAGATAACATATGTAAGCATTATTCATGGCATGCCAATAAGTAGCTTACACTAGTGTTTATTTTCTATGCTTATTTCCACATAACTTGGGTATACAAGTGCTAGATTAGATTCTCAAACTACGTAAGGGATCAGCCACTACTATCTATGACCTATCAAAAAAATTATCAACCACTTATCTTACAACATAGAACATGAATTTACGATCATTTATTTTTTCAACACCAAATAGTGAGGAAGAGAGAGATTCTTAGCATACTTACAAAGGTGGTAAGCTCTAGCTAGTCATTTTTTGCATAATTTGTTGGATACATAATTAATAGGTATCTTTGCACAAGAACTAAATATCAAGATCATTCATAATCGTAGACTCAATGGTGCTAACACATTTGAACAAATCATTGAAAATGGGTGAAGATAAAAAATCACTTATTAGCAAGGGTCTTATAAATATATATTTTCAAACTCAAACACCAAACCAAATCCAAGTGCCAAACTAAAATCAAGTACCAATTCAGACCAACATAGCTAAAAATTTAAAGACCTTCATCAAGAATAAAAACATGGATAGTAATGGGCTTATAAAGGTGAGACAAGTAAAAATAGTGCAACCACCACCTATTTAAAATACCCCACCTAACCCTTAGCTCATGATGCAAAGTGTTCCCTAGTGATGAGGATACTACAAAGATAGAGTTTTTAGTGACCTTAGGGAGGCCATTGAGTTAGTGTTCCAAAATTTAGTAGTAACTAATATGATTGTGTAGCCTAATCCAAAATGATTTCCATAGGGTCATCCTAAACTAGCATTGTATCATGATAATGAGTATTATGATTACCATCATGTGGTCAATCACTAAATCTATAGGTGTGTGCAATTGAGACATCTAATAGAAATTTTTATTGAAAATGGGGAAATTGAGTGAGATAAAAGGGAACCAAACACTAATTCAAGAGATGATAATCTATAATAACCCCTTTCCCAACCACAATAACCAGTAATAATGAACCAATCAAAACCAAGGATAGGGCGAACACTAGCAAAAAGGATAAGGCCAAAATCAAAACAAAGTCAACTAGTATCAATATCATGATTCTTAAACTAACCAAATTGGATATCAAAGTATACCATATGACTATGGTGATGTTTTAGGATGTGTTATAAATAACTATATCATTACTATCAAAGTCATGCCTCGTAAACATTCTAACACTCACTATAGTGTTATCATTTTTATCTTGGGATCACCACTTTTGCTTATAGGCAATTCAAACATGGGTTAGATAAATTGAATTATGCCTCAACCATTAAGAATTACTCTTCCTAAACTAGCACCTAATTCTACTAATTTTAATAACTATTTCTTGACTCAAAATTATGCAATCATAACTAAACATCCAAGAGTCACCCTTTAAGGCCCTTTATATCCTTCTAATACTAATGTAAATTTTAATCAGGACACTACCCTACTAAAATTCAAACCACCTCATCTTTCTATCAAGAAGCCATATAATATTGGTGAGTGACTAAACAAAATGACTGTGCAAATTTCTATCTTAGATCTTTTGCATTCATTTGAAATTCATCATACCATATTAAATTACTTTCTTCAATAATCTAGAGTACCCAATGACATCGATCCAACCCAATTCCAAGAACTAGTGAGAGGTTTATCCCTAGGTAAATAACTCATATTTGACCAAAGTGATATGTCATCCCTTGTTCCCCTTCACAATAATCCCCTGTACATCGAGGCCATCATTTCCATCCATAAAGTCAAGTAGATTCTTATAGATAATGGTTCAAGGTTAAACATAGCATCCTTGAAGTTGATTTAAACTTTGCATTACAAATAATGGACATGCAGCTAGATACTATTATAATCAAGTCCTATGTATAATGTAAAGAGAGAATCTATAGGTACCATTTATTTATCAATCATTATAGGGCCTATCACCAAAAACATCCTATACCATGTCATTGACATCAAACTACACTATAATCTACTTTTTGGTCATCATTGGATCCATGAAGTAAAAACAGTCTCTTTTAACTTGCACCAATTCCTTAAATTCCCTCATTTAGGATTAGAGGTCAATATTCCTAGCAATTTATAGCCATACTTGTATTTCAAAAACCTAGAGGCAAAGTATGGGAAATATAATTATTATCCTATTATTGAGTATGTAGGCAAGAATAATAAAGGAAAAGTTCTTGAATCTCCCAAGTATAATTATATTAATCCTAGTGACCTCACGTCTAGCTCCTCTAATCTACCTCCTAAATTTATTTTTGCTCGCTTTACCATTGAAGAGGTTGGCATAACCACATAAAGAAGGTAGAGATGTAATAATTTGATTTTCAAAATTAGTAATAGTATCATTTTACATGTTTATTGGTTCTTAAAACTTTTCATTATTACAAATAAAAGTAAAATTAGAGTTGTCATAGTCAAGAGGGATATTGTTACTTTCAAATTCACAAGTAGAAATGTCATTATCACTAGTTTTCTCATTTATATTTGCATTTGCATCATTTTTTATTTCATTATCATATTTATAATTAAAGTAAGGGATTTAATCCCATTTTTGATATTCCATAAGATCATTGTATGAAATGATATGATCATCAAGCACATTAAACCAACTATCCAAAGGATGAGGCTTTTTTGGTTGAGGGTCCTTTAGATTACCATCAAGTAGGAAATCCATAAGGAGTTGAGCCTTTAATAAAATTATCAAACACACCACCATGAGGGTAAAAGTAATAATTAAATTTAAAATTCCTAAAGTAAGCCTACATAGTCATAAATTAGACCTAAAAATAAAATACAAAATTCTAAAATGAAATTCCTAAAGGAGAAAACCCTACATGCAAACTAGGGTTTAGGTTCAACAAATAGAGGATGGGTTCAACAAATGTTTTTATGTGATTTTAGATTTTTCCAAGATAATACACAAGTAATTAAAGTTGTTTTAAAGGAATGAAAATATTTATATTTACACTAAAATATAGCCAATAATATAGATTTACCTAATTTAGCATGAACAATAAATACAATAAGTTATAAGAAACTAATGGATAAAGAGAGTGTATCTTGTTTATTATTATATTATGGACTATGGAAATAGTCAAGAGTCATCAAAGGGATATTTTTATATTTGGATAGTGTTCATTTTGTATTCTAACTATTTTTTACGTTTAGATAGTTGCATCGATCTGAGATAGTAACGTCGATGCTTATGTTTAAATCTAATGTTCGTGTCTAGTGATAGATATACATACGAGTGACCTAAAATTTGGACTAGACCTATGTTCCCCTTATATAATCATTCTATGCCTCAAATTAGGTTTACCTGTGTGTCAGATCTAAATAATAAGTAACCCTAGTTATTTTACATTGTACCTCTTTCAACATGGTAAAAAGGGGTTAGTAACATGAGTCAAGCTAGCCATAGCAACCTTGTTATTTTAAGTACTACCTAAATAGCCAACACTCCTAAGAAGGACTCAAACTTCAATTTAGTTCTCTTTCATATGCATGTATGTGGAATTGTAATAGCATGACTATATGCTCTTTCTCCTAGTAACCCTTTGTACAAGTGATGTAATAGTATATTTGACCTTTTAATGCTTCAAATATTTAATTTAGTGATGTAGTGAAATTTGATAGCTTGAAATAGATAGTGACTTCTTATTACAGAGTTGCCTTATCAAAATAGAAGGTGTCTTAATTAGACCATAGCCTTTATATATATAGGAACCTTTTTGAATTTGAATTAGAACCTAGTGACACAAAAAAATCTATCCATATAATTGGCAAAAAGGGATAACAAAATGGTCACAAAGAGAATGATATAAAAAAATATTAAAAGATAAGTCTAGATAGCTGTGTTGAGGCCAGACACTAACATCAATGTTAGTGTCTAGGATGGACTCAAGTGTCTAGAGGTGAAAACATATTAAAAACATGAAAAATAGGTGTGGGTATTTGGTATACACTAGATGAAGACAAACAAACATAACACATAGACCCAAGGGGAAGATAAATCAAGTGAAATAAGATGGAACTGAAGAGGTCCATGAGAGACCACATCAGTAGATGTCTAATTATTAGTAAAAAGGTTTATACGTATAATAAGACTATAAATATGTTTACTTGTACCAAAATGAGGATTTTATGATATTACATCATAAGACCATAGCCTATCATCCACAGGATAGGCAAGATGAATCTTTGAACAAAGTACTAGGTAAAATGTTAACGAAAATATGCAATGTTCAAATGGATTATTGGAAGGTTTACATTCCTATAATTATTTATGCGTAGAGTAAAAAATATAAATGTGTGATAAGCTTCACTCCATTTCAACTAATTTATGATCTTGAGGTAGTTATGCATATTGAATAGATTGTTGATAGTCTATGTATTGCAATGATAATGAGGTTACGTGATTAAGACTCCCTGAAACAAAGATTGATGGATATGGTCAAGATGGAATAAAATAGATAAAATACATAGTGTAGATAGGATATTAAAAATTTAATTCAAATTATGTATCATGATAAAAGTATACAATCTAAGTAATTTTATCTTGAGAAAGTAGTATTACTCAATGATAGCAGATTCAAAGCATTTATAGAAAAGCTATGTATTAGATGGAAAGGACCCTATATTATTCACGATGTTTTAGAAAAAGGTATAGTTGTTTTAAAATATTTATAGGGAACCATTTTTATATGGTGTATAAATGGTTGTAATATTAAGCCTTGTTGTCATTAATATATATCATGCATCATTATAAATGAGAAAGGGTGGTGAGTAGCACCATGTAGTTATGAATTTTCTTTAATACTTTTTTGTTTTTTGATCAATTTTTTAGGGTTAATGTGTTTTTATAATGGGATATTTTGATCACATCATATTATAAATAATTTTGGATTATTCAACATCATAGAGTGAAATTGATATGCAAATTCAGCTTGAAAGGAAGATATCTAGTAGATAGAACATGATGGTAATTAATCAAGTCCAAGAATGGGGTGATGACAAGATAGGTATGGTGAAAGGATAGTGAGTGGTCATTTAAAACCATTAATGACAATGCACTTCAGAGATTACATCTTTCTTGAGTATATCACATGGCACAATAATAAGATGAAACATAAAATAAATTGGATAAATGAATGTATGGCATGTCACATCAATTACCCATTAATAGTTGGATCAAATATTCTAGACATAAAATAATAACCATCATGTCAAAAAATAGTTGGTTAAAATAAATTTTGGAGATACACTTATAAGAAACCAATTCAGTGCATTTAAACTTTATAGTTTGATGTATTTAGGAATTAAATGCTATATAATAGAGGGTGAAACCAAAAAAATACATTACACACTACTGAAACTAGGTGAATTTTGTGATCTACATCTAAAATAGCTTCTTGTGAATAAATTTCACACCAAGGCTAGACCAAGTGAAGAAAGTGTTTGACATAGTCTATAATAGCAACCATGGATAGGGAAAAACTATTTATCCTACTTACTGATGCACAAAAAGAGGAAATGGGAATTGGCCTAGGCCAAAAGCAAACCAAATATCATGATCTAGACCCCTTTTATTTTATTGATGTAGTAGAAGATTGTTATGCCCTTAATTTATAGTGCATCTAGGGATATGAGTGGCCAAGTTGTGGCTTACACATCTTCATATTAACTTATTGCATTTCTCTATGTTCTTAGTATGATCAGCCTATGGAATAATTATTGTCACCAAATCTTGCACCCTAGAAGAAGTTGTTCAATTTTTTTCCATATTTGGGCAACATGGAAACATTTCTAGGTATGTGGGTGTCTCTATAATGGAAATGAGCCTCTAGATTCAAGGGATAGCTCCCTGAATGTATCTTGAAATGATTTTATCTATACCAACAGATTACTTATGGGGAAAAAAGTTAGAGAATGCATGTTATAACCTACTCTAAAGGAGGTGATGCACCAAATGTTTAAGGATCCACTCTTGAGATTGAACTCCTTAGCACACTAATAGACTATGAATAAAACTAATGCAATGTCTACAATGATTTTCAATCAAGTGTTTCACCTAGAGGTCAGTTTGATGGACTTAAGCTAGAGGGTGATGAGGGTAAGGCTTGATTGAAAGTATTTACAGTCAACTATCCACTCTACACCTAAGACATCAACCTTAAGACACTCTAAATGACCTACAATAAATTTTATTAGCACTTAGGTTGAACCTAGACCTACAAAGGGAAGATGACAACCACTTTTGCATATCAAATAAATACACACTAAGCACATATTTATAAACAAATACAAAAAACTCTATTCATTACTCCAAGAGATGTAGAATATAAATTTTGGTAGAGTCTAATCCTACCAGCCTGAGGGATAGATAAAAATAGCTTAAAAGCTATATTTATAGAAGAAAAGGCCTTTAAAGAAAGAGATTTTGGTGCTAAAAGAAGAATCAATGAGGTCAACTCTATTTAAACCATAGTTACAACTACCTCTAAAAATTATGCTCATTTAGACATTTTTATTGATCTAAGTCACTTCGACTAGTTGCACAATTGCAATATTCCCTCATTGATTCTCCTCATAGTTGGAATAGTGGGATAAATTTTTTCCAAGCTAAGTTTTGACATTAATGTATTTAGAACAATTAGATCAATCTGTTAGAGCTTTATCCTACTGATAACTAATCCTAACTAATTTTTCATGGCATGAAAAAGTGGATAGAAGGGTCCTTTCATGTAGCTAGTTCTAGAAATGAAGCCATTAAAGCCTACGTGTATGCCTTTGTGGCATCCTTTGGACTGCTAGTTCTTGTTCCAACTAGATCATGCTCAAACTTGTCCTCATGCTCATAGGTATACTATAGCCAGAAAACCAATCTCAGACTATTGGTTTTCCTATAGTCATTATGTTTTAGATTAGGGGTAAAAGCAGGTTTTGAAGGGGCCCCAAAACCCTTTAACAACGAGCAAAAAGAGAGCTATATAAGCCCACAGGCAACACCTAAAAACACTACTTAGAGGTAGTAAACACAAACATAGAATGTCCTGCAACCTAGAAATTCAGCCAAACAAGGCCCAAAAAACAAAAGTCAAAAAGAACAACAAACAGAACACTAGCAAAATAAAACTAGAGATCAGTACCAGTTTCTTAACCAAAAAAAAGGACCAAATTATTCATCCAGTTCCAAAATCAGCTTCCTGACTTCTTTTTCTTTCAAAGCAATTTCCTGAGTGGAAGCCTCCAGCAAGTCTCCTTTTTGTGTGTCTTTCTTTTTGGAGCTTTGCCTTGTCCTATAGTCATTATGTTTATGGGACCTATATACCACATATCTCCCTTCTTGATCTGAATAGGTCCAAAATAGACCCATTCTACCTTTGTTGGGATTGACAATTCATATATGCATGGACCCTTATTTAAAGAAAGAAAACACAATCATAAAATGGCACTGTAACCTTTAATTCTTTAAACTAGAGATCTGTATTAAATTTTGATGGTGGTCCTTTGTATTCCTTATACCTAAATACATTATTGTGTCAGCTTCATGGCATATGATCAATCTCTACTGGTGGATCGATGACCCTACAGGACCTATTTTTGCCTTGGTCAAAAAATTGCCCCTTTGATTTGACTTTAATGTCAAAAACTAACTCAAACCAATCAAATTGTGCCTAGATATCTCTATTTTCATCGGTCCCATGGATCCTTGTTATCATATCTTGACCCATCTCACACTATTGATCCTGCTTGATATGAATGACCATGAATCATTGATTTCCTACCATGAAGAATGTACTTATGCCACTTGTCAATCATGTATTGATCTCAAGATCCTTTTATTAGTCTATCAACTTTTATTTTTTTCCATGTGGTATCCTCTTGATCTCCTTGACCTTTGACTCATCTCACACTCTCAGATCAAGATGTATGATGTAATGTAGACTATTAGATCTACCAGAACCCATTATTTGAAATACAATGGTTACTTCATGAGATCAAATTTGACATCCACACTCCCATCAAATGATATTTGTATGACTCATTGGCATTCATGTAATCATCACATTTAATCTCAAAATGGTTTATTTTTCTTGACCTTTATTTTGAGGTTTGTACTGATGTCTTACTCTGTTGGTTCAACTTTGAAGCTTCATAACTTGAGCCAAAAAGCTTGCACATAATTGATAGTTTTAGAGGATTATCTTGGCATGAAAAACTCCATGGCGATATAATATTTTGTTTGACATATATTTTTGAGTTGTATATATTAAATTCACAAGTAAACTAGTTCATTCATTTTTGGATGATGTCCTAGATGGCCTAGCTCCTTAGACTCGACAAGTTGAACTTTCAAGGCTTAGATCTCAAGATAGAAGACTCATCAAGATATAAAACTTATTGAGAATGATCTTGGCACTAAGTAAATTAATAATGCATGGTTTTATGGTCATGCAAGGCTTTATGAACATATTTATAAGATGCCCAAGTGAATTGGTTCAATCTAGTTCTCATGTGATGTCCTCATGATGGTCTAGCTTCATAAAATTTGTGTTGGAGATACTTCTTGATATTTGAAAGATAAAATGAACTTCTTGAGGCCTATTCAATATCTCTTCATGATCCTAACTACTTGGACACCATGAAAACCTTCCACTTGCATATATGACCCTAAAATAACCCTTAAGACACCAAATGACCTAAGGACTAAGGTAGACCATGACTAAAGATAATGGAATATGAAATGAAATCAAATGCACTATAACATACCCTATGGCATTATAAAAATACCCTATACAAGATTCTAACTATAGAGGGTTAACCTATTTTGTCTTGAGGTAAAGATGGTCAACATCTTTAGTGATTTCCCAAGAGTGGTGTGCTTGTTATGCCATGACCAATTGCCTAATCCTATCCATTGGGTTATGAAGTCAAAAGTATATAGGATTAACATATAAACTACCCTCTTGAAAACACAAATTAGTGACATAAAATAACAATAAAAAAACACAAAATAGAAGCACACATGTGTTTTAAAATCACTTATTATAATGTAACACAACAAGAAAGGAAACACACACCTAATCTAATATTTACAAAACTAACCCTCAGTTCTCAATAGTAGGGTTTCAATTGTATCACATTCACATGGATAAGCAACTCTTCCCCATTCAATCTTGCTAATTTAAAAGAGTTTATTTACTTTCACTTGATGATGACATATGGTCTACTCCATAGGGTATCAAATTTGGTATGTCTCCCTAGTTTTACTCTATCTTCATCCCATTTAAATATTGTCACCTTTCTAAAATGATCTTAGAATTTCCTTCTCATCAAAAGACCTCTTTATTAGTACTTGGTGATGCTCCATATATTGATGAGTTTTATCTCTAGCCTCTTACAACTCCATTAACTCTATCAATCTCACTTCCAGTGGGGTATTCTCTATAAACTCTAGTTGATGTGCTAACTCTAAGGTAGGAAGATCTTGAGAGATAGACAACCTAGCTTCCCTCCCATAGAGAAGCACAAAAGGAGAACTCCCTATTGACCTCCTCAGATTTATCTTATCATTTCATAAGGTTTTCTTCAATTTGGTGTGCTAATATCTTTGGTTTTGCTACAAGGTCCTCTTAATTATTCTAACCAGATTCTTGTTAGTAGATTTAGCCAGTCCATTACCTTGAGGGTAATCATTGTATGAAGTGATCAAGAATATGCCATTATTATTTTCTCAATTATCTATCTTATCACCCATAAAAATAAGATAATTAATTTAAAATAATAGCACAAGGAGTTTCAAACCTTGTTATGATGCTCTCATAGAAATCTAAGATAGCATTCACATTAGCTTCCTTCAATTCTATTGCCTCAACCCATCTTGTCAAATACTCAATGATATGATTATCTATTTGTGAACAGCACTTGATGGGGGATTTATCATGCCAATGAAATCAAGACCTCATTATATGAAAGGTTGGTCAACTTGGATAAGATTCAAAGGAAGAGTTGTAGACTCATGATTTCCTACAAATAAAACACATTATCTACACCTTCTCACCCAAGCATGGAAATACTTAAAGAAGCTAGGCCAATAATATCTAGCCCTCATAATCTTGGTAGTTATGGTTCTTAGAGATAAATGACTGCCTATTGTCCTATCATGGAACTTCTTGAGCAATACTCCAAACTACTCACTATCAATGCATCTCAATAGCACACCTTTGATGTCCCTCCTAAAAATCATACCATCCACAAGACAAAATGGAATACATTTTAATCTAAATTATCTCCTTTATGGTCTACTATTATTATTAGGATACTCACCATTTTGAAGAAATATGATCACATTCTGTGTCTAACTTCATGGAGGTAATGAACTAGCTGATTGGGAACAATCATGATTGACTAGAGCCTCTTCATTTGACTCAAGAATATCTAAATCTAGATGTTCACAAATGCCTTTACCCCTTACCAATTTTTTCACTTTGATATCAACATAATACTCCATTACCTTATTTATCCACCCTACCCTCTTTTCACTAAGATTTTTGATCAAAAGAAACTCTTTCATGCTAGAATGAGAGACCATAACATGAATCTTATTATTTGAAACCATATGTCTAAACATCCTTAGTCCTCTTAAAATATCAAGGACCTATTTCTCCATAAAGGTGTACTTGACTTCATAATCTTCTAAACCTTGACTAATGAATGCAATTGGTTATTGCACACCCTCA
This sequence comes from Torreya grandis, assembly GCA_037957365.1. Lineage (NCBI taxonomy): Eukaryota > Viridiplantae > Streptophyta > Pinopsida > Cupressales > Taxaceae > Torreya > Torreya grandis. The sequence continues at coordinate 198,615 of JARHVA010003491.1, forward strand.
TCATTCTTTTGCATCAGCATGGTTGAGCTAGTATGAAGGTTACAAAATGAATAAAACATGAAATCTTTAGTAAAATTAGGATTTAAAAGAGTAGTATCTTTTGAAATTACTTTATTTATGGCTTTAAAACTTCTCTTACCCTCTTTGGTCTAAGATAAGACTTGGTTATTCCTAAGCATAGATGTGATAGGTTTCACCAAAGATGCAAAACCAAGTATGAACCTCCTTACAAAATTTATCTTGCCTAAGAAACTTTTAAGACCTTTCTTATGCAAGAGAAATGATGAACCTAAAATAACCTCTATTCTTTGAATATCAATAGTTAGACCATCCTTGGAAATAGTATGTCCTAAGAGTTTACCTTCATGAATAGTAAAGATGCACTGATTTGGACTACGAGATACTCCATATTGCATACATATTAATAACACTTGTCTCAAGTATTGTATGTGTTCATTATCATATTTATAAAACATTGTTATATCATCTAAATAAACCAATAGCATCTCATTAATCAAACCTTTGAAATTCATGCCCATGGTTTTTTGAAATGTGACACCAACATTCGACAGACCAAAGTGCATCTTCCTATAGGCAAAAGTCCCCCATTTAGTAGTGAACATTGTCTTAAATTGATCATCTTCACTAACTAAAATATGATTATAGCTTGAATATCCATCTATAAGAAAAACATTAAGAACTTAAAACCATTTGCAAAATCTACTCCATTGAGGGTAGAGGATAGTGATCTTTGAGTGACACTTTATTAAGATCTTGAAAGTCCACACAAATTCTTATCTCCTCATTCTTATTTTTAATAGGCATAAGTTTAGCTACCCATGTTAAATTCTTGATGGAAAATATTATCTCATATTCAAGGATTTTGGTAATTTATAACCTCATGAGTTACGCAACCTTGGGGTTGATGGGTCTTTTCTTCTGTCTAATTAATTTAACTCTAGGTTTCAACTCAATGGTATGGTGTGCTAGGATAGGGTCAAATCCTTTGAGGTCCTTATACTCCCAATCAAATATATCATAAAACTCTCTACACATCTCAATGAATGCTTGCTTCTCTAATGTAGAACATACCTTACATAGTTTTAGGAGTTTGTCTTTGAAGATCAAGACCCTTTGACAATTCTCCTCTTTTGTAGACATACTCACTTTCTCCTTCTTCTTTTGATCATTCTCATTGAATATAATTTCTAAGATCACCAAACCCTTAGGTATCTTATTGGTTCTTATCTATACAATCTTATCACCTAATTTCTCTTAGAGCCTACTTTGATTCCTTGAATAAAACTCAACCTCATTTTAAAAGAAGCATGCAATGTGTTTGTCATTATCAAACGCCCAAGACACTTCATTATCAGGTATAAATAGTTTGATAATGATATTAATATGAGACTATTTTCCCTCATCTTTTATGGTAGTTGGGGTATCAAACTGAGCTCCTATGGTAGTTAGTCTATCACCATGACTATTATTCTTCCTTAAGACTGATTGTATATTGAATGCATTGAAATATTCAAGCAAATCCCATACCCTATGCCTGTATGACTTAAGCAAAGGGTTCTTGGTATAAACCACATCCTCACCTGATGCACAAATTCATTATCTCTATATACCTCCAAGTTATTGATTCCTTTTCTCCTTGCCCATATAAGGCCATAAATTAAATCTTCATACTCAGCCACATTATAAGTATAACTAAAATGAAATATGCATGAAACGTAATACTATTATTTATATGGGGATACCAGCATAACACCAACCCATACACTAACTTTACTTCATGAACCATAAAAAAACATCTGCCATAACTCATCATCTTCACCCTCTTCCTTGGCAAGTAGAGGTGTTTGTACTCCTTTTTCATGTATACAATACACTCCTAAATTATTTTCCTCCACAAAAGCATAAGGATTATACTCATAAGTATTAGTGTCATATTCATTAAGAAATAAATCTACAATACCTTGAATCTTAGAGGAAGTGTCATCATCTAAAATAGAATCATTTTCTTCATGATCAACATAATTCAAATTAGAACTTATCTCAATGTAAGATTATATATAAAACCTTGTAAGGGGTTATGTCATAATTTTAAATTTATCCCTATACCTTATTTAAAAGGCCAGAAAAGACTAGTTAGCTAAGAGGTAGCCACCTATCTTGGTTGTGAATTACCTTGATAGGAAGATTGCAAAGTGGGCTAGGAGATCAACCACAACTATGTCTTACGAGATAGGAAAATTAGGATAATCATGCAAAAAAACCTTCAAGCCTTTTATTAGTCCTACTATCTTAGTCAATGTACCATTTAATTAAAGGACTCCTTTGTTATGTGGCTCATATTTTAGGCCTAGCTTGTCAGCTACAACTTTGGGCATGATATAAGTAGAAGCTCCACTATCGACTATGTAATTATGTACCAACTTGTCACCTATAATTAGGGTGAGGTAAAATTGTGGAGGTTTCTTAGCCCTATTGGATGGTTCAAAACTGGTACTAGGAGAATTTTTAAGAGCAATATGGCCATGATTTTGATTTGAGGGTGAGACACTAGCATGGATAATAGATAATTACTTTTTTAGAAGTTCTTTTTTATCATGCATATGAAGAACATCCAAAAGGGAAATGGATGTTTCAGTGTTCTTAAAAGAATATATAATGTTTAAAGAATATTTACCTACTTTATCTTGGGATTTTTTATGTAGAGAATTACTTAGAACTTGAGGAATAGGAGTAAACCTTACCATATTTTGACTTGATGGAGATGTAGAATTTTTTAGAACTATCACACTTTCATCCATGTCTTGTTGCCTTATAGGAGGATTAGATGAGACTATGGGAATGTTTTTTCCACCTCCTAGACACTTAATCTTGGCCCTTTTATTGTCTACAATAGAGGCTCCTTGATTTATCACAAAAGTGTCTTCAACCAAAAAATTTGTGAAGATCTCTCCTTAAAGTTGCCAATCCTCATTAACCTACATCATTACCTCATCCTAATTTGATAAGAGGGGAATAACTAATCCTTGAGCCACTAGAGCTTATTCTCCATTCTCATTTACATCCATGAATTGGTCTTGATACCAATCTTCTCCCCGCACTAGACTATTATGAATTAGTACTATCTCCCTTGAATTGGTGGTAAAGTTAGGATTGTATGTATTAGTAGGCCTATTAGGATTAGGCTACCGTTGGCCTATTATTATTCCATATTATTTACCATACTATTTTTGATAGGGGTAAGGATTTTGATAGGCACCTTATTGCATATTATCTTACCTATCTTGAGCCTCTAAGGCCAATAAATTTGCTTTCCAATCAACATTACTTTCTACCTACCTAGGAGTAACCTTATTTTTGGTATTGGAATTAGGAACTTGGGATACATCTAGAGTTATATTAGGATTATGAGACAAAGGAGGCATAGACACCTTAAGAGGTAATCTTCTAACTTGGATGAGACTATTCTCAACTTTGATATAAAAAACATACACATCAAGAAGAGTAGAATTTCCCATATTTTAAAGCATGACAATAATTTTAGTCCCAATGGATTTTGAGTAGGTAGGGAACACAAAACTAGCAAGTGGTCTCATGGGAGGAGGCAATCTATGCCAAGTCTTTTGAAACCTTTTGTTGAAATCATGTATTATTTCTTTAGATCCCCTTTTTATCACATTGAGCTGATTTATGAGAGAAGCATGATCACTTTTATTTCCAAATTTGAAAGTCAACAACACTCCAAAATCATCCCATGTTGTGATGCATCCACAATATAGATTCATATACCAATCAAGAGCCTTCCCTTTAAGGGACATGGCAAACATTCTAATGGCAATGTTCTCTCAAATAATATTGTGGAAACTAAAAAAGTTAGAAAATTTTCTAATGTACTCACTAGGTGTGACATGACTCTCACAATTGAATGTTGGAACACCTTTCATGGTGTTAGGAGGAATGACATCATATATGTGAAGTTGAATTAGATTATTAGTATTGAAGGTAGGGAAAACATGAGGTTTATCCATGTCTTCTTCTTCAAGATCCTCAACTTATTTAGCCTCTTCAACCTATTCTTCCCTATCAAAATCTACTCATTATTTAAAGGGTAGAATAGGTTGTGGATACTAAATTTCAAGAGGGATTTCAAGATGAATGGGTGAGTTAATGGGATTGACTGTTTTAACATAGGATGACCTAGTGAGGACCATAAATTAGGAAGGAAAGATTATAACAAAATAATGGCCTAGAACTAGATGTACCTTGAAAGAGTCACCAAATGATTAGTAGCACACCAATTTGTAGTTGATGTTGTCAAGACCAACATTCACCTTGACATGTTGTCTTGAAGATAATGTGTCCTATCAAGTGTGCCAAAACTATTATCACCAAATCTTGCACCCTAGAAGAAGTTGTTCAATCTTCTTCTATATTTTGGAAACATGGGAACATTTCTAGGTATGTTGGTGTACCTATATTAGAAATGAGCCTCTAAATTTAATGGCTAACTACTTGAATATATCTTAAAATTCTCTTATCTATACCAACTAATTACTTATGGGGAAAAGATTTAGAGAGTAAATGAATAAAACCTACTCTAAAAGAGGTGATGCATCAAATGGTCAAGGATCCACTCTCAATATTTAACTCTTTAGAACACTAATAGACCATGAATAGAACTAATGCAATATCTATAATTATATTTAATCAATAGTGTTTCACTTAGAGTTCAGTTTGATGCACTTAGGCTAGATGGTGATGAGGGTGAGCCTTGATTGAAATCACTTACAATCAACTATCCACTCTACACATAAGAAATCAACCTTAAGACACTCTAGATGACCTGTAAGAAATTTTATTAGCACTTAGGTTGAACCTAGACCTACAAAGGGGAGATGACAACCTCTTTTGCATATCAGACAAATATACACACAAAGCATAGATTTGTAAATAATTGTAAAAAACTCTATTCATTGCTTTAAGAGGTGCAAAATACAAATTATGGTAGATTATAGTCATACCATCCTAAGGGATAGATAAAAATAGCCCAAAATATATATTTATAGAAGAAAGGGCCTTTATAAAATAAGAATCGATGAGCTCAACTCCATTTAAACTGTAGTTACAAGTACCTCTAAAAATTATGCTCATTCAGAACTTTTGATTGATCTTAGTCACTTCAAGTTATTGCACAGTCACATTATTCTCTCAATGATGCTCCCTAATGGTTGAAATAATAGGATCAAGTTGTTCCAATCTAAGTTTTAGAATCAACACAATTTGAATAATCAGATCAATCTGTTAGAGCTTTATCCTGGTACTAATTATTCCTAACTAGTTTTTCATGGCATACAAAACTAGAGAGGAGTGTCTTTTCATGTAGCTAGTTATGGTGATGAAGCCATTTGATTCTATGTGTATGCCTTCATGGCATCCTTTTTAATCCTATCTCTTATTCCAATTAGATCATGCTCAAACTTGTCCTTATGCTCATAGGTCCACTATAGTCAAAAAATAATCTCAGACTATTGGTTTTCTTATAATCATTATGCCAATGGGACCTATAGACCACATATCTCCCTTATTGATTTTAATAGGTCTGAAATAGACCCATTATACCTTTTTTGGGACTGAAAATTCATATATGCATGGACCGTTCATTAAAGAAAGCAAACATAGTCATAAAATGACACTGTAACCTTCAAATATTTGAACCAAAGGTCCATATTAAGCTCTAATGGTGGTCCTTTATATTCCTTATACTTTATTGCATCAATTTTCTTGCTTTATGGCATTTGATCAAGTTCTAATGGCAAATCGATGACCCTTTAGGACCTATTTTTGCCTTGGTCAAAAAAATGCCCTTTTGGTTCAACTTTAATGTCAAACATTGACTCAAACCAATAATATTGTGCCTAATTATCTCTATTTTCACTAGTCCCATGGATCCTCTCTATCATATCTTGACCCTTTGACCCATCTTGCACCATTGATCCTACTCAATATGAATGACCATGAATTGTCAATTTCCTATCATGAATAACATGCTTATGCCACTTGTAAATTGCACCTTGATATTAAGATCCTATTGTTAGTCTATCAACTTATACACTTGTGCCCCATGATGGACTCTCAATCTCCTTGACCTTTTGACTCATCTCACACCATCAGATCAAGATGTACAATGCAATGTAGATCATTAGATATTCTGGGACCCACTATTTGAAATCTAACAACTACTTCATGAGACCAAATTTGACATTTGTGATCTTATTAAATTATGTTTGCATGACCTTAATTTACATTCATGTAACCATAAAATTTAATCTCAAAATGGTTTATTTTTCTTGAAATTTATTTTGACATTTTCATGGATGTCTTACTCTACTAGTTCAAATTTAAAGATTTACAACTTGAGCTAGAAAGCACACACAGACTTAAAAAATTTAGAGGATGATCTTGGCATGAAAAAATCCATGAAATTTTAATATTTTGTCTTGTGTGGATTTATTAGGTGCATTTATTAAATGCATAAGTAAGCTGGTTCATTCATTTATGGATGATGTCTTGGACAACCTGGCTCCTTAGACTTGGTAAGTTGAACTTTGAAGGCTTAGATTTCAAGATAGAAGACACATCAAGATATAAAACTTATTGATAATTATCTTGGCACAAATTACATTGATCATGCGTGGTTTTATGGTCATGCAAGGCTTTATGAATATATTTATAAAATTCCCAAGTGAATTGGTTTAGTCTAGTTCCCATGTGACATCCTAATGATGTTCTAGATTCATAAACATTGTGCTTGAGATACTACTTGATATTTGAAATCTCAAATGAAATTATTGAGGACTATGTAATCTATCTCTATGATCCTAATTTCTTAGACACAATGACAACCTACCACTTGTATATATCACCCTAAAATGACCCTTAAGACACCAAATAACCCAAGGACTAAGCTAGACTATGGAAAAATAAATAATGGCATATGAAATGACATAAAATGAACTAAAACATACCATATGGCATTATAAAAATCCCTTATACAAGATTCTAACTAGATGGGGTTGACCCATTTTGACCTGAGGTAAAAATGGTCAATAATAACAATGGCTAAGTAGAGTATATATAAGAGGTAGTGGTTATTATTTTATCATCATATTGTGATTTCTTTTATTATTTCATTATTTTGGAGGTTTCCCCCCCCCCAAAGTGGCTTAGTCAATATATTCAAGTATTTTGTTATTTTTTCAATTGTTGTTGTGGTTATACTTTTTCTACCCTTAATTCTACCATATATAATTTAAATGTTGTAAATAATCTAAGTAATTTCCTTAAAATTGGTATTAGAGCTTTGATTTAGGAAATTTTCTATGGGGTGTAGCTTTTTTTACTTTAGATCTAATGTCTTGAGCGCTATAAGGCTAAAAAAACATAACTTGTGATCTAGGACGATTTGATTTTTCTCATCACCATAGTTTTATTTGTAAGTTTTTTATAAAAAAATAAAAAACATTTTTATGGGTTTAAAAAAAGTTCAAATTTTTTTTTACCTTGTACAAATTAACAATCATTGGATTCATCTCTGTGAGATGATCACAATGGTATATTCTACTAGTACACTTTTTGGGTCAAAATTTTTTGCCCTGGTGCATAATAACAGTAGTTGGATTCATCTCAGTGAGATGATCACAATGGTGTATTCCATTGGTACATTTTTTTAAGGATGAAACTCTCCTAGGTTCTTTACATGGATGGTCTAAACACTCATAGATGTAGGAAAGGGAAAGAAACTCCAAAACTCCTCACAAGGATGACATGGAATTTGAAACTTTTGATCCATCTATTTTGGAGTAGTTTGGTAACTTAAGTTAAAATTATAGGGCATGGTGAAAAAATATGATTTTTATATAGTTCAAAGGGACATTAATAATTTGAGAGGGGACTTGGATAGAATTAAATATCAATTACAAAAAATATCTGGGTAATTTGCCAACTTTTCATCTTATCCACTACAAAATAATCCTCCACCACTTCAGTTTGGTTCTCCTACTCCAAATAATATCAATACCAATTTTAGCCCTATGCTAATATTTCCCAAAGTAGACTTGCACAATTTTGATGGTAATGATCCCCTCACTTGGCTCACTTAAGTTGAAAATTTATTTGATCTATATCAAATCCCATGTTCATAAAAATTGGTTATGCCCTCTCTCTATCAAGAGCCTAAGCCTATCATTTGGTATCATTGGTTGTGTTCTCAAAAGAAAAAGAGGGTTGTCTTAGTTTCATGGTCAGTATTTTCCAAGGAGTTAAATCTTTGATATCACAAATATGTCTCTAAAAACTACTTTAGTCACCTAGCCAAGTTGTGTTGAATTGGGATTGGAAAGGACTACATTCATCAATTTTTAAATCTCTCCTTATGTATGTTAGATATCACTAAGGAAAATTTGACTAGCCTATTTTTGGGTGGCCTCAAAGATAAAATCAAATTAGAGGTTCACATTTTTCATCCTAGTATTGTATCTGATTCCATACTAAAGGCATGCATGGTTTAGTAAAAATAGATAATCAGATGAAGACCTTTTACCAATTTTCATGAATGCACCTTTCTATCACCATCATTTCATCATCATACCAGATTGATACCTCAACAAGTAGAAGAAAAGTGTGAAAATGATTTCTATTTTGGTCGTGATAGCAAATAGACCAAAGGGAATCGATGTGATGAAAATAATTTATCTTATGTTGATGGTGCCAATAATGAGGAAGAAGATGAGGAAGCTTCACGAGAAGTGTTAGAAGAACTTGAGGAAGAATCTAAAGATTCTTAGCCTAATATTTCTTGTCATACACTTTTAGGCATTAGTACTCCTCAAACTCTTAAGGTGGTGGAGTTCTTGAATAAATAGAAGGTGACTATGTTAATTAACTCTAGGAGTACACATAGCTTCATCAATAGTAAGTTGGTTACTCATTTGAATTATTCCATTTACCAATTTTAGACTGTTAGGTCATGATTACAAATGGTGGTACAATTAACTATTCTAGAAAATGTCATAGTATTAATCTTACTATGGGAGACTATTTGTTAGATTCCCTATGTTTTATATTCCCATTAGAGGATCTGACATTGTTTTAAGAGTTCAATCGCTCACCACTTTGGGCACTATCAAGATGAATTTCCAAGAATTATTCATGAGGTTCCATTTAGAAGGAAGGACTTTTGAACTACATGGATTGTGGGCTAAATCTCCACTACTAGTTAGTTCCCACCAGATGATGAAGATTCTTATAAAAATTGTAAAAGGTTTTGTGGCATGTTTATTTTATATGGATCTTTAACCAACCAAGGGGTCTACACATCCTAATTTTTAAAATGTGTTGGATGGCCATTCTTTATTTTTAGTGTCATGCCAAAAGGACTTCCTCCAAATCATGTGCATGATCATGCCATTAGAATCATTATAGAAATTACACCAACCAATACCAGACCCTATAGGTATTCCTATACCCAAAAGAGTGAAATTGAAAATATGTTACAAGATATTTTAGAGGTAGGAATCATCTGACATAGTCAAAGTGAATATTCCTCCCCAATGGTCATGAAATGGAAGAAGGATGACAATTGGAGGATGTACCTAGACTACAGAGAACTTAATAAATACACCATCAAAGATAAGTTTCCTATTATAGTAATTGATGATTTACTAGATGAAGTACATGGTGTTATTTATTTTACCAAGTTATATCTTCTCTCTGGATATCATCAGATTCACATACATAACGAGGGCATTACTAAACTACTTTTAGAACTCATGAAGGCCATTATAAATTTATGGTCATGCCTTTTAGCCTCACAAATGCACCATATATATTTTAGAGTTTGATGAATACTATTTTTGGGCCATTTTTGATAAATCTTGTCTTAGTGTTTTTTTATTATATCCTCATCTATAACAAAAATTGGGAAGACCATTTGAAGCATGTGAAACTGGTGCTTTCAATTCTAGAATAGCATTAGCTTTATGCCAAACCTTCCAAATGTGTTTTTGGAGTCCAAGAGGTGGATTAATTGGGTTATATTATTTCACATGGAGTTAAATTTGATCCTAACAAACTCTAATCAATGATGGAGTGGTAGGTTCTGAAGACCCTCAAGAACTTCTATAGATTTCTAGGGATAACTAGTTACTCTTATAGGTTTATTAAAAATTATGGTAGAATTACAGCCCTACTCACCTCTTTGTTGAAGAAAGACTCATTCTAGTGTATTGATTCAACTATCAAGGAATTTTAATAGTTGAAAATGGTTATGTGCACAACTCCATTTTTGGCTACTCCTAATTTTTCAAAAACTTTTATTATGGAGTGTGATGCATCAGGTTATGTCATGGGGGCAACAGTCATGAAAGAAAGCAGACCATTGGCATTTTAATTTCACCAAGTTAAGGGAAAAATAAGCTCAAACCAATATTTGAGAATTATGTGATGAATATTTTGCATGTAGTGAAACAATGTAGACTATATTTGATGGGTCATCACTTTTGGGTAAAAATTGATCATGATAGCATCAAATATTTTTTAGAATAATGCTTATCATATGAATAACAATAAAAATGGGTGAATAAAACATTAGGCTATGATTTTTAAATAGTGTATAATACATGAAAAGAGAATGTGGTAGTAAATTCCCTCTCTTAATAAGATGAATTAGTTGAGGCATTATTATGCACCATGACCATGTGGCAGGCAGATTGGCTAGATGAAACAAGATCAAAATGAAATAATGATAGTTCTACCAAGAATTTGATTCACATCTTCAGTAGGGTTCTAATGAATTTGAAAAATTTACATGGAAGGGGAACAAATTATGGTATAAAGATATATTATACCTTTCTAAGCATTCTCTCCTCAAACATAAAATTCTTCAGGAAATTCATGCCTCTCCATTGGGAGGACACTCAAGATTTTTGAAAACATATCATAGAATCAAGAAATATTTATTTTTGGAAGGACTCAAAGGGGATGTTCATAAATATGTGGTTGAATACATGGTATGCTAATAAAATAAAGGTAAAACCATTAAGACCCCAAGTCTTTTGAGCCTTTATCCATCCCTAGACAATGTTGGGAAGAGATTTTCATGAATTTCATTATGGGGTTACAAAGGTTTGAGGGTAAAAATGTTATCATGGTAGTTTTGGATCAAATCACCAAGTATGCTCAGTTTTTCTCTTTATCATAGTCATTTGTTGCTATTACATTAGTTTCTTATTTTCTCAATATAACTCAAAAATTGCATGGCATTATAAAGGTCATTGTAAGTGACTAAGATCCCATATTTACTAGTAATTTGTAGACTAAACTATTTGCATGTTTGGGTATCTAGTTGGCTCATGGCTCATCCTATCATCCTCAATATGATGGAAAAATAGAGGTAGTCAAGAAATGTCTCTAAGGGTATCTTTTTTGTTTTGTTTCTAATAAATAGGACAAATGGTTTCATTAGCTACCACTTTCTGAATGGGGGTATAACACTTTTTTTCACACTTCTTCCAAGAAGTCTCCCTTTATGACATTATATGGGTATCACCCCCCATCCATCACTTTCTTTTTTATAGTGAATCTTAAGGTTCAATCTATTGAGGAAAACATTCACCATCAATAGGAGGTGTTAGAAATTTTTTGAGAGAATTTAACAATGATACAAAATTGAATGAAGCAGCAAGTAGATCAACACTATAGTGAGAAGCATTTTGACATAGGTAATTGGGTCTTTATGCATTTGAAACCATATAATAAAATGTCTCTGAATTAGAATAAAAAAGATAACAAGCTATCACCTAAGTATTATGGCCCTTACCAGATCTTAGAAAAAATTGGTAATGTGGCTTACAATTTAGAATTACCCCCAGCCACTTGCATACATCTAGTGTCCCATGTATATTTCCTAAAGAAAGTAATTGGACATAGATTTTCCACTCAGAATAATTTAATTCAATTAGATGAATAAGGTAGATTCATTTTATATCTTGATTAGATCCTTCACATGTACACCAAGAAACTACAAACTATAGCCATTAAGTAGTATTTGATCAAATAAAAGAACCTACATTCTAAATATGCAACATGGGAGGATGAAGCATTCCAAAAAAACATCCTACTTTGATTCAACATTTAGGATAACTTTGTTTTGTATGATAGGGGCATGTTATTCCCTTAACATATAGTGTGTCTAGGGATATGTGCATCTAACCTATGGATTACACATCTTCATATTAACTTGTTGCATTTCTTGATGTTCTTAGTATGGTCAAACTATAGAATAACCATGGATAAGTAGAGTATATATAAGAGGTAGTGGTTAGTCTTTTATCATCATATTGTGAATTCTTTTCTTATTGCATTTTTTTGGAGGTTTCCCCCTAAAAGTGGCTTAGTCATAATATTCAAGTATTATGTTATTTGGTTAATTATTTTTGTGGATGCGCTTATTATATTATTAGTTCTATTATATATAATTCTACTATTATGAATCATATAAGTAATTTCCTTAAAAAGCTACTCTATTAACCTAGGACCCATAAGAAGTATCATAAGTAAGATCATTAACACTTCAACATCTATTGTAAGGATTAGATGATGAATGACTGATCAATCTTCCTACTTTTAGACAACTAGATGAGTTAATGCTTACTCTATTATTAGTTATAATTAAAGTGACATTCACTTATCTCAATATGTTATTATATTCATCATCTCTAAGACTATGGCAAGAGCAACAAGGCTTCCATATCATAATAAATATCTTTTACCTTATAAATCCATATCTCCACCAATCCACTCTAACACCAAAGAGAAATATCTTACAAGGTTAGGAAAGGGAAGCCCCATCAATTTGATGGATGATGTTTTAGTTTGAATTCTTACTAAATGCATCACCAAAATATTCTAGTAGATAACAAAGTAGGTGAAGCAAGCAACTAAAGGAGTGGTAGACATTGCATATTACATGATACACCTCCATGAAGATTTTAATTGTCCTGAGTTTTTATCCTTTGACCTCAAAACAAAATTGAGAATATCCTCACAAGTACTATGTGGGCATTCCAATACCAAATTTTGGTACTACTACTCTACTTCACATAATGAAAATCACTAGAAGGCCCAGTCAATCTTTCTATAGATTTTTGGCCTAATGCTACATTTTTTAACATTACGTACATGAAAATAGCGAAATATTATGATTGATTGGGTAGGTTTAATGTACATGGCTAGATATCCAAGACATGATTAATTTTAACCCTAGGGTACCCCAAGATGTGATGTAGTATCTGGGATAACATACATTAGTGACCAAATTGTACAATGGCATACAAATCAAAGTGAACGAGTTACCCAAAGAAACAACAAAAATACCATTTTTAATCACTATGTTGGATGCATAGGTAGAAAGAAAGCCCTCATAGCTATATTGATACAAAATTTACATTCCATTCCCCAAGTTGCATAATAACTAGTGCAACCACATGCACAACCTTAAACACAACTATAACCATAACCATAACCATAAGTATAACTATAGGAAACACTAAAACCAATAATAACTCTAGAAAAGGTGGATAAGGGAAAGATGAAGGCATCAACATGATGAGCCTCATCACTACCATCGAAAAATAGGGCACATCACATAAAGTCCTAGCTTGACAACAAATATACTCCAAAGATAATATTTGAATGTGACTTGGCAGAGCTAGTAGTTGGAGAGCATGAAGTTTTATATTCCATGATCATAGACATCAACAACAATTTTTATGAGTAGGAAGAGGAAAAATAATTATTCTTTTAGAAATCAGTACACACTTACCAAGTGTAGAATTAGGTAAGGTAAGAACTATGGGTGGACATCACCCAACTTTCTCCTATTATTTTTGATATTTTAGGTGAATAAGTAACTAGAGAATAGTTTTAGGCCTAAATTTTCCAAGAATATCTATTTTTAGGATCATTTATTAAATAGGAATAAGAACAACCAACATTAAAAATCCTAATACCACCTTTGATGCATATACCATGGACACATTCTATATCTCAATCCTTTCCAACAATCAAGGATATAATGGTGTCTTTTGAAAAATGAGTCAAAGAAAGTGGTGAGTAAAAATCAAAATAATCATAGTGACAACACCATGCCTAGGTTGTGAAGAGGCAAAATAAAATCTTCACTCCAACTACTTCCTTTATAAAGAAGATAGTTACATGGTGAGGTATTATCCTAGAATCATATTCTTTAGAAGATTCTAAGTCTTTTATAGTGATAGATTCATCTACCCCTATGGAGATGCCTAAAGAAACTAATTTTCCATAGCTAGAGCCACAATATAAATATGCATAGGAATAGTAAGTTCCATCAAAGTTGTAAAATGATGATGTAAGGAAGGATAAGGAAGAGGAAAATAAGAGGAAAATTGTAAATCTCTAGAAGAAGAAGAAGAGTAGCGTAAACATTGAGTTATGGAGGAGGAATGTATAAATAAAGATGAAGAAATAGAGCCTCAAAATCAAAGATTCAAAGAAGCAGAGACTTAAAATAAGAGATTCAATAAAGTAGAGGCAAATAATAAAGCACTAGAATAATTTTCAAGGAAATAAGAATAAACATAGGTTGTGTAAAATAAGAAAGAGGAAGCAGTAGTAATTTCAAAGGCTCAATAGGAGCAAAAGGTTAAGAGAGAAGCTAAGGAGAAAAAATATCAAGCCAAATCCAAGGCTATAGTATAATCTAAGACTAATCATGAATTGAAATACAAAGCTAAAGCTAAGGTATAATCAAGGCTAAAGCTAAGGATAAGTAAAAGATAGATGTAAAATCCAAGTAGCAAGTAGAAAGCATAGTGAAATTGGAAATTGTGATGCAAGGATGTGTGTATGATGAGGCTTCTTAACCTACACCAAAAATAACTAGCTAATGGCTATGGGATGTTCCCACATCATCCACCTAATGCACCACATTTTCTCTTCCATAATTGTAGTTCATAGTATCTCTTACAATAACTATAAAAATATATGTGGCCTTGACTATGACCATGTAATAAAAGCTTTGGATGTTTCTCAACAACTACCAACCAAACAAATTGAAGGTGTAGTTATTTTATAGGATTCAAATGTATATAAGGATTCAACCTTAGAGTAGGAAGTCTTACAATTATGAGATGGAAACACATACTTTATCCTTATATTCACCAATGTATGCTATATTATTGACACTAGCTAACTTACATTGGTGACCTAAGTCTTAAGTAATATAGGTGATGTTTGAAGTTAAGAAATTCTCAATTCTATTGTTATAACTCATGAAAGATTAGCTAGTTATAGACAATATAAAAATTTTATGAGCATAAGGTCAAAATATCAAAATTTAAATAGAGGTGATCTATGACTTCTTGGAGTAGTATGAACAAGTTCTAGGCATAGTTTCACTTTAAGCCAAGTAAATAGCTTAATACATACTAAATTGAAAGTATCAGTGTAACAAGTCATTGGCCACAACTAAGCCTAAGTTCAACGTAGCATAAAAATACAAAGATATCATGGAATATCACACATATAATTCTAAAAAAATGGGTATTTCACTCAATCAATTATTGTATTCAATGGATAATTCCATGTAAAAACTACCAACATGTCACAATGAGACTATATAGAATTTACTTGATGGCATCTAGGTTTAGAGGCATGTGGACTGAATGGAGGAGATAACACATGATATCTAGATCAAAGTGATAAATTTTAAATCGCTCATCTATATTATATAATATGAATATATTTATAGCTTGATAGTGATTCAAGTCTCATTGTGCATATTACTACCCATGGTGTAAGAAGTTATGACTAACTGGAAAATGCTCAACAATACTTGTCCTAGTTTGACGCCTCTATTGCATAAATTATTGACAAATCATAATTAAATCCCAAATAATAGTTACAAAAAATACTTTATAAGAATAATATTATTAAAATAATGTATCTAGTTATCCATCAACCATAATAGCCTTTATATACAAAGGGAAATGCAAGTGATTTATTAATCAATCTTAATTTAGAGAAGATAAGACCTACTTACACTTCTGATTTTTGATACATTATATATTCATGGTCATGACCAAGATGTATCTACTAGACCTAACCAAGGGATATCTTACCATAATAACATCACTAAAGAGCGTTCTAAAGCCTCTAGTCAAGCAACACCATATAATAACCCTAACTAGGTCCTATGTTTTCATATTCACAAATTAAATGCAAAAGAAAGTAAAGCCTAATCTCATGCACACCAAATCTTGTGGCATAAAGTGGGGGTAATAAACATAAAAATTAAACATGCATAGGAAAATCCTAATTAATCTATGTATAGGTAAAACCTTCATGCATGGAGAGAAAAATATATTCAAAATCCATTATTTATGTTACTTACATCTACTAAAATAGAGGATTAAACTTAGATGTACTTACTCTAAATATGAACATATCGAGACTCAATCTCTCTCTTTACCAGAGGTACTTTTCAAGAGCTTGTTATGGTTTATAAGGATCACTAAGAAAGGCCAAGGCATCCTAGACTTTTCCAAAAGACAAGATTATTCTCCAAGTATAAACCCTAAGTAATAACTCCTAAAGTATAATGGCAAAAGAGTAGACTATAAAGAAGTACAAATGAATAATTAACTTATTATCTCACTAATAAATGGTGAAATGAGTCTATATATATAGTTAAATATAACCTTAAACCTTTCAAAAAGTTTAGCTGATAAGGTCATCCCAATTGACTTTATATTGATAATTGACAAAAACAAGTTAGGTCTTAGTCAAGTTTGGCCAAAGCCAACCTAGACCCATAATGTGTTTTAAAAATTTAAATATAGGGTCAACCCAGGCCAACAGTGTAATGTAAACTATAAAAAAGGGATTTAGTCTTAGGAAGGTACTAAGGAAGGTTGTGAAATTCTTGGATGAGTGTGCAAGAGAGGAGGCAAGACTTAGGGAGGTACATGGGAAAAGGTTGTATAAATAGCAAGTGGTAGTATAGGGGATAATTATCTTATGAAGCACTAATGGTCTACCCACCCCTTTCTCAATGTACCCTTTAAGGCATGCACTTAGACAGATTGAGACTCGATAGGTTCCTACAAGAGAGCATCAATAATGGCTAAAGTTTTAAAATATTGTGTATACATATTCCCCACTTGAATCTCATCATGTGTCACTCAAATGTAATAGGGGATAGATAGTACTTTGAGAAGAGAACATAGAAACACACAATGTTGAAGTTGAATAAATTGTAGTATTTTAAAGCATAAAATAACTAAAATTAATTGATTGAAATGGAATAATGGAAAAATAAAATTAATGTATGTGTACCTTGACTTACCTTTATTATTAAATGGTTGTTTGCTATGTTTTTAGTTCTGATCATGGAGGGAGTAGAGACTACTTTGTAAAAACCCACTGATATAAATCTAAATAGCAAAAGTAAATAAAATCAAGAAATCTAATATAAATGAAGTACTATAGGCATGACGTACTTATAAATTTGGTAAGCTGGGGTGACAAATGCTAAGTTAAGATAAATGACCAAGTCAAAAATTAGAGTAATTTGGGTAACTAAAAATCCAAGGCTACTAAATGACTAAAAAACTCAAACAAGTAAACCTTAAGTAAGAAAGGTAAATAAACCAATTAAAACCAAGGATACAAGTAAAAATGGTAGTGGAACATCAATGTAAAAGTATTAACAATCCTTCCTTAAAAAAACTTGGGCAAGCAATGGTAAAACAACATTGATGAGTGAGTAGAAACAATCCTTACTCAATCATCAATGGAAAAAATGCATGAAAAGGAAACAACATTGGTGAGTGAGAAGTAACAAGCCAACCTCACTTAACAATGGAAAAAGTATGTGAAAAATAGAAATAGATGCATTTGTCCAAAAAAAGGAGGTACAATAATGGAAAATGTTAAAATAAACCAAAGCAATCCTAAAAGTGTAAAGTAATGGTGTAAATAATATAATCCATAGTCACTCAAGAATACTATTTTATTCTAAAGAGAGATAAAGCTAAAAACAAAAAATTTCTAGCATGTTTTTAAGATACGAAGAAGAGGTAATAAATAAGGGGAAAATATATTTAGAATCAAACTGGCCTATTAAGGGGGGAAATGAAATGGGTGAGGGTAAAAAGAAGGAAGAATCAAGGTATAGAAACTCTTTATCAAATTCAAGACACTTAAATTCAGTTTGTCAAAACAAGAGGACTTTTGATATTAAGGACTTCGAATAAATTCTCCTAGCCACACAAATCTTGGGTCACCAAATGAAGTATGAATATCATCCCATGAAGGCTATATGCATGAAAATTAAAATAGACCTATCTTCCCACAACATGTTCCCTATTCCTTAGGATATCTTACATATCCATCTTTCTACTATGAAAATTGGGTAATTTCAAGAGAAAGTAGGTAGTGTCAAAGATGATTCTAAATTCTCCTATCCCAATATACTAGCCTATCACACCCCAATGGACCTCAGCTCTATTATGAGTCCAGCTAGAGAGTTTGAGATTTAATTAGGAATAGGAGATGTATATTTAATCATGTATTTTAGTGTGATTTTGACTCTTAACTTTGAATATTGCCTTTTAATCATTGAATTTTATTTAAAATGATTTGGTTATTAAATTTTTAAGGATTTTTATATTCTTCCTCAATAAAGATTTGTAGAACTAAACGTGGGTGCTAAAAATGACTATCATTTAAAAACTTGGATGTGGTTTCTAAGAAATATAACTTAGAGAACATGTTTTATAAGAGTCTTATTTATTCATGTGAAATAAAAGTGTTATCTTGACTTTGACCTTGGTTTATCTAAATAGGAATGAAAATAAAGGAAATCAATGGGAATGAATATGAAACAATTTGAATTTCTTTAAATCACAAAAAAATGTGATAAAGGTGAAAAGGGATACAATGACAAGTAAGTATTATTTTATATCATAATAATGTTGTAAATGTATGTAAATATGCTAACATATTTTATTATGCAAGGTTTATCTACAAAAGAAACAAAAACTAAAGATGAGAATAAGGGATCACAAGTTTGTAACCATTTCTTAACATTATAGAAAAATAACACTGAATTAATTAAAGATGGTGATTTTATGAGGAGATCATGATTATATCCATGGTCTTACACTATAACTCATAACATAGAAACCCAAGAGGGTGCATAAAGTATGTGAAAAAAAAGATAGCAATGGTATTTGTTAGGAAGGCCTAGTCATATCCATGGTCTTACACTATAACTCACAAATGAAAAACTCAAGAAGATTAAAATGCATCAAGGAATAATAAATTTGATATGTGAGCAAAATATATTCATGAGGAATATTGGGTCCTATCTATAGTTTTACAATGAAAATATTAAGAAAGAGAAACCAAAATACCAAGACAATGAACTAAGGTTTGTGGAAAATGAAACTACTACAGAGGGTGAGACCCATGTAGAAATCCTACAAAAAGTTCTAGTAGGATAACATATATAAGGTATGATAAGGAGGGAAGGATCTAAGAAAAGTACTTTTTTAAGAATTATGCATTGGTGGGTTCTTTGAAAATATGGCCTTCATTAGTTTGGAGGTGATAGGTGCTAAGACCAAGAATATCTTTCACTAAATAAAGGCCACATCATTTTTAGCCATATTTTCCTTATTTATCATGGGTATAGTATAATTTAAGGACTATATCACCAATATTTAAAGTGTGTACTTTAACCTTTTTGTTATGTTATTTGGAAAAGCAATCATTTTATTGGTGATTGTGTTTTAGAGCAGCTAAATGGTGTGCATCAAGAAGATCAAGAGCATGAAGGTGAATTTCACGTAATTCCTCATTAGATATGATTTCATGAAGAGATATAATTAAGGATGTAATCTTAGATTATAATGGTAGGATAGACTCAAAACTATAGACAAGTGAGAATGGTGTTGCCCCAATTATAGTGTGTATGATAGTACAATAGGCCCAAAGTATAGGATATAAATGAAGATGCCAATCCATACAAGTTTCATGAAATATCTTTTGAAGTATTTTATTGATAATTTTTTTAGTGGCCTCAACTTGGCCATTGCATTGTGGATGATAGGGTGTGGAAAATTTATGGGATATTTTTAATTTACTACATAATTATTTCATGTAGTTATTTTTGAAATTTTTGCCATTATTAGAAATGATAGTATGGGGAACTCCAAAAAGATAAATGATTTTATTGAGGATGAACTTGGAAATAGTATTTCATATGACATTTAGTAGAGGCATGAATTTTACCCATTTTTTTAAATATTCAGTAGATGTGATGATAAAAATATGCCCGTCCTTTGATTTAGGTAGTTTTCCTATGAGATCTAATCCCTACATGGAGAATGGCCAAGGAGATTCCACAATTTAAAATTTAGCTAGTGGTGAATAGATTAAATCATCATGAATTTGTCAAGGACTACACTTTTTAGTGAATTAAATAGAACCCTTTTCAAGAGTAGGCCAAAAGTATCCCATACATAGGTATTTTTATGTTGTATCATGTTTGCTACAGTGACAATTGTAAATGCCCCCATGTGCTTATTTAAGAAGAGTAGGAACTATTAGCAACCCAAATAGCACCCTACTTGAAGGATAAGATGATTTTTTAGGATCTCCTTCACACCTAGACTAACATTGGAAAGATATGAGGTGTGGGACACTTGTTTTTTAGACCAGACCTCTATTTTTGATGAGGTTAGCTCCTCTAATGTATCACTTATGCTCTTCTTACTAAACTACTATTGATTTTTTGGATGAAAATGGTTAGAGTGATTAATAAAAATGGAAATCCTATTCTAATATTGGTGATACACCTATATTTTTAGTTCATCCACTCTATTTGAGATCCTAAAAATTTGATAAGATAAGTAAATAACTAAATATATAACTCCAAATGACTCTTATGCATTAGTATTTCATATAGAGGTTTTATCAGGTGATCAAATCATGAGGTAAATGATGGAATATTCCCAATTCAAGGCAATAACTAGTCAATTATATCCACTATTATCTCATTCAAATGACATCAAACACTGAACATGACTTCCATAAGTTAGCATACTAGTAATTGGGTGAGATCAAGACCTGATAAAGGAGAAAATACTACCACATATGTAAATCAGCTAACATAAACACACTATTCCATAATATTATAATATGAAAATAATCATTTTATTTATCTCAAAAGGTTAAAAATATAAATCTTGTTAGATTTTAATCATGCCCAAGAGAGGGATCCTAAAAATTGGGTTGAAATCCTAAATATATAGAAGTTAGAAAAGAACTAGCCAAGAGATTGGTGTAGAAGATAGAAGAGGAAGTGTACCAAAAATCATCTCAAGTCCAAATTCAGTTAAAAAATTCTATTAATATTCTTTAAGACATATATTTATGTTTAAAGTCCTTGCATGCTCTTATTTTGGTAACTTTGGCATTGGAATGAGGAGGGTGGTCCCTTTAGACTTGTTGAAGCTCCTTCATGCTAACATGCTACACCATATTTTGATTAAAAATCCACTTTAATTAATTTTAAAGTGTATTTAAATTTCCTTTTTTCATGAAGATCAAGGAATATGCATGGAATGGAAGTTAACTCATGATTAGTTGACTCTCAGTAAAAGGCACTTAAGACTAGTCAACTCCACTAAAGCCCTTTCCTTACATGAAATGGAAATTAAAGACTAATATGTGCATTAAATATTCACTTTAGTATCAGATATAAATCATGATAAGTCCACATGATCTCTTTTGACAACCTTTCAATGCCATTCTCAACTTTGATTATTTGACCAATTAGGCCTATTAGGCCAAATAAGCCTAATAGCCTACTTATTGCATTTGAAGACCATTTGAACCTACATGAAAACCATGAAACCTACATGAAAACCATGAAATCTACAAATAGAATTAAATTTAGTCATGTAAAGACTCCTCATATCACCATATAGGTCCTTTTGATGAATAAAGACCTATAACTTAGTCAAATTAATTAGCTAGGTCAAAACTACCTGAATTTCTTGTAGAGTGGTTATTTTTGATGAGCTGGTAATGGAACTTATATTAATATTTGTAAATATATGATGATTTTATGATGAATAACAAGTTCCAAACTTTGATCTTCATGGATTTAATTTCATGTAAATTGCCTTGTACCTCATCTTTTGTAATTTTTTCTCTCAAAAACATATTTTATTCTAAGATATATATAATTTCATAAAAAAAATACATTTTTTGGTACCATCTCTAAGTTTAATTTATGTTTTAATATGTTTTAGGTTGATCCATGAGGTTTTGATTACAATAAATAAACTTTTCTCAAAACCAGTCATTATGAGGGTTTGGGATGGTTTTGGAGCTAAACCTTCTTAATGATGGTTTATAAAGTAAATAACTCCAAACCCAAACTTATTTCAAATAATATAAATTATACATACCCCCTCAACTTCCCTAATAATATTCGGTTCCCATATAAAAGGTATGGAAAGATACCCACATGAAGAAATTTGCTTATAGGGTTTACAAGCATTCTGGACATGCTTACGCTCTTAGCAATTGTTTATAAATTAAAAACCCTCAACCATCCTCAATTTTTAAAGAATTATAATTTAATATGGGTCCTCAATTAATTCTAATATTATTTTTACAAATTCTTCATGTGGTGAAAGATAAGAGAACTTGATCAGGTGGCTTGAATTGGTGTCTTAGCTTGTAGAATTCAAATTTCTTGCTTGGACTAAAAATAACTCATCCATTACTTATAAATTTTTTAAATAATCATCATTGATATTTAAAAATCTCATTTTATCATTCTCAAGGTTTCATTTTAATGTTTTGGGCTACAAGTTCCTTCATAGTGTTGAAAACCTTCAGACTAACTTCTAGGCTTGATTAGACAAAACAAAGTTTTAGAGTTAAAGGTAACTAAATATTATATGGGGTGATAACACATCATAAAAATTACATTCATACCTATTTCCAACCTATATTTTCATATTTAATGACCAAAATTTCAACCTTGCTCTTTGTTGCCTTTGAGGTTGCCTGTAGACAAGGAATTGACTATGTTAAAACAATGAGGTTGTCCACATTTTAAATGGATTTAAAGATGACAAGGAATATTTATAAATTAATTATGATCATGTGTTAAAAATTTTGGGTCTTAATTATACCTTTATATTCCCAAAAACCTCAAAACTCTCTCAAAAATGCATCTTAATGCTAACTATGTGTAGGCATATTTTAAGCATGACTATGTTTGTATGTTTTACCACCATATCTTGTACTATAACATAGTTAATATGATTTTATTAGGTCATTAAATTCCACCTTAAATTATTCTCATCCTCCATCATTTATCTTTCAACCCTATGCCATCTCTCTCAGACCTTATTTTCTCAAGATCCTCATCATGAGTGTGTGGTGCAGTACTGTAGTTGGTATGTCTAAGGTATATAATTTCTTGAAGATTTATAATGGCCCTTAAAAATTATTTTAAGACTCATATTATCACTTTAAAACCTTTAATGATCTCCTTCATATCATTTTGACTCTTGACTTGCAAGGTTTTGGCTTTTACATAGTCATAGTCCATACAAAAGACTGTATGCTTGTTTTGATGAGATAGCAATGGTTCTTATGTTCTTAAAAAAAGGTTCAAAAGGTGTCAATTTACTCTATAATTGAATATGATATCTTCATAAATTCACTTCCTAACCTATAAGTATCTTGAGTTTATACTTGCCAATAGGTGATTGTGAGAGGATAATGCCACTATTGGTTGTATATGGAGATAGTTGACTTGACTGTGTTTATCCATGTGTTTGAAATACCATATCATTATCCTTCATAAGTTCATGATGATCTTAATCATCATTAATTTCTTGAAACACTATCTTGAATCATGAAACTTCTCCTTTATATAGTTTTATTAGATATTCATCATACTTGGAGATATGTTTTTAGCCTTTTATGGTTGCAGATGGGTTTCTTATAGGGTTTGACTATGTTGAAAACCTTAAATTTCCATCATGATATCTATGACTCCATATATTTTATCATCTTAAAACATTTCCTTGCACCTAAAAACTCCTTTATAGACCATTTTCTCCCAACATTATATACCAGCTTGAATGGAGGCCTTTAGCCTTATGATGGTTGTAAGTTGTTATTTTGAGGTTAAAACCTGCATGTAGCTTGATTTGGTAACCCTCTCTTTAATATTTAACCTCATTTATCATCATTTTTATATAAATATTTCATACCAAGAAGCTCTTGTTCTCTTTTGATTACTTTGCCCTAGTCTTCAAGAGAGTGAAATGATGACTTTGTACTAATAGCCCTTGTATGATTGTAGGTACACATTTTGGGGGGTAAACATGATTGTGTATCATTGTCTTTTATCATCATCATGATGTCTTTACTCATAATTTTCTACTTCATGATTACTTTTTACAATGAATCTCTACCAAACTTGAAGTTCTGTCATAGACTATGAAACTCCATCCTCTTCATCAAGAGGTATGTCTATGTGCTAGTATGGCTAAAAGTGTCTATTTTAAGAGGTGGATGACTATATATTAGTGTTTATATTCTCTCCCTTATTCATATTATTTATCATTACATATCACTTGTTCTCTTGAAGCATTAAACTCCTCTATACACCACAATCCCTTCTTCTTGATCATAAACCTCTCTTTAGGTGCTTGACTGTATCCTAGGCCTGTAGGTGTTGTATGGATTGGAGAAAATTTTGTTATGTTTCGAAAAAACATAAGGTGTCTTAAATACTTATCTGAGATGATGATATCCTTAAAAACCTTAACAACCTTAATAACCTTCTTGAAGGTTTATATCTTTTAGGTCTCTTGATGAGTTCATATTCACCATCATGGTTGTATCCTACTTCAATGTTTGTTGAAGGTTGATTTTCTATTCTTCTAGCCCTATTTGAAGCTTTAACATGTGTCACTCTTTCTCATTTTGAAGTTTTCTAATCATAATGCTTAACCATGCATTTTGGTGATCAATTCAGTCTTTTTAAGCCTAGAAAGGTCCTCAAATAACCAAGTTGGCTTGTCTTCTATTAACACAAGCCTGTAGGGTGTCTTCAAGTGACTCAGACTATAAGCATAAGAGTGTTCTTCATGATATTTTATGACACAAAATGAGTCTTAATATAATTAATAATATTTCATTATTTCTTATCCACATCAGACTATTATGTCATATCAAACCTTCACACTAGGATCATGATCTTTTTCTTTCATATAATGACTATGTTATGATTGTATTATATGGATTTATGACTAATTTTTGACCTTGTGGAGGTCATCTCAAACCATATCATGATCCTTATCCTTCTATTGATAAATCTTGATGAGACCATTTAAGAATGGACCTTTAAGAAGACACCTTCTTAATTTGCTTTGGATTTTGTACTTCATGATAGTGTTGACTGTTGGTGTACTATTATAGGTACATATTCTTGGTTGTAGATGATTATTTCTTAGTTTACATACCTTCTTCTTCATTATCATGATAACCTCTTAATATTATTAGCTCCTTATGATATATATGATAACATGGAGGTGAATGGTAGTGGTAATGATGGGAAATGGAAATGGAAACCATGAATGGAAGGTGCAAAAGAGAATTGAACACAGTGTTTATGGTTGTGTTATGATAGTGAGGATGGAAATGCACAAGATAGAGGTGAAAATGGATACTAGGAGCATACAAATACTAATATTAAGACTCTTATATAATCATGAATATATCCTTAACTTTATGTATCAGTTTGGAGGCCATTATAGGAGGATAACAAGCTAAATTTGAAACTTAGGAATATGTTAGGTACCTTAAACAATATTAGAAAACCTTAAAGTTTGCTAAACATAGGTTTTGATATGCTTGAGATCATATTAATGGTCTTCTTGGACATTAAACCTTATTAAAACTTGATAATATTGATTGGAGGACATGTGAACATGATGGATGCCTCTTCAAACAATGAAAGAAGAAAACTTGACAATCCTTCTCTCTTAAATCATACAAACTCCGTTAGAAGCATGTAGACTATAAAATTACACTGTAGACATATTATTGAGATAAATATTACCCTAATAAGTGTGAAAATGACCTGAATAATACCATGTAACTATGAATCATGTTCCTAAGTAGCTCTAAAAACTTGGTTTTTTTTTGAAATGATGCCCTGGTGAGGAGAAAATGCAAAAAATAGATTGCCTTCATGGATGAAAGACTGGTGTTGAATACCCTAACTTCAAATAAATGGTTCATGAAGGTGAGGAGACCAAATTAATAACCACTTAATACAATAATAATCCCTCTAAATCTAATTTCTTTGACCAAAAATTTAGACCTGGATTCTCTCTTTCATGGCCATACCATCCAAACCAAGAAGGCTCTCACTATGTGCAAAGGAGCAACGTGAGTGTAGGAGACTAGTTTTGGGACTTTTTGGAGTCTAATTACCATGAAATTATTCATGAACATCTTTCATGTCCTCCTCCTCATGTTTTATACCCTACCACATGGAATAGTTCATATAAATCTATACTTTTAAATGAAATGCATGAAAAAACCTTACTTTTTAATTTTATTGAAACTTCAAGACCTCCACCACCAAATTTAGAATATGAGAGAAGTTAAAAAAAAGTCTTTTATCATGTTAACACAAATAAAAATCCATTTTACACACTTTTGGGCCAAGAAATTGGCACATGTGAGCTAGAAAAGGGCCTTTTGATTTAAATTTGCATGAAATCACCTTTTCTTTGTATGAAACTTTATAATTAAGGAAATTACATGTATTTGAATATATTTAAAGGAATTTTGTATAGTTTAATGAATTATTATCTATCCATATATCACCTAATAGAGATTATATTACTCAAGTCTGAATCATACCTAGACTAACATGGGAATGATCTAAGGCCATGGGATGCCTATATCTAGATTAGACCTCTAGATTTTGATGAGGCAAGCTCCTTTGATGTATCACTATTAACTAATTAATAAAATACTAAATATTGGGGTGAAAATAAAAAGGAAGAAACTAAAAATAAAACCTAAGTTACCTTTGGTGATGCACCATAATAGTTGTTTATCCTCTAAATGCTTTGAAACTAAGGCACACATATGGATTAAAAGGAAACTCTTTAGATCAGTCCTACACATCAATTTTTCAAAGGAAGGCTTGAAAGAAGATATGCAGATTGAAGGTATGTGCATCAAGGTCTCTAAAGACACTACAAACAAATAGTCTTTAGTGCATTTTATGTTCTTAGTTCTTCAATTGACCTATTGAGGATGAAATTACAGTAGTAGGTGAGGAAAAGACCTACAAAAGATGATAACTATCACACTTATATGTAAATAAATACACAGTACCACCATAAATTGATCTATAAAAAAAAATCTTTATTGATTTTATGGTGCAAGTTACAATTTTTGTATCTTTCTGTATATCAACTTTCAAGATCCTTAAAATGGTTCTCAATGCCTACATATATAGCCAAAACTAAAGACTCTAGCCAATGTGGCATAAAGGAGACAAGGATTAGTCTTGCTTTAGTTAAATCAAGACTAAAATCCTTTTAAAATATTAAATCAAGTCTTCAAATTTCCTCAAATTCTTCAAACTCATGCATGATCTTCATTTTTGGCATAGAAAGGAAGGTTGTGAGCCCTTATCAAGTTACCAAACCCTTGCATGGAAAATTATGACCATCCTCAATTTTTAACTCAAGCTTAAAGCTAAGTTTGAAATGTTTGAATACCTTTTACTACATGAATATGCATGAGTATTTGCGTAGTCAATAGAGAATTATTTGGTGCTTGATGACTAGTTAACTCTAATTTAGCCTTCCCATGCATGATCTGGTACTTACTAACTAATAGTGCATAAAAATATCCATGTGAAGAACAAATGAACAATGTGGAAAATCCACTTGAACTCTAAAATAGACACTTCAATGCCAAATTATAACTTGATCTATTATAAGGACAAAGCTTTCATATGCATAGAACTGATAGATCTATGACTATCTACTTTAAGTAGTTGTAAGCACCTGTATGTAGAGGAAATGACCATGTCAATTATTAGGACATTTCTCCAAGATCACACATTTTCCCCTACCTCAAAATCTAATCATACGTCTTGCTTATAGATGGTATTTGGTTGAGCTTTAATGGTGATGGGTAAACATGTAGAGCTTGCTTCATGTTTGACCCAAGTCACTTTTACTTTCCATTTGCTTTCAAATTTTAATTTTCATCACTGATCTTGATCTAGGCCTCCCAAACTATTCCATGTGTTATCTCTTTTTTTTCTCTATAAGATCTTGATATCAATATTTTGACTCATTGACCTCATGCACAGCATAGATATTCTTCTTTATGAATGAATATGATTCATTGACCCTCTATTAGTCTAACATAGTTGAGACACTTGGTAGATTCTCACTTGGCTTCGACATTCATTGAATTTTTGACTCATTTCTCACCATTAGATATCTATGTATGAATGCACATACACCATTAATCTACTTATACCCACTAACATCTATCATTCAACCTTCACCATTGGATCTCCACTTAGGTGCCTGATATCTTAACACTTGTCATCAATATGTTCATGCTGAATTTTTGACTTGATACCCACCATTGATCTTAGATGTATGATCAAACACTCATCATTAGATCTTTGGGACACACTGACACTATATATTACCCACTCACTATTAGATCTAATCTAAGTTCCCAAGATTTGGACACTTTTTAGTTTCATGATAAACCTTAGGTAATTTTAATTCAAATGGTTAGTTCCCATGACTTAAGTTTGATGTCCCTATGCATGTCTCATTCTACAGGTTTAATTTTAAATGCTTGTAGCTTGAGATAAAGGGTTCATCAAGGCCCTAAATTTGTAGGGGGTGATCTTGTGACAAATTACATTATATTCATGTAATATTTTGTATTTGGTTGATTCCATAGGTGTATTTATTAAATTCATAATTGAGTTGATTGATTCATCCTTGCCTGATGTGTATATGATGGTCTAGCTTCTCAAGGCCTATTTTAGTCATTTTTTTATTAAATAAGGACACAATGTGGCATATAAAATCAAGTTAAGCAAATGGTTATCAAATCTTTGAATGATATGGGTTAAAATTTTTCTTGTGAGGCCAAAATGTTAACATTTTTGATGAATCATAGGGGTTAACTAGCCTGTTGGTCAAGGAAAAGTAGAAACTCTGGTAAAAATAGGCCTGAAATATATACAAAAATTGGGAAAACTTGTATACATAATATACAAATTGACACAAATTAAAATATTTGCACTTGTACACTTAGAGGAAACAACCACAATACACTGAAAGAGAACAATAACTACTAAAAGCATGTGCACATGTGCACTTAGAAGAAAGAAAATATGACTATGTATGAGGGAGTGACTCTCCTAATAGCAGTACTTAAGGAAACTTCCATTTATATGAATGGTAAGTTCCTCTCTACTCAATTTGGATAATTAAAAATCATTTTTTTCCTTACAATAAGTGATAATATAAGGTCCATTCTAAATACTATCAAATTTGGAGTGCTTACCTGGCTTTGCACACTCTTCATCCCATTTGATTATTATGTCTCCTTGTTGGAATTTCTTTGATGAATCTCTTTTTTCAAATATTTTATTGACTTGATGATGTTTAACCTTATTATATGCATGGAATCATCTCTTATCTCTTCCAATTTTCTCAGTTCATTCATCCTAACCTCCCTTGCATCACTTTCTGGAAAATTTAGCTAATGTGTAAGCTCTAAAGTTGGAAGATATAATGAGATAGGAAGCCTTGATTATATTCCATAAGCTAATATATAATTTGAATGACCAATTTAATTCTTATGTGTGATCCTATTAGCCCATAAATTAGTCTTCAACTTTGTAAGCCAAGATCTCTAATTATCTTCTAATGTTCTTTTGATAATCCAAATCAGGTTATTGTTAGTGGACTTAGCTAGTCCATTGCCCTATGGATAATAATTTGATGAATATTTTATATAAATTTATTACTCAATATAACATTCACATACCTTATCACTATTGAATTCTAAAGCATTATTTGATATTATAGTGGTAGGTACTCCAAAGCAAGTGACTAGACTTTCATAGAACTCAAGTACAAAGTTCTCATTTACCTCTTTTAAAGGAAATACTTCCACCCACCTAGTGAAATAATATATAAATTTTAATTCCCACTTATGAACATCACTAGATGGAGGATGTATCATGCCAATGAAGTCTAAACCCCACTACATGAAAGGCTACTCAACCTAAATAGGCCTCAGTGGCATAGTAGATAGTCTATATTTCCCTGCAAACATTTCACACTTTACACACTTCCTAACCCATGTATTTGCATCCATAAATAAATTATTCAAAAATTAACCATCTTGAAAGATTTTTTTATCTATGGTCTTGGCTACAAAATGGCCTCCAGAAGGACTGTCATGATATTGCTCAAAATGTTTGTCAAATTGATTAGTTTCAACACGCCTTAAAAGCATACCTCCAATGTCATTTTTAAAAATAACTCCATCGATTAGAATATATTTTATTAATTTCAACCTAAAAATTATTATCTTTGATTCATCTAAGCCCATTGGACATTCTCCTATTTGAAGGAATTTAGCAATGTCTTATGTCCAACTCGATGGAGAAGTAGTTTCAACTTCCTATTCAGTGTCTTGAAGTGTCAAAACCATCTCTTTTTATTATTTCACATATTATGAAATATTTTCACACATTTTTTACCTTTACTTCAATATCATATTCCATGCACTTAGTGACCAATCCATCTCTCTTTTCACTTAAGTCTCTGTTGAGGATGAAATTTTTCACACTAGGATGAGCTACCATTAGTATGATATTGTTATTTGAAACCAAATGTCTAAATTTTTTCAAACCTATTATAACATCAAGAAAATTATTTTCAAAAAAATAATACCTTTCATTATAGTCTTCCAAAGCTTGACTAAAAAAATCAATGGTTTGCTCCAAACCTTCACTAATCTATTGCATAGGCATGGCTAAAATTGTACTAAATGTATAAAAATAATAAATAAATAAATATTTAATAAAATATAGATGAATAAAATTAGGATCTTGGTTGATTGATTTTTTATGGATTCAAAACTTATCTTGCCCTCTTTACTCCAATTGAATTCTTTATGTTTCTTCAGCATTTGAGTGAGTGGCCTCACTAGTTCTAAAATCCAAGAATAAATCTTCTGATGAAATTGATCTTGCCTAGAAGATTTTAAATCCTTTCTTATTTTTTCATAATGATAGAACAAGGATTGATTCTATTCTCTTTGGATCAACACAGAGACCATATTTGGACACTACATGACCAAGAAGTCTCCCCTCATACACTGAAAAGATGCACTTCTTTAGGTTCAATGAAACTCCAAATTATCTATATCTATCAAAAATAACTCTCAAGTATGTTATATGATCATTAGTATCATTTTAAAATATAGTATTGTAATCAAGATAAACTAAGACCATTTCACTTAAAATACCATAAAATGCAACATCCATTACCCTTTGGAAAGTGGCTCCAACATTACAGATCCCAAAAGAATCTTTTGGTAGGTATAAGTACCCCATTTGGTTGTGAAAGTTATTTTATACTAATCTTTCTCTTTCACCAATATCTAGTTGTAACTTGAGTACCCATCTAGTAAGGAGAAGCTTTGTGAACTGATACTCTTTACAATATTTGATTCATAGAAAGAAGAGGATAGTGGTCTTTCAATGACACTTTGTTCAAATATTTGAAATCCACACATAGTCTTATCTCTCCATACTTCTTTCTCACTAGTACAAGGTTTTCTACCAATGTTGAGTCCTTGATAGTAAATATTATCTTGACTCAATCATCTTGGTAATTTCCTTTCTCATAAGGATTTCAACCTTGGGATTGATTGGTCTTTGCTTTTGTCTTATCAGCTTTACATCATGTTTAAGCTTAATAGTATGTTGTGCTAACTTGGGATCATGAACCTTCAAATCATGATATTCCAAATCATAAACATCCATTAATTCCTTACATAATGAAATTAAATCCTCTCTCTCAGTATCAATTTTCACTTTACCCCACTTTAGTTACTTACCTTCAGCTATGTGAACTTGCTCATAATGTTCTTCCTTGGAAGAGATGCTTCCCTTGCCCTTCCTTAGTTGATCATATTCATTGAAAATGATTTCCAAATTTACTAAACCTTTAGGCATCTTTTTTTATCTCAATTTCACAATCTGATATTCATATTGGTGTTATAATTTATTTTAATTCTTTGAGCAAAATTTTACCTCATTTATTGGAAATAGTCTATCTATTTGTCACTATCAAAGACTTTACAACTTACCGAATTATTTTTAACTAAAGGCCTACATAAAAATTTGATTTGGGTCTGATATTTATTGTCCTTGAGCTGATCCATTATATCACATTGTGCTCTTATGGCTGCAAGTCTATCTGCATGTTGATTGGTTCCTCTAGGAATGGAGTGGATATCAAATGCTAGGAAATATTCCATGAGGTCCCAAAATATACGTTTTTAGGCCTTTAGGAAAGTGTTATTTATTTAAATTAAACCTCTAATGTGTTACACTAACAACTCACTATCACCTTTCACCTATAGAATCTTAATACCTCTCTTTCTAGCCCACTGAAGGCCATGAGTAAGAGTGTCATACTCTATTGTATTTGATGTACAACTAAACTAAAATCTAACTGAAAAATAATACCTTTGATTTTGAGGTGAAACCAACATCACACCATCCCCATTCCAATTATTTGATCTAGATCCATCAAAGAACATATTCCACAACCCCTCTTGATCTTGATTTGAGCTAGTGAGACTAGGTAATGAGTCACCTTCCTCATTTATGCAATAGACATAAAACCTAGCTTCTTTAATACCTTTGTATGGGTTATACCCATGGTTATCAGCATCCCACTCATCCAAGAGTAGATCTGGTATGCCTTCATGTGGTTTAGAAGGTTCTTGATCAATAGTATCCTCGGCTTCTTCTAAAATACTACAATTCATATTAGACATATTTGGCATATATGGTTCAAGGTGAAATATATAAATAGGATCTAATATTATAGTGAGTTTTGTTATATATCTAGTTTTAAAAACCATATATGACCAATATGAAGAAAGGTAACCTTCTATCTTAGTAGTGAAATCCCTAGATAGGCATAGTGCAAAGTATGGAGGTAAATCAACAATAACTAAATTCTATGAAATGGTGAAATTTGCACAAGATGCAAATAAAATTTTAAGATCTTTGAGGATTCCCATAGTCTTAGTAAGAGAATCATCTAATTGTAACACTTATTTTTAATGAGGTTCATAATTGAGTCCCAGTTTGTCAGTGATAGATTTAGGCATGATAGAATTACTCAATCCATTATCAATCATACAATTATGGATAAGATAATATCATATGACAACTAAAAGATAGAATGGAGGAGGCTTAGTCACCTTAGGAGATTAAGGCTAAACAATTGAATTAGATTTGGTTATAACATCACTTACTCTTTCCTTTTGAGGTGATCTATCAGAGATATTGAGCTTTGAAATCTCCTCTTGTAAATACTCCTTTTGTCCTAAGATTACTAGTGTATCCCACATTGAAATTAATACTAAATTTTTCTTCATATGATCCATAATAATGAGTGGAGAAGTGGCTATCCTTGGCTATAATTTAGGAGCAAAAGGGGATCCTAAATGTTGTGTGAACTGAAGAATATAAATCCCTTTGACATTCTACCCCTTTGGATCTTAAACCTACTAATTTTATGTCTTATGAGGCTGCTCATGAGTGGTGGTCTATTGTGGTGGCTGATAAGGGAGAGAGGCTACCTTATTAGGACTTGAACATTCACTAACTACCCTTTTCTTGGATCTAGTATAGGTTGTAACTAAATTATTAACATTAAACAAGTTTTGAATTTGATTTATATCCATATACTAAAAATAATTCTTTACTTCCTAGAAGTCCACAAATTTGGTTTCAGTAGGTACTTTACCACTACCTTCTCCTTATTTATTTGGCACTTCTACTTGAGTGAATGAAAGAATGTTTCCATGTGTTAGAGAGGCTTTCTTATTCTGAGAAGGTGGTTGGTTTTCATGTGAAGGATTAACTAAACTCTGTTGCATATAAGAATGATATGAGCTCTCCCTAGTTGGATCCAATACCATATTATTTGCTTGATCCCATTAATTATTCCATTGTCCTTATTAAGCATAATTACTTTGACTTGGCACTATAGCTCTAGAATTTCTTGGAACATTGGGATTGCATTGTCTTGACTAAAAATTCTTCCCTTATCCTTATTAATTGGAATGATAGGGTGGCTTGTTATACTAATAATTTTGATTAGTATTTTGATATGGATTGTATGGTGGAGATTGTTGTCTTTCCATTACAACAAACTTGTTGTTATGAGTCTTGAGAAGAATATTTATCTTCCCCAATCTATCGATTTGATCACCTTCTATTTGATAAAACTTTATTGAATATGAAAGTGGAACAATAGTCAAGGTAGGAGGGTGGATATATGGAAAGAGACGCATTGGTGGCCTTGGAGACAACTTGCCTACTTGTATAAGGTAATTATCAACCTTGATTGTAACTTCAAAAGACTCAGGTAGAGTGTTCCCTCCTATGGATTGAATCATCATAGCTACATCTGAATTGAGAGCCTTTAGATAGTATAAAAAAGCATAGTTGGGTGTAGGCTTGATTATTGCAGGAATTATATTCTAAGTCTTCTAGAATCTATAATTGAATTCCACCATGATATCATGATTAAATCTCTTGATTGTTGTAAGTTGATCCAATAGTGAAAGATGATCATTTTTGTCTTCAAAGTGCTTGCACATGACCTCTCCAAATTCATCCCATTTATTGATTTATGTAAGAACCAATCCTATGTACCACTAAAGTGATTTCCCTTTGAAATAAGTTGCTAACAACCTCATTTCTATATTTTCTTGAGTCACTTGATGCATTTAAAAAAGGTTAAAAATATATACAATATGTGTATATACATAATATTTTCAACTTTTATCAAATACTGATGCTTTACATCTTATAGGAACCCATCGAGACTTAATATCTTTGAGTGCATGCCTTAAAGGGTGCACCAAGAAAGGGGTGGGTATACATTTGGTGATTCACAAGATTTTTATCCCTTATTTCCACATTATTTCCAATCCAAATATATCCTAAAACCATTCCCTAAGCTATTACTCCTCCCTTGTACACTCCAATCTTTTTTGTCTTTCCATCATTTTTCTCACATTGATCCCCTTTCACCAATTGACTATACTAGGTCAATTGGATCAACCCAGTATAGTTTTCAGCCTTTGATTAATGTATAGGGTCGACTAGATTGACCTTGTACTATTTTTTGGTATTTTCAATTAAGATCTTTGTTAGCCCTTCGACCAACCTATCTCAAGACCTAGTGATTTATCTCTTAAAAATATATAGGGTCAACTGGATCAACCTATATAGCCAACATATTTAGAAGGATTTAGGTAGAGATCCACCTATAAATACAAGATAATTTCATCATTATTTCAATAATAAATCAAGATTATTATTCAATCATACTTCTTTACAATTTGCTCTTCCACCATTCTACTTGAGGAGTCTTAGCTCAGGGTTTCTACTTAGAGAATCTAGTCTTGTGGATAAATCTTGGATGCTTTGGCATTTCTTAGTGATCCTTACAAAACATAAAAACCTCTTTTTAAGCCCCTTTGGCTAAATGAGAGATTGAGTCTCTATGGGTTCACATTCAAGTAAGTATATTCTAACTTTGTTCTCCTCTCTTTAGTAAATAAAAGTAGCATAAGTATTGGCTCAAAAAATATTACTCTTCATATTCCATATATTAGTGTCTCAATCATACTTATCTTAAATGATATTCTCTTATACATGTTTTGATTTCTTTTCTAACCCCTCATATTGTGCCACAATCTTTGGTGTGCACTAGATTAGATTTACTTTCTTGTTATTAGATATAAAGTGAACATTAAACCTAGGACTCTTTTAGGGTTGTTGAATTATTGTGTTAGACTATAGGCTTTGGAACCCTTCTTAACATGGTGTATTATGACAAGTGGTCCCATAATAAATTCTAGTGGATCCCCATATTGGTCATGCTCCCACTTAATAAATGTATTCCCAATTAGAAGTATAGGTATGTTCTATCTTCTTCGAGCCAGGATTGATTTATACACATGATGCATTTTTTATTGCATACATTCTAGTAAACCCAATGTGAGCTAACCCTTACGAGACTCTTTCACCTTGTTTTACTTTTTTCCATTCTTTTTTATTATTATTTTTATCATATATTTTCTATATTAGGTTGACTACATCAACCCAGCTTTAACTTCTATGTGCAAGTTTTCAAGTATATGCTACTGGATTGACCCTGTTAACCCAATACAACTTTACAGCTTTTCAAACATCTAGTCCAAACTACTAGGTCAACCTAGTTGACCCAGTTGACCCTATATATTTTTAGGCACTCATCACTAGGTTTCTGTAAAGCTTGGTCAACCGAGTCAACTCTATATAGTTTTTTGCTTTCCCTGTATGTCCAACTTAGTTCTCTATCTACCTAACTTCATTATTTATCTCTTTCTATTATTTTTCTTACTTAACATCCTTTTTTACCTCAAGCATCATATCCCCTATCAAAATCTTCTTGGACAACTTGAATACATTTATACACTATATGGGGTGCTCTTTTATTCTTATCTTTTCTTCCTCTTTTTAGCTTATGGGGCATCTTGTGATGCCCATCCACACATTACTCTAGCCTTTAGGTCATATTGTGATACCCACCCACATGTCATTTTAGACTCTAGGTCATCTTGAGATGCCCATACCTACATCCACTTACCCTTTGGGGTATCTTGTGATGTCCACCCTTATTCTCCATTACATACCACCAAACTAATTCAACTTCAAAAAAACCTATCGAGACACATAATATTTTCTTTCACATGCTCATCAATGATATAACCATTAATTTAGGATCCTTCCTTTCTTTTCATGCTTTTTATCTACATATATCTAGCACTTTTTTTAGTTTAATTACATGGGTCTTTCCCTCTGTAACAAGTTCCTTCCTTTCACAAACCTTTAGTCTTCCCTTTTGGTCTTTTGGTTTATTGATGTACCATAGTCTTATTTATTTTATTGACACCCCTTGGGTTTTTATTTTGTGAGTGTATTCATAATACCATGGATAGGACTCGATACTCCTCACAAAACTACCATCTTTTTGTTTACCTCACTTTATCTTTCACTTGCGTGTTATCACCATCATAGGTTTCTCTTTTATGAATTTGTAGTGTAAGACCATGGATAAGACCCAACCCTCCTCATAAAATCACCATCTTTTCATATTTTTATACTCTTCTTCTTAAACTTTGGCTTTTTATTCTTTTGATAAATGGAATTTGTGCAAACAATCTATGTTAACATGTTTTCCTCCATTTCCCTCATTCTTATGATAAGGAATCACACTTCACTATCATTATATCTCTTTTTTTCCCTTTGTCCCATTTTTGTGTCACTCCTCTTTATTTCCACTTTATTTCACTCTACATTGGATAAAACAAGGTCAAAGTCAAGATGGCACTTTTATTTTACCTATATTTTCAAGATTCTTAGACCCCATGTTCTTTGAAGTTTCTCTCTCTTAGTAACCAATCCCCAAGTTTTTAAATTAAAGTCATATTTAGCACCCATGTTTGGTTTTCCAAATCCATATGGAGGAGGAATATAAAAATCCATCAATAAAGTTAAAATCCAAGTCATTTGAATTAAAAGGTAATGATATCTAAAAGGAAACATACAAATCTCAAAAGTCAAATCACACCAAAAGATGTGATTACAAGCACATCTCTTATCTCTAATTAAATCTCAAACTCCATAGTTGTCCTCACATAGATCCAAGGTCCATTAGGGTGTGGTAGGCCAATATATTAGTATAGGGGAATAAAAAACTCTATGGTGCTACCTACTTTCTCATGTAAGTACTCAATCTTCATAGTAGATTGATGACTTTGTAAGGGGTCCTGAGGAATAGGGAACATGTTGTGGGAAGGTAGGTCCATTTTAATTTTACTTCATATAGCCTTCATAGGATTATCTAAATACTTCATTTTTTGACCTAATACTTGTGTAGCTAATGGAAGTTCTACAATGTCCTTAAGGTCAAAAGTCATCTTGTTTTGACAAACCTAATTTGAGTATCTTAACTTTGATAAAGAATTCCTCTACCTTGGTTTTTCCTTCATTCTCACATCCATATATTTAATTTCCCCCATTCATAGACAAATTTTGATTCCAAATCTATTTTCCCTTCTTTAATTACTCCTGCTTCATCTCTTAAAAACATGACTTTGCCTTTCTTACTTAAGGATAGTTTCTTTGAGTTTTTTAGCCTTTATTAGCCTTGGCTTTATGGTTACCTAATTCACTCTTATTATTTGAATTGGTAATTTGGTCTAATATAGCACTTATCACCCTAGATTTCTAAATTTCTCAAGTACGTCATGTCCTCATAGCACTAGGCATCTAAGTTTTTCTTATGTTTTTTATTTTTACTTTTTAGTTTTGTATTCTTGGGTTTGTAAAAATGATTATCTATTACCTACACAATCAAAACTAAAAACATATTATAAAACCATCCAGTGATAAAGGTAATTCAAGGTATGCATCACATTTACTTTTAATTATTTTTTCTTTAAAATAATATGATTTTTTTCAACATTAACATTATGTGTCCTTATGTTCTTTCTCAAAGCACCATCCCCTATTGTACATTAGTGACATATGATGAGATTAAATTATGGAATATGTATACACATAATATTTTCAACTTTTATCAAATACTGACACTTTACATCTTTTAGGAACCCATCAAGACTCAATCTCTCTGAGTGCACACCTTAAAGGTTGCACCAAGAAAGGGGTTGTCAAACCTTTGGTGCTTCACAGGATCATTATCCCTTATTACCACATTATTACCAATCAAACCATCTCCTAAAACCATTCCCGAAGCTATTATTCCTCCCTTGCACACTCTTCTAGTCTTTTTCCTCTTTCTATCCATCTTTTCCTCACCTTGATCCCCTTTCACTAGTTGATTATACTAGGTCAACTGGGTCGACCCTGTATAATATTCAACCTTTGATTAATGTGCAAGGTCAAATAGGTCAACCTTGTACTTTTTTTTGGTGTTTTCACTTGAGAGATTTTTTAGCCCTTTAACCAACCTAGCTCGGGACCTAGTGATTTATCTCCTAAAAACATACAAGGTCGATTGGGTCAACCCTATAGAACTAACATATTTAGAATGATTTAGGGTGATATCTACCTATAAATACAATATCAATTCATCATTATTTCAATTTGAAATCAATAGTTATTATTTGCTCATGTTTCTTTACAATCTT
Source organism: Torreya grandis (assembly GCA_037957365.1). NCBI lineage: Eukaryota > Viridiplantae > Streptophyta > Pinopsida > Cupressales > Taxaceae > Torreya > Torreya grandis. Next base: position 238,368 of record JARHVA010003491.1, read on the forward strand.
CTCTTCCACCATTCTACTTGAGGAGTCTTAGGTTAGGGTTTCTACTTGGAGAATATAGTCTTTTGGATAAGTCTTGGATACTTGGCCTTTCTTAGTGATCCTTAAAAACCATAAAAAACTCTTGTAAAACCCTTTTTTCCATGTGAGATATTGAGTCTCAAAGGGTTCACATTCAAGTAAGTATATTCTAACTTTGTTCTCCTCTCTTTAGTAGATAGAAGTAGCATAAGTATTGGCTCAAATAATATTACTCTTCATATTTCATGTATTAGGGTCTTATTCATACTTAGCTTAATTGAGATTATCTTATACCTAATTTTATTACTTTAATCACCCCTCATATTGTGCTACAAGATTTGGTGTGTACTAGATTAGATTTTCTTTCTTGTTATTAGATATAGAGTGAACATTAAACCTAGGACCCTTTTAGGGTTGTTACATGATTGTGTTAGATTGTAGGCTTTGGAAACATTCCTATCATGGTCTATTATGATAATTAATCCCCTAATTATGTCTAATAGATCCCCATATTAGTCATGATGTTGATTAACAAATGTATTCCCAATTGGAAGTGTAGGTATGTTCTATCTTCTTCAAGCTAGGATTGATTTATAGACATGATGATTTTTGATTGCATACAATATATTCTATAAGAGTAACTGGGTTTTCTCCTATAAAATAAGGAAGATCCTTTATATCAAAAGCTATAATATCTTCCCAATGAGTAAGATTTAGAGGACTAACACCATTGAATGGCATAAAGGCTTCTCTTTTGGGAACAACATTCTGAGGTATGAGATTTATAACAATGTTTTAGATTAAGGTAAAAATAGGTTTTGAAGGGACCCCAAAACCCTGAAACAAAGATAGAAAGATGAAGCATTTATGACCATAGGCAAAACCTAAAACCTACTTCAAAGAAGTATCATAATTAGGTTTTATATGGACCTGAAATAACCGAAAAGACCACAAGTCATAACCCAAGTTTTACATTGTCCTGGCTACTCCATAGTCAAAAGATTACAAAAAACTAGGAAACAAGACCAGATAACACAACCAACTAAAAGAACCAGGCTATTCTTCCAGTTCCAAAATCATCTTCACTGCTTCCTTACCTTTCATAGTAGTGTCCTAAATGGCAATAGCTGCCGACATGGCTCCCTCTTGTATTCCTTTCTTTCTTGAGCTCTGTCTAGTCCTCTTGCTAGGCCCCTCCAGGGATTTGATTTCCTCATTTGCTCTTTTTCCAATGTTAGTAGCTGTAGCACATATGTTAGATGTAACTTTCTCCATCTTCATTCTGCTTTCCTTGATGATTTCCCTTAGGTTTTTCTCATAGTCTTTGAGTTTGATGGGTATGTCTCTCATCTGTTTTTCCATGTTATTGATTTTGTTCCAAACTGCCTTCTGGTTATCTTCCATTATTTCCATTTTCCTTTTGAGTTCCATTATCTCCTTATACATCCATGAATCGAGTTGGAGGATAGCATCTGCTTTGCAATTAACCCATCTCATTGGTGTGTGCCTTCCATCATTCTACCTTTTATCACTCCACTCTTCTGTGTTCTTATTAGGACTGTTTCCTCCTTCTTCAATGTGATCCTCTCTTCCCCTTCGATTATGCTCCTTAGTTTCAGCTTGAGCTCCCAAATCCATTTCTTGGTTGTCAGCCTGTACTATATTTTCCCTCTCATTTATAGAAATAGGGTCCTCAATAGGATCATCCAAGACTTTATCATCCTCAAACACTTGCTGGTTTTCCTCAGAGTAATGTTCACTATTTTCAGTCTTCTCCTCTATATTTACTCCTTCTTTCTCATTTTTCTCTTGAACTTTTTCTTCCTCACTGGAACTTGATTTCCTACTTTCTGTTCCTCCCTCTTCCTCCAAACTCTCCTCCCCAGAATTATTAGTACTCTCCCACTCTGTATCCTCGTCAACATTCTAATTCTTGACACTGGGGGCTTGATTTTATCTTTTTCTTTCCCTTTTATAGTTTCACTCTTGTTACTCCATGAATCCTTATTTTTCCCCAAATAAGGGTTCATAACAATGGCCTTGTTCTTACAATAGCCTTCAATTATTAGAATTAATCCTTCATGCAGAATAGGACACGTTTCCTTCTTCCTATGAGCGAATAAACTTTAGATCAAAGAAAAATGCAGATAAAAGGGAAAGGAAATTCTTACTTTGTGTCTGAAATGATTTAGGAATACAAAGTGAAATTTGTGGACTCTCTTGCTTCTTCCATTGAGTATAAAATACTCCCAAATACAGCATAAGACATCCCTCCAAATGCCCTTAATCTGCTCCAGTTCAAAGAAATACCTGTACTTTTCCAACTGCTGCTCCTCAATGTCTGTCTTAGGGAATTTGCAAAAGGCCTCATTTGAAATGCTAGTCTGCTTGGAGAATTTTATTCCTTTTATAGGCAGCCACGTGACCTCTACTATAAATTCCTCTATTAGATTCACTGTGATGCCATGCAGAGTGACCCTATCAAACTACTTCTTTCTCTTTTATAGAGTATCTTATGACAACTCTTAGGGGCATGAAAATTATGAAAATATAAAAATGATTCATTTTATGTGAATAAGTGGTCCCACTAGGTGTGTTATAACTATTATCTATCCATATAGCACCCAATAGATATCATATTTCTCAAGTCTAACTCATCCCTGGACTAACATGGGAATGGTCTAAGATTATGGGATGCATATATCTAAATAAAACCTCCATATTTTGATGAGGCTATCTCCTTTAATGTATCATTTGTCACTACTTACTAAACTACTAATTGTTAGGGTGAAAAGGGAAAGGAAGAAACTAAAAATGAAACCTACTTTACCTTTGGTTATTCACCTAATTAGTTGTTTATCCTCTAAAATATTTAAAACTAAGGCACACATATATATCAAAAGGAAACTCTTCAAACTAGTCCTAACCATTAGTGTTTCTAAGGAAGGCTTGAAAGAATATTTGCATATTAAAGGTCAATGTTTGTTTGGACAATATTGGCTTGAACAAGAGTATTTTGTGTAATAATAAGGAAAATAAAAGGTGTAATATTTGGATTTGATTGAGAAGCTTTCCTCTTCTTTGTTGATTAGAAGGGTAACTCAGTACAAACTACTTCTTTCTCTTTTATAGAGCATCTTATGACAACTCTTAGGGGCATGAAAATTATGAAAATATAAAAATGATTCATTTTATGTGAATAAGTGGTCCCACTAGGTGTGTTAGAACTATTATCTATCCATATAGCACCCAATAGATATCATATTTCTCAAGTCTAACTCATCCCTGGACTAACATGGGAATGATCTAAGATTATGGGATGCATATATCTAAATCAGACCTCCATATTTTGATGAGGCTATCTCCTTTAATGTATCATTTTTCACTACTTACTAAACTACTAATTGTTAGGGTGAAAAGGGAAAGGAAGAAACTAAAAAAGAAACCTACTTTACCTTTGGTTATTCACCTAAATAGTTGTTTATCCTCTAAAATCTTTAAAACTAAGGAACACATATATATCAAAAGGAAACTCTTCAAACCAGTCCTAACTATCAGTGTTTCTAAGGAAGGCCTGAAAAAAGATTTGCATATTAAAGGTATGTACATGAAGGTCTCCAAATACACTGCATACAAATAATATTTAGTGTAATTTATATTCTTAGCTCTTCAATTGACCTATTGAGGATGAAATTATAATATTAGGTGAGGAAAGGACCTACAAAAGATGACAACTATCATAATTGTATGCAAATACACAATCAACAATACACACTACCACCATAGACTAATTTACAAACAAAACTCTTTATTGATTTTATCGTGTAAGTTATAATTTTTTTATTTTTCCATATATCATCTTCTAGGATCCTTAAAATGGTTCTCAGAGCCTACAAATATATTAAAAAATAAAGACTCTAGCCAATGTGGCGTAGAGGAGATAAGGATTAGTCTTGCTTTAGTTAACTCAAGACCAAAATCCTTTTACAATATAAAATAAAGTCTTCAAATATCCTCAATGTCTTTAAACTCATGCATGATATTCAATTTTGGCATAGAAAGGAAGGTTATTATCCCTTATCGAGTTGGCAAACCCTTGCATGAAAAACTATGCCCATCCTTGATTGTTAACTCAATCTTAAAGCTAATTTTGAAGTGCTTGAATTCCTTTTACTCCATGAATATTCATGAGAATAATTACATATTCAAATAAGAATGATTTGTCACTTGATGATTGGTTAACTCCATTTTAGCCATCTTATGCATGATCTAGTACTTAATGATTGATATTGCATGAAAATATTCATGTGAATAGTAGATGAACATCTTGAAAACTCTACTTAAACTCTAAGATAGACACTTAAACACCAAATTTAAACTTGATTTATTATAAGGATAAAGTCTTCATATCCATGGACCTAACAAAGCTATGATTATCTATATTAGGTGGTTTCAAGTAACTATGTATATAAGAAATGACCATGTCAACTGTTAAGACGTTTCTCTAAGATCACACATCTACCCCTACCTCAAAGTCTAAGCATAGGTATTCTTGATAGATGGTATTTGGTCAAGATTTAATGTCAATAGGTAAACCTATAGAGCTTACTTCCTATTTGACCTGAGTTTCTTTTATTTTCCATTAGCTTTCAACTTTTAATTATGACCATCAATCTTGATTTGGGCCTCTCAAACTATGGCATGTGTCAGCTCTTCATTTATTCTACAAGATCTTGTTGTCATTCTTTTGACTCCTTGACCTCATGCACACCATAGATATAATTTTGTATAAATGAACATGATTCATTGATCTTATGTTAGTCTAACATGGTTGAGACACTTGAAAACTTCTCATTTGGCTTCAAGATTTGTTGACTTTTTGACTCATCAATCATTGTTAAATCTCTATGTATGAGTGCACATAAATCATTGCTCTACTTAGACCCACTAGAATATATCAATTTATTCTCATCATTGGATCTCTACTCAGGTACCCAAGATCTTAACACTTGTCATCAATGCATTCATGCTAACTTTTTGATTTGGTGTTCACCATTTATCTTAAATGTATGATCAAATGTTCATTGTTAGATCTTTGGGACCTATTAACACTACACATTACCTACTCACCATTAGATTTGAACCAAGCTACCAATGTTTGGACACTTTTTACCTCTACAGTAAACCTTGAGTCATTTTAATTTAAATGGTTAGTACTTGTGACTTAAGTTTGGCATCCCCACACATGTCTCATTTTATAGGATCAACTTTAAATGCCTATAACTTGAGATAGAAGGTTCATCGAGGCACCAAATTTGTAGGGGTGATCTTGGGACAAAGTACATCATGCTCATGTAATATTTTGGATTTGGTTCATTCCATAGGTGTATTTATTAAATGCATAACTAAGCTAATCTATTCATCCTTATCTGACATGTATATGATGGTCTGGCTTCTCAATGCTTGTATTGGTAATTTTTTCTTTAAATAAGGACACTATGGGACATATAAAATCAAGATAATTTAATTCTCATCAAATATTTGAATGATAGGGGTTAAAATTTGACTTGTGAGGTTAAAATGTTAACATGACATTTTAAAATTCAAATTAATCATTAAATGACCAAGGCTTAACTCTTTTAGGCCAAAATGCATAATTTAGACCACCTATAGAGGCTATTATTAGTATCCTTAAAAAAAATTGGATTATAGGGGGTGGCATTTGTCCTTGATAGGCCAAATTTCCAACATTTTTGGTGACTCATAGGGTTGACTAGCCTACTGGTCAAAGAAATCATTAAATCCAAACATGACAATGGCAATTTGAAGCAAGACTACATGACTTGATGACTCTCATGAACATCCAACATACTCTTTGGTCTTAGATAAAAATATTTTGATTGTAACAACAACAATATTGAAATAAAATAATAACTAAACTAAGAATCAAGGATAACTAACCTAAGGAAATAAGAAAACAAGACAAATATAATAGAAAGAAATCATACTACTACTTGTGTTATTCACTTATCAAAATATGACAAACCTAAAACAACCAGTCTAAACTCAAAATATTCCTTTAGGATCAAATGGAAGGATATTTTTCAACCATGGAACTTTGAATCATGTTTTCCATCTATTGGTAGTGTCTTCTTACAAATAAGAGCACTTGTATGTTCATGTCTTCTTGATGATGCAACTGAGCCTTCTACCTCCATTCTCAGGTGCATTTATTGAAGATATGGATCTAATACCCAATCATCCTCCTCCCATATTCTTCTCTCTTGCATTAATAATGTTAATTATACATCATTCATAGGCTAATCTTGATTTGTCACATTCTCATTTAATGATTGTGTTGGCAACTCAATTGAAAATCTTGGATTGGTGTCTTCATTATGATCTATTTGATATAGTGGTTTGTTAAGATCTTAAACTTCTTAATAGGTGTTAAAACATGGATGCAATATTTCATTAATCTCTTCTTGATGAATATGTACAATAGTATTCTTTACAAGACATTCCTTAACCTCCATATGGGGTGGATATGGTCTGTCAAACTTTGAACAAAAACCCTCTAAGTCATCCCAAAAGTCCATCTCTTCATGGTCAATTGAAAAGACATGAAGTTTATTTGCATACTTAACATTTGAAACATGTTGATCACATATTTCCAACCTTTTGATGGAGTCATGTAAAATTTCTTGATCAGCTACACTTGTTTCATTTTCATCTTTAGTAAATAATGGCATCTCATCTATCCACTCAAGCTCCATCTCATCATACCTTATTGAAGCTCCAAAACATTGGTGAAATCCTCCAAAATAAAATTACCTTATTAAAGCTCAAAAACATTTGTGAAATCCTTGGATGAATCTCCAACCTACTATCTTATCTCATCATTCAAATATTCCATCTTAAACTCTTCAATCTCACTCAATAAATCATGGTATAGCTGCTACCAATGATCATCTTCTTTAGGAATGCTCTCCATCTCAACAATGGCTTCATATGAGTGTTATTCATGGCTGCCTTCTAGAGTAATATTTTTTTTACTTCATCCTTATCATTTACTAAAAGTTCTTGTGAAACATATTGATGTGGGAAAGCTTCTATATGATCAAGAGGCTCTTGAGAAACAACCTCTTGTTGCACATCTGAGACCGATTCTTCTTGGTTCTCATCTTCTACTTGTAGATCATCCTAAAACTCATCTTATTTGACATTATGAAATACTAAGTCATGTTTTTCCTTACCTACAAGTGTATCAATGGCTAAAACTTCTTCATTTACCTCACATAGGAGAGGCTCCTTATCAAGAATTGGCATGGTAGACCCCTAAAAATACTCAAAAAGATGAGAAAGGTCTAAAAATGTTACCATAGATTCTTAATTTTTCTCATGGAGTTTCTCATCTTGGATCACCTTCACCTCCTCTCTCTGCTACACTATTTTTTGAATAGCTTTCTATCAAGGAAAGGACTTGGGATTTTGAGGAGTAAGGAGTGGAGGCTAAATTATATCCTATTTTATCTTGACTATAGCATCTTGACTTATGCTTGAAATTTATTATTTCTCCATAAACTACTATATATATTTCCAAGTTATGAACTTAGGTTTAGGATCTTCTACTTTTGTACTTATGTCAGCCATGTGTATGAAATAAAGAACATGCTATTGTGTTGCCTTTATAGCTACCATTGATTAATGAAGATGTTTATTTTCAATCTCAACTTACTTGGGTAAATGATCCTCAAAATAATGAACCAACTAATTAGAGATGTCTCCCTATAAAATTGAAGATGAAGACTCATATATGATCTACTATGGAACCTAAAAATTAGCCTCCATAGATTTCCAAGTAAGAAATCTAGACAAGGCTTGGATTGACTCTTGAGGGTTGTGATATACATTAGTTTGACATTCATGAAGAGAAAACTGAAGATCTATGGGAACATGTTGTTGATGATTATGATGACCCTGGTGTTTCTCATAAACCACCAACCTCTCTATAATGCTTACAATTAGACCACCTATGTCTAGGATATCAACACCAAACTTTGAATGGACTTGCCTTATGAAATATGTACATATATCTTTAGTCTAATGAAAATTATCTCTCATGTTTTGAATTTCATGCTTGGATATCTCCTACCAATAGCTCTTTTGAGTGTCTATGCTTACCATTTGTTTCTCATATCCAAATAGATTTTGTTTGAAGGTTGAGATGGATTATTTTTGGACTTGATTGAGTTGATAAGGAGGATAACAAGGTTAATGAGGGATATTATAGGACTCGTATGTGTCACCATATTACTAATAATGCTTTGAATATGGTTGGTGATTCTCATCATAAGGTTGACATGAATCATGGTAGGGCTGATATGGGTCATGAGGATCATACTGAGATTGTTGATAAGGAGATGAATGATAGAATTATTCTATATAGGCTATCATAGCCTATAAAACACATGAAAAACAATTGAATTTTGAACAAAATTTTGCCTTTTACCTCTGAGATAAGGACTATAGGAGTACTTAAAACTAATTTTAAAGACTAATATGTTACAAATTAGTACTCTAATGGATGAATTTGTGTCCCACTGGGCATGATAGAACTATTAGCAACCTAGATAACACCTTGCTTGAAGGTTAAGCTAATTTCTCAAGATCTCCTTCACACTTATACTAACATTGGAAAGATCTTAGGTGTGGGATACATGTTTCTCAGACCAGACCTCTAGTTTTCATCAGGCTAGCTCCTCAGATGTATCACTTATGCTCTTCTTACTAAACTATTTCTACTTTTTTGGATGAAAAGGGTTAAAGGTATTACTAAAAATGGAAATTATAATCTACTTTTGGTGATACACCTATATTTTTGGTTCATCCATTCTATTTGAGCTCCTAAAATAGTGATAAGACAAGCAAATAATTGAATTTATAACTCCAAATGACTCATAAGCATCAGTATTTCATTAGAGGTTTTATCATGTGATCAAAGCATTGGGGAATTATGGAATAGGCCTAATTCAAGGCATTAATCTATCAATTATATCTATTGTTAGCTCAGTCAAATGACATCAAACATTGAACATGACTAGCATAAGTTAGCATACTAGTAACTAGGGGAGATCATGACCTGACAAGGGAGAAAATATTACCACTTGTGCAAATAAACTAACATAAAAACACTATACCAAAATATTATAATCTTAAAATAATATTATTATTTATCTCAAAAGGTTACAAATCTCAATCTTGGTAGATTTTAATCATGCCCAAGAGATGGACCCTAAAAATTGGCTTGAGAGCTTGAATATATAGAAGTTAGAAAATAACTAGCCAAGAGATTAGCATAGAAGAGAGAAGATGAATTTAATGAAACATCATCTCAAGCCCAAATTGATTTATAAATTTCTACTAATAGTCTTTAAAACCTCTCTTTATGTTTGAATTCCCTGCATTTTGGTAACTTTGGTATTAGAATGAGGAGAGTGGGCCCTTTAAAATTGTTGAATATCCTTTAATACTAGGATGATACACCACATATTGATGAAAAATTTACTTTAAGTAAGTTCAAATTGAATGTGAATGTCCCTCTTGCATGAATATCAAGAAATATGCATGGATTGGAAGTTAACTCATGATTAGTCAACTCAAAGTAAAAGGCACTTAAGACTAGTCAACTCCACTTAAGCCCTTTCCTTACATTAAATGGAACTTAAATAATGATATTTTAATGTAATATTTACTATAATATAAGATATAAAGTGTGACAAGTCCACATGATCTCTTTTGATAGCCTTTTAATGCCATTTTTAACTTTGATTGTTTGACCAATTAGGCCTACTTATTGCACTTGAAGACCATTTAAACCTGCATAAAAACCATGAAACCTAAAATTAAAATGAAATTTATACTTGGAATGACTCCTCATATCATCAGATAGGTATTTTTGATGAATAAAGACCTACAACTCAATTAAACTAGTAGACTAGGTCAAAACTACCTAAATTTATTATAGAGTGGTACTTTTGGATGAGCTAGTAAGGGAACTTCCAAGAATATTTTTGACTATCTGATGATTTGAGGATGAATAAAAAGTTCCAAAATTTGATCTTCATGGATTTAATTTCATGTAAACTACATTGTACCTCATTTTTTGTGTTTTTTCTCTCAAAAACCTATTTTTTTCCATGATCCATATGATTTTGCACAAAAAAATACCATTTTTTGGACCCTCTCTAAGTTTAATTTATGTTTGAATAGTTTTCAAGTTTATCCATGATGTTTTTTATTGTAATAAATAAGACCTTTCTCAAAACTAATCATTATGAGGTTTTGGGAGGGTTTTGGAACTAAACCTTCTTAACGATGGTTCATAAAGTGTAGACCTCCAAAACCAAACTTATTGACATGAATATAAATTATAAATACCCTCTAAACTTCTCTAATAATACTATGTTCTCATGCAAAAGGTATGGAAAGATACCCACTTGAATAAATTTGCTTGTAAGGTTTATAATCATTCTAGACATGCTTACACTCTTAGTGATTGTTCATAAAGTAAAACCCCTCAACCAACCTAAATTTTTGATGAATTATAATTTCATATGGGTCCTAAAATCATTATGATATATTTTTCCAAAATATTCATGTGGTAAAAGATACAATCACTTGATCAGGTGGCTCGAATGGGTGTCTTAGCCTATAGAATTTGAATTTCTTGCTTGGACTAAAATTAACTCCTCCATTCATTCTCCATTTTTTAAATAATCATCATGGATATTTAAAAATATAATTTTATCATTCCCAATGTTTCATTTTTATTGGTAGCATTACAAGTGCCTTCATAGTGTTGTAGACCTGTAGACTAGCTTTTAGGCCTGATTAGTCAAAACTAAGGTTTGGAGTTCAAGTCAACTATAGATGATATGAGGTGAAAAAAATCATAAAACCTCCATCAATACCTCTTCCCAACTTATATTTTCATCTTTAATGATAAAAATTTCAACCTTGCTCTTTGTTACCTTTAAGACTACTTATATACAAGTAGTTGACTATGTTAAAATAGTGAGGTTATCCACATTATCAATGGCCTTAAGGATGAAATGTATGCACTATAAAGTCATGATGATCATTTGTAAAAAAAATTAGGTCTTAATTCTACCTGTAGATGCCCAAAAAACTCAAAACTCTCTCATTAATACCTCTTAATGTTGACTGTGTGTAGTCAAATTTTAAGCATGATTGTATTTGTATGTTTTACCACCTTGGATTATAATATAACATGGTGAATATTATTTTAGTATTCTTGTCCTCCATAAATTAGCTTGAAACCATATTCCATCTCTCTCAGACCTTTTTTCTCAAGATCCTCATTATGATTGTGTGGTATAGTATTGTAGGTGGTATGTTTAAGGTATAGAAGTGTTTGAAGATTTATCATGTCCCTTAAAAATTATTTGGATACTAATTTTATCACTTGAAAACCTCTACTTATCTATTTCATATCATTTTGACTCTTGACTTACAAGACTATGTCTTTTACATAGTCATAGTCCATACAAAAGACTATATGCTTGATTTAATGAGATGGTAATGGTTATTATGTTCTTGATAAAGGTTTATAAGCTGTAAATTTACTCCTTAATTTCATAGGATATCTTCATAAATTTACCTCCTACCCTAGAATTTTCTTGATTTTATACTTGATAATAGGTGACTGTTAGAGGATAATGCTACTATTGGTTGTATGTGGAGATAATTGACCTGACTATGTTTATCCATGTGCTTGAAATCCCATCTCATTCTCATTCATAATTTCATGATTATCTTAATCATCATTAATTTATTTAAACACTATCTTGAATCATGAAACGTATCCTTTATACACTATGCTTGGATAATCATCATACTTGGATATATGTTTTTAGCCCTCTATAGTTGTAGATGAGTTTCTTGTAGGGTTTGACTATTTTCAAAACCTTAAAGTTAAATAATTATATCTATTAATTCATATAATTGATCATCTTGAAACATTTATCTTCACTTAAAAACTCCTTGGTAGACCATTTACTCCCAACTTTATATACTACCTTGAATGGAGGCCTTTATCCCTATGATGGTTGTAGGTTATTATTTTGAGGTTTAAACCTACCTATAGCTTGCTTTGGTAACCCTCTCTTTATATTTTAACCTAATTTATCATCATGTTTATATAAACCTTTCATATAAATAATTTCTTCTTCTCTCTTGATTACTTTTCCCTAGTCTTCAAGAGAGTGAAATGATGACTATGTACTAACAATCCTTGTATGGATATAGGTACACATTATGGGGGGTGAACCTGATTGTGTATCATTGTCTTTGATCAAAATCATCATGTATTTCCTCAGCATTTTCTACTCCATCATTACTTTTTATAATGAATCTCTACTGAACATGAAGTTATGTCATAGAATGTGAGACTCCATCCTCTTCATCAGGAGGTATGAATGTATGCTAATATGGCTACAAGTGTATATTTCAAGAGGTGGATGATTGTATATTAGTTTTTGTATTCCCTCCCTTATTCATATCACTTATTCTCTTGAAGCATAAAACTCCTTTATACACCACTATCCCTTCTTGATCACAGACATCTCTTTAGGTACTTGATTGTACCCTAGGCCTATAGGTGTTATTCAAATTAGAGTAGAGTTTATGATTCTTGGATAAAACAAAAGGTGGATTTAATCTTTATTTTATATTATTATCTCCTTAAAAACCATAACAACCTCAATAACCTTCCTTAAGGTTTATATCTTTTAAGTCTCTTGATGAGTTCATATTCACCGTTATGGCTATAGCCTACTTCGATGCTTGTTGTAGATTTATTTTCTATCAATTTATCCCTATTTTAAGATTTAACATGTGTCCCTCTTGCTCTATTTGAATTTTACAAATCCGAATGATTATCCATGCATTGTGGTGATCAATTTTGTCATCTTAAGCCTAGAATGGTCCTCAAATAACCAAGTTGGCTTGTCTTCTATTAACACAACCTTGTAGGGTTTCTTCAAGTGACTTAGACTGTAAGCATATGAGTGTCTTTCATTAGATTTTATGACATATAATTATTATTAATATAATTAGTAATATTTAATTATTTCTTATCTATATCATACACTTATGTCATATCAAACCTTCACACTAGGATCATGTTGTTTCTCTCTCATATAATGACTATGTTATGATTATATTGTATATATTTATTACTAAGTTTTGACCTTGGAGAGGTCACCACAACCATAACATGATCCTTATCCTTCCCTTGATTCATATTGATGAGACCATCTAATAATATACCTTTAATAAGACACCTTCTCAATTTTCTTTGGCTTTTGTACTTCATGACAGTGTTAACTATTAGTGTATTGTTGTAGGTACATATTCTTGGTTATAGATGAAGATTTCTTGGTTTACATACTTTTATCTTCATGCTCATGAAAAATTATTACTATTATTACATAATTATTATATGTATTAAGGGATGGAGGTGAATGGAATGGGGAATGATGGGAAAGGGAGATAGAAACCATGAATAGAAGGTGGAAAATAGGCTTGAACATAGTGTTTATGGTTGTGTTATGACAGTGAGGATGGAGATGCATAATATAGAGGTTAAAATGGTTATTATGAGTATACCAAGGCCAATAGTAAGAATCTTATACAAGCATGAACATATCCTTCACCTGATGTATCAATTTGGAGGGCATTAGAGGAGAATAACGAGCTAAATTTGAATCCTAGGAATATGCTAGGTACCTTAAACAATCCTAGAAAACCTTAATGTTTATTGAATAGGGTTTTTAAAATGATCAAGAGCATATGAATGTTCTTATTGTAAATCAAACCCTATTAAACCTTTATAATATTTATTGGAGAACATGCCTCTTATAACAAGAAAATAAGAAAACTTGAAAATCCTTCTCTCTTGAACCATACAAACTCCTTTAGAAGCATGTAGACTACAAAATTCCACTATATACCTATTCTTAAGCTTAATATTACCCTAATAGGTTTGAAAATTACCTTAATAATTCCATGTAAGAATTAATAATTTTCTTAAGAAGCTCTAAAATTAGAATTTTCTTGAAATGATGCCCTAGTGAGGAGAAAATGCAAAAAACTAATTGCCTTTAAGGATGAAAGACTGTTGTTAAATAAGTTGAATTTAAAGTGATGGTTCATGAAGGAGAGGAGACCAAACCACTTAATCTTGTAGGAATCCCTCTAATTCTACTTTCTTTGACCAAAAATTTAGACCTGGATTCTCTCTTTCATGGTTGTACCATCATCAAATTTGAAAGGCTCTCATTATGTATAAAGGAGTAAGGTAGCTATAAGAGACTAGTTTTAGGCATTTTTTGGGTCCAATTTACATTAAATTATTCATGAACATCTTTCACATCCTCCTCGTCATGTTTTATACCCCTGTTGTATAAAATGGTTTGTACAAATCCTTACTTTTGTTTGAAATACATGAAAAAGCCTTGCTTTTTTACTTTATTGAAACTTTAAGACCTCCTCCACCAAATTTAGAATATGATAGAAGTAAAATGAGTATTTTATCATGTTAACACAAGTAAAAATATATTTTACATGCTTTTGGGATAATAAATTGGCACGTGTGAGAGAGAAAAGAGCTTTTTTGGCTTAAATTTGCATGAAATCACCTTTTCTTTGTATAAAACTTTAGAACTAAGGTAATCACATGTATATGAATATATTTAAAGGAATTTTGGATAATTTAATGACCTTTTTACTTAAATTTAATCATTAAATTACCAATACTTAACTCTTTTAGGCCAAAATGTATAATTTAGACCTTTTATAGAGGCTATTAACAGTATCCTTGAAAAGTTTTAGATTATAGGAGGTGGCATTTGGTCTTGATAGGATAAATTTCCAAAAATATTCCCTTATTTAATTACACAATAAATTATGGTACCTTCATCATTGTAATAATAAAGGGTGTTACATCAAAATACATATTTAAAAGCTTATTTGTCAAATTGAGTCTTTTCATGGGAATCTATATCTGGAGGATAAGTTTGATGCTCAAGGAATTAGATAATGTCTTTATACCACAAGCTCTATCAAATGGTGAAATCCTCAATATGAAAAATAAATGAATAGTTTTATTGGGTAGAATATGGGGACTTTATTATTTGAATAAGAAAGTTACAATCAGTGAGAACTTGGTGCAAATGAAATAATGATGTTGAAGAAGCAAGTGAAGTGATAGAGTTTTGACCTCTTGGGATAGTCTCAATGGTAAAATAAGTGTATGTTTGGCAAGGGTAGTGGTAATTTGATGATAAATAATAATATTTTCACTTTTATATTGACAATCACCATTAACCTGTCAGTAGATGAGTTATGAGTCACCCAAAGCATGTAGATATGCAATATCTAAGTCAAGTGTCACTCGCATGCCTAGGATTAATTCTTAATATTCTAACATGTTATTAGTGACATCAAAGGTAAATCAAAATGCCAAAGGGATAAATTTACCATGAGTACTAGTGATTATACAACTTACCCTATCTCCTTGGATACATTTGGCATCATTAAAATTAAGGGTCCAAGTGGCTTCTTAAAAATTGACATTGATTTTAGGAAGTTATTTGATGACTAATTAAAATTTAATAGTATCAAGAATGACGTAGTAAATTTCTTTATTACTTGCTTTTAAATTAGTATTGAATTTATGTAAGTAATCTTTAAGAGAGATAGATTGATTAAGACCTTCAATATAGAGGATGTTATCTTCAGGGAGACTATCTTGAAGATGATGGGTAGCAGGTATGGGTGCCACTACTAGTTGGTCAGGAATGACTTAGCCTTCGACAAATTTTTGCATGATGATGTAGATTTCAAATTCCATTAAAATAATCATCCACTTGCCAACTTTGTCTCCAGGTAGAAAGGCTTTAAATAGAAAGTGATGAAGTGGGTATGATTGAATTATGACATAAGTTATTTGATAAAGCATGTAATAATTAATCTTTTCCATTGTAAAATAGATAGTGATGAAATCATGTTATACTTTGGTATTAAAAAAATTTAATTAATGAGATCTCAACTAATATAGTATATAACATAATCTCTTCTAATATCATCTTGTTGGGAAAGCATTACACCAACTGATATGGGTGTGGAAGAAGTTTACAAAATTAAAGGATGGTCACTAAAAGGTGGATGAAGGGTGGGAAGATGGAGTAATGATTATTTCATATTATCAAATGTTTTTTGACAAGTATCGGTCTATTTGAGAGCATTACCATTATTAAGAAGGTAATTAATAGAATAAATGTAATAATCCATTCAAGGACAAATCATCATATCACCCCAAGCTTACCAAGGTAAGTATGAATTTTTGGAATGGAATGAGGAATAAGCATATTAATAATACCATTTATCTTAGTGGGATAGGAATAAATACCATGAAGAGAGACTAAGAACCCTAACAATTTACCAGATGTTACACCAAAAACACATTTTTAAGGGTTTAATCTAACTTTATATTTGATGAGTCGATCCAAGATGATGACAAGACCAAAAATATGAGTTTTAAAGATATTGGATTTGGTGATGAGATCATCCACATAAGTTTCCACAATATTATGGATAAGGTCATGAAAAATGTGAGTTGTATCCCTTTAATAGGTATCTTTTGTGTTTTTAAGTATGAAAGGCATTTTAATATAGCAATAAATACCCCATTATGTGGCAAAATTATCTTGTGTTAGTCTTCAGGGGAAATGTGAATTTTATTTTGACATAAAAAACCATCAATGAGGGATAAAATTTCATATCTAGAAATGGAGTCAATGATGGCATCTATCAAAGGTAATGGAAAGATTTCCTTGGGACAAGTGAGATTGAGATATGAAAAATGATGCAAATGTGAATGACCATGGTAATTTTTTTGTGAATGGGGAAAATGTTGGATACCCATTTGGAATAGTCCATGGGTTTGATAAATTTGGCTTCTAAAAGTTTAATAATTTATTTATGGCATAAGTTCAAAACTTTAGGGGGAAATTTCCACTACTTTTAATGAATGGGTTTGGCATCGAGATATGTGATTATGTTGTGCACCAAGATAATAGGATAAATGATAGGCATGTCTTCATATTACCAAGATAAATTCCCATGATATTTATTGCATAATAAACTAAAGTTATCAAGTTCAGTTGGTGTGAATTTTCTAGAAACTTTTATAGGTCGATGGCATGAGGGGATGCCATATTTGATTCTTGTAGTTTCCTTAATAAGCATAAAATTCTCATATTGAAAATGATATGGTGCATTAAGAAGAGAGGAAATGGTATTTGTTTTAGGATTAATGCTAACACTTCTTATAAACCTCAACTTCTTTGTCAAGTGCATAAACCCCAAGCTCTGACTCTTCATATAATATCTCATTTGTTTTGTTGTACTTTATGATTATGTGAGTCATTTTGGGCTCATGTCCAATTAATATTTGATTGGGTATGAATCAACATGGGAGATATATTTGAGAAAAATAAGTTTTAATATACCAATTTAGTGTTATAGACCAATATATACTTAAAAGCATATCATAATCACCAAGTATATCTGCTACCTAAATATTGATGATTTGTTACACCCTAGGATTTAAGGCCACTACATATGGATGTGGTTCAACTCACCAATGGACTTAACCTCTCACTTCTCCAACTAAAAAACTTTCATATTTGAATTTATAGGTGTCAAACCCAACTACTAGAAAATGGCATAAGGCATCAAGTTGTTAGAAGCACATGACTCCACCAAACAATTATGTAAATTTTTACCAAAAATATGGACTATTAGGAAGAAACAAAAATTTTCAATTTATCTTTGTATATTTACACATGAGCATCAAATTTTCTATTAGTTTATTTCCCTTTTGATACAAATAATTATTTTTAGCAACATGTCCTTTTGGTTGAAAATTTAGAGTAATTCAAACATCGTGACGTTGGCCTTAGTTTTCTTCAGGTAATCTACAATACTATATCCATGTTTTCTTGGTTCTACCAATTTTAGCTTATATGGGAGTAGTGTTTTTCTTAGGTTGATAAGACATTAGGGGTCCTTTTGGTAAAAATGGGTTGTTGGTTAATTTCTCATTAGGTAGAACTTGAGTATTGTTTAGGAAGTAGATGTTGTCCATGGAATTTGAGTTTTGATCCTCAACTTGTAGTTGTTTCCTATTTGGAATTGCTTGAATACATGTAAATCATCTAAGTTTTTCTTAGGTTCATTATCACTCTTGAATAAAAACTTGTAAGTCTCAAAGGATAAATTTGTACCAGGATTTCCTCTACTTTAGTTAGAGTTATTATTAAGTGTAGGGACTAATTCTAGGTTGTCCATATCTTTCTAGAAGATATTTGAAGCATAAATGAACTCAAAAAATTCAATATTATCATTTTTATTATTTTGAATATCCTAAACTAGGTGGGAAGTGCAAAATTAGGCAGGTTCACTACAATGGAAGTATTTCTATTATTGTTCTAGTTGTTATTATCTAGTGGGCTAAGTACACCTCTGTTATTTAGTCTTATTTTCCATTTCCTATTAGTTATTTTGAAGTTGAAATTTATATTTATTGGTGGGTTATTTTAATTTTTTTGGTGTTTTGAGGTACTTTTTTATGTAAATTATCCATGTCATTTATTGACCTCTGGACCATTTACTATAAATTGGCTACTTCTAGGTTCACACTAGGATTTTGTGGATATATCACTTAAAAGAGGATGTTAGTCACTGATGCATTAACATTTATAAATTCAAGTAAAAAAATGTGTGATTTATTAAAAATATTATTAATAGGCAGTTGGTTGTTTAGAAATGATGGGATAACCTATTGGTTGATAGTATAAATAGCATAACTACTAGTGTTAGGTATGAAAACCATGTTGTTATATGTAACAGGAACAAGTTTCAAATTTTTTTATTATAGAAAAATTCCATTGGGAGTAAAATAGTTCATACCACTAGGCATGTATTTTATTAGAGTTATATCATAGATTGGGTCAGTTATGCCATACATAGTACATGGGATGGGATTAATGAGTAGGGTATTATGCAAAAGGGCTTGATTCAACATAGGGATCTAATTGTGCACCCTTGGTTTTCTTAAGGATGGTAAAGTGATTAAATTATACCCTTATAGTTCTATATGATGTTATATAGTCATGGCTTCATAATAATCCAATGATAGAGAAGCAAGTGTATTTGAAGTCCTTCTAAGGAACATTGACATTAGAGAATCCAAGTCCCTCAAGTATGTCTAGATAGATAGACCTTATACAAGGATGTATGGGTATTTTAGACTCTAATATAAGTTATGAAACAAAGAATTAAACATTCTCATGGGTTCATTTGGTTCTCTTTTAGAAACTATAAAATTATGATATATAATGATAGGGTAAATAATAAACCTAAAATGGTTCATGCAGATGGTTTCTAGGTCATCCCAAGAAGTAATAGACCCATGAGGGATCCCCAAGTACTACGAATATATGGTTTATTCTAAGGAATATGGGAAAAATCTATAGGAAACATCCTCATGTTAAACTTACATTTTTATCAGTGCATTCTTATAGGCTTGGATATGTTCCTCTATTGTTTGTATGCTTCTAACTATGAATTTGGGATAAAATTTGTCTATATTTTTGGGTAAATTATGAGCTATTATTGGGATATCCATATGGAAATAAATTCCTTTGCTAATCTAGTCCATGGGAATAGCCATTGGTATATATTGAGGAAGTGTGAATGGGCTAACCAAAAGAGGGCTTGCAACTGTAGGTTAATTACTAGCTAACTGAATGGGTCAAGCCTTGTATTTTCCTTTGTTGTCTCTTCATTTTTATATTCTATGATTATTAAATTCTAAGGGCTCTCATATATTCCCAATAGACTTTGATCTAGTGTCTACATTCCTATTTTCCATTTTAATATATAGTTTAGCTTAATGGAATAGAACATTTCTAAAATGTCTTAGTATAAACTTTGGCTACAAAATCAAATTGTAGTTCATGGGCCCTCCTTCTAGCACCAATTATGTTGGTTAGTTTTATAACACAACCAATAATAGGTAGCCATTTTAAGGCTCTACCTCTCCTAAAAATAGAATATCCCATGAGGAAAATGATTCCCAAATGTCTAAATGTACTAGGTCTTGGTATGTTAGTCCTCACTAAGTTGGTTGATGGAGACCATTCATTTTAAGGAGCTTATTTTAA
Organism: Torreya grandis; assembly: GCA_037957365.1. Lineage (NCBI taxonomy): Eukaryota > Viridiplantae > Streptophyta > Pinopsida > Cupressales > Taxaceae > Torreya > Torreya grandis. The sequence goes on from JARHVA010003491.1 coordinate 258,701, forward strand.
TGAATTGAGATGCAATTTACACTAGTCAAGGCACTCATTAAGAGGTTTCATACTTTTTCAAAGTTCAACCTCTTATAAAAATTAAACTTCCTAAGATTTTCATATAAATAAAGTGGTTGATTTCTCTACTAGGTTATCACATTTGTAAGTGAAATCATGATATATCGGTGATAAACATAACATGAAATAGTAATCAAGATAAACATTTCAATTTATATTGATTTTTATTTCTAGACTAACCTCATTATAAATAAAATATAAAAGAGTAAGGATAAAGAGATAAAACAAAGCCTAAAGTTATGAGAATGAATCTCAGGTACATGATTGAATAAGCTTCACCAAACCAATCTTCACTTGAGCTATACCTAACACAACTCTAACTAAATATAGTGTAAGATTCTGGAGAGATTGACTATGAGAAGTAAAATCATAAACACCATACAATATGCACATGAAATGACTAAATAGTCTCAATAATCTTTAAATATCAATATTTCATTTTTGATTAACAAAGCTAGAACCTCATAAAATCATCTAACTATAGACTTCACCTCAATAACATCAAAATCCCAAAAAGAAAAGTAAATAGTAAATAAAATCTAGAGAGCTATAAAGAATCATAAAAAGTGTCTGGTCCTTTATGTTTCTTTTATAATTTATAAAGAGGCAACCAGGCACAACATACTCTAATCATAAAAAAAAAATAGCCTTGATTAGGAATTTCAAATTCCTATATATAAATAGGAGTGAAAGAGAGGTTCAAAATTCAAAGTTTGAAAGGGAGGCAATGTAAGCCCTATATAGAAGTAACTAAGAATTCAATTTGAATTCATAAATGTAGTTGAGAACTTCTACCAGACACCATGATACCATGAACATGGGTGTAAATTATGTCAACCAAGTGTAGCTATAAGTCATTAGGAATGCTTTAGGATCACCATCCATACTTTGCCCATACCATCCTCATAATAGAAAATGCTTCATTTCATGTCATATTTATCCTTAGTGCCTCCTTATTTCCTTTACCAAGAGTGCATTCCATGCCTAAATTAAATTTCTTCACCCATATTACCTTTGAATTTTGTCTTTCATATTGATTTTTCCATTAAGACACCCCTATAAATTAATGTTATAGGTTAGATTAGACACACAATCCACTTTTGGGTTTTGATGGCTTTGATGACCAGATGGACCATCAAATTTATGTTTATGTTTTGATGATGTTGATATCAGTTTGTCTTATGATAAAAGGGTCATTCCATGTGGTGGTTCCATTTTTTTACAGTACTTAGCTAGGGCTTCATGTATTTTGACTACTCTTTTTTCACAGTGAGATGAGATTTCACAATGTGGCATCATCTCACTCACCTAGAGATCTAAAGTTCTATCAGACTACATAGACTACCTCAAAGCTATGGAGTAAAAATATGTTGACACATGGGAGAATATCAATCAATTAATTTATTGAGGGAATTCATATTTATATGGAATCCTTTAGGCTAGCAGGTTGCCAGGATGATGCCATGTGGTAGGATCCCACTAACCCATTTTATTGAAAGCTTTTACTTTGTACAAGATCAACTAGGGTAGAGGTCATTAGGATCACACAAATTAGTAACATCCCACTAATATATTTTCATAAAATAATTATTGACTATTTGAGTCCTTTGGAATGTCATAAAGATGCCATGTGTCTCTAGGTCAAGCTTTATAAATTGATGAAGTGTTGAAAGACCTTTTAAATAGGTTAGATCTATTGGGATCTACAAGAGACTGCCATGTGGCACTGAGATCAACTTAGGCACTTGTGGGCACAAAAGTAAAAAACATATTCAACACATTTAAATTCAAAATCCAATGGTTAAAAATTTTAAATTTGAAATGTATAAGTCATTTGAATTTAAAACGTCTACATCTTTCAAATTTTAAAATGACCCAAGTCTTTGAAATGTAAACAAAAGGGCATAAAAAATAAGCATTAGGAAACCACTTTGAATGAATATATAACCATTTTTAATTAACTTTTTACCATTTTTAAGACATCAACTAAAGTAAACAAAATGAACATAAGCAAAATTTAGCCAATTTAAAACATTTTGAAGCATGAATGGATCATAGCCCTTTTAGAATAAACTTAGCAAGATTTAGCCTATTGTTCTAAAAGTGACTAAGTTAAAATTTAAATGAGCACAAATACTTATCTAATTCATGCTAAACAAAAGTAAAAATGGGTTGGATTACCAAGAGAAAAACTACAAAAGACTCTATAGAAGTCAAATAATTTGTACAAGTATTTGTCAAATTATCCAAAAGGGGATCTTAAGCACCATTTAAAATTTAATTTTATATTATTGAAACATTTCAATCTAAGACACATTAAAATAAATTACCTTAAAAAATCTAGATAAAAATCTTGGACTGAGTCTTTTAATGTAAAAAGCATTAAAAATAAACACATCCAATCACTGAAAACTTAACATCTAGTAGATGATTACTCAGAGAAAGGCTCAAATAGATAAACCATTAAACTCTCAAGGGATAAATATCAAGTATTAAAATAGGGTCCCCATTTTAGTTCAAAAAGGGGTGTGTTGTGTGAGCAATAAAAACTTTGTTGAGTATTCTATAATCAATAAAAGGTCTGAGTATACCATCCTTATTTTTCATAAATACTACTGGATCTCCCCAAGATGACACACTAGGATGTATCATTCCCTTATCTATTAGATTTTGTATCTAAATTTAAGTTATCTAAAATAAATTACATTCATTTCGTAATGTGATTTAGATTCTAGTGTGGTACTAGTATCACATCAATTTCAAAGTCAAATACCCTTTTAGGAGGTAATCTAGGTAGTTATACTAGAATAACATCCACAAATTCCTTAAAGATAGGATATTATTGGACAATTGACTTTGTGTCCTCAAAAAATTCATTTAACTTAATTACATAAACTTTACATCCTTTCCTAAAATCTTTTATTAATTTCAAGGCTAAAATAATTCTTTGAGTAGAAGACTTGAGGATTCATTGGACACTTGCTAAATTACCTACTTCATCTAAGCATTGGACTCTTTATTACAACAATCTAGTTTATATTTATGCTTTTATAACTATTTCATGCCTAAAATGATGTCATAGGGTCCTGGAAGGAACAAGTTTAGTTGAGTCTTAAAAACTCTAAGGCTCAGTTTAACTTACTCAAGACATTATGTAACAACCACTTTCTTCCCAATTCTAAGCTCTACTTTCCATCCTTATCTAATTCTAGATGGTTTGATTTTACACTTTAAATCACCAACATGAGAGATGAAACTACCCATTTCTTCTAAATCTATAAAAATTGATAATGAAAAATTAGAAATTATACCTTGGGTCTCAATTAGAGTTCACTAAAATTCTACATTTTGTTTTCTATAGTAATATAAAATTTATGATTGATTTTCACATTTGGTAAGTCCTTGTGGTAATGATTATTACCACATTCCCACATACTACACAAATTTTGGTTAGAAGAGTGACTATATTAGCTCATGTGGCAGGTCCATGGAGGTTTTGTTGAAAATTATTTTTAACATGCTTCCTAGCAAAAGAGTGGGGTTTTATTGTTTTGAAATTTCCTTCCAAAATTATAACTCTTTCCACTTGTCTTATTTTGATCATTATTCTTGAATTCTTACCCATAGGATAAATATTTTATTTTATATTACCTTACAACCTACTATCATATAAGTCTTGTCTTTCCTTCTAGTGAGACTTCTCTTTTTATTTAACATAGTGTGTTGATTTTAGAGAAACAACCAAGGTTTTAGAGTTTGTCATACTCACATCATGATCAACATCTTATTTAAACCCAATTTAAAATTAGTGAATTTTGTTTATTTATCCTGTATGTAATTTAAATGCCTTAAGAGTTCTAGAAACTTATTTTCATATTGAAAAATTGTCATTGTTCCTTGTCTCAATAACTAAAACTCAATGATTTTATGTTATTTATATATATTGTTTAGATACCTTTTTTTGAATTATTTCTCAAATATTTCCCATGAAAGATTCAAGGAATTTCACCCCTTAAGAGAACATAAATTATTCTACCATAATACCAAATCTCTTACCAACTAGTAAGCTCTAATGTGTGCCTTAACATTAGAACCTAAGTTATGAAAAGTGAATTACTTATACAAATTAACCAACCATGACTCAATGGCATCACCAGTGTCTTCTCTAAAAAATTTGGAAGGAGAAATAAATTTTAGCTCCTTTATGATGGGATCCACAACCTTAGATTGGCATGGATTTACATCATGAAGCTCTTCTTCCAACCCACATTCTTGTAGATTTTCTAGGTGAGTCAACCTTTGACCACAACCTTCCATTTGCTCTTGAATATTATACAATACACCTAGGATATCATGAAAAATAATATTTAGTTCCTTAGGGATATATTATTCAGGATTATCTTGATTTATATCTTAGTTGTCATCATGATCAACATCAACATCAACATATTCATGCTCATCTAGACCATGATTATCAACCTGATCATTTATGGCATTTCAATTTTCTTGGGTTACTCTAGTTTTTACCATCCTAACATATTTATACATACATATTTAGATAAAACATTTCATAAAAATTACCTTTTATTTAAAAACTAAGGCTTTGATACTAACTATCATAACCCCCAAATTTTGAATAATTAAAAACCTACTCTTTATGGATTATGCACGCTAAACACTCTTAACTAAAACTATAGTAAATCATCTTTGAAAGGTAAACCAACAACAACATAAAAATTTTAAATTCCATATTAGTTTCTCATCCTTGATCATTCTTTAAACTTATGTGAGTTCATTAGTAGTATCTAGGGCCATAATCATAGTTTATACCTCTTTACTCATTGGTTTAGATCAGTATCATTTGTACAATGAGCACTTAGTGTTTATTACGTAACTACCATGTCAAATAGTAATTACTATACCTTATGTGTTTGAAGAGTAAAAAATAAGTAGATTATTCCCTTATTAGTCTAAATGAGAAAACATCAAGCATAATAATACACTAGGACTAAACACTCTTGCTTAAAAACTAGAGAGAACATAACACAATAAGCAAGATCATAAAAATAGAGATGAAGATAATACAAATTTCTTACCTCCTTTATTAAATTTGATTCTTACTTGTTGGCATAAGGATGTTCATACTTGGCCTATGACAATTTTAGTATTCTATCAATGCTCTTCTATGGTGGTTAACATCTCTCCAATAGTCACTTGTGGCTTGGTGTGAATATTGGCATAAATTTGGTATTATTACACTACGCTCAAAGGTTTTAAGAAGGTATTCTAATAGAATAATCTTAAACATAGAATTTTCTTGGCATATGGTGTGGGAACTTATATTTATAGCTCAAATAACTAACTCTAACTCTAGGGAGGTTAGGTTAAATTCTAACTTGGGTTGAGTCTAAATTAACCTAAGTTGAGTTAGTCTAACTCTAGGTTGGGTTAAAGCCCTCATGAAATCTTGACTCTTTAGTTTCAGATATTTTTGAGGCATGAAAACTCACTTTAGATATTTTTGAGGCATGACTCATATTTTTGAATATCTAGGAGATAATAAATCACTTTATTAGTTTATTTGACCTTTTAACTTCATATTTGGCTAAAAATTCCTTTTTTGGTAAATGAAATTCACTAATTTGATTTAGAAATTTGTTTAGTCAAGTTAATTAGGATTTAAAATATAATTCTTCTTGCTTAGTGCTTTTTTTTTGGAAATTATTTTAAATGTTATGGATTAATAGCTTGATAGGCCAAAAGTGTCAAATTACTAGGTCATAATTTGACTAGGGTTAGAACTGAACTAGGTTAGTGATGTATAAAGGGTAATACACAAAATAAGATAGCCTCATCATGTTTTTGGGCAATTAAATCTATTACATGGATGAAATTAGGTAATTCAAGTGATTTTTAGGATTAAAATGTATCATTTGCTAGAAACTGAACTTAATCTCTAGTTTAGGCATGAAAGTGGCAAAAACTAAGTGTCTACAGTTTGTTCTTATTTGAAAAGGCATTGTGATATGTAGGCAAAATAACATCTTTTCAAAGAATTAAAAAGTTGATAATCCAAATAGTTCATGCCCCAAAGGGTAGTTGATAAGTCCTTGATGCCCCGTCAAGGAAGTGGGTAGAAAAAAGAGAATCATCAAATGTTTCTTTGAAATGAAGGAAACGGCATGATTTAGTAGTAAAGGGGATGGAATTTATAAATTACCCAAAGGTGATTATAAATAGTAAAAAAGGGTGTGACACTAGTTTTCCCAAAGGAGGTTATAAACAGTGGCATAAATAGTTGCCTTGATAGGGTGGTGGGGAGGATATTGATTTACCCAAAGGTAGTTATAATTAATAATGAAATGAGAAACATTGATTTCCCCACATGAAGTTATAATCAAGAATGAAAAATGGAAAAAATTAATTTTCCCAAAGGTATTTATAATTAAGAACAAAAAATTAGAAACACTAATTTGCCTAAAGGTAGTTATAATTAAAAATACAAACATTTACCTTAAAAGGGTGGGTGGAGTAGGTAGAAATAATGATTACCCAAAGGTAGTTATAATCATTAAATTAGGAAAAAAATAGAATGATTTGACCAAATTAGGTTATAATCATCTACATGTTCACATTGACTGATTTAAAATGAGAATGCCCCAAAAGGGCAAGATATATCATTGATCAATCTCAAAAAAGAATTTACTGCAATGGGGCACATTGGCAAGGGTAGCTTATGTGAATAATCCATAAAATAGGTTTACAATGAGATAAAAAAAGTATAACAACACATTTTTGTCCTAAATGTGAGTTTGAATATGCACATTTGAACAAACATGAGCTATAGGTTGAAAAATTGTGTTGTTAAATGAGCCTTAGGAGAGGCCCAAAAAGATGGTCTAGTTAATGAGGTGTTTCATTGGTTATCATTTGATTATGTTGTATGACTCATATGGATGCTTATTCTACGATGTTCATCTGTATAAACACATAATAAATCTTTTGTTTCTCTTTTTTATTACTCATGGATTCAAGCATGTGTTAAGGTATTTGGCTAGTTTTGAATATATCAAAGAAGTGCTACCATTTTCATTGCTAGAATAGACTCATTTAAACATGATTTTACTTTAGCTTGTGTGATTATGCATGATAGTTATGGATAAATAAAATGTCAATTCATATCCTAAGCATGAAAAACTTAATTTAAATATAAATATAAACACCTTAGAAATAAGATATGAATAATCAAATCCCAAGTGTGAATATAATAAATAAATTAAGTGTAATACTAAATACAAAAATTCACAACTGAATTACATGATATGGATAATCAAGACTTAAGTATAAACAAAATGTAATAATCTTACGGCACCCAAGGAACAAAAAAAGGCCAAAAAATAAACAAATAAATAAAATAAACAAAAACAAAATAACCAAACAAATCAAAAAACACATACAACAATAAAAAAAACACCAACAAATAACTAAATAAACACAAACAAAATAACAACAAAACACCAATAAAAAAACATGATACAAACAAATAAAATAAGATACAAATAAAGTAAACAAAATAATAAAAAAATAACTAAACAATCCAAAGCAAAGAAAAGTGTAGTAAAAAACTACTTTAAACACATAAAAACAAATAAACAAAGCTAAACAAATAAAAATACAAAAATAATGGTTAATCACGATGTTAGTAAAAATAAAAAATAAATTTTGTGTGTGTGTAATAGAAGTGTTAATCTTGGTGATAGGGTGACCCCTAAGCTAGGTAGAAATGACACAAGTAAAACAACATATGGACAATAGACTAACGGTTGCCCCTAGGATATAGAAAAACAACAACACAAATAAGATGACAAAATTGCTCCTAGGTTATTGGAGATAGTGACACAAGCATACAAAATGGGGGGAGAATAGAAGAAAAGTAAGGGGTAGCCAATCTGACTCTAGATGCATTGGGAGAGTGGATGTTGCCTATATAGTTCCATAGATACAAGAGTCAATGTAAACTTTAGGCCAAATGTAATTCTCCCAGGATATGAGATAGAAGAAAATGGATGATGATAAAACATGATTAACTTGTAGAATAAAATAGGAATGATCTTATAAAATATTGAGTGCATAAAAGAAGAGGGGATGACATTTCAAAATTATTTAAACATCAACAAAAACAAATAGCATGATCATGAGAGTATGGTTTAGGCTAAAACCACACTAAAAGATAAGAGATGAGTATTCACAAATGAACTAAATTGGTAATTCATAGTGTCTACTGCATCTAAGATATGGAATTAGAATGGGTTGGCAAAATGATGAGAGCATTAAATGAAGGTTGCTCACAAAATGGTGAGAACATAAGATGAAGCCAAGTGGTCATTAGTGTATCAAATTTGAGTACCTATGATCACAACATGAACTCACAAAATGGTGAGAGTGTAAATCTTAAGGCTAATAAGGATGGGGTAACTAAATGACAAGTGGTTACTCATGAAATAGTTATGATTCCCATGATCCTTAAGGCAAAGGAGTTGTCAAAAAAAAAGGTATGGATAAGCCATCTTGAGATACTCCACGTATCCAAATTATGCTTACATAGTCTGTGTAGATTTGAGGTTGATATAGTTTTCCCAGAAATGGGAAGAAAAAGACAAAAGTGGTCTATAAATAATTTGAATAGATAAGATGGGCCATCCCAAAAACAATTGATGACTTTATATCTCGCATGGAAATTCTAATCCAATTTTCATGATTTTATTATTTTTAGGATTTTAAAAATGTTTAAGGTTTTAAAATTATTACAAATGTTTTTAGAATTTTCTAGGCATTTCAACTCAATTGAGAATTATGAGATACATAATAGTCCAAATCGCAAAATAGTAAGAGTGTGGATTGGGTTGATCATAAAACGGTGAGAATGTTTAAACTTAAAATACTCACAAAATAGTGAGAGTGTGGAAAAGAGGTGACTGAGATGACCTCAATGTGAATCGATTGTTGCCTATATAGGCCCATAAAACCTTAAGTCGTTATAGTTCTTCCTTCAGTGGTGAGGGTGGTAATTTGCTTTTAATATTTTTGGTGTTTTTGGTACCTCAACTTAATCAATGATTACAAGATACAACATGGTCCAAACTCACAAAATCAAAAGAGTGTGGCAAAGGGGTGACTGAGCTAAGCTCAATGTGAATCGAGTCCTACCTACATAGTCCTATAAGACCTTAAGTCACTCTAGTTATGCCTACACAAAAGGTATCCAATTAAGTATCAATAAGTTTAGGTAAAGGATAATGACAATAGTAATGGAAATGTGATGCAATAATGCATGGTAAAGGTACTACCCCTAATTTTCCCATAGGAGGTTATAATTAGGAAGCAACTATAAAGGGTCAATGATACTAATTTTTCCATAAGCAATTATAATTATTAGCACAAGTTGGGAATGTAACAATAAATGAAGGATGTAATTTCCAGGACCACTATCATATTAATTTCATATACTACCATTCAAATTTGTAACTCTAAAATAATTTATGAAATTGGATATATCATCAGCCACTGAATGTGTCTAAAGTATAAATGAATCAGAACCAAGATCAAATGTGATATGTGGGGTTAGGTAAAAAATAATTGGTTGGCAAAGGGTTAAGGGTATGGTAAAATATTAATGAGTATAGTATAAATAATAGGTATAACTGGGCATAACTTAAATGATCATTTTATAAAATAATCAAAATACCTTAAGCGTAAAAATGTTTGAGGTGCATTATGTTCATTGGTTTATCAAGTTCATCTCCCTCTGGTTTAGCATGTATGATTCATAACCATAGTTGGCAGTAATTATTTAAGGCCCTAACTAGTTTGGTTGGAAATTTCCTTTTTTATTGGATTTAGTGTTGACATTTTAATGATTCTCTTTTAGTACCAGGTCACCAAGCTCAAATTCATGATGCTTAATGTGCCTATTGTATTGGATTTTTAGTTATTTCTGATAATCCTAAATATTATTTAGGGCAGCTAAGCATTTACCATCAAATAGGTCTAGCTCCTACAAGTGAGCCCTTATGTAGTCTTCATCATCGATGATGTGTTATAATGAAATTTGGAGAGAAGAAAAATCTAACTCAATGGGAAGAATGGATTCAATTTCATAAACAAGTGAATAGGGTGTATCTCTTGTAAGAGTATAAAATGTGGTACAGTATGCCCAGAGGGTGTCAAATAGTTGCAAGTGCCAAATATAACCAACATCATTGATAATATTCTTTAAAATATTGAAAATGGATTTATTAGAAGCCTCAACTTGGCCATTTCCTTGTGGATATTAAGTGGTAGATAAATGTTGTTTGATGTGGTATTGATAATAAAGTGCTTTCACATCTTTGTTTTTGAATGATATAGAAAAAATAAGCTAATCTTATAAAGGCCATAACTTTTGACCCATAACTCTATTTGATATCTTACACATGTCAAAATGATTGTCTCAAAAATTTAGTTATTTCCCTAAACTGACCTATCCACTTAGATTTTTTTTATATTTTTTGGAGGCTATATGTGATCATATACCGGTCTAAAATTACCATTTAATGAGTTTTTTGGGAATTTTCTATTTTTAAAAATTATATATTTTTAGAATCAGAAGTCAAATTTAGTTGAATTTAGTCCCACATGATAATTTTAGTGTTTATAATATTTCAAAACATTTTTAAAACTATGCACACTTGCATGCAAAACTTAATAAAAATAGTAGTTGCTAAAAATAAAAGTTTTTTTTAGATTTTTTTTTTTTTGAATTTTTGCATGTCAACTCTAATTTTGAGTTGAGGCTTATTTAAGCATGGTTTGATTTTTTAATTATTTCAAGTCATTAAATATGAATCAATTTTGATTATTGTTTTAGATATTGGATTATTGGTAATTTTATTGTCTTGATAGTTTTTGGATTCATTATCTGGTATTAAAGCAAGTTTAAATCTTGGAGGAGTAATACATGATAAGAGGATGAGGAGGTATTTCATAAATTAAATAGACAATACAAGAGCTGCATAGTTAAGTGTAATAATTAATTGAGGTTATCACCAATTAGAGAAGAAGACAAGGTGGTGATGAGGAGGACATAGATCATGATGAAGAAGTTTAGAAAGAAGAAGAACAACAAGAGCAACCACCATCGATGGAAGAGAGGATGGTTTGGGATTTATAAGGAAGAAATGAATGAATCAAGGTTAATGTTATAGATTATGGAGGTAGTTTAAAATTAGAGGAGTTGATAGATTAGATGAATAACATGGAAAAAAATTTCAAGTGAAAGACTATGAGAGAAGACAAGAAGGTAAAGTTTGCATGCCTAAAATTAAAAGGTCATGTAATGATTTTATGGGATCACCTATAGAAAGAGAGATAAAGGAAAGGTAAAGAGAGGATTTATTCATGGAAAAATATGGAGAAGAATCTGAGGGAGAAATTTCTTCTTATGGATTATGCACAAACCTTATACATAAGATTTCAAAATTTGAGGCAAAAAGATCAAAGTATACAAGAGTATATAGATGAGTTTTATAATCTTTCTATATGAGTGGATCATGATGAAATAGAAGAGAAGATGGTTGTAAATTATGTAAATGGTTTTAAATTTAATATTCAAGATGAATTAAGCATGCATAAGATACTTTACATGGAGGAGGCTTATCAATTAACTTCAAACGTAGAGGAAAAACAAAATAGATAAAATTTTAAAAGAACATCTCTTGGTCCAAGAAGAGGTAGATCCCCTCTAAATATGGGATGATGTGTTTTTAATACCACTAGAGGTGGGTTTTTTAATCAATAAAGGTGAATCGTCAGATAGTGCAGAAAGGCAAGATGACAATAGGTAATGGTTTCAATACCAATAAAGAGGAAGAGGATTTTAGAAAGAATGAGGTTACAATGGTGCTAGAGGATGGTTTTCAAATCAGCGTAGATCTTATGCTTATTATAGATGTGGAGAAGAAGGTAACATATACATATAGATCCTCCTAAGAGATTCCCTATCTATATGTATGGTTTAGGCCCTATTTGAGTGTCCACACTATTAAGATCAAGAAAAGAGGCAAGAGGATCACCCAAGAGTGAATCTAGTTGAGGTTGAGATAGAAGAGAAAAATATTGAAGTTTCACCTAAAAATGTTGGAGATAATCTCATGATGAGAAGAACAATGACCATTATAAGGAAGAAACAAGTTTAGAATAAATAAGGTGGTGATCCATGGTTATAATCAAATATTTTTTAAACAAGATGTACTTCAGGTGGAAAGGTATGTAAATTAATTATAGATGGTGGTAGTTGTGAAAATATGATTTATAAAGAAATTATAGAGAAACTAAATTTGTAATGTGAAAAAAATCATAATCCTTATCAATTTTTATAGTTTAATAAAGGGAAGGAGGTTACAATAAGTAAAAGGTTCTTAATTAAGTTTTCTATAGGAAAAAGTTATAATGATGAAATATGGTGTGATGTTATTTTTATGGATTCATACCATTTTTTATTGGGGAGACCATGTAAATTTAACAAGAAAGTAATTCATGATGGAGTAAATAACATGTACACTTTTTGGAAAGGTGGTACAAAGTTAGTTTTGTTACCTCTTAAAGAGGAAGATAAAATAGAAAGCATGCTCTCTACTAAAGAATTTATCTGAGATATGAAGGTATCAGGTTCTTGTTATGTATTAGTAATAAATAATGAAGACATATAAATGGTATAAATACCAAAAAAATCAATAAGAGTCTTGAAATAATATGCAAATGTTATACCTAGTGAGTTACCAAATGGTTTACCATCGAGAGAGATATTCAACATCACATTGATTTGATTTTAGGTTTATCTCTACTCAATAAAAAAACTTATAGGATGATTATAATAGAACATGACAAATTAAATAAACATGTTATTAAATTATTAAGAAATAAGTTGATAAGGGAGATTATGAGTCTATGTGCAACATCAACATTGCTAACTCCAAAGAAAGATGGAGGATGGAGAATGTGTGTGGATAGTAGAGAAATTAATAAAATTACAATCAAGTATATAAATATTATACCTCATTTAGATGATATGATGGATGTGCTTGTAGGAGAAAAATATTTTACCAAGATTGATCTAAGGAGTGGTTATTATCAGATTTTAATTTGTGAAGGATATGAGTGGAAAATTGCATTCAAGACTAGGGATGGAATATATGAGTGGATGGTGATGCCCTTTAGATTATCTAATGTACCTAGCACATTTATGATGGTGATGAATATAGTACTATGATAATATATTAGTAAGTTTGTGGTTGTTTATTTTGATGATATTTTGATATTCAGTAAGACTAAATAACAACACTTACAACATTTGAGAATAGTACTAGATTTGTTAAGAAAGGATAAGTTATATGCAAATTTGAAGAAGTGCAGGTTTATGCATAATATTTGGTTTTTTGGGATTTTTAGTTTTAGTAGATGGTGTGAGAATGGATGAATAAAAAATAAAGGAAATTATTGAGTGGCCTATTCTAAAAATCATTACAGAGGTAAGAATTTTCCATGGTTTAATAACTTTTTACAAAAAAAATTATTAAAAAGTTTAGTAGTATTGTGGCACCAATAATAGATTTCATGAGAGGGATGGAATTTTCATGGACTAGAGTAGCCTCATAAAGCTTTGAACTTTTGAAGAATAAGATTACAAAAAGACCAATTTTAGCACTATTATATTTTAACAATTTTAGCACTACCGTATTTTAACAAAGTGTTTAAAGTTGATTGTGATGCTTCATTTATGGGAATTGGTGTTGTGCTGAGTCAAGAAGGAAACCCAATAAAATATTTTAGTGATAAATTTAATGATTTAAGAACAAACTATTATACTTATGATGTTGAACTTTATGCAATTATACAAGCATTAAGACACTGGAGCCATTACCTGGTGCTTAAGGAGTTTATCCTCTTTATAGATCATGAGGCTTTAAAGTATGTGAATACACAAAATAAGTTGAATAGTAGTCATGAAAATTGGGTTTATTTCTTACAAGGGTATACTTTTGTGCTGAAACATAAATCAGGGAAATATAATCAGGTAGCTAATGCATTGACCAGGAGAGTGGCATTATTAACTACAATGATGAATGAAGTGGTTGGATTTGAAGCTATCAAATAATTATATGATACTAATCCATATTTTGGAAAGGTAGTTGAGAAGTTTAGGAATCTATTAATAGGTGGGACATATACTATTCATGATGAGTATCTTATATAAGAATGTTATCTCTTTAAAGGGAAGTCATTGTGCATTCCATTAGGGTATATATGAGATAATATAATTAGATAATTACATAATGGTAGTTTGGATGGTCATTTTGGTAAGATGAAGACAATATATTTGGTGGAATAAATGTTTTTTTGCCAAAGATGAAGAAAGATGTGACAAGGTATGTTTCTAGGTGTAGAGTGCGTCAGGTGGCTAAAGGACATACACAAAATACTGGACTATACATGACATTACCAGTTCCAAGAGGACCATGGATAGATTTGAGTATGGATTTTGTGTTAGGATTACCAAACACATAGAGAGGTAATGATTCAATTTTTGTTATTATAGACAAATTTTCTAAAATGGTTCATTTCATTTCATGTAAGAAAACCAATTATGCCACTAGAGTTACAAAATTATTTTTTAAGGATATTAGGAGTTTGCATAGTGTTTCAAAAACTATTACTTTAGATAGGGACACAAAATTTCCAAGTCATTTTTGGAGTACTTTGTGTAATAAGATGGGTACTAAGTTACAATCCATTAGTGCATATCACCCATAAATAGATGGACAAATAGAATTTGTGGATAGGAGCTTGGGAAATTTGTCGAGATGCATAATGGGAGAGAAGGCCAAGCAATGGGACTTGGCTTTACCATAAGATAAGTTTGCATATAATATTTTAGAGAATAGAACAACATGAAAGTCATCATCTCAAATTGTTTATGGGATAAATCCTATTGGTATTTTAGATTTGGTATAATTACCAATTGTAGATCGAATTAGTGATGATGTATAAATATTTACAAAGCATATGCAGTAGTTACAAGGAGTAAGAAGAAAGTTATAGTGAAGTAATGAGAAATATAAAGAGTCAACAAATGTCAAAAGAAGATCCAAGGTATTTGAATAAGGAGAGATAGTAATGGTTTACTTGAGGAAAAAAATATTTCTAAAAGACACATACAACAAGTTGAAGTCAAAAAAATTGGTCCATGCAAAATTGTGAAGAAAATTAGAGACAATGATTACGAGGTGAGTTTACCATAGAATTTTGATATTTATCCAATATTTAATGTTTCATATTTATGTGAATTCCATGGAGAAGATGGTGAAGGTGATGACTATGAATAATTAAATTGGTAGCAATAGGTTCTAAAGAAGAAGGCAAAGATAGTGTAACTTTTGGATATGAAGACAGTGAGCACAAGGCAAGGGAATTATAACATGTATTTGGCATAGTGGGAAGATTATAGTAATAAGACAACACTTAGATCAAAGAATTAGAGATGAAGAAGATTGACAAAGAAAAATGGTAACAATATAATTAGGGTAACTCGTAGGAGCTGAGTTGTTTTCAACCAGAGGAGAATGATGTAGAAAAAATAGGCCAATCTTTTGGAGGCCATAAATTTTGACCTATAGCTTAGTTTGAGCTCTTCAATGTGCCAAAATGACCATATAAAAAATTTCATTACTTTCCTAAGCTGACCTATTTTCTTAGAGTTGTTTTCAATATTTTTTGAAGGCCATACATGATCATTTGAGGGTCTAAAATTACTATTTAATGATTTTTTCAAGAATTTTCTATTTTTAAAAATTGTATATTTTTAGGACTGGATGTCAACTTTAGTTGAATTTTGTCTCATAGGCTAATTTTAGTGTTTAGAGTATTTTAGGATATTTTAAGAGTTGCACACACTTACATTTAAAACTTACTAAAAATAATAGCTTCTAAAAATAGAAGTTTATATATATATATATATATATATATATATATATATATATATATATATATATATATATTTTAATTTTTACATGTCAACTATAATTTTTAGTTGAAGCTTACTTAATAATGGTTTGGTTTTGCAATTATTTCAAGTTATTCAATATGAATCAATTCTAAGTATTGTTTCAAATCTTCACCTATTGGTAATTTTATTGTCTTGATGGTTTTTGGATTCATTATTGAATGATCCACCATTATCAAATATAATGTTAGAAGGAATACAATAGTGGAAAATGAGATGTTTGAATATAAACTTAGAGATCTGCTTACGAGTGACATAACTAAGGGGAATGGATTTCACCCAATTAGTGAAGTGTTTGGTAGTAGTCAAAATGTGTTTATGGCCATCTAAAGATATTAGATTAATATTTCTAACAAGGTTGATCCCCCACATTGAGAATAACCATGGTATTTTTAATAGTTTGAGTGTCTTGGCTAGAGAATGAATCATATTGGCATGCTTCTAACACTTGACACACTGATTCACATATGCAGCTACATATACTTCCATCATTGGCTATTAATACCTAGTATGTAGTAACTTTTTGGATAAGATTACCCTTCTAGTGTTGACTCCACAAACTCCTTCATGGACTTACCTCAATGTTAGTCCATATTCTATTAAAGGTAAACAATGAATCAAATTTCCATCATAGCTTCTACAATAAAATTTTGGTCCAATTAGGGTATAGCAAAATGTTTAATGGGTGAAGGAATTTTGTTTTTATGTGATAAATTGGGATGCATGGTTTGGTCTCAAACATAGGCATATATATTAGAGTACGAGGGATACATGGGACCAATAATGTTAAAAACCATATCAATAGCTAATTTTTCATGTACTAGTGCTAAGATATGTTTAAAAAGAAATTGATAATCCCTGACTTTATCAGTGATCTAGATCATGAAACTAATAATGGCCATAGTATCTAATGTTCTATTATTGGCCCATGATATTGTTTCAAATTGCATGTTGGCAATCTACTATTTGAGAGTATTGACTATATTTTTATAGGGTATTAACTTCTCATCTTTGGTTTGGTACTGATATGTGGTCTGATTAATGATTAACTAAGAATTACCATATACTAGTAAATGTTGAATGTTCTACTATGTTGTTTGAGAAAGCCCTATAATGAGTGTTTCATATTTGGCCACATTATTGGTATAGGGAAATCCAATATAAAAGGACTTAGGAATGAGATTACCTTGTGTCATAACACAAAATACTTTGACCCTGATCCATGAGTCATGAATAATCCGTCAAAGTCCATATTCCACTATTTGGCCTTAGGAGGTTATTTACTTCTTAAATGGTCATGATGGCCTCATTTGGAAAACCAAATGTAACAAGTTGAGTATCTTGAAGAGGAGATTTAGAAAATTGATCTATGATTACTTACCCCTCAATGACATTTTAGTTGGCATATTCAATTTCCAACTCACTCAATAGCATGATCCATTTTACCATATGACCCTATAAATTAATTTAGAAAGTAGATACTTAAGTGGATATACTTTGTCAATAACATTGGTATGGTTGTTTAGCATATAATGCTGCAATTTTAAGGCTAAAAACACCATTTATAAATAGTATTTTTCAATCAACATATAGGTGTGCTCCTCACTGACCAATGTTTAACTCAGATAATACATAACATGCTAATTTCCTTATTTGGCATGCTATGACAAAAACACCCTTATGACATTATCGGTCTCTAATAGGTAAAGAGTTAATGACTTTTTTAATGTTGGTGGAAATAAAATAGGTGGGTTAGAAAGATATTATTTAAGTTTATAAAGTGCATTTTGACACTCTTCATTCCATGAGAATGCAACATCTTTCTTTAGTAAGTACATAAATGGATTGAATTTATTAGCTAACTATGAGATGAAGCATCTGATAGATTGAATATTTCCCTATAAACTATAGAGATGTTTCAAGGTAGATGGTGGTGGCATCCTTTTAATTGCATGGACTTTAGCTGGGTCAAATTTAATGCCCCTATGAGAGATAATAAAACCTAATAGTTTACCAAAAATGACACCAAATACACATTTCTTTAGATTAAACCTGACATTGTGCTCATGAAGTATCTCAAATATTCTCTATTTCATGGCTAGGTGATAAACATGGGTCTTTAAATTACCCAGTATATCAACAACATAGTCATAAATAATGTCATGCATCATGTCATGAAAAAACACTGTCACAGCTCTTTAGTAAGTGGATCTAACATTTTTAAGTCTGAATGGCATTACTTGATAATAAAATGTTCCCCACAAAATGGTGAATGTTGTCTTGTACTAGTACTCTAGTGCTATCCTAATCTAATTATAACCTAAAAATCCATCCATTATAAAGATCATTTCATATCCAACCATTGAGTCAACTATCATGTGAATATTAGGCAAAGGGAAGTTATCTATTGAGTAGGCTTTATTGATATCTCTAAAATTAGTGTAAATCTAGATAAATTATGGCTTTTTAATTTTTAGCACAATGTAAATCCATTCTGAATAGTTGATTGGCCTGATGCATTTCACATTTAGGAGTTTTTCTAACTCTTTCTTACTTAAAAAACAATATGAGGATGCATCTTGTAGAACTTATGTTTAACAAGCTTGGCATTAGGATGTAGAATGAAATGGTATACAACCAAGCTAGGGTCCAAACCTGGCATGTCCAAATAGGCCCATCAAAATATGTCGACAAATTCCATCAAAAGGGCTATAAAATCATCACATTCATCCTAAGAGAGGGATGTACCTAGTTTAATCCATTTTGCATCCTCTAGAGTCCCAATATTTACTTTTGAAGTTTCCTCCACAAGAAGTGTATAACCATGATCTAGAATAGTCGAGAAGGATTTAAACTGATTGGTAATGGAAAAGTCCTCTAGACATATTGTTTTATCTAATTCTCCTAAACATGATGAATCAAAATCTACTAGTGCTGGCATTAGCCATGATATAAATACCTTAGGGTACTCTTGAATAATTTGCACAAAAGCCTAATGCTCTTTAGTATTGATACATGATCCATAAATAGATTATGGGATATAGGTATCCTATGCTTCATAGTAAGAGGGTTGAACATCCCCATCTAATGGTGCCTAAAATTGGTTTTCACCAATAGACTTGTCATTCTCTTTACTATTTCTCTTGTCAAAAAGCACCCCAAAGAGGTTATCACTTTTGAACCTCAATGTTTGATTTCATTTTTGTTTTTGGCTAGGGAAGTTCATTGGCTCTTTGAAGTAGGCAACAAGATCTAATATAATAACAAAACCATGCTTGTGGTATCCAAGAGGTATGTGACTCCTCAATCTCATAAAGTTATATATGGCCTCATCCTTTTTTAACTCATCTAATGGCATTGTTGACTCTTTTTGGTCCCATTATATCAATTAAGGATGGTAAAGGGTTAAATGTGAAGGTTGATAAACATGGATAATGATGTAAATGGTATGGGGTTTAAACAAATTTGTAGTGGCAAGGTCATCATAGATGCTATAATCAAACCCTGAATTTTTACCGACATCATCATTGCTAGTCATTGGTGTTGGAACATGAATAAGATATGTAGGGTCACCCTCAAGTGGTTTAAATATGATACAATGGGTTCCCTTTTACTTGATCATTAAGACTAGTTCAATCATGCCTTGTTGATATAGCTTGAGGCCTCTGGCTTTATAAGTTAGGTGATCTATAATCCAATTGGGAATAAGATAATTCATACTTTGGTAATAGTTGGCTAACTCATCAGTGTAGAACCATAAATCATCTTCTACTAAGGGATCTTGTTATAGGCTAGAGGAATATTTAAAGATAATAAGATTGTTTATCTAAGCTTTTCCTTTGGTTTCCCACTCCATACAAGTAGTTTTAGCATTAAGTCTCCCATAAGCTTTAGTATTTGTAGGAAATTTGGTAATATGGAATGCATTATGAGTGTTATATTCTCTAAAACCTTTGTAAGTGACATAGAATTATTTATAAATTTCTAGTTGAGGCATGGGTAAGGTAGAGGTTAAGTTGTCTGGGTAAATTTAATTAGATTTTAGGCCTGATTCAATGACCTTTCATTTTTTAGATTTTTCTCCATCTGATTTTGAAATAGAATTCATGCCAAACTGGTAGTTGTATATTTTATACTTGGCCTCAGGATATTTATAATATTGATATGGTTGAAGATCAATAGGTATAGTCACTTCCATTCCTAAATGTGGAAATTTTATACATTGATACAATGTAGAAGGTATAGCCCTGATTTGATGTATCCAAGGTTAGACTAATAACAAATTGTAAGATAATTCCAAGTCTAAAACATGGCATAGAGTATCATGGATCAATGGCCCAATGGCTAATAGTGAGATAATAGTACCTTGGGACTCCCATTCTTTGTTATCATATTCTTTGATAATGATAGTATTTGGATGTAAGTTGGTTATTGTATATCTAAGATGTTTGGCCAACTTTAAAGACACAATGTTGAGACCTAAACCATTGTCTAAAAGGACACACTTAACTCTATGGTTCATTATATTGATTTAAATGTACAATGGGTTATTAATAAAAGTGCCCAAAGAAGACATATCATTTTAGTCAAAGGTGAGATGTTGGCCAGGGGACAAGTGTCCTACCATGGCTTGGAATTTATCTAGAGTGATATCATCTAGTACAAGGGATTGGTTGAAATACTCATTCATGATATCTTTGTGGATGATAGACGTATGCAACAAATCCATGATGGATATATGTGGAAGTGTCTTATTCATTTGTTTTATAATATCATATATTTTACCCTTAGTTTTGTCAATTGGTTTATTTCTAATAGGCACAAAAGGTTGATTAGGATACTTTTTAGTATTTGGCTATGGTCTTTTAATAATTTACCATGGCTTATTGAGTTACAATTACACAATCTCGATTTAGAACTTGGATTTGGCTATTGGTTGTTTAAGGAATGAGGATTGGAATAATGAATCTTAGATAGTATGGTGTCTAATCATCAACATGGCCCATAAAATAATCACTGACATAAGGAGATTGGTTGGTATTAGTCAACAAATAAGCATTATTGGGTGAAGGTCTAGGTTTATTTGTAATTTGTCTAGGTTTGATATTGATGATGGTAACATGACCACTTGAAACTTGTCCTATAAAATTTTTATAGGTATGCACAATGGAAGATAACCTTCTTGGTTGGTTAGATTGTTTTACCCTTGGTTCTAACCATTCTACTATTTTTGTTGTGGCTAGCATTATTGTTTTTTATTTTGTCATGGAGTTTTCTACTACTATTGTTGTTGTTGTTGGTACTACTACTTGTTTTTATAATTATGTTGGGGGAATGGATTTTGGTAGATATCCTTGTTACAATTATTCTCATGAGTATGTGTGTCTCTTTTTATCTCTCAATTTTCTAGTATTTTCTCTATCAGATGTCTGAGTTAGATACACCATCTTATGGAATGTCTTCTGACATGATGGTACTCAAAAAATTCAAGTTCTTTGTACCAATCAAGAAAAGGAATCCCTTTAGGAAATGGCTTCAGTATTGACCAACGAATCATATTTGATTGAACCAATATTTAGAACATAAATTCAATAGGCTTACCAAGGTCACTAAATTGTCAAGAAATGGGTGGTCTTATCCTCAGAGGAAGGGCTTGTAATTGGTTTTGATTTTGTGGTGGTTGGTTTTGTAAAGGTCCTAGTTAAATGTATGGAAGAAGTGGTTATTGAGTAGGTGGAGATAAATGGACAGCTAGTGTTTTTACCATCTAAACATGGCATGTTTTAGTAACCCTATTGCTAAAAACATTATTATCATGGTTATATGGTTTAGGTATTTCATTGTTGTTATATTGAGGTGGTGTTGAAGCTGATCTTTGAATTGATTTTTGATTATGGTTCTAACCTTGATTCTAGTTTTGGTTCTGATTGGAAGAGGATAGCTTGATTATGCCTTTGTTGACAAGGGCCTTCTTAATATGTCTACATTTATCTATAACCTCTTTTAATGTATGATCACATTGTAACTTGATCTTGTAGGATATCTTACTACATAAGCTTCTAGTAAATATTATGGCCAACTATTTATTTGATAGATTATGAGTAAATTAACTTGTTAGGGCTCTCCAAAGCTACAAGTATGCTAATATGAAGCTTTCACCAATATTGTGTTTAGCTTGGCCTAGATATAAAATAATAATCTCATGCTTAAAATTATATGAAAAGTGATGTGCAAACTTATATGAGATATCATTGAAGTTAGGTACATAATTTTTTGGTAATTTTGATAGCCATTCCAAGGCTTATCTAATTAGACTTTTTAGGAAGAGTAGCAACAAGTGTATATCATTATATGCCACTGAATGGTAGGAACCAAAGAATTCCTTCAAATTCTCTCTAAGGCCACCTTTGCCTTTGTATTTGTAAAATTTAGGTGGCTCATAACTTGGAAGAAATGGTATTTATAGATACTCTATGTAGAATGGGTAAGATCATATCTCCTCCAGTTTGATTTTTTTCATTTATTTTCCAACCTATATAGCTTGAATTGCATCCTTCATTTATTTCAGCTCTTGTGCTAGGAAATCCAAAGGAGTGGCTTATTCATGTCGAGGTTGCATGGTCAAAGGTGGATTACCTTGACTAGGATAGGTATATTATGGGATGTAAGTTGAATTGGCTAGATGACCAGGTGTGCATATATGTGTATTAGGGTTATATTGTGGGTATGATATATGCTACTATTAAAGAACATTTTAGTTTGGGTTGGATATATAACACTGGATCATGAATTATGGCTATGGTAATGGCATTTGTCTCTATGAAATGTGTTGGTATTGTTGGGTTTAGGAGGTAGATGTCTTCCTCCTTATTAAACCATGATGTATATAGGGAACATATTTCTGACTAGATCCCCACTATTGGAGGTGTTGGTTATTTATTCCTTGTTGCACATGTGATACCCATTGGGTGAAATGAAATTATTTCCTATCACCTGATACCTATTGTGTGTAAGAACCTTGGTGTTGGCTAAACACCTATTGTTAGATTGGTACTTTATATTGAAAAAACACTTATTAAAGTGACACTTTTTGTTGGTTTAGCAACTATTGGTGGTTTTGCATATGTTATTATTGACCAATTAGAACTTTATGACCAATAAGACTATTTTTTGGTTAGGCAACATCTATAATTGATAAGGTACATTGGTATGTGCTTGTTATGGTTGAATATTCATTATCACTTATTGAGGTGGAAATGTTCTACACTTATTAATATGGTAAGTTGGTCTGTTGTTGTCTTGTTTCCCCCTATTGCACATTTGAGGAAGCAAGTTATTGAGGATTAGATATTTCTTGTTGATTTTTTAAAATAGGCATACCTATTCCTTGCCATTACAATCCACTAGTGGTGTTATTTAAAAGAATATGTTATATATTACTTGGTAGTAAAGTAGACCCACTTTGTTTTGAATTGGGCTGTACTTGCATGTTATCCATAATATTTTGAGTGGTATATTTTATTTGAGAAATATTATCTTCCATAAAAATATGGGCATTATACATATCACCAACCAATTTGATTTAGCTAAAGGGGTCTACATTTTGTCTTGTATAAATTGAGGCATCTATTTGTTTCCCTGTTGATGGAGCTATCCTAATAAGCATCTTGGTATAAATAACCCTTGTGTTGAGGTTATGAGCTAGGTTGAGATAGGTTTGGTATGATTTCTATATCTACTCCATTTGTTTTTCCATAATATCTTTCCATTTAACAAGCGTATTTTGGTCCTATTATGGAATTTGGCTTAGAGCTTGAATATAACTAGTTGATCCTTGTTCAAATGGTTGAATTTGAGGCACATTACTAATAGTTATAATCAAACTACTCACACTTTCTTATGGGAAGTCTAGCATAAACTTAGCACCTAATTTGATAGCCCTAACAAGTACTTCATCCTTATTTTCCAACAAATGACATTCAAACAAGTATGAATCATAACTTGTTTGTGTTGGCATTGTAACACAGTAAGGATCTTTTTCTTGGTTTTATTCAATGTTAAGATTAATTTGAGTGAGGTATTGCACCATTTGCTTTGATTCTTAACTTGGATAAGGATGCACAAATACCAAATATTATGATAAAGGGTCATGCCTTTGTTCAATGTATGGGATGTTATAATATGGATAAATATCCATCTCATAAGATACATCAACATACAACTCTTAAAAAATAGGTTCATTGGTCATAAATTTATCATAGCCTATATTATACATGTTCCCTCTACATGTGTAATGAGGAAATTTTAGATCCATGGATAGGTCATGTGAAAAACAAAAGGGTCTAAAGGTAACGAACAAACAAGGTCTAAAAAAAATGACCTTTGGCTCTGTAAAAGAGGCACAAAGGGATACACAACTAAACTAGGAAAAGGTAGAACAAAAGAAATACGAGACTGGTCTAATAAAATGATACTAATTTGCCTAAATTTGGTTATTATTATCAACAAAAGTAACACAAAGGCTCAAAATCATCTATGGCTAAAGTAATAATTTGCCCAAAGGGAGTTATAATCAATAACAAAAGTGTCTAAACAAAGAATAATTATAAAATAGGATAAAAAGATAGCAACGATCTACCCAAAGTAAATTAAAATCATTCTAAAGCAAAAAACAAGGCTAGACTCAGAAACAAAGAACTCAAACAAGAACTTGAAATAAACTAAACTAATTTAATTGACTTGGATGATACTCAATAATTGGTTCACTAAAACTCAAAATTTGACTCATGAGATACTATTTGAATAATGGAACTAAGACACTTGAAATTCAGCATAACTTATAAAAAAGTATATGGCAAAAACTTGGATCAAAAGGACACTCTAAACAAGGTATAAAACAAACAACAATAACTAGGTCTAGGCAAGGGGTCTTTTTATATCAAATAAGAAATCAACCTAAGTAACACAATCTAAACATAAAAGGTATACAACTTAAGCCCAAGTTAGATGAGGATTAGGTATGAACTTGATTAGTTTAGGATTTTTAACTTTAAAAGGTTGAGTTTTAGATTTAATGTGAACAGACTCAAATGTTCTAAGGCAAAAGAGATAGACCAAAATGGGTAATGTAACCATGCATTTGAAATAAGAGAGGTACAATAATAGTTAGGAACTTGGTTTCAAAAGTGATAAGAGATTGGAATTTTGTTTTTATCATAACAATGTTCCTTCAAACAAATGTCATGGTAAATTATTTTAGACTAAAATATCCAAGGTAAATGTTTGAGATGAAATAGGAAGTGTACGGATGATTTCTTAAATAAGTGACACACAACTGGTTTTGTAACAAATTTCTAAGGTAATAAGTGTGCACAAAATGAATAGAGTAACACCTCTTAGGCTAAAGGGGTGTGAAAAAAATGTGATGTTTTTGACTTATTTTGATGTGACAATACAAACGAATAGTTTTAATCTATAAACACACATGTAAATCAAACAAAATATAAGTATCACTAATGGCTCCTCCTATCTCTAGAACTAACATGGAGGTGCAAATCTTATACCAAATTTTCCATCAAGATACCAATGCTTATGAGGAATTAAGTGTTAATCTAAAAATTAAAGTATAGTTGTAGGTAAAGTTTTTATGGGCCCCTCTATCTTTCAAGCATTGATACGTGGCATGAACTTAGAGTGAGGAGAACTCAAAATTTGGAAATAAATTCCAAGGCAAGTGGTGTTTTGACTAAAATATATAAATCTTGAACATACTAAATGGTCCCAAGTGTAGCTAACATAAGGTGATAATCATGTCAATTAAATCTAAATTACCTAGCTTACTATGCAAGGGTCTATTCCTTTGCATAATAACTCTAACCATGTCCTACTTGGTAAATTTTTATGTCTAACTACCCCATGGCCTAGGTACTCATTGGGATGGTTAGGATAATCATTCACCACTATCCCATCCAACACTTTACCTAATTTGTATACCTTATCATGTATTGGGGTTGGTGATACTAGGAGATGAAACCCTAGGTCAACGTACCCATAGAGAACTCACGAGGAGGTGATGAACTCTCCCCCCTAATATAAATGCATAAAAATAAATAAATGAAAAATGGAAAGAATTTAGATGTCATTTTTGGGTCACCCAAGTCACTCAAAGTTTGGGGAGAGTATATATGACATTATTTTCAACATAAATTTTTAAACAATAAAAATAAACTAAGTGTTTTTGGTCACCCGAGTTCCCTAAAGGGGATGGGGGGAAAGTATATGCACAATATTTTTTAATTTGCTACAAATAAAGATACTAGTCTAACGAACTTTAAAATTTAGCTAATAATAAAAAAACAAACATAAAGTGAAAAGGCTCTTAAGAGCTTTAAATAAAATGTGTGTTCCTTTTAATAGCACTAAATCTAAGTTTGATAGAAATTTTAGCCCCTTGGATATGTTTTCACTTGTAAAAACTTCAAAAATAATGAAAATACAAAAACAACTAAGTGGATTTTAAGCACCAAATAAAATGTATGTGAGATTTTAACAATGCTTAAGATTTTATCTCTCCACCTTAGGTCATGTAAAATGTTAGGGGGGTTTCTTGCTTAGAATTCCAAAAGTAAGTGAGTAAACAATAATTTATTTTTAGCTCTCAAATTTCTATTTTTTGTCCCAAATAAATCATAACTAATTATAATAGAGATTGATGTTGATTCCTGAAATTGACATTGATTTGGTAGGATCATCAATGTTTCCTACAACTACACAAAAAAAGTGTTTAAAAATAAAAATATTTAATAAATAAGTTTAAAAAACTAAAACTTCTCACATCTCTATAAGTTAAAGGCTACAAAGGCAATAATAAGTTGTTAAGCACAAAAATGAAAGTTAGCATATACAAAAAATTAATTTTTGCCTTTTTCCTAGATTGCTCTATTTTGACATAGAGATCATCATTGATCCCTATAATCATCAATAATTTGCCACAATATTCATCAATACCTCTAACCTTGTTAAAAAATGTGTGAATTCTAAAGCTAAAACTCTAAGCTTAAAGATTTAAATGCATCTATTAGAAAAACTAAAGCTAGCATATCAATCTCTCTAGCCATACAAAATGCTTGGTCCCACCAGGCATGCCATTATGTACCTTAGGTGTTTGAAGAGTAAAAAATATGTATTTTAGTCCCTTTTTAGTCTAAATGAGAAAATATCAAGCATAACAATACATTAGGACTAAACACTCTTGCCTAAGAACTAGGGGGAGCATAACACAATAAGCAAGATAAAAAATAGAGATGAAGACAATACAAATTTCTTATCTCCTTTATCAAATTTTATGCTTACTTGTTATCATAAGAATTTTTATGTTCAACCTATGATGATTTGAGTCTTATACCAATGCTCTTCCATACTAGTAACATCTCTCCAATAGTCACTTGTGGCTTGGTGCAAAGCTTGGCATAAATTGGGCATTTTTACACTATTCTCAAAGGCTTCAAGAAGGTATTCTAATAGAATAATATTACACATAAAATATTTTTAGAATATGGTATGGGCACTTGTAATTATATCTCAAATAACTAACTCTAACCCAAGGGAGGTTAGGTTAAATTCTAACTTGGGTTAAGTCTAAATTATCCTAGGTTAAGTCAGTCTAACTCTGGGTTGGATTAAATCACCCATGAAATCTTGACACCTCAATTTTATATATTTATGAGTCAAGGCATGACTCATATTTTTGAATATCTAGGAGATAATAAAACACTTTATTAGCTCATTTGACCTTTTGACTTCATATTTGGCTAAAAATTCCCTTTTTGGTAAATGAAATTCACTAATTTGATTTGGAATTTTTATTTAGGAAAGTTAATTAGGATTTGAAATATAATTAGTCTTGCTTAGTGAATTTTGGATTTTTCTAATTATTTTAAATGTTGTGTAGTCATATAAAATGTCCAAATTGGTAGTTTGAGTGTGGCTTGTGACACCCTATACATTGCTCCTTTTTACATGCTCTAGTGACCCTTCTAGACATATTTTTACTCATTAACATTCATCCAAAACCTTTTGTATGATCATTCCACCTTAGCTAGGCTGATTTCCTCATTATAATCATGATTCCCTAGGTCCTAAGCTTGTAGGATAGGAGTGTCATACTTGGACTATATCACTAGACCCTAAGGTGTCCCATTTTTAGTTCTCACATCTAATCCATGACCAATGGTTCCCTATATAAACCCATACAAATATCATTTAAAAAGGATGTGACAAATCTTACAAAGCAAGTAAGAATACAAATAAAACACTAAGGCAAACTTCCCTATTCTCTGCATATAGTCACCCAACATAGCTGTAAACATACTCAAATCCTCATACTAGTCCCTATCCACCTTAAGTACTCTTAATTTTTCATTTTTTAATTTTCATCACACTATTTCATAAATCAAATTAGGTGGGAGAACTACATATGGCTTGATCCCTCTTCAGAGTATTGGTATGTAGGTAATGTGTCCATACAAGGGGTATGGAAATCACATTCAGTGCATCTTAAACACTAAGCCCCCATTTTATGAAGTGATTCAAACATTATTTTATCAAGCATGATAGAGGGTTAGGGTTTTAAGATTAAATCAACTCTACAAAAAGTTACATCAACAATCAGAACTCAATATTTCTTAGGCAGGCTCACACAGGAATAATGAAAAAAACTAAAAAGTTTTAGGTCTCTATGACTAGTTTAAACAATAGTGGTAGGAGTGGAAAACAAAATCAAATCAGGTTGATGATACTATTCCAATATTGCACACCCAGTTTCAGCTTCTATATCATCTATCTCAGTCTAGTTTCAAGATAAGTTATATTTCTCCTTATTTATTATATTTAGAAAGTTAAAAAAGACAAATAAATTATACAAATCAATACTATATTTATTGCAATATTATTTACTAATTTATTAATCCAGACCCTTAATTAAAATAGAAATAAAACTCCATTATTCCCAAAAAAGTGTTAAATCATTTGATGAACCCAACTTACTTTGTTTGTGTACAAAAACCATAGAAACCCTAGGGAAAATTCCTTGGTGATTTTATAAATATTTTTCTGATTTTTCTTTCATATTTAAATCAAAATTTCAGATTTAATTTTTAAAATTCACCATAGTAATTTTAAAAATCATTTCTTTCAAACCCTAGTTGAACTTACTAGGTCCCTTTGCTTCTTGAGTTATCACCTTACATTCTTGTGAGCTTTGTATCCTTTTTATACATATTATAGTTTTTTGTTTTTAGGATTTTAGATTTCCTTTATTTAGTACTTTACTTTCATTTAATTTTGATTATTACAACTTATTTCAATTTATTTTCAATTTGTTTTCCTACTTTAACAATGGCCCAATATACTGGGGCATACACGCTAATATCAAAAATTTATCAAAGGCTACATAGCTACTTCATCTCCACTAAAAACTTTACTACATAAAAATGCAAAGTTTATCTGGACTTTAGAATGCCAATAACTTTCATTGAGCTAAAATAATGACTAATTATTACACCCATAATTGTCTTTCTAGACTAGAACAAGCCTTTTCATGTACATGTGTATGCTTTGTGTATCATAGTTAGTGATATTCTTGCACAACCCAAAGATGGTAGAATTGACTATCTTATTCATTTTTTAATCTAAAAATTGTTTGATCCATAGAAAAATTATACAACCACAGAATAGGAAGCATTATCCATTATGTTTACACTTCAAAAACTTTGACACTATCTACTAGCGACACCATTCAAAGCCTTCACTAATCATCAAGCCTTTCAATACCTTGTCAACAAGTTGATGCTATGAAGATGCATCTCTCGATGTTTGATATTTTTTTAGGAGTTTAAATTCTATATTAATGTAAAACCAAGAAGAGAGAATGTAGGAACAGACCATCTCAGCCACATACCAAATAGGGAATAACTAGAAGAATTATAAGAAAACTCTCCTAATGCTCATATTTTCCATGTCTCTATGATTCTTGAGAATTTCAAAGCTATTTCCAACTTCCTTGAATAATGATTCTTCCTTATGCACTTTCAAAATCATGATAAGAATTATTTTATGACTAGAACACTACCATATACGATTATTGATGGGTTTTTGTATCACTTGGGGAAGGATGAAGTCCTGCACAGGGTTGTTCTAGAGCATGCATGACCTCAAATATTAGAGGAAGCTCATCAAGGATTCAAAAGAGGACATTTTTTTAGAGAATCCATAGCTAAAAATATATTACAAAGAAGATTGTAGTGGCCAAATTTATTTTAAGATGCACATAGAGTTGTACATCACTGTAATGTCTGCCAACACATGGGTAAACCACTGTAGAAAGATGAGATACCTCTGCAACATCTATTAGCTAAGAAACCTTTCAAAAAATGGGACATTGTTTTTTTAGATTGATCAACCCACCAAGAAAGTGTAATAAAGTAAGGTACATCATTACTATAACCAACTATTTTACTAAATGGGTTGAAGCTGTTGCAACACCTATTTATAGTGTAAAGGGCATAAAAAAGTTTCTATATGAAAATATCATTACAAGGTTTAGATGCCTTATAAAATTAGTTAATGATAGAGGAATTCACTTTATAAATAATACCATTAAGGCTCTGACTAAATAATTTATGACCTCTCATCATAAAAGCACTATGTATCATCCATAAGCTAATGGCCAAGCTAAAGCATCCAATAAAGTACTAGCTAAAATGTTGACAAAGATCTATGATTTAAGTGGGATGACTAGGAGGATCACATTCCTATGATTTTATGGGAATATTACACACATTACAAAATGGATATATGATTTATTCCATTTCAGTTAGTGTATGGTCTAGAAGCAGTCATGCTAATGGAATACTTCATACCCAGCCTATGCATTACCATGGTCATGCGACTTAGAGATTGTGAGTCTCTTACTAACTAGATTATTAAACTAAATCATATGGATGAGTTTAGATGTAGATTAGCCTATACATAGGAAGTACACAAGTAGATCCAAAAAGTGTGGCATGATAGGAACTTTCACTAGAAATAATTTCACAAAGATCAACTAGTCTTACTGTATGACAATCATTTCAAAGCATTCCTGGGCAAGCTAAAAATATAATTGAAAGGGCCCTACATTATACATAACTTAACAAAAAAAGGATACATGGTTTTAATATATCTATAGATAACCATATTATCAAGGTGGGTAAATGGTTATAGGCTTAAGCCCTACCACTAATAGTTTATTAGTCTCATTCTACAAGTTGAGTGGGTACTGAGTAATACAATGTAGATTTGGATTTCCCTATTTTTACATGTTTTATGTGTGTTTATTTTCTATTTTCTTATTTATAGATGATATTATTAATGATATTTTTGAATTACAAATACCAAGCATTGCATGTGCTAGACATGCATAGGAGGATCCATGTGTGCTACTGAAAAAGTTAAAGAGGAGCGACTAAAAAATTTTAAATCTAGGAAAAGTAATGAAATGTCACATCAGCAAAATATCCATTGAAAAAGGGTCATCCACTAGAAGTAAATTATATATCTAAGGGTTGATGGAGGTGATCTTTAATAAATCAATATCTTGTCAACATTATATACCCATACCCCTATATGGACACCAAAGAGTATAATAACATAACTCCACACATGAACCAATGACTAACTACTTTAATGGCCAAATTCGATATCAACTTTCCACTTATGCCATTGCATTTAAGATGAGTGGATAGCTAAGTGTGGTTTTGATGTAGACCCTAATAGGCATGAATTATATAAAATCTAAGTTTGAATACCAAGTTGACATTTCATCCTTGAGCATATTTTTCATGAGCTAAAACTATCAAAGAGTCAATCTATTTTATTACATAGGGAATAGAGATAATTTTAATTTCATCCTTCATGCAACTATGGATACTTCATTATTTATTAGGGCTCTCACTAATGCACAAAAATAAGCTATGGGTATTGACATGGCACTCTGACAAATAAAGTATAGTTATCAAGATCCATTCAACTACCATTGCCAAGCTAAGTGAAAGCTATTCTACCCTGATCCTCTTGATGCTACATAACCAATCACCCTTGTAGATCCCCACCAATTTTATAATATATATGTTGAGCATCTACTATGCATGCCTACCTTTGGTGACCTAGGAGAGATTGTGCAATTATTGATTGGGTGATACAATGAGGGTATAATCTATTTGGGCCCAAATGAGACTATTATCATCAACACATAAGCTATGGACCAAGCTCTAGGCATGTTTCATGTGGGGATTTATTTCTACCATACAAGACAAAAATGCCTCCCATTTTACAAGAAGTTTGGGATCTATATGTGTGGGGTAACTAAGGGATCCCCATTTATGAAATTCTAGATGAGCTAATATGCATCCTCATGTAATATATCACCAAATGATATTGGCAGATGACCAAGTCCACCAAGAAAATTCCCAAGGGTATCATGGATATTACTCATATGGTGATCCACTATAATGAACAATTTAATTAACTATAGTACTTCATCTAGGAGCTACTCACAAATATTGAGAAATGTCACACCTCCCCCAAGAAAACACTCCAATATTAGTTCCTAATTTTATTGCTTTGTTTCATGCAGTGGAAGTCACTAGAGGGTGAAGTGCACCTAGATACAAAATAGTGGATGACATAGTAATTTGTGTAATCTCATTTGGATGTAAGACCTTAGATCTCTCACACATAAGGGCAAGTTTAAATCTTGGTGGGAGGAGTGCCTAGGTCTCATTGCCACATATCTTAGAGTGTTACCTGACATCATGTAGTACCTAGGCCATCACACACCAACCAATTTAATATCAAAGGGTGTATTCATCACCATCCATGAGCTACCATGGTCACCATTCAAATCAATTCATTTATTCATGATAATGGATATGGCATGGGCCAAATTATCCTGACAAAAATAATTTGTAGCCAA
This sequence comes from Torreya grandis, assembly GCA_037957365.1. NCBI lineage: Eukaryota > Viridiplantae > Streptophyta > Pinopsida > Cupressales > Taxaceae > Torreya > Torreya grandis. Next base: position 291,868 of record JARHVA010003491.1, read on the forward strand.
GTGTGTGACCCCCTTGTAATCCATAAAACCTAGCATAGATATTCCTATTAAATAATAACATGATCTAAGATCTAGATCATATTCATAGAATGGGAAGCACAAAGCAAATCCTCATTTAGCATCCCCTCCCCCAAAGAAAATAACATGAAGCACTATAACTTAGAAGGATGATCCCAAGGTGCCATAGATTTTGAGCTCATAAGACCTCATCTAGATGGGCACAGATGAGCAAGAAGTCTACAAAGTCATGATTACAAACATGGTTTGGGAGTAATATGAGAAAAAAGAAGAAAAATAATTCTTATTTTAAAAGCGGGTGTGCATAGTGAAATTATTCAAGCAAGTTCCATCAGAGCTATTGGTGTACCTCCCATCCTTACCACCTTCCATCATCATGGACACAATCCAAGAATAAGTGGAGTAGCTCCAATGTAGAATGGACTTTTTCCAGCCTTTAACTACTCTAATATTCATAGCTAACATCATTTTTTCACCCCTACTAGAGAGTCCACCTAAATAACTAGTGTGTAATCCTAAAATACAGAGGGAGGAATGGGTCTCCCTTACCTTAGAAGAACACACATTTAGATGACCAACTACTATAACATAATCACAACCTAATATATAATCTACTACACCACCACCCAAATATAGACTGGTCATGATCATGAGGAGGAAGCATCAAGTTTCAGGCTTGGAGGTGTGACTAGTTGATTCACCACCACCACTTTAGGCTTAAGATATTGAGGATCTTACATCAAAATAGATAATAGTTGAGGATAAATAGGCCCCTAAGGAAGAATCCAATCACACAATCGAGTGTAGACTCAATAAGGAGGAAAAGAAGAGAAAGAAAGAAGAAGTACAACAATAACATGCAACATAATAAGCCAAAGAAGTTGAGGCTACACAAAAGGCTAAGGATGTAGATGTGGATATTCAAAGGGATATAGATGTGTCCAAGTAGGCCCAAGAAGTAGTTGATGTATAAAATCAAGTGTAGGAGGAGAGAGAGAAGGAAAAGGAAGAAGAAGAAGAAAAGAGGAAACATGATGCAATAGTCTAGGCACAACAACAGGTAAAGGAAGCTACCAAGAAGAAGAAGGAAGAGGATGATGAATCCCTACAATAATATCAAGCATAGGTATAAGAATAATTATAGGTACAAGTTAAAACTATGCAAGAGCAAGCCAAGGCTACGACCCTGGTAGTAGAAAAGAAAAAGAGAGAAGAAGAGGAGCAAAGGAAGAAAGAATAATCAGATAAAAAGAAGAAAGATGAAGAACAAGATAAAAATAAGAAAGATGAAGAAAAAGATAAAAATAAAAATAAGAAAAAAGAGGAAGAAAAGAAAAAGTTAGAAGAGGAATAGAAGAAGATAGAAGATAAAGAGGAGAAGAGAAGAGAAAGAGGATGAGGATGAGAACAAGAAGAGGGAGGAAGAAGTGCAAAAAAAGGAGGATGAAGAGGCCAAATGAAACATGGCTAAAGATATTGTGAAACAAATTAAGATGAAAATAAAGGCTTTAACATAGCCATAAGCACCAATGACCATACAAATAGGTTCATAGTTTCCATAGCTACCACTCGGAGGTTTATGGCTATGGGATGTTCCTATAGTGGGTGCCTAGCACACCACACCATGACCCTATAACATTAATAAGAACATTATCTATTCTTTTAGTAAAGTAGGACTTTTTATGTGTCCTACCTACCTTTGAAGAAACAACTAGAGGGTGTTATATCCTTCTAAGAGTTAATCACATAAAAGGCTACCATACTAGAGAAAAAATGGGATCAGTCCAAGGTAGAGAATATGGAACTTAGGTCTCTCCTACATGAAGTGGAGAAGATGATTGAAGACACTTACATAGACTTGGCCTCTCAAGTAATCAAGGACCAAGTGATGTCATACTACAACCAAATCAAGACCTTGGTCTTAGAGCTCACAAAAGATTGGTGTGTAGTCCATCAACTTCATGCACTTGGGACAATAATCTAGAGTATGAATATTGAGGCCACTACTTTGATTACTCTACTAGAGGAGTATCAAATCATGATTGACATTGCATCCCTCCAAGCCCATCAAGTTACATGTAGTTTTCTAGATTGGAAGTAGTATCTTGACAATTCTTTGGCTAGCTCTAGTGCAAATTTTACCATAGCCACAACTACCAAAGTAACCATGAATAGTTTGACTACATTGATGAACATGAATGACATTGCTCTCTAAGAATACTTCATCATGAGGGATAATGTGTGCAATTGACTCATTATCTAGCACCATGACCTATGGCATAGTTCATTTATGGGCCTCTAGGTATAATTCCATATAAAATGTTAGACCAGCTAAGTAGTAAAATATAGATGAGGGTAAATAACACAAAATTAGCCATGAATACTGCTGATGATTCAGACCTAAAAAAACTCATCAGCTATCATGCATTAATAGGCATCCTAATATTTATGGTCTAGGAATTGATCATTGATTGACATACCTAAAAAATTGACTTGATTCTATTCTATAGTGAGGTGGCTCATATTCTCAATGTTCCATTTTACAAAACACCATTTGAGTTCTAATAAGTCATTATGTAGTGCAAGGATGCATAGTCTAGGACCAAAGATCTTGTTGGCCAGTCCTCTTTCACATCAATGCCACCTCCTTCCAATTGAGTACTGTGTAATGAATCATTTTTGAAAAAATTTGTAAACACTTTTTGTTTTGAGACGATTAATAAGATGAGTGGGGCCAAGATGGTTGAAAACCCATAAAGGGTGGACACTTGGTTACACCAGCCTATTAAAAACCCAAAAGGGTGGTAATTTGGTAGGCTACTTAGTTAAAAACCCAAAAGAGTAGCTAAATAGTGTGTAAGAGGTGAAAACTGAAAATGACACCTTGAGAGATTACTTTTGACTCTTTCTAATCTACCCATTTCTTCAGCTTCTACCCTGAGTGCACCATCAAATGATCTTACAATATTGTCTTAAGATGAGACAGCACTTTAAGTTTGGGAAAGTGTTAGGAGAATAAATTAGATAAGTAAAGCTACATAGGATATTCTTCAGATATTCATGCATTATGTAAGTAGTTGACTATATGTATTTTTTCCTATCTTCCATGACTTATAAAAGGATTGAAGATGAACTGTCTCCTATTTTGGCACCATAATATGAGAATAATGTGAATATTCAAGGACTATAAACAACTATAAATATGTATGCTTGTATGAATAAGATGATGAAATTTTGTTGAGATCAATATATACTATGTGGTTATGGTTACCTGTTGTATTTCTTATGTTTGTTCCTTACATGTGATGTCTTGTTAATGTTGAGCTTAATTCTATCTAATTTATTTTAAATGATCTGTGCACTTTCATGAATCACTAATTAATCTTAATTCTTTTCTATCACATTTTAATTCATATCTATCATAATTCTATTAAATATGAATTATCTACATTATCTTGTGCACTTAGGTAAAACTTAGCTATCCTCATCCTTAGCATGTTTTGTTGTATCTGGAACCTCTACTAACACATATAATAATACTAAAAAATAATATAAATAATGCTACATTAATGATTAAAAATTTGTTTGAAATAATATTTAATGTTTTGATATCCTCTATAGTGTTTGTAAAGTGTAATAGTCTCAAAATGGTTATAATGAAAGTACTTGGCAAGTGTGGTCATGAGACTTTCATCCTAACCCTTAGCCCCTTGGTCACATAGGAAATTATCCCTTGGTCACAAAAAACCCAAGGGGGATTAACATTTCCTCACAAAGCTGGGTCAAACTATTTGCACACCAAAAATGTAATTATGTAAAGTGGAGACTTATTTTTATGAGTAAGAACTTATCAAACTTCCATAACTTTCAACCAATCTCTCCTTTTTAGGCACCATTTTTTTTAAAGTACAATTTTTTTTATCTCTACGCATTAGTAATATTCTCATGCCTCTCAAAATTGAACCTTTTTATATTAATGGGGATTGCATATCATTTTATTTATTAAATGTATAGTTGAGAACATACTTTATTTTTACACTATGGATCATAGTCATTTTCCACTTACATCGTTCAACTATCACAAGTGGAAAACCCAAGTTTAAATATTATTGAGGGATAAAAGGTATACACTAAATCATGATGGGTATAAAAAATAATTGACACTTGATATATAGAAGTTGAAGTGGTTTAACATTAGTGATGAAGCCTATGGTCTATTATTCCTATCTATGTCTCATAATATACTATTTCCTACTGAATCTGCAAATACTCCTAATGAAGTCTTGACACATTGGAAAAACTATTCGGCAAGTAGGACATAATGAGGGGTCATCATTTAGAGAATGAGCTCATTAGTTTGAGCCCAGGGAATTTTGATAATATACAAGATTTCTTCACAAAGTTTAAGTCACTCAAGCTATATTTGAAACTATATGACATTGATAAAAAAGATGATCAATTAATTCTTTCAAGCCTTCCCAATTTGGGTTTTGACTATTATATCTTTGTTTATACCTTCCATACCACTAATCATGGCTTGAAGATACATGGATCATTCCTTCCTTGGATGAATTCGTTGTTAGTTTGAATTAAGAACAATACAAGCTTATTTAAATAGGTAAACTAAAGTCATCCAAATCACATGCCTTAATTGTGAGTCATGAAAAACATAAGGCTTATAGTAGCAAAGAGAAGAAATAGAAAAAGGACCTAAAGAAAATAAAGGGTCAAAAATATGATGCTAAGTTAAAAGTATCAAAAGAGTCCTCTTTATATGGTAAACCCAAGAAAGAGTGACTCACATGTGCCTACTATAAGAAATCTGGGCATGTTGAAACCAAGTGCATGAAGAAGCATATTGACCAATCAATAAATATGCTCAAAAAATACAATATTAGTGTCACTAATTTATCTAATTATATTTCATCAACATAGTATTATTCTAAGGATAAAGACAATAAAAAGGGAAAAGATAAGGGCAAATCACTTTTTGCTATTGCATCCCAGCCTTTTAGATGGGTAATTAATAATGGTACTTTGAACCACATAGATTCATTACATGACATGTTCTCATATTTGGAGCCTTATTTTATGCCTTCCATCCTATTGGGTGATGATAATTTCTTTGAAGTTAATGGGAGAGGATATATTGAAGTGAATGATGGGACATTTCATGATGTTCTATGTGTTCCCTCTTTATCCACCAATCTCCTATCTATTTAACAGATCACTAGCATTGGTTCAGGTAAGATATTTGAGTTCACACCTAATTAAATGGTTATTAAGGAAGAATATAGTGAATACATATTTTCATTTGGTAAATAAAATCACCAATCATTATTGTGTACATTCTCACATTTTTCTCTTGATCAAAACTCTCCTACACTACTCACTCATTTAGATGGTGTGAGAAAATTATAGCATGAATGATTTGGCCATCTTCACTATCACCACTTGAAGAAAATTAGTTGTCATGACATGGTTTTAGGGTTTCCATGTGTTCATTTCTCTAAAGAAATTTTCCAAGGTTGAATACTTGGAAAGCATCCTGAAGATAAGTATGACAAAGGAAAATTGTGGAGAGCTACACATATTGGAGCTAGTTCATAGTGACATTACTAGACCATTTCACGCTCCTTCATTCAATAAGACAAAATGAATTCTTGACTTCATCAAAAAAAAATTGAAGTATACTTTGGTATACTTTCTTAATCAAAAATATGAGGTCTTTGATTATTTTCAAGACTTCAAGATGCTTATATAAAAACAATTAGATAAATCCATCAAGTTATTTTGCACCGACAATGGTGGTGAGTATGTCGGTAATCATTTTGAAAAATTATTCACTTTAGAGAGAATTTAAATATAACATACATTTCCATACATTATTGAACATAATAATGTTTTAGATTATAAGACCACGTCTTTAAAGGAAATGGCCAACTGTATACTACACTCCAAGTCTTTTGCACCTCAATATTAGACCTAGTACATCAACTACTCTTGTTATATCCATAACTGAGTTTCTCATAAAAAATTAAAGGGAATCACTTATTTTGAAGCTTAAAATGGTTATAAACCCACAATAAAGCACTTATGAGTATTTTTATCTCTTACTATAGCCCACATTCTAAATAAGAAATTCAAGGTGATGGAACTTTAGAGTCAGCCTTGCATCTTCATTAGATATCTTGAGGGTGTTAAGGTATACATAATTTTCCATCCCACCACTCATTAGTTATTCATTGAAAGGAGTGTTCATTTTCAAGAGGTTCATTTAGATCCACAATCAACACCTCTCCCATTCCTTATATGCATGAGATTTGATGAAAATTCTATTGATTCAAATCTACCTGAGCAACTTCTTGATGATTCATATTCTTCTTCTAGTTTTGATGATAAGAGTAGTGACAAGGAATCACATTATCCTTCTCCAAAAATATATTTAGAGGATGAGTAATATACTCTTGACTCTCTAAGCATGGGTCCTCTTTAAGTTATAAAAACACTTGAAAGTGATATCTAATGGGTTAGAGATCCACCAGACAACATGAAAACCTATTCATAATTCCAAATTACTCCATATGCTTTCATCACATCTACTTTTGATCCATAATAATTTCATGGGGAATTAGGCCCTCCTAAGTGAGATACTACTATGAAATAGGAATATGGTTCCTTTCTAAGGAACAACACTTGGGATTTAGTCCCTCTTTTTAAGGCAAGAAAATTTCTTCAATGTAGGTCGATTTACTGAACAAAATTTGAAGTAGATGGATCAGTAGCCAAGTTCAAAGCACAATTAGTAGAAATGGGTTTTTCTCAAGTACCTGGCATTGAATATACTGAGACATTCACCACAATTTAAAAAATGAACTCACTCCAACTCACTCTTATTGAAGTTACAACACATCATGGGGATGTTCATCAGATGGATGTGAAGAGTGAATTTCCTCATGATGACCTCAAAGAGGAAATATACATGGAGAAACCACAAGGATTTATGGAATATTAATCCTTAGTTTTCAAACTTTTGAGATCTATCTATGGCCTCAAACAAGCTCATAGAGATTTTTATGCCAAGATGGACTCCTTTCCTCTTTCAATTGAGTTCACAAAACTACATTATGATCTAAATGTTTATATTTGTGGTAGGATGATTCACTATTGATTCTAGTTCTCTACATGATTGAGCTATTGATCAAAGGGTGTTCTTCATCCACCATCACAACAATGAAAATTACTTTGTCTAATAGGTTCTTAATGACTAACTTGGGTTTGTTGCATTACTTCTTTAGGATTGAAATATATTAGTCTAACTCCAAGATCACTATTGCATAATCTAAGTATGTTCTTTATTTACTTGCATAGTTTAACATGGCTAGTTGGAAGGTAGGTCCAACTCCCTTTATATTTGGTGTGAAGCTTTAAGATGATTATTCATATCCTTTGGTTGATGATACCTCATATCCATAACTTATTGGTAGTCTCATCTACCTTACGCACACTAGACCTAACATTCCATATATAGTCGGTATGATCTCTAGATTTATGTAGGAACCACATAAGCTACATTAGAAAACAACCAAGCATATTCTCTAATAAATTCAAGGTAATCATATTTTTAAAATTCATTATGGATCATGCATCAATGTTGACTTGATTGGTTATATAAATTTAGATTAGGCTAGTGATATTTAGAATAGTATGTCTACTTTAAGCTATAGTTTCTCCCTTATTTTAAGTCTAATTAGTTGGTCAAGCAAGAATTAGAATGCTATCATTTTATCTTTTACAAAGATAGAATAGAAAGTAGTTTTTAATGCTCCAATTGAGGCTATTTATATTTAGGGGTTTCTCACTGAGTTTGGTATCTAGTTTTAATGAACAATAGTCATATTTTGTGATAATCAAAGCACAATCTAGATCTGCAAGAATATGATCATCCATCAATGGATTAAGCATATTGAGATTCACATGAATTTAATTTATAATCTCAACCATGATCAAGTCATTGATATTTGATAATATACATAATGGAGTAAATTATAGATATATTCACCAAATCCTTTATCAAGAGTAAGTATCTTCATTTATAGGCTCTACTTGGGGTTCAAGTATTTCTGACATCCTCCTTTAGGGGATATTTATATGTACTTGGGTACTTCATCAAGCCTGTGTATTAGTATGTAATTCCACTAACCACCCAAGCTATGATTAAGGGTGGGGTGGGGTTATTAGTGTAGGTTTTTATTCTATTTAATGGTTTTTACTTACATATGTTGTTTAGGTTGTTTAAGTGTCTTCTAAGTCATTGTGAAAGATAATCCCACATTCCTCAGTATTTGAGGACATGTTTATCTTTCACATACATAATGTACCTTCCTAAATATTTTATGACTAATTAATTAATGAACATTTGACTATTGTGATGTAATTTATTATTTTGGCTCATGTTTGATTTCAATTATACAAAAAGGTAATTTATTTATGTCTTTAATCCTATCTAAATCGATCCTTGATTGTGGCCCACTCTAAATATACTTCCAAGGGAAATATACATAACCATTAAGGTTATGTTGTTTTTAGCTAAGTATCATATCAACCTACCACCCTTTATTGGTTTCAATATGTAGGCATAACTAAGAGTTCACCCTTTATAATATTTCAACCATCCAAACCTTGCTCACAAAGAATTTGGTCTTCAACATTGTCCCCCCCACTTTTTATAATTTCCAAATAAAAATTATAACTAGGACTTACTTTCCATGATGTGGATAAAGTGGTGCAGATGGTTGTTTCTAAGATAGTGGAGTGGTGTATGATGTTAGCAATGTTTTCCCTAGGGTTTGTTAGACCTAGAGTGCATCTTGAGATTATTCATAGTTTTTGTAATTTACGAGTTGGGTAATTAGATTGGTATATCCACAATTTTAATAAAGGAAATGACACACCAATTTGTGCAAGGCTTATCTTGTAGATGTTAAATTCATTATAAACATTATGAATTACAATCATAGTTTTATTTTTATTTGAGTTGATTATTGTTGGACATCCTTTAAATTATGGAATACCCTCTCTTAATGCAATCAACCTTTATCCTTATCTTGGTGCACAATGATTTCTCAACATCTCCTCTTCCATCCATGTAGAATCATCATGGACACTCTTCACATCATCCTTATATACCATTCTGTGCATTCTAGATATCCTAATAGATCCTATGGTAATTTTTAAAATGATTTCCCATAATAATTTATAGTACTCCTCCAACATCAACACCGCTACATCTAAATATACCTTTTTATTCTTGACTTGTTCCTCAACCCAATGTGATGCATTTTTTTGGATTGATATCTCTCATTTATAAGATAGCTTGGTGACCAATGAAGTGATTTAAATAATCTTAGAGGATAATACATCTTTCACCAATTGGGGATAATTTTCTTATATAAGGTCTTGTTACAAAAATATATGTTAATGATGCTCTGAAATTATCTTATTCCTTTCATTTGTGCTTTCATCAATAACTTGGTGGGATCTAGTGCAAGTTGTTGGTTGAATAAGAAAGGTTAGTGTTTGGTATCTCCAACAAGTATAACCATGATCATGAATTTGTAATCATGATTCTTCTTACCATACTCCATATGATTACAAGTTTACTCATCATGCTTTGTAATGAAATTACTTGGATGTTTTGTAATAATGGAATAATATAAAAAAGAAATAAAACTATAATAATCAAATCCATAATAATAATTTAAAAAAGAGAAGAATAATTGATAATAATAACTGATTTGATTTGAGGGGGGAAACCTCCATGATAATGTAATAAGAGTATAATTCATAATATGATGATAAAAGACTAACCAATACCTCCAATATATACTCTACTTAACCATGGTTATTTTCTAGGCTAACCATACTAAAAACATAGAGAAATGTAAAAAGATAATATGAAATATATGTAAGCCATAAGTGAGCCATTCATATCCCTATAAACACTATAGGTTGAGTTAATAACATGCCCTCCCATTCAAAAAACATTTCCCTCAACATTGAATCAACTTTGGATGCTAATGTAGGAAAGCTTCATTCTCTCATGTTACATCTCATGATTCAGACTCTTCAAGTTGATTAAATACTCTTTAAACTCTATTATTCATATCCTTTCTATGTGTGTGTGTGAAATATCTCATCAAGTTATATAATGACTCTAACTTTTTCATCTAATTTAGGTAACTAAGTTTTTGTAGAAACTCTTTGTCTAATTTTATTCTTTGGGCAAGATACAAAAAATACATGATGTATGTGAGTGTATTAGGTTAGATCCAACTTGTATGCCACACTACCAAATTTATGTAGGATCTAATAAGGGCCATAAAACTTAGGATAAATTTTGTCATCCTTTTTATGTCGCTTCAAATACATATACTTATATGGCCATAAGTGCATAAAAACCAAATCAACAATATCAAAATGCTTTTCACTATGGTTCTGATCAACTTTATACTTTATTATTTTTTATTTTATGTCTACATTCTCACTTAAATTAGCAAGTACTTCCTATTGATGTTGAATGTGTTCCTCAACAACTTGAACCTCGAGTTTCAACCTCAAAGATGAATTGATGGATGGTGGGGGATGATATCTATAAAGTGACACAAAGGGAGGTATTTTAGAAGAGGTATGTAAGGAAGTTTTTGTACCACCATTTTTATAGTGAGATCCAATGGACCCAACAATCCTATTTATCTGATGCAAAAAAATAGAGATACCCTTCCAGGCATTTGTTGATAACATCATTTTACCATCAGATTAAGGATGATGAGATGAGATATGATGCAAATGAGTACCAAATTTTTCAAACAACTCAGCCTATAAGTTAAAAGTGAAAATATGATCATGATCACTTAAAATTATGTTTGGGGTGTCGTGAAACTTTTAAATTGTATTGAGGAAATAACATCTATTATACTAGCTAAAAATGGTTGTGATAAGGAACAAAAATGAGCTTATTTCTAAACCCTATCCAAAAATACCATGATCATATTTTTACCTTTATATCTTGATAACACTATAATTAAATCCATGTAAACTTCCTCCCACCTTTGGCTATGGATGGATAATGGCTGCACAAGACCTAGTGTCTTAATTGTTTCTCTTTTTTTGGTTGAAAAACCATGCATTCTATCATAAATTTATGTATATCCCCCTTGATTATATCCCAAAATAAATATTTTTTGTTGCAATTATATCTCTTCAAAAAAATTAAATGATCATATTAGAGATATATGAAGCTCTTAGATGATCTTGTGTTTGAGAACAAAATCCTTACATAGGTAAAATCTATATTTATACCATAATGTGTTCCCTTTCCACTAAAATTTGTCAAAAACACCTAAACCATGTTGAAGATTATAAATAAATACTTTTTTATCCCTATAATTCTCCCATTATTATCTTATTTCTTATACCCAATCTACTTTCCAAGTGGTCATTACATAACAATACCTCAATTGATTCATCCCTCTTGGAAAGTGCATATATTATCACATTCTATTTTCATTTCTTATCAACTATTTCAAAGTCATATCCCAATATTTTAGTCACCCATTTTTATTGATCTTATAATTAAAATAACTATTATAAAAATTAGTTTAGACTATCATGATCAATATATACATGAAAGTGTCTACTCATTAGTTAAGGTATCCATTGCTTGACTGCATGAAGAATAACCATCATCTCTTTCTCATCAATTGGATTGAGCTTATTTTTTACCTTGAGTTAATGACTCTCAAACATAATGGGTATTCCTTATTTCATGATTACTATTCCCATGCCATATCTTGATGCTCACATTTAACAACAAACATTTTGGGAAAAATAGGGGTCAATAAAACTGGAGTGGTGCACATAACCTCTTTCAGCTACTCAAATTCCTTAGTACCTAGTTTAGTCCAATGGAAGGAATATTTATTCAACAAAGCTATGAGTGGAGCTTCTATGATGCCATAATTATTTAAAAATTTGTGATAGTACCCTATTAGTCCCAAAAATCCATGAAGGTTCTTGAGGGTTTTTCACACTTTCCACTCCATCATAGCTTTGATATTCTTAGGGTTGAATTTCAATTTTTCATGTGAAACAATATGACATAAGTACACCAACTCATGGATACCAAAAGCAAATTTATAAGGTTTTTCATAAATTTGATGTTGTTCCTAATCTAATGGTATATATTTCACCTAATTCAAATGTTCTTACCAAGTTATTTTTGTAGATTAGGATGTCATAAAAAACACCAACACAAACTTCCTTAAAAAATGCCTAAAAATAATATTCATTAAAATATAAAATATAGGTGGTGCATTTGTGACACCAAAAGGCATGACCCTAAACATATATTGACCTTCATGAGTTTTTAAATTTGTTTTATCGATATACTCATCTTTGATTTTAATGTGATGATACCTAGAATGAATATCTAGTTTGGTAAAGTAAACAACACCATGTTATTAATCTAACAAATCATCAATGAATGGAACATGAAACTTATCTTTGATGAGGTACTTATTTATTTCTCTATATTTGGGGCACATTTTCCAAGTGTCATCCTTATTCTACACTATGACCACTAGGGAAGAATATTCACTCTGGCTATGTCAAATAATATCTACCTCCAACATCAATTGTACCATTATCTCAATTTTACTTTTTTTAGCATATGGATACCTATATGGTCTAATGTATAGTGGTGTTCCACTTGGAATCAATATCTTATCATTATCATGTCCTTTTTTATGTTAGTCCTTTTTCCATTGTGCTAAAAATTATTGGATGGTCATCAAGAATCATTTATAAATTAGAATGTGTAGACACATGTGTTTGCTGAATTTTTATGGAAAATAATCATGATAGAAATACATCATCCTATTTTTTAATAATATTTGTCATATAATGTAAATTAACTATTTGGGGATACTTTTAATATAATCCCCATAGTTGAAATTTACTACCTTTAGAATGAAAGCACATGCATAGTTATTGTAAATTTATCTCTATTCTGCCAAAAGTCATGAGACATTGTACTCCTAAAATAATGGCAAGCCCACCCATGGGAGTAAAAAAATAAGATAATTAATCAAGTAGTACCCCATGATAATTTTAATACTATGAAATTTTATATAATAATTGATTGTGCCACTATCTACAACCATGACTTAAAATTCTAGAGCTAGATAAATAAAATAGTTCAAACAAGTAGCCAATTTAATGTTGATGAAATTATGTGTACTTCATGATTCAATAAACATTGTCACCTTCTATTTATTAAATAATCCCACCACCTTAAGATTTTAAACATTACATATACATGAAAGATAATTAAAAGACATAATAGGGTGAGAATATTTAGATTCAACCTATGGTTCTTTCACACCCTCACTTGAGGCCTCCTCATCATATTCATCTTCATTGGCACATTCAATGTATAAAAACTAATTTTGAGACTTTTTGTCATTTGATCCAATTTGTATCATAGCCAAAACATAACCCTTTGGAACATTTATCTTGAATTTTTTGAGTGGTCAATCTTTTAGGTTTAAAAAATGATGGTGTTGTGAAATTATGTTTGTGACCATGAGTGAAAGCCCTTAGTTTGAACAAATATTTTTCCTCTACTAAGATGAAAATGGTATGGTTTTAAAAATGGATGATGGATTAAACATATGAACCTCAAGTTAGATTTTATCCTTAATCCGCCCAAGAATAGGTTAGTCAAGTTATTCTCAATGATGTCATTCATAAATAAGAATAGATTATGGAATTGTTGAATATATCCTTAACAGTACTTGTTTGTCATAACTTTTATAATTTACTAAAGTAGTTTTTGAGATGTTGTTGAGATAGTGTATATGTAGCTCCTTAATAAATAACAAGGTAATAAGAGCACCCTTATTTTTATTTTGAGCACACAACCACCTATACCAAATGAACTAGTTAGGTCATAGATAGAGATATGTCATGATCACCTTTTTCACACATGGGGTCTAATGTAGATCAAATAAATTTTCTATTTGATTAATCAAAGTGAGTAAATTCTTACCATAAAACTTGTGCACTTCCACTTTTAGTAGTAAGTGATTTGAACTAGTATTGAAGTTGTGATTATTCTGAGTGGGTAATTTTGATTGGAGTGGTGTAAGATTATTTTGTAGAAGCTAAGACACAAAATAGGTCATTTGAGCACTCATCATTGACAACCAATCCTTAAAATAATTAATTTCTTAGTTTACTACACCATGATCATCCTTCCTCAACATTATTTTTATATCTAATTGAATTTGTTGAACCTCCTCAACAAATGATGAATCTAAAGTTCTAGACTCCATGTTATCCTTGTGAGGAGTTTTTGGAGTGTCTTGACCTGTCTTGTGTCTATGATTGTTAGGACCAACCATGCACAAACCTTAGGATGGAGGGTTTTAATCCCCTCATAAGTGTAGAAACATATTTTACCTTTTTGATCATCTCATCGAGATAAATCAAATGACTACTAATTTATATAAGGGTGCAAAAAAAAATCCACTCATAAAAAAAATACTTCAAAAAATAATTTAGAGTCATAAAAATTTAATTCTTCCCAGATCACAAGTTATGTTTTTTTTATCCTTTAGCCCTTTAGATAAATGCAATACCATATCTAAAAACAACACCAAAAAATATATCCTAGATTGTGTTGGGAAATAATGGAAGCACAATTGATTACCAAATACAAGAAACTTACATGCAGAATTAAACCAGAATCACAAGTAACTAGAATTCAGAAATAACACAGAATATGAGAGACAATACACAATTTTATTAATACTCTTCCAAAAGGAAATACAACAAAGAATATTGCCATAGTTCTTCTTCCTTACACACCTCTAGGGCTCCCACACCTCTAGGGCATAAACAGTAAATCTTCCCTCAAAGCTCTCTCTCTTACGGTCCCAACACACAACTCAAACACAGAGTTGGTGTTCAGCTCCAACCAGTCAGTATCCACTACTGCCAGTACACTAGTGATCCACGCACTCCACAAGTGCTCCACGCACTCCAAGAACATAAACATACTTCAAGTAGATCTCCCCTAAACTTGCACCAACTTGCAACTCAACAGACCTTACTTATGGAAGGAACTGCCCTGCCTTCCTCTTTGCTCTCCAACTGAGTACACACTGTACTCCAAGTAGATCCCACCTGATCCTGCTCTCTGTTGTGTTGTTGTCCTCCCTGATCTTGCACGCCTATAAATCAATCTAGTTCTACACACCTACAAACCTAGATCATACACACACATACTCCTGCAGATCAATGATCTTACTTGCCATATAGATCTCCTAACATAGCCATGCACACTTACTGACCAAGATCATACATACATGAAGAACCCTTCTAATTCTCCAAACCAGTACCCACACTTGGCACTATGGCACTAGGAGGAACACACCATGCTCTCTTCACACATAGAAGGAGCTTATTTTGCTCTCTTACTCTCTAGCACATTTTTACAATACAGCCCATGAGTCTCTTAAATAGATCTCATGTAAACAATAATTAGACACCTAATTACAATAATTAGATCCATAGATTTTAGTCTAAATTTGGCTCTTGACATGCAAACACTTAGTTTGTTAACTAAATGCCCATAAAACTTGCAGTTCTGAAACACAAAGGTGACTGACGTCAGTCCCTATCTACCTAGAGGTGACCAACACCGACTGATCCCTGACTGACATCAGTTGCTCTTCCTATCTAATCTTGCCGATGTCGGTTGGCCTGACTGACGCCAGTGTCTGTGACACTCAGCAACCTCCTCCTCTATTTACATCAGTGAATCTTTTATCTCCACAACCTAACAATCTCCAACTTGGAGATAAATAGTTGCAATATACCTGTACCCCATCTAATTTGTTTCTTGGCTTGTATCCCTCTTCAAGCTCAACCCTAAAGACCACCCACCACACAACCTGTGGTGCACCTCTTATCATCTGAGTAACCTGCCACATTCAAACCTATAAACCCATGTAGTGAAGTCCTAACCCTGCATAGCATGTATACCTACTGTTGGTCCCTCTCAAATACCTGAGAACCCACTTCCCCAAATTGGCTCCTAACTCTTTGACATCACCCACTGCTTGGGCAAACTCAGGTCTATACCAGACCTCATGTGATTTCAAACACTAAACTATCTAGCCCTTAGTGTGCTCTGGTTCTGCATCCTAAACCTCACCAACACCTGATTCACATCAGCTCCCACTGGAGACAAAATCACTCTATGATCTTCCATGTCTCTCATGCCAAAGAATTTTGCTACTCCAAATTCCTCATGACATGCCACTAAACTAACCTTACCCTTAGCTTAGCAAAACCCTATATGTCTGAACCTACTAGCTAGCATACCATCCACATACAGTAACAGGATAATGTCATGACTCATCATCCACCTAGTAAGACAAACACAATGGTTACACTGACATTGACTAAAGCCATGCTTTGTCATCCACCTGTCAAACCCTATACCACTGTCTTGTAGCTTCTTCAAGACCATATGACCTGGTATTCCATCTCACGTGTCTGTTCTCTTTATTCTTTAACCAAGGTATCCATTTGTCTATGTGCTTTCTTCCAGCTGGCAACCCTACCAAATCTCCTACTTGGTTTTATATCATATTCCTGCCATGCTCCCACTATTTCCTGGATCCTTCCTGCTCTGTAGTCAGCAACTAGTATAAAGAAGAGGAATAATGAATTTGAGGCTTACTTACCACCTTCAGTCCTCCATATGGGCATTTGAGACTCCTTGACAGCTTGTTGTCCACCCAAAATCTATAAACGTGACCTGTAATCAAACACAACCTAACAGATTGATACTCTAATACCACTCATAATGAAATTAATTAGGTTTTTTAATAAAGGAATAATATATTGAAGAATTAAGAGAAAAATAATTAGATCCATAATAATAATTAAAAAAGAGAAGAATACTTGATAATAATGACTGAGTTACTTTGAGGGGACAACCTTCATAACAATGTAATAAGAGAATAATTCATAATATGATGATAAAAAACCAACCACTACCTCTTATATATACTCTACTTATCCATGTTTATTCCATAGGCTGGCCATACTAAGAACATAGAGAAATATGATAAGATAATATGAAAGGTATGTAACCCAAAAGTTAACCACACATATACCTAGATGCACTATAGGATAAGGGTGTAACATGTTTAATAATAGACAATAGACCATATTGATCATAAACTATCATCCAAATATATTTTCAACATTCATGCACCATATTGGGACTTCCCACACCATGCCAATCCTTCTTGTAGCCTATAGAAACCTCATAGACAAAGTTATGGCCTAGGCCACCTATTTGTTGGATGTTTCATGGATTGGTCCATAACATGTACATAATATTTTAATTTCACTCCTAACTATTTCTAAATGACTAGAAATGATCACTTTTCAACAAATTCAACACTTGGCATCCTTATACTAGTTATAAACTTGCCTCATAACCTTTTATTGATACCCCTTAATCTCTCATGAGATTATTTATTGGAATTTTTTTATTTCACTCTAATTTATCCTCCCTCTTGAGATAAATTCATATGTCCACTTTCTATTTGGATTGGATTCACCAATTTTGTTCCATAGTTGATCATGATTTCATTTTTGTTTGCTCTCATGTCGTATTAGTTGGCATTGTATCTAATTTTTACATTTGGATTGGTTATCACACCTCCTACTTTATCTTTCCTCACTCTCTCTAGTTTATTTTTAGCATCAAATTGGATAGATATCTTCTTACATCTTAGTCTTCCTTTTATTAGGCTCAAATTTAGACTCTTAATTGGTAGTTTATTTCATTATTATTGAGCACAATCTGAGGGTAGCTTGCTTGTAAGGTGAAATCATTATTTTATCTTAGTGTAGTATTTTCATTAGGGTTAGACATTAAATCATAAGGTTAGATTAATTTTAAATAATTATTTAATATAGATTCTAAACATATTTTGCATTTCCATTTGAAAATATTTTTTTTAAATTATCTTTTATATTCTAGCGTTGCATGTTTGTAAATTGTTATTTCTTATTGAGACTCCCTACTTGTTTAGATACATTTGATTTCCTATTTAAATCACATTGTTTCTTTCATTTAGTTTTTTTCATTACTATGGTTAGACCATTATAGATACCAATTATGTGTTAATATTAATCATGCTAGTTGTAACCTAGTTTTGTAAGTCCATCTTTGGTCTAGTGTAAGCTAAAAACTTAGATAACTACCTTAGACCTATATTATATTCATGTGTCCTTCATCCCAATAGTTGTTTACTTCTTAACCCTCTACTAAACCCTAATGGCTCATTTGGATTCTTGGAGTTACATTTGGTAATGCCCATTGGGACCTTCTATAAGGTTTCATTCTAGTTTTATTTTGTTTAGAGCTTCCCTAGCCCATTTCCCACTATTAGCCACAAGGCTTTATTTTCAACTATGTTTTGGCTTCCTCTCTAGTTGTTTGATATTACTTTGGTTTTGTATCCTCCTTACAACTAGTTATTTGATATTTTACCTCTTTTATTTCTTCCTTCATTGTTCATGTTTCACTGCACCCATGGTTGGTATCCCACCTCTAGGACACCACTCCCATCACATTCAAGGGCAAGACCTTGAGCTCACTCTTAAGCAAATTGAGACTATAATGAAATAAAAAAATCCTATATGATATACAAGGTAACCATAACCCAACCTAGTGACTATGAAACCCTTATGTTACACATATAATGAGATTGGAAAGTGTATAACCAATGGGCTCACTCCCATTTTTAGTAGTCCAAACTTTACCAGTCTAAGGATGCCTCCCTATGACTTCATACCATTCTAAATTCACATAATATTGCTGAATATGGACCCATATTATGTTTAACACTTGAATAGATGCATGTGATTATTAGTAATTGTCATAGGCATCTTCACATGAATATTGAGCATTATTCTTCCCATAGGAGTAGGTAGTGTGATGTATCTGGAGATAAAAGCAGAACACATTCCCATTTAATTGACTTTATCAGTTCTTGTTTGGGTTTCCCACCCCTCCCTAATGGGATACTCTACAAAAATAATCCCCCATCATCCCCATGGAGGGATGTAGGCACACACACCTAGTTTTTCATCCAAATCAATTAGAACCTTCCCATCCTCCTAGTCCTTCCTTTGGGGTCTTAAATGATCACATTGATTTCAAATACCATATATGGGATAGGGGTCTAAGGTTTTCATGTCACAAGCATCAATGCCCTTGGGTGGGACCTTATAACCCCTCCCCTAGTAATTCCATATAACCTTATCATCCATGTGTAGAATGATTCCATTCCCATTGCCATTCACAACCATGTGTTTGGGAGGATCCATATCATATGTATCCCCCACCTTGGGAGCCACCTTGACATCACCTAAAACACACCCAAGGTTATGATGACCCATAATTACATATTCAACATCATGGTCCCCATAGTCCTCTTCAGGTATCTTGTCTCCAACCAACCATAGGTTGTGCCTATGAGGATCTATGTGAGAATCCTCTATCCCCTTGTGTGTAGACCATTCCCCTTCTCAATTTGATCATTTAACTTCCAAAGTTTATTATAAACTAGGATGATAGTACCTTAGATCATATCATGGCATTCATGATGTTGTGTATGGATTAATAACATGACAAAGGCATGATGTTTAACATCTTTGATTACACCCTATGAGCTGAGGCTTTGGTGTGGTTTCATAATATTCTACTAGATTCTTTGTTAGTTTTCTTAGCCTTGATGGATGATTTTATCTAGTAATTTAATATATCCATACTATATACAAATAATATTATTAAACTTTACCAATTGATGATTCTTTATCTCTTACATGAACCTATCGAGTTTGAATCTCTTTGAGTGCATGCCTTAAAGGGTGCATTGAGAAATGGATGGGTAAACCATTGGTGCTTAATAAGATTTTTGTTACCTATACCATCACTTATAACCAACATAAGTCCCTCTTATATGTTTCCCTAAGCTTTGAAACCTCCCTTACATGCTTATCTAAGTAATTCACTACCTTAAATAACCCCTACCTAAGCCACAACCTCTTTTTACCATCCTCCAAACATTATCAAATGGGTTTACCCTATTCTATTAAATGAGCATGTTATAGGATAGTCCACCCATCTGACTTAGTTTGAGACCTAACTAATTTATTTACTAAATATCTAGATCAATTGGGTCGATTGGGTTGGCTAAAAATTTGAAAGGGTTTAGGGTTAGATCCAGATATATAAACACATCCTTTACCCCATTTTGAGAGAGATATATAGAATCATTAATTTTCACATCTACTTATCCACCATTCTATTAAGGAGTCATTGCTTAGAGTTTTATATTTCCTTTGGAGAGAATAATATTATCTTGTGAGAAAAGTCTTTTGGATGCATATGAGAACTATTATAGACTAGATATGACCTATCTTTATTATCCTTATGAACCACAATAATATCTTGCAAATCACCATTGGCTAAGGGAGAGATTTAGGATCAATGGGTTCATCTTCAAGGTAAGTATTCCTAAATTTTTCTCCTCTTTTCTTAGTAGATATATTTACATATATTGGCTTATGAGTCTATTTCTCTCTTCATGCATTAGGATTGCCTCTACATTAACTTTAATAGAGTTATTATTTTCATGTTTAATTTTTTATTTATTATCCACCATTTATGTTACAATCTTTGGTGAGCACTACATTAAATTTACTCTAATTTGTTAGTTGTTTTGACGAAAACCATAGGACCTATCTAGTATTATTATGTGGTATTGTTAGACTAGAGGATTTGTAACCCTCTATAGTGATATTATGTGTTAACAGACCCCTTAATTAGGTCTAGTGGATCCATATTGGTCATGAAATCATTTATATAAATGTACTAACAAGTGGAAGGGCTAGTTTGATTTATCTTCTCCAAGCTAGGATTGATTTGTAGATTAACTTCATTTTCCCTTTTATACAATTTGGTGAACCCAATGTGAACTAACCCATGTAGGTTTTATTTCATGATCTCGTTTATTATAATTTATTATTTATTTCATTTTTACATCATTGGATCAAATATATCAACTCAGTCTAACACTTTGTGCATAGGTTTGACACATAATCGATCTAATTGACTTTATTTGGTTTTGTGTAGGTCATCTTCAACTATAGGTAACTGGATCAATATGATCAAATCTTTTAACAAGTTAAAAATCTTTATCTAGATGACATAATATAAAAATAGAAATGTTAACATCATTAAAACCATTAGGTTCATTCTCACCAACTTAGTCATTTATTTTATTCATTACACTCATATTTTTCATATTTTTTAGTCTATAAAACTATAACCATAAATTAAAATAAGTTGACTGGATCAACTTAGTTATATAGTTGTTTCTTGCCTACAAGACTCAGTCGACTCACATGACTATGTTTCTTTAGATTTTTCTTCAACATAAAAAATCAACCCAATCAATTATGTTATATACTATTTGCATACTTGGTTGACTTAATCAACCCTATAGTCTTTAAGCAAAGTAATTAAATTACATTGATAATAATTAAATCATCTTTCATTTTGCTACTTGATTTATTAGAGTAGCACAAATAGACTAAATAGGAAGGTTAAATTTATCAATTTAGTCACACTAATTTTTATGTTATTAACACACTTCCAAACCACATCATATCAAAATAAATTAAACAAAATTTATCTAAGGTGTACCTACTTAGATTTCATCACCAAGGGGAAATCCAACTCAGTTTTTTCCCTGAGTATAAATACGTAAGTGATGGTATATATTAGGAAAGCACCCAACACCCTTATCATTGTGAGATTATGAAGTGAGGGGGTAGGCCCCAATACTAAGGTAGTTCCATCACCAATAAAAATCCATTTGATCCTTAACAACCTAAAACCATCTTTAGCTTAACTTTATAGTTTTTTATAAAGCCAATGCCCTATTACATTTATTTTTAAAAGACAATTTAAAACATTCAAGAAAGACCACATAGATTAACATTTCTATTTTAATCATTGTTTCTTTCTCTTTGATAATTATATTATATATTGTAAAACTTGTATTAGCTAATTTTGGTATAAGGTTTGTGTTGTGTGCCATAATTAGATCGATTGGTTTGACCTAGTTACTTGTGTGTTTATTTTAATTTCTCTACTAATTAACACTAAATCCTCTAGAGTCTTAACTATCCAAATTTATCTATACCCTTAAAAAATAGTCTACCCACTAAAATGTGTATCCTACAATTTTCCCTTATTATAGAACATAATTGTTCTATTCGACCCAGTCTCTCATAAGCTAGTCTATTTTCCCTTATTATAGAACATAATCATTCTCTTCAACCTAGTCTTTTATAGACTACCTATTTTATTACCTTCAACACATAGTCAACCTATCCAATTGTGTGTCTTTATACTTTTTCAATTTAACCATCTACAAAACATAATCGACATATTCAACTATGTCTCTTAAAACCTATCCTACCTATTTTCTTATAGAATAATATCAACTAGTTTTACCCAATATCATAATATTTTATCCTCATTTTTAACAATTTTATAGCTTCCATCCCTAATCATTAACTTTTTTTTTGATGATAATATAAAATTGAATCAAATAAACATGATGAGTTTCACTAATCCCAATAGGTTTCTTAAAACACACCTTGTAGCACCTACCATAGATCAAAATAATGTCCATGACACTTAACCCCTTTTTTTTACTATAATATGAGTGTGGCCTTGAATACATGATTGAAATGATCTTTTTCATCAATGAAAATACTCAACATAAAGGAAAGGATCATATAATCATCTATAACCTCATGATGGGGCATCCTATAGGATAACCCTATTCACCTTCACTTATATTTTCCCATGGATTTGGGGGAAAGCATTTTCTTTTCATCCACACTTTTTCTCTCTATCTTGTATCCTTATCATACTATGACATCATCCTCTATGTCTTCTTCTACTTCCATGCCAAGTATTTGTATAAATCTAGTAGGCTCAACCTTTAGTAGGGCTCCTCAAAATAACCACACCCATACCCATGATACTAGTGAATCTCATGTTACCAATACTTATTATGATATTATTGCATCTCATGCTACTAATGATTCTCATGAAACTAGTGTGTCATATGCCACTACCTCATCTCACACTCATAGTGCATCTCAAGAACTTAACATCTCACATAACACAAATACACCAAATGTTGTTTCCACTAGCCAAAATAGTGTTCAAACCAATCAACTTGTATTACAAATGCTTAAACAAATTCATACATTTCAAAATAATAATGAAAATCAAATGATGCAAATCAAAATTACCTAATACATCTCTAAAACCAACCCCACCATGATGAATAGGGATCACAAAATCCTAAATCCCCCACCTCCTTAGGGATTCACATGGTAACCTCATACCACAACCCCCACTTATCATCAAAATTATCAAAAATTTATAAAATGAACATCTAATACCTCAAATTTATAAAATTTACATAGGAGTTTCACTCCCACCATCACTTATAATGGATCTATGGATTCTACCCTAAATTTAAAAACATTTGGAAACCTTTACAAAGATTGGGTTAAGCTTAACACTTTCATTACCACTATACTCTTAGCTAAAACACTTTTAGGAGATGATTTAGATTGGTATAACTAACTAAAAATTTACTCCATTACTAGATTAAAAGGCTTGGTTAATTCATTGGTTTAGTAATTTTAAACTAATGATCTTCTTAAAACTAACTTAGCACATTTCATCAATTGTAAATAACTAGAAATTGAAACAACACAAGTTTTCATCAAATGATGAAAAAAATTGTCTAATAAAGTTGAGCATAATATGGTAGATGAAAACCTCTTCCACATATTTACTAATTCTCTCCAACATAAACTACAATATCATGTTAAGAATCTCTCCACAAAAACTTTGGAAGAGGCTCTTGACCAAGCCAAACACCAGTATTTTCTCATACATCAATTTGAACCTCCCCAACCCACAACATGAACTTACATGCTTATAAAAAAAATACATGTAACCAATGATGGTATTACAAACACTTATGACACCATACAAACCATCCAATCTATTTCTCTAAATAATACCATGGAGCATGTTCCTTCCCCTAACAACAATTCTAATCATAATCCCACATTTTCTTAAAACAATCATACCAATGTGCACAAACCATTATCATTATCATAAATTCAAAAATGTCTTCCAAGACCTACAATAGGAGATATTCACCCCAGTCATCCTATGAAGACATGGTATGATCCAAATAATTTTTTTTGGTTCCATGCAAGTTGGGGTCATTCCTATGAAACTTATAGACAATTATGAAATCTCACTATGGACATTATCCTTGGACCAAACTTTGACCACAGATCCCTCATATAAAATTGTTAAAAAACTTATGACATAGCAATTATAGTTCATGAAACTCAAATTAAAAATCAAAATTTAAACCAAACTAATGCTCATTTAGCTATCTAAAAGGATCCCATTCATAATCACCAAGACAACATTGATCATCCAATCCATACTACCAACAACATTGAAATTCTTATAAACCTTAACACCAATGAGTAAAATGTGGTTAATATGACTAATATGAGAATAGTAGTTACCTATATTGATTCAAACCCAACACCTACCTATCAACCTCTTCAACATTTCACATTATTCAAGACACTTCCCAATTGGGGCATGAGTAACCAATACCCATACAAGCATAAACTCCAATAACATAAATTAAACATAACTCTCATACCATTTATATAAATTATACTCTTTACCCAACTACATCCCTCAATAAAACATCACTATTTATTCTACTCGAGCACAAGAAATACCTCAAAAACAACCACATCACCTAAGGTCAATCAACCTACTTGAAACCAACTTAAACCAACCATACCTCATCAACGTAAGTTTCATTGCACATACAAACCTTTATCAAATATTGAACTCATGGGTTATGATGAATGGGATCCTATTATATAACTTTCCCATCTCCTATATCAAATTCCCTTCTTAGAGGTTATGTGTATTTCTCCCCACCATTGTAATCATGTAATGCAATTATTATTCAAATCGAATTCATCCTCCACCTATAGGGAAAGAATATACCTTATCCAAATATGAGGATAACATACTTTAACAATGTGAAGAAATGTCCATCCATGTTGATGACATAGTGGACACTTCTCTCTCCCTTAAGTTTCCTATATCTTCCATGATTCCTAATGAGATATTGCTTCATGAGGATGATCCCACTTTATTCATTAGAATTAAATAGGTGATATCCAAGTTAATTGTTCTTTAATTTATGAAGGTTAAAGAGCTTACATGGCCTCCCTTGACTTTATTAAAACACTTGGATACTCTGAATGTAACCTTAAATCCACACATAATACATACCAAGGCTATAAAAAAAGATAAATAACTCATCTAGGTTATGTTTGGCTTCCCATTACCATTCTTCCTATTACCATTCATGTGAAAGTCATGATATTCAACTTTCCACTTTCCTATAATATCTTACTCGATCGACCTTGGACACATCGTATGAGAGTAGTTACTTCATCTACATGCCAATGTGTCAAATTCCCTTACAATGGTGTTATATACAAGATTCAATGGGACATGAATCCTTGGAATTTAGAATAATTCCAAGAATGAGGTGTCTTTAAAATACCCACCTTTGAACCCTTACCTAGTGTTCTATATTGAGAATCCCAATGCCTTAAATATTCCATCAACTCCACTAGAGGTTATAATGGTCATCCAAAATTAATCAAAAATATTCCACCTAACCTTTTAGACTCCAATGATGATGAACCAGATGAGATAAACTTAAAGATCAAAACTTCTAATCTCTCTCATAATATCATTTCTCAACTTCCTCTTTCCCTTTAACCTTGATCTCATTAATAACCTTTTGATGAAATACCAATTATTTTAACCAAAATTAAACATTCCATTCACCACGATTCATCGATCGATAACATAGTTCACACATGTACTATCGACTTACATGCAACCAATTATGATGATAGTTATTTTATAGATGACCCATTTTTAGTTGGATTCATTCAAGCTAAAAATTATAAGGTTCTTAGATATCATTCTTATTTATTTCAATATTTTAGTTATTTTTCTATCATTCTTCCTCTTATAGTACATGATGTTAATTTTTCCTCTACTATTCATAGTTTAGAGATGGATCACATATGTATTACACTTCCAATCATAATAAAACCTATCAAGAGTATACTTATGGATCATTTCATGACAAGATCTTTCCATTTTTCTAGATATCATGATCCTTCTAGCTTATTTCCCTCATAAACACTAGCCACTCTACTTAGACCCACTACACAACCAGCCATACCTACAGATGAGCCTAGTCTAGTTTCTTTTCTAGCTTTTCCCTTATTTGGTGATGGAATTCTACCATTACCAGGGATTGATCCATTATCTACACAATGGGTAGATGATCCCTATTGTGATATTCATAGAGTTACTAGTCATTGGATCAAGGATTTCTATTTACATCAGTACTTGTAGGCTTCTTCCTCTACCATTTCATATAGTATACCTCCACCATCTACTAATAGATGTATTTGTTACTTCCATGGAATAAATAACCAATCCTCTACTCATTACTTAGATCTTAGATAATATATTTATATATTATGACCAATCATTACCCAACCCAAAGGTAAGACTATACATCCTCATAAACTACTTCTATAATACATTACTAAATGTGGGGAAGTCTATTGTCTTTGGCATTAGTGTTCTAACCATCATGTTTATAGGTGATTAATTCTTCAACAACATCTTTACAATTTCCCATAATCTACATAGGCACCAATTACTCCTCCTACAACAGGTCACCTATGAATGAAATCCCTTCCTTCTCTACCAGTTGCACCTCTTCATAGATCCATAGATATCATTAATATTGAGATACCTATTCCTTGCATTGAGTATCCCACATAGGAGGTACCACATGAACATCAATCTTATTTTACTAAACCTACTTTTTTGGTAGAGATCATATAGAAAGAAGTCTTTTCATGATTTTTCACTAAGATTAATGAGACTTTGACTAACATCAAAATGCAATTGCATAAGGTTTTATTAGATGTTATGGATGACATTTGTGGTCAATTCTATCAGTATTTGTGAACATAATATGGTGTTATCTCACATTATTTCTCATTTTATTTAATTTTTTGGATTATATTTGTGATTCATTTATATATCTTATCTTTTAGACTATTTGTCAAACATGATTTCACTTATCTCTTTTGCATGAACCATTATATTATGCTTTATGTGTTTTACATGGTTTCATTCTCTTTTACTTTCTCTCATGGATTATTATTATCTTTTATGGCTTCAAATTTATGTTTATGGTTTCAATTCTTTCACATGGATTCCTTTATTTTATTTTTGATGATTATTTTTTATCTTTCAAACTCAAATAAATATAATTATTATTGTGACTTGGTTATAAACCCTTAATCCCTTAGTATTTTATCTTTACCATATGATTAGTTAGTAAACATGACTTCTCATTATACTACTTATATACACTGATTTATTTGATCTCCCTTTTTCCCTTATTTATTTGCACATACTAAACATACATACGATTGAAACTTGAGATTACATACTAGTTCATAGGTAAGCCTAAATAGTTTAGTTAGTCATATCTATGGTTACTTAGTCTCCTTTAACCAAAGTCTAAATATCATTCATGTGTATCACTTTTATCACTCATGTTGGTTAATCCAATCCATATGGAGGAGGAATTTCAAAATCAAAAAATAGATTAGTGATTCATGGGAATAAACTCAATGACTAGAGTGAAACATGGATATATAGCCCAAAAACATTTAAAAAATATTCTTGCATTTGTGGGATCCAAAAAATACTTGAGTATTAATTACTTGGACCATATTTGTAATTGAAAAAGATGAAATTTTTTGATCTATTCTATTTCTCTTTTCTTCTTTTCTTGGGATTGATGAAAAATAGAAGTTAAAAGAAAAATCATGATCTATTCTATTTAAATTATGAAAGGTAATCATCCAAAAGGAAAGAATAAAATCTAAAAGTCTAATCACACCAAAATATGTGATTTTCAATTTTTAGGACATTTCTAACCCTTAATCAAAGCTCAAAATCCATAGTTAGCCTCATGATAAAACCAAGGTCCATTTGGGTGTATTAGGCTAGTAGATTGGGATAGGAGAATAAAAATTCTATAAGTGCTACCTACTTTCTCACACAAGTACCCAACCTCCATAGTAGATTGATGAATCTGTAAGAGGTCCTGAGGGATGGGGAACATGTTGTGGTAAGGTAAGTCCATTTTAATTTCCTTATTTATATAACCTTCATGATTTGATATTAGTATTCCACCTATTTTCATATACAAATTTTTCTTATTGTGAGAAGGTATCCTCTATATTTTGATGGTCACTATCCTCTTAGTGTCTTTCCTTCTAACCTAGTATGCCTCATGTTTACTAAGGTTTTATTATAAATACCTATGCCTTTATTTTTACGCTCCTTATTTCAATACAACAATCCCATTATTTCCCCTTAATGAATATTGTTTTGTTAACTGATCATACCTCTATGTTTTCCCTTTGTGATTTAAAATATAAGACCTTGGATAGGACTAGACATTTCTCATAAAAAAATTCCTTATTTTCCCCATTACTACCATTCACCTCATTGGTGTTCACCTTGCAGGTTTTAGTGTAAGACCTTGAATATGACCATTAATTCATAAAAAATTAATGCATTAAATCCCATTAATATGTTCCAACATTTGTATCTACCTCATTGGTGTTCCCTTTGTGATTTATAGTAGAATACCTTAGATAGGACCAGGGATTCCTCAAAAAATATTTAAATAAAATTTCATACTATGACCAGGTCATAATAATATTGCATGCTTCATATTTGAGATAATTTGTGTTACATTATGATTTACACATCATTTACATATTTCCCATATTTATTTAGTATGTTTTATGCTTAATAAATACTTCACTTTTGTCTTCTTATTTTTTGATTGCATATGTTTACAACCATTTTATTAAATTTCTCATACTTCCCATATTGATTTAGTATGATTAATTTGATTTATAGTTAAATTATATTTTATTTTCATAATTCCCATCTTGATTTAGTATGATTGATTAAATTTACTGTACATTATTTTCATACCATTTGTTACAACATGCTTTCTACTTTATTATTTGATTTTTCATACTTCCCATCTTGATATATCATGACTTGTATTATTTTTAATTTGGCGAAAATTTTATTTATACATGGTTTAAAACATTTATTACCTTTACCAATTTTGGTTTTCTATATTTATTCATCTTTTATGTGTATTACATTTTATGATTATTTATATACTTTTTCTAAATTATATGTTTTTGTATTTTTAACCATGCATGTGTGTCACATAATTCTATAAAAGAAAAAAATACATAACATATTTCCCATATCATAGACAACAAAAGTAAAATACTTATGCTAGAAAGGAAATACATCCATCAATAACATCAGTACAACTCATAAATCAAGAGATGTCCATATCCATATATATAACATGAGCCTAATACAACATAATAAAAGTAAAAAATGCAATATCTATAGTTATAATGCTATGCTCCATCATGTCTATCTTGTGGCTAAGCCACACTACCAATTGATGCTTATGACTAACCCATCTGAATAGTACACTATAATAAGGTAGTCTGGGATCCCAAACCATCAACATATCCCTATAGATTAACCACCTAGGCCTGCACACATCCAAGATATATAGTCATATCCATATGGGCAACTCACTCTTGGAAGAAATCTTTCTAGACTTGTGCCTCTCCATCTCACCCTCTTATGATTAGATATAGTCTATCTCCATGTGTTGTTAGCCACCAAGTTACTTCTCCAACCAATTGAAACCAACTAGCATGTGTTGGGGAAGATGATACCATAGGGTCCTCCATAGTAGTAGTATTAGGATGCCATAGCACCCAATACAAAATGTCTCAATGGGTGCCTTGAAATACAACACCCCACTTAAAATCCTCCTTGGACATATTTTCAAAACACAAAACTGAAATATACATTAGGTCTCATATGTATATATACCTCCAAATGATTTATCTATAACAAGTACATTGAAAACTATTTAATTAGTAATCTATATAAAAAAACTAAAACTTAAATCATTTATTACCAACACTAGTGTCACTAACCATGGTCTCCCAATTAGCCTAAAAACCAAACAAATCTACTATAGATTACATATGCACAAGTATAAATCCTAAATTCACCACTCATGCACATTATGGTCCTCTCCTTAGCTTCATCTCTATAGACTAGTTGTGTCTATCCTCCCCCATGGGATCTCCATGTGCAACCAATAACTCTTATTTCCTCTCACTCTAATGGTACCTCCATTTATTATGTACTCATGGTGGCTACTATCATCCCCACTATGGATCTATAGAAGCCTCACTTGCATCCTCACCCTCTATATCCAAAACTATAACATCTTCTATCTTAGGCCAAACCACCCTCTGTTATTGTGCTTGACCTACCCAAGGTATCACTTATCAAATCCTAATTACTAGTGTCTCTATAGGTACTCCTACACCCCCTCTACCTCTAGGCTCTCTTGCATTCCATACCTAATAATAAGGCACTACTAAGGGAGCCATCATATGTGGTAAGCCTAGCTATCTAGGTACATGATCTATAATATGTGTCTCCACCCATGAGGTATAATGTCTAGTACTGACAACACATGCTAATATAGTAGCCACATTAACCCAAGTCAATCAAATGGCTATAATATCAATATAAGGTTACCATACAATATGCCCATGAGTAATATATTAAAAATATAGGGCATGATGCATAAAACACACTACCTGATCCTTACACCATCTCACCACTTGAGGTAGCCTACCATCCACTACATGGTGCAACCCAGATGTTTAATAAATAAGAAACCTATCATATATCCAAACAGTCAACAAAATTATGAGGCCCATATTATTCTACCCCTAGGTCATTATCCCATACATATCATGCATGAGTTGTACCCAAAATGATAGAACCCAAATCATATAGAGAACCTTGATCTAGGATCGAATGACATAAGGCTAATGCATACAATGGTACCTTCTCATCTAACTTGTGACACAACACACACATTGTCATAAGTCCTATCATGGACTTATAGATATCTAGAATGGTCAAGATATATACATATAACAAGATCACCTATAATCTAGGGTAAATCCTATCTGATTTGGTTACCTAATAGGCTACGTCTCACCTCTCCTCCTTAGCCTTTAATGTATCACAAACCATAAGAGTCCCAATAATGGGTAGTCTAAGCAAAGCATGGACATGTTCTAAGGTGATGCCCACCTCTATGGTATCACCATTCACTTCCCATAAAAAAATGTTGGTCAATCACTCCCATGCTCATAGAACATGAAAAATATATCAATACTAAGAGAAATCCTTTGCATCCCCATGACGCTTCTAAATCCCAAGGAAACTAGTTGCACTCAATCCACATCTAATAGTTACTCTAGTAGATCTGGTAGTCACGATGCATCTACCAAGTGCCAAAATTTATACCATCTCTAAAAAAATTTAAAAACATAGAGTGTGTTAGATATAGATGTATAAATAGTAAAAATACATTCTTAAAATTCTTAAATTATCAAAAACTAACTACTTTATTAACCCGTTCTTCCTTTTTTTTTTTTTTTTACCCTTTCCCTACACAGTCAAACCTTTTTGTACTAAATCTACCCTATCACCACTCTTACCAACTATGTCAGCCCTCTGATATAAAATTGGCCCATTTTTACAAACTAAATTGGCCCTTTCCCATCTTTTCCAACTAAATCATCCATTTGCTACATAGTTGACCCCATTTAATAGACTATATTGGCCCTATAATGCATACTACATCAACTAGAATGCACTAAGTTAACCCTATCATTTTTATAACTAAGTCACCCCTCTGATATGCACTCATCCACCCCTAGTAATACTAAGTCAAATTTCTACTATGAAGTTGGACACCTTTTTTCCTCTCACCTTTTCTAACTAAGTTGGTTGGGCTGACGTTGTTTGAAATCTATGATGACTTTTCAACCAATTACCATAAATTCCTTAGGCATTTATTGGTTTGACTCTTTCCTACCTAATATCCCATTTTATTTCTAATTTACCTAAAATTTTCCAAGGATACCTACATTTTCTCTAATACCTATTTTTTATATCTAGCTTAATTTCAATAAAAATTACCAAAAAAATTGAAATTAATGCACCACTTAACTAAGCTACACTAGTTGTGGTTGCTAGGGATCCTTCATGTCATAATTACCACCTCCTCACCATAATAAATCTCCATGCTCAACTAGGTCTCTTAGAGCTCTATTTTATTCGAATAGTAAAAATTATAAATGAGTTATTTTTTACCCTATTTATATTTAATATTCAAAATTATTTACTTATCAATTATTTATAATCAGCTTCCATTTTTTGCCCATAACATTATTTCTACTATATCTTTTCTTGAACCAAAATATGTTCTAGAATCTTGATGTCATAGATATTTTTTCCACATATTACATGTATAGTTTGCAATTTTTTTTGAAATTTCACTTATTTTACAGGTTTGCCTAATGTTCCCTACATTGGACACCTCTGCATTTCTCTCATATCATTTCTCCACTACAACACTAAGGTAAATAAAGGTATGTATTTTTCAATTATGTTCTTTCATTTATCTTATTCACTTCTTACTATAATTTACTTAGCTCAACTTTGTGTGTTGTGTTTTTTCCCAAAGCACCATCCAGTGTTGTAACTAAATGGCACGTGATGAGATTCACTTGGGGAATATGCATACACATAATATTTTAAAACTTTATCAATTATTAATGCTTTCTCTCTTATAATAACCCATTGAGTCTCAATCTCTGTAAGTGCACAAATTTTAGGGTGCACTAGGAAAGGGGTGGGTAGACCATTGGTGTTTCATAAGATTATTGTTCCCTATATCACAAATTAAAATTGACATAAGTCCCTCCTCTATGTTTCCCTAATCTCTGACACCTCCATTATGTGATAATCCAAGTAATTCACTACCTTAAATAGCCCCTACCTAAGCCAAAAACAATTTTTAATATCCTCTAAACATAATCAAATGGGTCGACCTTGTTCAAGGAAATGAGCACATTACAAGACTAAGTCATCCTAGCCAACTTATTTTAGGACCTAACTGCTCTATTTAATAAACAAATGGGTCAAATAGGCTGAATATGTTAGTTAAAATTTATAAGGGATCAATGTTAGATCTAGATATATAAAAACATCCTTTATCCCATTTTGAGAGAGATAGATACAATCATTCATTTTTGCATCTGCTTATCCACCATTCTACTTGATTAGTCACTACTTAGGGTTTCATACTTTATTTAGAGAGAACAATATTGTCTTGTGGGAAAATACTTTTAGATTCATAGGATAATTCTTATAGCTTAGATCTAACCTATCTTTGTTATCCTTATGGACAACAACAATCTCTTACAAAACACCATTAGCCAAGGGAGAGATTCAGGCTCAATGGGTTTATCTTCAAGGTAAGTATTCTTAATTCTTTCTCCTATTTTAATAGAAGATAGATTTACATGTATTATCTTATGAATGTATTTCTCTCTCCATACATTAGTATTAACTCTACATTAAATTGAATAAAGTTCTTTTTATGTTTATTATCCCTCATTTGAGCCACAAGCTTTGGTGAACACTAGATTAGATTTAATTTAATTTATTTTTTACTTTGTTAGAAACCATAGGACCTATCTAGGGTTATTATGTGGTATTTATTGACTAGAGTATTTGGAACCCTCTAGTTATATTGTGTGGTAAGAGACCCATTAATTAGGTCTATTAGATCTATATTAGTCATGACCCTAATTGTCTAAATATATCAATAAGTGGAAGGGCTAATTTGATTTATCTTTTTTGAGCTAGGATTGATTTTTAGATCAGATTTACTTTCCCTTGTATACACATATTATTCAATCCTGACATCCAATCACTCACTTTTATGGTCTAGGATAAGAGTGAGTTAAATTTTGGTTTTGTGTGTAGATGGTGTTCAGCCATCCACATGTGTAGGAAAAGGATCATGGATGATCAAATTTAAAATATGTTCATCTGAGAATTGAGATGGAAGTTTCACCTTGAGGTCCTCAAGCATGATCCCAAATATTATGATGAAGTTGTTAATGAGTGTCTAAATATTGAAGTCTTTGAAGTGGATGTAGGCATTCAACCCATCTGTAATCAAAATTGATTCTCATTTAATCATAATTGTAATGTGACCAATGATGGTGTCACTCATTTTCATTATATAAGGACAAAAAGGATGATTGTGAGGTCAATTATTTGAATAAGAGGGTAATTAAAAATAAATATAATTATTTGATGCAAGAGGATAAAAAGTCTTGTATCCTTACTATCCCACCATGTTCTACAAATTTTACCAAATAAAGGTCCATTATGATAAGGAATTTATTTTGCATGATGGATATGTTAAGATCTTGCTTGCTCCCTATATATCTCCTCTTCATGATGCAAAACATAAATTGGATGTGCTCACAAATCCTCTTCCTAACCATGACAAGGAAAAAAATAAGAAGAAGAAGAAGAATAAGAAATCCAACTCTAAGGCCCATGCTCTACTTATCCCTTTTCTACCTCTTTTGGTTCCTCTTCATTAGTTAACCCAAAAGGGAAGGCCAAACATGATAGTAAAAAGGTCATCATTTTTATTAACATGTCCTTTGTTGGTTACAAGTGATTTGTCAACACACACTCAAATTGGGTGATAGACCCCATTATAGATACTATTGGAGTGGGTCTCATAGGCCTTCCCATAGGGGTAGAGAATCCCAAATTTAGGTTTGAATTTCAATGTAATATCCCTTCCTATGATAGGCAATGTCCTTACTCTATCATTGTTTAATCCTTTTTGGGATTAAGGGTTATGAAAAATATAATATTCAAGAGTGAAGTAAACTTTTCCTAAAATTAGGTCAATTAAATAATTTAGTTTATGATAGTCAATTTTAGTGTTGAATTATGAAAAATACCAAATATAGAAAGTACAATGATAAACACTATTTTGATTGTGTAATAAAAAATAAGAAATGATATTTATATTATGAAATGATGTATAGATGGATTTGAGATATACATGTGTGGAAATAGGCTATTTTATGTTCAAGAACTGGTCGTTAGATTCTAAAAATATTCTTTCTAGCTACCTGGACACTTGTGTCAACACTACTATCTAAATCTCAACATAATTTTCCTTAACAAAATATTCATTGTATCAAGATGTGACCCCCTGTGTCTTTTTAGGTTTTATGTCT
The DNA here is from genome assembly GCA_037957365.1 of Torreya grandis. Taxonomy (NCBI): domain Eukaryota; kingdom Viridiplantae; phylum Streptophyta; class Pinopsida; order Cupressales; family Taxaceae; genus Torreya; species Torreya grandis. The sequence goes on from JARHVA010003491.1 coordinate 327,580, forward strand.
CCTTTTTTCTAATGTATTTAGATCTCATACACATGCTTTATATCATTATTTATAGTTTAAAACCATATCATTTCACATTAAGTTAGGTTACCTTTCCAAAAATGAGTTAGTGGGCTCAGTGTCAAGCTAACCCCAAAGACACCTATATCAATGAGCACTACCTAATAATCCAATGAGAGTCTTATAATTATTTAGTTCTCCCCTATGTGTGGGTTGTATGTATATAAGGGTGAAATATATTATATGAAGATGAATTTAGTGATCTATATTTTAACTTAAAAAATATGGCTTATGGGTTGTATTTTGAGTGTTTAGACCTATAGTATTATTGATCCTATGATTGATATGCCAATAGGGATGAATAATGCAAAATATCTTAGTTGTGTGCTTTGAAATTCAATAGTATGTCTATTCTTGAGAGGCAATTTATTGATTTTTTTCTAGCTAAATCATGAGTAAGTTCTAACTTGTATTTATACTATCTCTCTTGAGATTATCTTCACAAAAGGGTTAATGACATTCTTAGGCTGACTCGTACACATTGAAATATTTGAAACTTTGAGTGTTTGTAGGGGTAAAGACACATGTGTTGGAGCATGGAAACTAGCATTGATTATATTGTCCTACCATGAATGTAACTATCCATGGTGGAGGAAAGCTACTGAGGTTCTATAATTGATAATTAAGGACATATATTAGAATTAGGCATTTTATCGATATAAATGATCTAGATAATTGAAGTAATCAAGTTTGGACTATGAAATAAGTAATTAAACCTAGTGAAGTGGAAAGTACAAACCTTTTCACTACAAAGAGGGTAAAACTAAAGGGTAGAGCCCTGAGATATTTTTTCAAGTGTACAAAAATAGTTTAACATATAAATCTATATTTAAGCATCTACACTTACCCCATTAATCTAGTAATGCATAAGGATGAAATTACTAGGTTAAAGGAAATAAAACATACTATGGTGTGTATAAAACACCTTATCTTTTCTTGATCCCACTTAAATATACTGTATGTGAATGAACTACAAATAAGAGTATGTTACATGTGTAATTAGTGCATATAATTTTAAATTGAATAATTTGAAAATACTTGAAATAAAGAGATCAAGGAATGAGTACACCTATGTGTCAATGCAATCATGTTGTCCATTGGTAGATATGCTTCCTAGATGAAGCATTGGAGAGAGGTTCAAACTAAACCTGGGAGATATAAAGAGGTGAATTGGAGGGTGATCATGCCCCAAATTTTGTATAAGGATGAATTGTGCCAAGTATATTGAGAGCACATAATCTCAATCACAATACTTGAGTGTACCAATATCTCATATAACCAATTTAACCAATTTATATAATCTTACTCGAGTCAAATGGTATAAAACTATCAACCTATAATAATATAATCATATTTCCATGTCTATTAAGGATGAAAAATGTTTATCACACTAATAAAAAAAGCCAACTGATATAGTACATAAAATCTCAAATGGTGCATCTTGTTAAGGTTTATGCATAAATGTGCGTATAATCTAAAAATGTATCCATAATTTGGTGCATGTGCACCTTTAATATGTCTCATGTTGAATTATGGGTCAAAATGTAAACTCTTGCCTATAAAACTTGTATATATGTAGCACAAATATGAAAATATCTATCCTAAATATGTGCCCAATACATAGAATTATGTCCAAAATGTATATATAAATCATGCAAACTAAAAAAAAAATCCCACTTTATCAATTATATGTATGTGGAGTCATTTATTATATGACATGCCACCATTGATATTCCCCACATTTTGAGGTGAGGGGATTATTATAGGCCAAATTTTCACCCTAGAGAAATCAAGTAGACCTTTTCAAATTTGGGATAACATTGAACTATCTCTACAAATAGGCAAGCTACTACAAGAGGTAGGTCTCTATATTTTAAAGGGATAACTCCCTTGATATATCTTTTAGGCTCACACACTACACTAGTCTAATTACTATTGGGGGTGAAAAGGGAAGAATAAAACATAAATAAACCTAAACTAATGAAGCTATTACACTAAATATAAGTCCACAAACACATTTGCATCTACACTAAGAAACAAGAATGCTAAAATTAACCTCAACTCAATGTTCTTCTAGCATAAGTTTTTTTACATAGAGGAAAATTGTTATGTATATCCATAAGTGGGTGAAAAAGACGTATTATATTAGACACTAATATTATCTTTCATACTTCAAACCACACTTAACAAACACATACACTTCATGAGACCTTTTATAAGAGATGCTACTACTCATACAATGCATACAAGAGTATAATGGAAGAAAGGAGAAGACATTCATCACTTTTCAACTAAATACACTACTTGACATCCTTAGGTAAGATTTTTAGTGATAAAATAAAACTCATAACTTTATTTAAATACAAATCAAGATGTCAAACTAGTAGGGCTTTGCCATACTAATTTTGGATCCCTTTATAATACCAAAATGGCTCACATATATAGAGCATATGAGAAGAGAGAGAAGAAGAGAAGTTGGACAGTCACAAGGCCAAGTGTCAAGATGTTAAAACTAGCTACAATGTAAGAGAAGATAGTTATGGAATAATTCATGAGGTCTTCAATGACAAGTGTCCATCTAAAATACATCATTCTCCTGAAGTTGGTGTAGAGGTCTTAATTATCTTTATTTGAAATTACCTTGATGATGAAGAGTTTAATTGAGTCTTAAAAACTACCATAGAAGTCTTTGAAAAATATAATCTAACATAGGAAAGTGAGGACATGATTTTTGATAGTCATATATGCCTTTCCAACTAATATCTCTCTTTGTCACTTGTCACTCACTTTCTTTAGTAATTCATTAGCCTTATAGGCTTAGACCTTCACATTTGTCACATAAATGACCTACACACACTCAGTGAGATTATTTTTATAGGTTTTATACAAATCATTCATACCTCTTTGTCATTGGTCTATCAAATAAACCTCAATTAAACTCAAAACCATATTTATCATCTCCAATTTTAGTAGTCACTCACTTTCTCACTATTATGTCTAAGACTACCTACAATGACTAACTTAGAAAAGGGTTTTACATTTATGACCAAGGTGATAATGGGATTTTTGGATCTTAAATACATCTTTACACTTTGTCCACAATGAATTTCACCTATCTATTCCCCTCTGTACCTTCATTTAAACTGAAATATTATAGAAAATAGATAATTAAGCCTATTCATATAAGTGAAAATATGAAATAACTAGATGGTGAGGATCCTGGGAGAGTTAAAAATAATTAAAAATCATCTTCCTATCTAATTAATCCATTTTAGATGCATCTCCTTTCATATCTTTTCCATCAGGTTCTTGAGAGGGTTTTAGGATGGTTAGGTTCTTAGTGATGATTCATAAAGGTTAGACACATAACCCTAAAAAAAATTCCACTAATTTTGATTTAAGGACCCTCTTCAACTATCCCTAGCTTCTAAACTCACTATTTAACTCATACATATAGATATCAGTGAAGGAAATTAGATCTCAAGCTTCTACTACACATTTTGGACACCCCTAGGACTAAATTAGGCCAAATAAAGCCAATTTGAGTTGTCCCCGACAAAATAATGGATCTAATCAACCCTTCACTCTCCCCTTAAAGTTATAAACTTGATTTTAAAGATCACGTGGTCATACAAATCAAATTAGAAGCCATGAGGGTTTATACCTAGTTCTAGGCCTAGTAGTCCTAGACTGTGTTTCTATGTATATGACCACATCTAAGTGTTGGTAGTAAATTTATGAATTTAACAAAATTAATTAACCTTCAATTAAATCCTACACATCATTCTATAATGATTCAATAATACTACCATTCATATTTTCTTGACTCATGTACAAGATATGTAGGTTGTGTCCTTTATAGAGTGCCTTTGCTCTAAGATAAAATATAGGACACTTCACCTATGATTTTGACTTGAATGATATCATGGAGGTTTTTCTCAGGTTATTATGACACTATGTACCAAGTTTTAGGCCTTTACTATGCTTTTATCACCCTCAAACCTTCAAATTCACCAAACTAGCTTCTAGGTCTATGTACTATTTGTAGAGTTTTGGTAAACTGAGTTTGAGGTTTGAGAACCTAGTTTGATCAATCTTTACTCTATCTCCTTGCATCTGAGAATCACATTAAAATGTGTTATAATAACCATGAGAGTGAATTATTATGTGATCCTCCACCTTATAGCTTTATTCACCAACCAAATTACATCCTCCATTAGGTTAGGTTAGTCTATGTACTGAGTCAGACTCTAGGTGTGCATTTAGGAGAAGTTATAAGATTATTGTAGGTGGTCATTCATGTTTAAGTGTTGTTTTTCACATCTTTGTTTTCCTTTAAAGTCTCTAAATCCATTTAAAACTTGGTTTAGCTCATTTTTATTCAAAACCATGCTCTTTTCCCTATACTATCAATGCATTATAGGTCACTTGTAAGTTGTATTGCTACATGTTCACTTTAGTCATCTTAACACTATGTTTTTGAGTGTTTTCATTATGATCTTGTTTGAGTTTAAAAATTACTCAACCACCATTCTATCTTGAATTGATAATCTCCTCTTTATTTTAGGATATTAAATTTAGGCCTAGGATTTCACAGACTTCATATACCTTTACCAACAAATGATACTTTTGTGAATCAGAGTCCCTTTTTGGAGGGATTAAGGTAAATCATCCCATTTACAACTTTTCTCAATTCTAACCTATAGGTGTTGATCAAAGTGGTCTTGACTGACTGTAAATATATAGATGATTCTCTGACTAAATTACAACCTCTTTTCATGGCTTAGTCAAACTATTATTACCTTGAGAATCTTCTCATAACTTTAAAACTCTAAACTTCATCAATACTCAGACCTCTGTGGTTTTCTCACTTTTGTTTATCTCCATTTAGGTTTGACTATAGCAAATAGTTTCACTATTTTGGAAAGTCAGTCCTCTTTTTTGAGATGATGGAAACCTTGATTATGTTATATGCCTTAAATATGGTGGATACATGTCATAGAACATTCAACTTGGCTCTCCCAAATATCATTGACACCTACAATCCTCTATGACATACATATTCAATATGCATTCTCCCTATAGTAGACAATTACGATATAGATATATGATGACTTCAAACCAGATACCTACATGATTAACTTAGGTCTTATTAAACACATTTTAATTTGAGTATTCATTTCAAGTTGATTTTCAAACCTCCACTTCATATCTTCACTTGAAACTATCAAAACATGCTATGTAAACCATCACTGTGATGTATTTCTATCATAAGAGAGTGATTCTATCTATACCTCAATGTTCACATGTGCCAAATAAGTTTAATAAAACATGTAAAGGAATAAAATGCTTATAAATACTACATAAATCACTTATAAACATCAAACCAATGCAAACAAATGATAAAATAAAAGCATTGGGGATACACAGGTAGTTTGGAGGCACTAATAGTTTTAGTGATTATTCATAAAGTACAGACCACCAATCCTTAACTATAGACATGGACCCTTAATAGCCACCATGTGCATTCAATTCAACTCTCCTCCTCTTTTTTTTACTAAAAGAAAACCATTGACCTCTCTTCACCTGTCCAAGAGAGTGATAGGAGAAAGGAATCAATTTTGGATTTGTCAAAGCTTATTTAACCTATAAATGAGCCATGGGCATCTCAAAAAACTTCCAAAAATCCTTAACACATGACATATTAGGTATATAGTCTATACAACTACCTAAAACTACCTTTTTTTATAGTTATCCCCTTTCTTTTTATGTTGAACTTGCAAAATTTAGTTTCAAAACTACCATGTGACACCTCTCTGACATGACACACATGAAATTGAGCATTTATACATTTTCAATTTGTGAAAAAAACTATAAAACTTCCATTAGAGTGACTAAAAGGTGTAAAAAAGATATATTAAGATAAGATGACAAATATGAAAATTTTAGAACATGTTATATGACCTCATTAATGATCGTGTGACCACTTTACACCCTAGGAGACCCTATGAAAGTTTGAATTTTTAGGGGGGTTAAATTAATTTGACCTAGGGTCAAATTTGATAAACATTTTGATGATAAATTCCTAGGTCTAGCATGCCTACTATGCTAAAGACCAGTTGCCTTGTCCTATCCTTGGGCAGTGGATTCACCCATACATTGTATTTGATATTAAAATTCCTCTTTAAAGACACCAAAACACACCAAACAAAACAAAAACCAAACACACACTTGTGCTCTCATGAACACTTAGGGAAAACACACAACTTAATGGAAAACACACACCTACCCTAATATGTACAAGACTTCAAAACACTTGAGGTGAAATAAAAATCTTCATTGCTTCAACTATGGTAACAAATAATGCTTCTTGCATCACTACTGATCCATGGAAAAAAACTCTCATATGAGCAATACCTTTTAAAGAAAACTTGTTTATGGAGATATTCAAATGACTTACCATTATTGAATCTTCTATTGATTTCAAGTGTGTCACTTGGAGCTCTCATAAACACTCCATGTGGCCCTCCTAGAGTCTTATTTATCTTTACAGCTAGCTTGTTCTTCATCATATTCAATTTGTACTTCTCAATCTATTCATTGAGATTCATCAAACATTTCCCAACCTTGATTGTGTTTTAAATATATATATATATATATATTATTGAGAGTCTTCAAGGCAATATTCTTTATGATCATCAAACACTTCATGGTCTACCAAGGTTTTTTGTTGATTGGTAGAGACACAAATCTCTAGCTTGTGTTCATATGGATCATGATTGATATCATCATTAGGTATGAATTATTTTTGAATTGATCAAGAGATGCTTACCTCCTCAAATTCTTGAACTATAGCATTGAATCATTTCCAAATGTCATTTACTTCTTTTTGAGGTTCATGATCATGAGTGTTCTCTTCTTTGGTAGGTAGAATTAAGTGCTCACTAAGATTATCATGCTTTGTCATAGTTGGGATATGAATGTCATCATCCATATTAAAAAGATAGTTACCCCATCCAACTTGTTCTAAAGTTTCATTGTATTCTACCTCAAGATCTCCATCAAAATCTTCATGGAGGATGTAATTACCTAGGCCTGTCTCTTCAAATCCACCTTACTCAGCTCCCCACTCATTAAGGTATAACTCACATATACCATCAAGAAGTGTTAGATGTTATTGATCATCAAGATTATATTATTACTCAATGGTATTACAATTCACATTATATGTATAAGGAACATATGGTTCTACATGAAAACTAGAGAGAGGTTTTGATTTGATTGTCATGTTTGTACCATATCTAGTCTTAAAAGCCATATAAAACCAGTATGAAGTCAGATAAGCTCCGATATTAGTAGTGAACTCTATTGAAAAATGAGGTGGAACATACATTGTAAGAAATGGTTAAAGTAGGACAAGCATGGAAAATAATTTGTAAACCTTTTATTATGCCAATGGTCTTAGTAGTTGACCCATCTAATTATAGCAATCCTTTGGAATGAGGCTCATACTTCAAGTTCAATTTATAACCTACTTGATTGGGCATGACACAAGTATTATATCCACTATTAAATAGACAATTGTGAACCAAATCATCTCCAATGATGATAGATAGATATAATAGAGGAGGTTTCGCTACCTTTTTAACTTTGTTTAACTATCCTTCACTAGGCATCAAGGTGTTTACCAACATTGCCTCTTTCCCAATAGGATATTTGGTTGATAAAATAAGCTTGGATAACTCTTATTTTAGTATGTATTCTTATCCAAATATTTATACTTTATCCCACATTAATACATTCACATGAGACCTCTTCATTTACTCTATAATGTTAGTGAAAGAGCCACTAACCTTAGCTTGTCCACTAGGAGAAATGGTGATGCCTAAAACTTGAGAATTATGACGTATGAGAGAATTCCTAACATTTTGAATTCTTTTATAAAACTTTGTATTTTTAATTTAGTTAGACATACCTACCCTTTGGGATGTTTTAACATTCATTGATTGACCATTAGCAACCCCTTAAACCTCTTCAACTACCTTTCTCTTTACCCTTGTGTTTAAAACTATAGGACTTCAGTCTTTACTTGACTGACCTTGATAATTAATAAAAAATGAGAAATATTGATACTAATTAACAAAATTATATCCCACTTGATTGATTTTCTGGTTGCTCTCTCCTTTATTTGGTACTTCATCTTGAGTCATAGTTGGCATAGTTACCAAACTTGCCATGATGGCTTGATTAAAGGACTCACTGACATAGGAAGATGGATCATGAGGTTGATCCTAGAAAGGATGACCATAATTATCTTGGTAAAGTTTATTTTTATTAGGCACTAATCATCTTGAGGTGGAAGGATCATTGAGATTATATCCATTATATGACTTTGTTTGAACTAGATGTCCCTGACCTTAAGGATGACCTTGGAAAGGTGGTCTATTGCCTTGATAGTTAGGGTAGGAATGATTAAGTTTATAATGGATTTGTAAAGGCCTTAATTATTACTATTTTATGATCCTCTTTATGCCTAATATCTCTTTCTCCATAGCTCTTATTATTTCTACCTAATTAGACTTACTTAGTTGACTAGGGGTAGCAAGCTTATGCTTAGGTGTAGGAATGGGAGTAACAATAGGTGTAGGGGTTTGTAAATCAAGGAATAAATGAATGGGAGGTATTATGGAAATATTAATATCCTAAATAAAATAATTCTCTACCCTAATTTCCACTTCATAGGCATTTATCAATGTGATCCCTCCCATAGATTGTATCATCATTAAAATGCCACTATCAAAAGATTTAAGATAGTAAAGGAAAGCATGGTGATCAATGGGTATTAAAAATATTATGATCCTATCACATGTATTCTAAAATATTGTGTTAAATATTTTAATGACTTCTTGAGGTGTTTTTCTTATGTTGGTTAGCTACTCAATTAATGACAAGTTATCACTCTTATCTTCAAATCTTCTCCTCAAGGCATCTCCCAACTCATCCCAAGTAGTGATTGATTTAGGTGCCAAAGTGCCATACTAATAAATATATTTACACTTTAAATATATATCCAACAACCTAATTTCTATGTTCTCCTCAATGATGTGATGTATGTTTTAAAAATTAGCAATGTCTCTAATATGCTTAATAGGGGTAATGGTAGTCTCACCAATGTATGAGGGTACACTTTTGAGGTAAAATATAGGAATGTCATCATAGTGGGAAAGTATTATAGGACTATATAAATTTAAGAAAAAAAATATATGTTCCTTTCCATGGTGTATTTAAGACTTTGCAAGAATGGGCCAATCAAAAACTTTCTTATGGGCTTGTAAGCAAGGTATGACTTCTTTGGATAAGGATGGGTGTTAGAAAATATATTAAATTTATATGAAAAATGAGGAAGATATTGGATCTCAAAATGAATGGATTTATTAAGAGACCTTGTGTTTACTTTAGTCATGAAATAGTCCACTAGTCTGCAACCAAGATTGAAATGTTGGAGACACCAGATACTATAGGAAGTGAATTGTTATAACTTCCTTATTATCAAAGACAACATCTACCATGAACAACCTTGTTGGTCTTCATGTCCAATTGGGAATTATATAACCATTATAACCAAATTTTCACCCTAGATAATCAGTTCAACCTTCTCAAATTTTGGATAACATGGAATTGTCTCTGTAAATAGGCAAGCTACTACAAGAGATAGATCTCTAGATTTGAAAGGGATAACTCCCTTGATCTACATTTTAGGCTTACACACTACACTAGAATAATAAATATTAGGGGTGAAAATGGAATAATGAAATATAAATAAAACTAAATTAATGAAGGTGATACACCAACTATAAGTTCATAAAACACACTTGCATCTGCACAAAGAAAGAAGACTGCTAAAACTAACCTCGACTCAATGTTCTTCTAACATAAGTATTTCTACATGGAGGCATATTATTATACATATATAAAGGTGGGTTAAAATTAGGTCTAATATTAGACACTAATATTCTCTCTCACACTTAAAAACACAATTAAAAAACATATACACTTCATGAGACCTGTTAGAAGAGATACTATTACTCACATAATGCATACAAGAGAAAAATGGAAGCAAGGAGAAGACATTCATCACTTATCATCTAAATACATTACTTGAAATACATAGGAAAGAGTTTTAGAGACAAAATTAACTTTATAACTTTATTAAAATACAAATAAATATGACAAATTAGTAGGGCTTTACCATACCAGTTGTGGATCCCTTTATAATGCCAAAATGGCTTGCATATATAGAGCATAAGAGATGAGAGATAAGAAGAGAATTTGGACAGTCATAAGGCCAAGTGTCAAGATGTAAAAACTATTTACAATTAAAGATAAGATTTTTATGTAATAATTCATGAGGTCCTCAATGAAAAGTGTCCATTTGAAACATATCATTCTCCTTAAGTTGGCATAGAAGTCTTCATTGTCTTTCTTTGAAACTGCCTTGATGATGAGGAGACCACTTGACTATTCAAAACTAAAATAAAATTATTTGACACATATAATATGACTTAGGAAGGTAGAGACATGATTTTTTACAATCATATATTCCTCTTTGACTGATAGCCTTCTCATTTTTCACTCACTTTCTATAGTCACTCATTAGCCTTCTAAGCTTAGACCTTCACACTTGTCACTTAAGTGACCCACACACACTTAATGAGATTAATTTTAGAGGTGTTATACAACTGGTTTATACCTATTTTTCATATGGTATATAAAATAAACCTTAATGAAACTCCAATCTATACTTATCATCTCCAATTCTGGCAGTCACACACTTTCTCACTATTCTATCTAGGATTTCTTGTAATGACTAACTTATAAGAGGGATTTACATGTATTAAAAAGGTTATAATGGGATTTTAAGATTTGAAATACATCCCTACAATCCTTACATAATGAATTTAACCTATTTATTCCCCTCTATACCTTTATTTTAACTCAAATCTTATAGAAAATAGAGAATTAGGCCTATCTATACAAGTGACAATATGAAATAACTAGATGGTGAGGAGATTAGGAGAGTGGGAAAAAATTAAAAATAATATTTCTATCTAATTTAACCCATTTTATGCATCTCCCTTCATATCTTTCCCATTAGGTTCTTGAGAGGGTTTTAAGAGGGTTAGGTTCTTAGTGATGATTTATAAAGGTTGGATGCTTAAACCTCAAAAAAAATTCATTGAGTTTGGGTTTAGGACCCTTTTCAACTATAAATATATTCTTGAGACACCATGTAGATCATATATATATATATATATATATATATATATATATATATATATATATATATATATATATATATATATATATATATATATATATATATATATATATATATAATTGAAGGATGTTGGCTCTCGAGCTTCTACAATGCATTATGGACACCCCTAAGACCAAATTAGGCCAAAAAGAGCCAATTTGAGTTATTCCCTACAAAATTATGGATAAAATCAACCCTTAACTCTCACATAAAATTTATAAACCTAATTTTAAGGATCATGTGGTCATATTAATCACGTTAGAGGCCATGATGGTTTAGGCCTAGTTCTAGGCCTAATAGACCTAGACTATGTTTCTATGTATATGACCACTTCTAAGTGTTAGTAGTGAATGTAGGTACTTCATAACATTAATTCATATTTAAATAAACCCTACACATAATTATACAATGCTTTAATAATGTTACCATTCATATTTTATTCACTCATGTACAATATCTGCAGGTTGTGTCCTTTATAGAGTGCTTCTACTCTAAAATAAAATAGATGACACTTCCCCTATGATTTTGACTCAAATGATCCCATGGAGGTCCTTCCAAGGTTATGATGACACTATGTACCAATTTTTAGGCCTTAAATATTATTATAACACCCTAAAACCTTCAAATACCCCAAACTAACTTATAGGTCTATGTATTGTCTACAAAGTTTTGGTAGATTAGGTTTGAGGTTTGAAAAACTAGTTTCCTCAACCTTTGATTTGTCTCCTTGCATTTGAGAATCACATGAAAATGTGTTATAATCACTATTAGAGTGATTTTTTATGTGATACTCTAACTTATATATATGTTCACCAGCTAAATTAAAACCTCCATTAGGCTAGGTTAGTTTGTGTACTGAGTCAAACTATAGGTGTGCATTTACGAGAAGTTATGAGATTATTATAGGTGGTCATTAACGTTTGAGTGATATTTTTACCTATGTGTTTTCTCTTAAAGTTAATAAAGCCATTTCAAACCTAGTTGAGCTCATTTTTCTTAGAAACCATGCTCTTTTCCTTCTACTATCAATGCACTATAGGTTACTTGCAAGTTGTATTAAGATAGGTTCACTTTAGTCATCTTAACACTATTTTTTTTAGTGTTTTCATTAAGATCTTGTCTAAGTTGAAACCTTACTCAACCACCATTATATTTTTATTTTACAAGCTCTTATTTGTGTTAGGATATTACCTTTAGGCCTAGGCTTGCACATAATTCATATAACTTTACCAAAAGATGACACTTTTGTGAAACAAAGTCCTTTTTTAGAGGGATTAAGGTAAATCTTCCCATTTACAACTTTTCTCAATTCTAGCTTGTAGGTGTTGCTCAAAGTGGTCTTGACTAAATTTAAGTCTATAAATGATTATCTAATTAACTTCCAACCTATATTCATGGTTTAGTCATAATTTTATTACTTTGATAATATTCTCATAACTTTTAAACTCCAAACTTCATCAATACTTAGACCTTCATGGTATTCTCACTTATGTTGAACTCTATCTAGGTTTGACTATAGCAAATGGTTTCACTATTTTAGAAACCCAGTACTCTTATTGGAGATGATGGAAACATTAATTATGTTATATAACTTAAATATGGTGTATACCTATCATATATCATACAACTTGGCTCTCCCAAAGATCATTGACACCTCCAATCTTTTATGACATACATATTCAATATGCATTCTGCCTGCAATAGAGAATGAGGATATAGATCTATGATGAATTCAAACTAGATATATACATGATCAATTAAGGTCTTAGAAAACACATTTCAATTTATTATTCATTTCAAGTTACTTTTCATTAACCCCACTTCACATCTTCACCTGCAACTATCAAAACATGCTCTGTAAACCATCACTATTATGCATTTCTATCACAAGAGAGTGATTTTATCTATCCTTACATGTTCACACATGATAAATGAGTTGAATACAACATCTAAAGGAATAAAATTCTCATAAATACTACATATATCACTTAGAAACATCAAACTAATGCAAATAGATGAGAAAACTAAAGCCATTGGGGATGCATAGGCAGTTTGGAGGAACGAATAATCTTAGTGATTATTCATGAAGTAAAGACCACAAATCCTAAAAATATGGCCATGTAATTTAATTATACAAGGACCCATAACATTCACCAAGTTCCCTCACTTTAACTCTCATCCTCCTATCCATACTGAAATAAAATTGTTGACCTCTCTTAACTTATCCAAGAGAGGGATAGGAGAAAGGAACTAGTTATGCTCAATTTTGGATCTATAAAAGATTTTTTAACCTAAAAATGTACTATGGGGATATTAAAAAACTTCCTATAATCCTTCACGCATTCCATATTATGGATACAATCCATACAACTACTTGAAACTACCTTTTGGGTAGTCATCTCCTTTCTTTCTATGTTAAACCAGCAAAACTTAGATTCCAAATTTCCATTTGACACCTCTCTAACATGAAACACATGAGCTTGATCCTTGACACATTTTTCCTTTTTGAAAAAACCCTATAACTTACCTTGAAGTGACTAAAAGGTGGCAAAAAGAGATATTAAGAAAAGATGTCAAATATGACAACATTAGAACATGTTATATGACCTCATTAATGACCATGTAACCAATTTACAACCTAGGATACCCTATGAAATTTTTGATATGTATGGGGTTGACTTAATTTTACCTTGGATCAAATTTGGTCAACATGGATTACAAAAGTGATAATCACCTTATCTCAAAAGGATAAGCCAACTATGTTGTATCTATGTGAATCATGTAGTAAAAGAAACATATATTAGTGTCATGTCAAAATAGATATATCAATTAATACCATATCATGCATACATAAAAATCCTTGAGATGCATGATATGAATCAAGGAAACATATATAAAATAAAAACTCAACAAACAAGCAAACACACATAGAAGAGTACTCAAATGTCATACAAGGAGGGGTCCAATTAGACCAAAAATAAAGGGCATGTTAGAATTATACATACTTGAGTGGATTACATGTGAAAATGTCCACACACCAAAAAAACAAGAAACACTCAGGTCACTATGGCCAACAAGCAAAGGAACATGTTCAAATGTTTTTGTTAGAGTTTACAAAACTCTCACCCGAGATCTTTTCAAGAGTCCATCACCACAACCATGATGCTAATGCATTACACAAAAATAATAAGCTATATATTAATATAAATGATAGATTACAATGAGAATCACCACTTCTTTATGTCTTCTCTTATCTCCCATATCATGAAATGCACTATAAGAGTGTCTATAAATAGGAGAGAGAGTAGGTGAGTGAGGTTAGGTATGTCAACATAATGTTGACATACTCTTAAGTAAGTTTAATAATTAATTAAACCTATTAATTAATCTAACACCCTCGCTTAAGCATAACTTAGGGAGTAGTGAAAAATAAAAAAGAGTGTAAGACTCCTTAGGAGATAGGTCATGATAACTATGCCATTTTGGGTACCTATGTACAATGTCAAGAGAATATAGTGAAGAAGCCAAGTTTCCTGATGGATGCCAATCCATCTCACTAGAATACATGGATGCTAATCACTGTAATCTTCAAGTAAAATAGAAACTAGTGCTAAATATAAGGATCAATTGAAAGAAACACTGATCTCCAAAAGACTGGTAGAAGATGAAACCTAAGGAAGCAGTGTTAAACATCCCCCCTTAATGCTAAACACTAGGTAAAAATACTCATAATATCTACATGAGTGGTCTAAATCCACTAATCAAATACCTAAACTACCATGGTAATTGTGGAACCATTAAAATGGCTACCCATGGGTAATTCTAAATCTTGATAGATGTTGGGAATACCAAAAGTTGCTCATAACATGGAGATGATCATACGATCGAGGCTAGTGTCAAAAATATAGAAGAGTACACAAAAGAAGGCCAAAAAATGATGAGACATTATGAAATCCTCATATGGGTTCTATAAAATAAAGTACCTGAATAAGATACCCATGGATAATAGAGGAAGCCAAACTCATTATTGTGCTAAAAACAAGAAAGCACACAAAAGGTACTTATTTTTAGAAAGAAATGGAATCTCTCCTAGAAAATGTGAGGAAAAAAGGAAGGGGCTTCAAATGTCTCAATGGCATGAGTGTAAGTGGAAGTGTAAACTAACCAACAATGATGTATAAAGGCAAAAAAACTTTCAAACCAAAAAAGGTCATGCATGAGTGGCCCAAAATCCACTACATAAACATATGTTCAAAATTGTAGTAGGAGTCTTTCCAAATAACAACCATGTGAAAAGAGACAAATATTTTTTGATAGGATTTTGAAAACAAGCCAATTTTAGGTACCCTTTACAAGATGAATAAATATAATGCATTTTCAAAACCAAAGAATAAGGAGAGAGAAACATAATTGTAGAAAGTTTATTGTATGGGGCATAACCACCAACCATGCCAAACCCGCCCACTAGTCTTTAACACTAAAAAGTACTATAGAATGGGGCATGATGTTAGGGTATTGGGGTAGCATCCCCCAATGTGATCCCTATCATGGTATAGGGTGGGGTTGAGGGGTGGAGCCCCTGAAGTTAAACATAATTTGAAGCCATTTATTCCCTTAAAAAGGCTCAAAATCCATCAATTTAAAAAAAATAGCCTCCCCTAGTAGATGTCATTTACCACCAAAAATGCATCTACAAGGAGAATAATATTAAGAGGACAATACAATATAATGGTTTCAAAAAAAAATTTAAGAAACACCTTTCATGATAAAAAAAATCCCAACCCGAACTTGGGGGGGCGGGGGGGTAGGAAAAAAAATCCTAAAACACACCCCACCTTTACAATGTGAAAAATGTGCATGACCACTTGGTCAAAAAAGGCTCCTCACCAAATTTGTGTCCCCCCAACAAATGAATAAATCATGCCTACCTTCTTTATCACATTTGATAATAATTCCCTTAAATTACAAAGTAATTTCCCAACCCCACCTTAGGCTTAAAAATTATTTTATAAATTAAACATTGACTTTCAAAAAAGCATTGAAAATCTTCCAACTACCAAAGCTATGGATTTTATTGGGTAAAATATCCAAATAAATGGTAAAACCATGAAATTGACCTGCAAAACCATGAATGGGTGTGTGAGGTGAGTTTATTTGCATGTATTATTTGACCATAGAGCCTGAGTTGACCACACATCTAAGAAGACCATGTCTCTATGTATCCCACATAGCCCAATGTTTGCACATACTGAGGTAGGGTGTCCATTCTTGACTGATGAGAACCAACTTTGAAGGGATATGAAAGACAACTGAGAGGATTCCATAAAGCATGTAATGGTAGTGAACTCAAAGGAGGATGATGCATCTTTAATGAGTAATATCTCTATGTCATGTGCTAAAAAACTTTCAACTATCACCAAAAACTTGGCATCTAAATCTATAGCTTTGACCAAAGAGATCAGTTTTATAGAGGGCAATGAGAATATACTAGCATGCAAGCCATGATCATATGGTTGTCATGATGGGGATATCAACTTGAGATGTCCACATAGAAGTTTCCACATGGTACTCCTACCAAGAAATTATCAAATAAACTAGAGATTTGTCCAAACAAAATGATATCTTTAACACTTGCCTAAACTCAATGTAGATTTTGAAGATATTAGACAAAACTCAACATAAACAAAATTTAGATGCTTATTGAAAGGATGCCAAACTATGAGTAGATCTATTGATCTACTAACCACATTCCATAAAACCCAACAAAACATGGGAAAGAATTAGAGATTGTAAACAAATGGAAAAACTTACCAAAAAAATTGCATAACAAATATCCTCAAATCCTTTCCAAGAATAGTATGATTTAAACAATAGCTAAACAAGAACTGCACAAAGATAAAGAGATAAGTTACTAATCAATGAAACACATTGAGTAATGACTACTTGAAGAAGGATTTGATACCATGTTAGAGTTAACAAAACTCTCACCCAAGATCTCTCTAAGAGTCCATCACCATAAGCATGATGTTAATGCATTGCACATAAATAAGAAACTATCTATTAATATAAATGATATATTAAAATGATAATCACCACTTCTCTATGTCTTCTCTTATCTCCCATATCATGAAATGCACTCTAAGAGTTTCTATAAATAGGAGAGAGAGAGTGGGTGGGTTGGGGTAGGTATGCCAACATAATGACAACATATTGTTAACATACTCCTAAGTAATCTTAACAAGTAATTAACCCACATTAATTGCTCTAACAATTTTAAATTCAAGAAAAATAAGAAATAAGAAGTAAACTCAAGTATGGTAATATGAATAGATGAAGTAATAAGACATAAACATATAACATAACCATGCAATACTAGTCCTTGTATACATGTGTTAGTAAAATGTCATGTAGAATAGATATCAAAAATATTATGTAAGATAACAACATGAGATTAGGCATGTGTAAGATAATAATCTCATTAAGGTAAAAGAAAATGATAATAAAAAAATATAACATGTGTCAATTGTGACATATAAAAGTAAGATTCCCCCAACATAGTGCATCATGTTGGAAGAGGAAAGGTCCAACATATGCATGCTTGAGACATCATGGGTGTAATGTATTCATGTATCACACTCAAGTAACCATGAAACATGTGTGTATAGAAATTATATGATATCTACTAACATAAAGTAAACAACATATGCAAAATCTAGAAAACATGTGAAAATATAAAATATTTTTGGTATTTTTGAATATTTGAATGTTTTTGTATTTTCTTGAATATTTGTTTTTTTTGAATTTTTTTATAAAGATAAGTAAAGAAGATATGTATAAGAGTGATAGTAAAATCTAAGGATATCATCAAGGGGATGCCTCTATGAATGCCCTGTATCATATGTCATTGTTTAAACCTAAATTTGATTTAGTACAAGGGTACATAGGGTTAAAACTACATAAATGAATAATCATAAGGGAGATAAATAGATCTATATCAAGGTAATTAATTTTCAAATTTAGATAAATAATATAATAAATTTTCAATACTGAGTAAAGTTATTGATTAAAATTGTAATAAATTGAAAATAATAGTACTTAACTAGTTTAATGTGCATATGCAAATCTAGTTGAAATAAACTAGAAGTAGATTGAATCAAGATTCTAGAATAGTCATCAAATTATATAATTTTAAATTTTAAAGCCTAAAATACATGAATTAGATATGTATTATTGTATCAACACTAGTGCTTGAGTTGGATGTAGGTTTCTAGTATGAAATAGTGATTGGATATGGATGCAACCACCTAGAGATTTTTGGGTTTTTGGTCACCTTTCTTCTAGTGTGTTTAAATGGCATGCATAGGCTATCACTCTTTTTCAAGTGATAAAACCCTAGATTCATCAACCTTGTAGTGACTGTAGGAAAAATACGTTAATGGGCACATGATGTTGAGCTACCCCAAGGACCCCTCTTTTAATGGGTACTACCTACATAGCCAATAGTACAAAATAGGTCCTTATATTTCTGTAGTTCTCCGCTTTATGTTGGATTATGTGTGCATAAAGATGAAATGTGTTATAAACAAGTACATATAATGACCTAGTTTTTAACTTTGAAAATATGGATCATGGGATTATCTTTTAATAATTTAGACCTATGGGGATATTGCTCCTATGCCTAATATGGAATAGGGATGAATAGGGTATATTTTATAACTTGAATGTTTGATTTAGTGCTCTTGGTAAGTTGCCTTTTGAGTTCCAAGTATTTTTTTAGGTCTTTTATAGGTTTCAAATGAATGAGGGTTGATCTTGTATATATACCAGTTCCTTTTGAAAATATCTCACACTAAAGTGCTTAGGATGACCTTTAGGATATGTTTCATTTATAAATTGGATGAATTTTAGGACTTGAAACATAGTGTGAAAAGAGACCCTTATGTTTACATAAACATTTAGATGAGATGCAAGTGTTTAGGAAGCTATAAAATAGGTACATGTCCAAAACTAGTAGAGAAGGATAATTATCAAGCTTATATTATTTTGCATAGTATATAAGGCTTGGTCATTAGAATAATCATGGTCAAAATAAGAGATGAGAAATTTAGGAACATGAGATAGTGAATGTGATCCTTTCAACAATGAGAAGGTCTTAGAATTAAAGGGTACAACCATGATAGGTATTTTAAAAGTATACAAGACTGGGGAGATATATAATTTAATTTTAGTGTCTACATTCCCCCCCCCACTTTAATCTAGTAATAAAATTACTAGTTTAAAGGAAAATAAATGTTTATCTTAGTGTGTATAACAAACCTTGCCTTTGCATGAGTCCTACTTGAGTGATTTACTAGTGAATAACCTGTAACCAATAGCATGTTATAGTATATAATAAGTTCATATACTATAGAATTTCAGATAATTTAAAATGATTTAAAGTAAAGAGAGTAAGATTAGTACACTTTAGTATTGATGCAATCATCTTGCATTTTGGTAATTTTATTTGAAAAGATGCTTCATTATGAAGTATTTAAACTAATATTAGAATAATTTTGGAACCTAAAAGTTCACACACACACACACACACACACACACACACACACACACACACACACACACACACACACACACACACACATAATATATATATATATATATATATATATTCGAGGACACATTCCCCTAACCTTGGTGTAAAAGTGAGTTTCCACATGGTCATTGAGCTTATCTTAATCATGTAACCCAATAATACTTTTAACCTAGAGAGTGTGAGTTATCCAATCAAATCACACTATACATATGGGGAGTGTGGATGATTTAATCACTCCATCTCATAAACTTGGTAATTTTGAGTGATTTAATCACCTCAACCTTTCCAAAATGTGAACCAACTACTACATTAGATTGGATCAATAAAATATGTAAAAATCTAACCTAGGTATGATAACAATCCATAGTAGTATTTGAAATTTGAAAGTTGATTTGATTTTGTAATTTAAGGTGATCTTTTGCATGACATATGCACCTCATATGTCTCAATATGAAACCTAGGTATAAAAATGGTACCAATGTATATAATAACACCAAAAATGTGTATCCATATCATATAACTATGAAAAAATTTGGCTAATTTGAAATTTTACAAGTGTGTGAAACATCTTCCCATGACATACCCCCCACTGAATCTAGATAATCTAAAAACTAGTGTAATTATGGAGAACATGTTTCCATAAAATGTCCCCATTATAATATGAAACTATCAAAATGTGGAAGTCATGCCTCTATGACTTTTCCCCATTGGTATACCCCTATTTTAAGGTGAGGGGAAGTAGAAATTGGTATTTACCTAATCTCAAAAGGATAAGATAACCATATAAACTATGTATGGATCATGTAACGTATATAAGTAACATGTATAGGTAGATATAAAATGAGGGGGATGTTCAAAGTCCACACAATCAAAGGGACATGGCATGTTCAAATCCCACATACAAAAAACTATGACATATGTAAATATCAAAATAATTAAATATAGGCATATGGGTTTCAAGTAATAAAGCATATTCAAATGCTCAAACAAGTAATATAATGCAAGACAATAGAAATCAAGGAACACACTCAATAAAGTGAGAAAATGAAAGCATGGAATCATAATCAACCAACATAAACATATCATATTAGTCCCTAGACATATGTGTTAGCAAAAAAAATTAAGTACATAGCATATCAAGTACATTGTGAAAGAACTAAGAATGTATAAATGCATGTGTAAGTATATAAGCTCAAACTTGATAATGAAAATTATCATATAATAATGTAACTTGGTTGTATCATGATCAAGGAAAAAGAGGATGCCATTAATATACTGATGACATGAGAAAAAGGAAGTCCTAACATTTATATGTGCATATATCATGTGTCTGGGTATGCATGAAACATGTGTGTATATAGAAAGAAATGAGATGATATATACCAATATGGATCCAATAACATAGATGTCAAGGAGCTAATAAACATGGAAATGATAATTATTTTTAGATTTTGTGTGTTTTTCTAATTTTTTTGGTATTTTTGGAATATTTGAAAATAAAATACCCTCTTATGATCTCATCTAAGGGATGTTCATAGGTATTTCCCCATGTGGAACCTAGTGTAATAAACTGGTGGTACTAATAAGGAACATGTATAGGTGTAATATCTAGAACTTTAGGATCTATTATGTTTTGTTTATGTATAATAGAATTCTATGGTCATGAGGAAACAATAGAAGGAATGGGGATTTGTGTAACCCATCATTCATTTCAATGTAGATATAATTGAAACATGTTTATTTTATCATGGAGAATTTGAAAATGCACAAGTTATCCAATGATCTCAAGATGAGGATGATAATCTATGAGGAGTGGTAAACATGTAACCTTTCTTGAAAAAGATGTGCCATATGTGTACATAGTAGAATTAGATATTGTATCATGGTATTTTGGTAAGTTTGTATTTAGTATCTTTGTTTCATATATGTTTTCCTTCATTTTTAGTAACCATGGTTTCCAAAGTTTTGCATTATATTTAGTAAAAAATGGACTTATATGCAACATAGTAGAACATGATTATGATTCATGTGTGACATTATATTGAATGGACCCAACACAAAAATTAGATGCAGTAACTTTACTCATGTGTTCCATGCCATATCCTAGAGATGTAAAGAATTTACAAGTACATATATTAAATTCACAAGTTTGGTCAGCTATATTATTTTGACCTTGCTTGCCATCTAAGCAAGGTTCAATGATGTGTAATTGATTCATATAAAGGAACCCATTTTACATTATCCTTTGAATGCATTTATTACTCTTTTGGAAATGTTCCTTTTGTATCATGTTTGGTTCCTCTTGGTTTTTATGTAATAGATCTTGTTTTATTTGTTCACTTTCCTTAGACTTGCTTCCACATGTAGGTTCTTGTTCTTTTGGATTAACAAAAATGAATATACATCTTTCAATAATTTTCATTAGTATTTATAGTATATCCCAAGCCTTGGAAATCATTCTAATCAGATGTAGAAATAGGATGAGTGATGCCTTGTGAATGCTTTCCCAACCCTTGACCATTAAAACTAAACTATTACAAATATTAATTTACAAAAACCATATTGTTTTGGAAGTTGAGTATCATTATTGAGATGTATATTTGTATCCTTTTATTGATTTGATTTTAATTTTTGAATATTTTATTTCTATAGGTTTGGAACTTTAAACGATTTTTTGTTGAATTTTTCTTTGGTAACCACATTTGCTATTTTGGTACTTGTACTTTAGGAGAGGTACTCATAATTTCAATGGTTTTCTTGAGTGATTTATTAATGATAGGATCCCCACTCTATTTGAGGCTTTGTATTTTGTTCTTTAATATAGAACACAATCTATATGATGCCTATGCATGCTATGATATCCATAATAGTATTTGGATCTCCTTATAGGATGTGAAAAAGGAATTATTTTGAAAACTTAGACAGAGGTGATAAATATATCTATAATAAGGGAATTATTTTGAAAACTTAGACAAACAATATTCTAAATTTATAATACTGAGATATGTCAAAAATATAAAGTATAACTATTGATTTATATTACAATAAATTGAAAACAAGAGTACTTATATGATTTATTGTGTATATACATATCTAAGATAAAATATGATATAAGTAGATTGGATCAAGATTCTAGAATCATTTTTAGATTTTAGAATTTAGCATTATGAGGCCTTAGACATTTGGGTCAAATCTAGATGGTTACATCGATACTAGTGTCTAAGTTGGATCCAGGTATCTAATATAGAATAGTGACTAGATTTGAATGTGACCACTTGGATCCTTATAGGATTTATATTATCTTTTTTCTAGTGTGTTCAGATTACATGCACAAGCTATCACTCTTTGTCAAATGATCAAACCCTAGCTTCTTCACCTTTAGAGTGATTGTGGAAAAAATGGGTTGGGTGCATGTTGTCAATCTACCCCAAGGAACCCTCTATAAATGGGTGTTACCTACATAAATAATACTCTAAATAGGGCCTTAAAATTATGTATTTATCCCCTACATGTTGGCTTGTGCATGTATAAGGATGAAATGTGTGATAATCAAGTAAATACAATGACCTATCTTGTAACTTGGAAAATATGGATCATGGGATAATCATTCAATAATTTAGACCTGCAAAGATACTACTCATATGCTTGATATGTAAATAAGGATGAATAGGGTATATTTTATCACTTGATTGATTTATTGAGTGCTCTTGGTAAGTTTCCTTATGATTTTTGGGTATTAGTATTTTCTAGGTGTTGAACGAATGATGGTTGATATTGTATATACACCAATCCATTTGAAAAATATCTCACACTAAATCACTTAGGCCAACATTTAGGATACATTTCATTTGAAAATTGGATGAATTTTGGGCTTTGAACACTTAGTTTTAAAAGGGACATTTGTATCAACATAGGCATTTAGCTAAGATCCAAGTGTTTGGGAAGATAGAAAATAAGTACAAGTCTAAAACTAGTAGAGAAGGATAATTATCAAGTTTATAACATTTTGCATATTATAGAAGGCTTGATCATCAAAATAACATTGGTCAAACTAAGATATAAGCACTTTATACACAAGAGATAGTGAATGCGAGCCTTTTAGCTTTAGGAAAGTCTTATAATTGAAGGGTACAACCATGATAGGTATTCTTTAAGTATACAAAATGAAGGTTCTATATAATTCAAATTTAGTGTCTATAGTCATATTCATATACTACATAATCAATATTGTTAGGATCATACCATTTTTTTATTATTAGGAAAATAATAATTAATGTAATCATTATTATAGGAGAGATGTAACTTCTTAAGATGTTCTTAAAATTGTGATATACCATTTTGAGCATCCATGTATGAAAAATTCACTACACCATAGATTGGAGGTGCCTTCTTGAAAGTTTACTTTTCTTTAGTATGTTTATCATTGTTAAAATGTTGTATCTCATTATAAGATAGATAAGAGTCATGGATATTTTCTTGAACATTATAAATATATGTAATTTGTGTTTTGACTACTTGATCTTTTTGTAACATATCTTGTTATAGTTTTTCCATTTGAATATTTTCTTGTTATATTTATGATTTTTGAATATTTTCTTGCTCTAATTGTGCCTTTTGAATCTTTTATTTCTCTATTTTTTGTATTTTCAACTATTTTTACTATGAATTATACTTTGGTATCCACTTTTTTGTTTTTGCACCTGTGCTTTAGGTTAGGTACTCATAATGTGAGTGGATTGCATGATTAATGTATCTATCATATAATCACCACTATATTTGAGATGTATTTTTTGCTTTAATTAAAATCAATAATCTATATGATGCCCATGTATTATATTATATTCAAAATAGTATTTGAATATCGCTATAGGATGTAAAGGAGGTAGTTGAACTACTTTATTTTGAGGCATATATCATAGGATTTCACTCAGACTCTTATTATCCTTTGTTTATTAATTTTTAAATCACTTATTTTATATTTTCATTTGGAGATGAAACCTTGTGGGTATAACATTACTAGATGAAAATCCAAACACATGATTAACACTAATAATGATTTTTATTTTTTAACTCTTATATTAACTTGGTCATAATAATGGTTTGATATTTTAGGGTTTTATAAAACAAAACATAGGTATTTTGGATTTAATATGAATACACACACTATGTAGAGGGGATGTGGGAGGCAAAGGGTTTTGAGGAAGGATATGTATAATAGGATGTGAAACCTTGCCCTTCATAGTAGTGATATCATAGACCTAGTTAGAGGGAAAATATTTATCACACTCATTAGGGTTAGGAAGAGGAAGAGGTTCCTTTTTATCCATTTTAAATGTTTCAAAGACTTCCTGGTTGGAAAGGAGCTATTCTCTCTAACGTGACTAAGTGTTTGCTTATTAAGATTACTTTGAAAAATCTTCCCATTTATATCATGTCCATGTTCTTTATTCCTTCATCTATGTATGATAGAATTGAAGGATTCAAAAACACTTTTTATGGACTGGTATTGAGACTAATAACAGATTCCATCTTGTGGCGTGGGATAAGGCATGTTCTTAGAAGAAAATGAGAGGCCTGGGTATTAAAAACATTAGGAAAATGAATGCAACTCTTATCTCCAAAATGAGTTGGAGATTATTAAAGGATGATCAGCCCTAGACTAATATTATTAAAGCCAAGTTTTTAGGTCAACAATGTTCTCAAAACTTTCTTATTGAGGAGAACCTTCTAAATGGCTCTATTTTCTAGAAAAACCTCATCAAAATTAGGGGTTACATTGAGAAGGGTTCTAAATGGAAACTTGGTAATGGTAAGGATATTCTATTATGGAAAGATAAATGGGATAATTTTCAAAATTTTCATCAAAACAACTCTTAGACTCAACGAGAGATTTATCTTTCTTCCCATACTGGTGATAGAGTTAGTGATTACATTTACTACAACAATGGTAAGTTTAAATGGAAGGACCTCATTCATATTATCTCCTATAATAGGCTTGATTTGAAATATATGGTGACCTCATTCCAAGAGATTATTAATAACATTTAGATCTGATAGTTGAGTCCCAGGGATTATTTTATTTAGGTCAACTCTTTTGATGGTTATTATATTGTTAAGGTTGGTTATTAGCTACTTTCTAAGGAGATACCCACTAATTTTAACTGGATAAGGATATGGTTAAAAGAGCTCACTCCCAAGATTAATCACTTTTTGTGGATGGTGTTGAATAAAAGTATTCTTACCAATGATAAACTTATCAAAAGAGGTTTTATTATGCCTAATATGTGTTGTTTATATAGGGAAGAAGTTGAAGACATTCATCACCTTTTCTTACATTGTTCTTATCTTACAAAGTTGTGGGCTCTTATCTTTTCTAAATTTGAGGTTTCTTAGACCTTTTTATAAGATATTTTATAGACTTGGGAGTAATGGAAGACTCCATTTAGACACAACATGCTCAAACGATTTTGGAAACTTATCTTCCCACACACCCTTTGGAGGATTTGGAAGGCTAAGAATGTGGTCATTTTTGGAGATTGTAAGAATTCCTCAAAAAAATTAATCAAAGACATCTCTATTGATGTAAAAGAAAATGTGCTTAAGTTCAATCCTCCCAAAAATCAAATTTTCCCTAAAGATGAGGAGAAATTACTTTCTAATTGGAATATCATTATTAGTGATTTTCATATCAGATTTCCTACTATTAATAGATGTATTATAAAATGGATCCCTCCTCTAGTAAATTGGTACAAGATAAACATTGATAGTACCTCTAAAGGCAATCTAGGAGCTACAAGAGGAGGTGGGATCATCAAGGATCACTTAGGCAATCTTATTACTACCTATGTTGGATCTATGGGCATATAATCTAACCATTATGTTGAGGTGCTTTATGTTCTCAAGGGGATCAGGTTAGCGAGCGATTTCCATATCACAAATATTATCATTGAAGGTGATTCTTTTAATATCATTAATCACCTCAATGGTATTCATCCATCTAGTTGGACTATCAAAGACTTCATCCTAGAGGTTGTTGGCATATATGGGGCCTTTTAAAATTACAAGATATGTCATACCTATAGAGAAGGTAATCATGTAAAAGAATCTTTTGCTAATATGGGGGTGATTAATAAAATAAATAAATTTTGGTTTAATGATGACCAAATCCCATAAAATACTAAGTATATCATTATTAATAAAGGGGAAAATGGTTATGCTTAGTTGTGGTATGGGTGATTTGATCACTCATGTGAAGGATAATCACTATTTAGATTTTGTATGCCTTCTTTAGGATTATTTCATTAGTATCTTTCATAGATACTCTTTGAATTATCATTTTCTTAGGTGTGAGCTATGTAAAGGTGGTGTGGGAGAGGTCTGTTAGTTGTATTTTATGTGCCCTTATGCTAAGAACCTACTTCAAACACCAGGGGTGGCTTTCCATGCCATGTTGAGCCAATGTATGACCTAAATTAGAAGTAAAATGGATAACTAAGGAGGAATTCAAATGTGGGAGGCTTCACAAGTTTCATGTAGAAGATAAAGGGACATGACAACCACATTTCTATCACTTTTTCTAATAATTGCAAGAACAGGGTTATCATTTATAGAGGTAAGAATTTATCTATCATCGAAGAACTCATTGACTCTATCACTAGTCTCAATAGGGATGGTTTAAAGTTCTTAAAAAACAAATTTGACAAGGCTATGGAGGATAAAAGGCTCTTGGAGGGCTCCTTGATTAATGCTTTAAATTTTTTCAAAGCTGGTATTATGTGTTCCTCTCTCCTTGCTCCTTTTGATGAGGTGGCTTGTATGTTGTTTAGGTGTGTGACTTTAGAGGGTGGGTATAACACTCTACCACTTCATCATCTCATCCTTATGAACCATTTCCATAAGGACCAAAGGGTTAGTCTCCCATACCATATCTTAAAATCTATGAAAGCTTCTATTCAATAATTTTAGACACACAAATGTTCCCTACCTCTTCATGAAGGGGTTATTTTTCTTTTGCATCAACACTGCAACATAATCTCTATTAACATTCTAGTTCACAATATTCCTCCCCCTCCCCCATCTGAACCTCCTACTCAAAGAAGGATTATGACTAAGAATCCCAATTTTCATTCCTCACCTCCTCCTCCTCCCAAGAAGGTGCTTAGAAGTAGTGATAAAGGCAAGGGTTTGGCTTTTAGCTTTCACATGGGTAAGGAAATTACCATTGTAGAGAGTCTCCTTGACATGGGATAGGTTGTTATGGATTTTGGTCCCTTATAACACACTTTTAAGGAACTTGGGCTCAAATCTCGAGTTATGCAACTTGAATAAAGGATTAGTGAGCTCAAGAAGGAGGTCACATAGCTCAACAAGATTATTGATAAGGGTAAGAAGAAGGTGAATAACTCCTACCATTATGAGGCTAGATGGAAGATATTTTCAAAAGAATGAAATCTTTGGAGGGCACTATGGATCATATTATAAGTAGTAAGATTGATCATATGGCCATACACTGAGCCATTTTTGAGTTCCTTGATTTTTAATTTAGGAAAGTTTGCACTCTTAGCAACTTATAAATGGGCTTGTGGAAGGGTGGCACTGAGAAGACTTATGCTCTAACCACCATTGACATGATAGACCCATCTAAAACTACTATTCTCAATCTATTTAATACATTAGAGGGACCCAAGAATAGCTTCAACAAGCTCCTCAAGTGAATCTTCCTTTTCTTACTTTCTAGTTCTCTATTTTGTTGACTTGTTTCTACTTTGATGCTGTGAAGTTACTATTGATATGTTATTTTGGAGTTGTTATTTGGAAAGATACTCCTTGTTGTTTCCCTCTCTTGTTTATTCTAGTTTTATATTTTTTTGTAGATAGCGGGTGGACCCCACTCATCAAAAAACCATTATTGTACTCATTTGAGCCTTTTTTAGTTATGGGTTTCCTTGTTTTATCTAGATTTTAAACCTTATTTTGTATTGGGTATGGTCCCTTTCAAAACCATTTACCATTAATTAAAAAAATAAGAAAGGAGAAACATACAAATGATAGGAAATAATCCAACATGATAGGAGATATTATAAATCAATAATTACTAAAATTTGAAACCCTATAATCCTAAAAACCCTAAAGCAAATTAGGAGTTACATAGAAATACTCAGAGGTTGGGTTCACTAAATGTTTAACCCTTTTGGGGGTTAAGGGTTAGGAGGAATAGGCTCAATATTAATATAATAAGAGTTTTAAATAGATATTAAATTCTGATCTTGTTTTGAAATACTCTCTTTTATATTGACTAATTTGGTTACTCCATTTGATTATATCTTTGAATGATTTATCAGTGTATGAGAATTAAAAAGAAAGTATTTCCATCATATATTTTGAAATGAAATAAGTACTCGATGTATCCATATGAGACATTATTTATTCCTTTGTAATAAATACAAATTTTATTTTTAAAATAATTTCAATTTAGAAATTACAAATTAGAAAATTAGGAAACCTTAGGTCAAACTAGGGTTTAACATAAAAATACACAAAGGTCGGGTTCACCAAATGTTAACCCTTTTTGGGATTAAGGGTTATGAGGAATAAAGTATTTAAAATTGAATTAAAACTATTCTTAAAATTAGGCCATCTAAATAATTCATTTTATGATATTCAATTTCAATATTGAATTATCAAAAATACAAAATATATAAAGTATAATGCCAAACAATATTTTGATTTTGTAATCACATAGAAGACATAATACTTAGCTTATGAAATGATGCACAAATATGAATAAGATGTACAGGTGTGGAAATAAGGTATCTAATTTTCAATAACTAGTCATTAGATTATATCAATATTCTTTTTGGATGCCTAGACACCTGTTTCAAAGCTACTATCTAAATATTGATGTAATTGTCCTATATAGAATGTTCATTGTATCAAGATGCGACCACCTGGGTATTTATAGGTTTTCTATTGCATTTTTTATGATTTATTTATATCTCATGTAATTTTTTTGTATAATTTTTATAGTTTAAAACCATATCTCTTCACCTTAGGCTAGGTTAGCTTGCCAAAAAATGGGTTAATGGGCTTATGGTGTCAAGCTAAACCCAAAAATCCCTCTAGAAATGAGCATTACCTACATAAATAATATTATAATGAGGGCCTCTAAATTATGTATTTCTCCCCTATACATGGGAATATGTGTGCACAAGGGTGAAATATACTATATGAATATGCATACAATGATCTATTTTGTAAATTGAAAAATATGATTCATGGGTTATCTTTCGAGTGCTCCAGACTATAGTATGATTCATTTTATGATTGTTTTTACAATATGAATGAATAAGATAGATTATATTAGTTATGAATCTTTAAATATAATAGCATGTCTAAGGTTGAGAGGTGATTGCTTTATATTTTCTATTTGAAAAATGAGTAAGATTTGAATCGTATTTATACTAACTCTTTTGAAATTATCCTCCTGAAAGGGTTAATGACATTCTTACGTGGACATGTACACATAAAAATGTCATGAATTTGTAGGTGTTCAAAAAATTTGGTGTTAGCCATTGTAAGTTCTATGAATCTCACCACAAATCTATTGGTTTCAAAAATGACATAGTCATGCTGGTGGGTAACATGAAGCTTCAGGTTAGGTTTAGACCCAAGATAGTGATATAAGATGAATACACATAATATTTTAAAATTTTAAAAATTATTGATTCTTTATATCTTTCAATCACTTATTGAGTCTTAATCTCTCTAAGTGTACATATTAAAGGGTGCATTGGGAAAAGGGTGGGTAGACCATTGGTGTTTCATAGGATTATTTTCTCCTATACTACCACTTATTATCTACACAACCTTCTCCTATGTACTTCTCTAAGCCTAGAAACCTCTCTTACCACATCCTCTAAGTAATTAACTACCTTTATTATCCCATTACTAAGCCCAAAAACCTTTTTTATAGTTTATAGTACACTGCCAGCCTGGGCCAACACTATATTTAATTTATTAAAAGTATGTTATGGGTCTAGGTCTACCTTGGCTAACCTAGACTGGGACCTAACTTGTTTTTAATCAAATAATGATATAGAGATGAATTAGGTTGACCCTATCGGTGAAACTTTTGAAATGGTTTAGGGTTAGATTCAACTATTTATACACATTCATTTTTCCATTTCTTAGATAGATAATAGAGTTAATTATTCATTTGCACTTATTTACATTCTGCTCTTCGACCACTCTACTTGAGGAGTTATTACATAGGGTTTATGCTTGGAGAAGAATATTGTCTTATGGAAAAGTCTTGGATTCTCAGGCCTTTCTTAGTGATCCTTAAAAACAACAACAACCTCTTTAAAAACACCTTTGGCCAAGGTCAATATTGAGTCTCATCGAGTTCATCTTCAAGGAAAGTATCTTTAACTTTAATCTATTTTAGTAGATATAAGTAGCATAAGTAATGGCTTTTAAATGTATTAATCTCTCCATGCATTAGGGTTTTATCTATAAAAGTCTTAATTAAATATTCTATGCATGTTTAATTTTTATGTTTATTACCCCTAATTTGTGCCATAAGCTTTTGTGAGCACTAGATTAGATTTTACTTTACTTATCACAAAGTTTATATGAAAACATAGGACCTAGCTAGGGTTATTGCATGGTGTTGTTTTACTAGAGGCTTTAGAAACCTATCTAGTGATGTCATTATGGTAAGATATCCCTTGATTAGGTATAAAAAATCCATATTATTCATGACCACAAATATCTAATATATCAATACTTGGAAGTGTAAGTAGGATTTATCTTTTCTGAGCAAGGATTGATCAATAGGTCAGCTATATTTTCCTTTGTATACATTCTGGTGAACCCAACTTGAATCAAACCCTTGTAAGTTTTTCTTTCAAAAATTCATCTTATAATCATATTATATATTTATATTTTTTAGTACTATATAAAACCTATTGGTATAGTTCTAATAGTTTGTGCACATGTTTAACACACAGTCACCCCAAAATGACTCTATTTTATCAGTGTAGTTCTTTTCCAAATACAAGTGACTGGATTGATCATATCAACATAGTATTATTCTTAAATCACATGATTGCATATATAGTCAATCTAGTTGACTCTTTTCATAGGTATTTTTAGCATGCAGGTTTGAAGACATAATCAATTTAATCGACTTTATTCGTAAATTATTTTTCAGCACAAGGTTTGCAAACTTTATCAACCCAGTCGACTCTTTTCATATAATATTTGAATCAATACTTGAGTATCACAACATAATTTTTTTGAAATCTAATCTATAATTTTATTTTTTCATTTTGAGTACTATTTTTCACAAGTTTATAGTCTATAAAATTGTAACCTTATAGTAAACTGGGTAGACTAGCTCGACACAGTTTTGTAGCCTATCTTTAATCTAGAAGACATAGTCGACCTATTCAATTGTGTTCTTTTAGATATTAATTACACATAATAGTAGTGACCTAGTCATTTATATTTTGTATTGTTTGCATATAACGTCACATAAATTGACTCTAGAATCTTCATAGTCCACATAATCAACCTCTTTTTTCTAGTAATTAGTTTACTTTTCATTTTATTTGCTTGCATGCTTAGCGTAATAAACATAGATTAATTATGTTGCTTTTAAATTTAATGATTTAACCACATTATTTTATTTTTTTTACACACTTATAAATCATTTTACATAAAAAAAATATTAAGCATTTGTCTTCCCAAGGCCTACCTACTTGGATTTCATCACCAAGGGAGAAGCCAACTCGATTTTTTGTCCAAGTATAAACACATGGTTGATGGTATATATTGGTAAAGAACCTAACACCCTTAGGGCTATGGGATTATTAAGTGAGGTGGTAGGCTCCAATACCAATCTAGGACCATCACCAATATAAATCTCTTTCAGCCTAAACTTCTTGAAACTATCTATAGATTGATTTCTAGTTCCTTATTATAGAGAACTCCCTATCACATGAATTTCAAATTATATAACAAATGATTAGCATTTAGTAATGACCATTTAGGTATAATTTAATTTTAATTTTTCTACCTACTCTTTGATCATTGTATTTTTTATTGTGAAACTTTCATTATCCAATGTTAGTACAAGATTTGTGTTGTGTGTTCCAATTGGATCAATAAAATTGATCCAATTGCTTGTGTTCTTCATTTTATTTGCTTAGACATTATCTTGAAAAAAAATTATCTATTTTCAAAATGTTATCATCCCTGTTAACATAGTCTCTTATAGACTATTCATCTTGTTTGCCTTCAATACACAGTCACCCTATCTAACTGTGTAACTTATCAACCTATTATATTTCCCATATTGTAGTATATAATTAATTTGTCTTATTGTGTCCTCTTTTTAATTCTATTTATTTTCTTCTTCTATAGCACATAATCAACCCATATGACCATGTATCCTTCTAACCTCTCCCTATTTTATCTTTTGTAGAATACAGTTGACTAATTTGAATTATCTCTTGCATCTTATTATGTGGACTTTTTAATAGACTCTATCGATCTCATCAAATGTATACCTATTAGCCAATACTATTTTATGTGTGGTTGATTATATCCCTATTTTTCCTCCCTACTTCATGATATTAGATTATTTATTTAAGCATCATGAAATCACCTATTAGAAGCATTTTGGATAACCCAAATCCATTTAGACTCTATATTGGATGTTCTTTTCTTCCTACCTTCACTACCCAAGAATATCCTCACTCTTGGAGCACCTCTTCTCCCCCCATATTTAGATTTAAAAATAGTTTAAATCACTCAAACAAATGAGATTTGTGGCTCAGATCCTTTTCCTACTTATCAAGATAATTCCCATATTTAAACATCTTCCCATAATATGGGGGTAATTTATACAAACCTAACAAATAACCCCAAAAGAAATCTTCCAGCTAGCAACCCTCCCCTTAATACCAATTTTGAGAATCCTCCTATGAACAACAACCCACCAACTGATACAACTCAAATTCTTGCACAAATAGTACAAAAAATGAACATCATGCAAACATATAACACATCTCAAATTATGCATCTACAACATCATTTGATAAACATGACTAATCAACCTCTTGTTCTTCTCACCTAAAATAATTAAAGTTTTATCCCTACACCTCTTAGAGATGCCATGGGAAATGTTATTCCCCAACCTATCATACACAATAATATTCTTCAACACATTCAAAATGAGCCCTTATCCCTTTTCATTATCTCTATTGATATTTGTAATATATCTCCAACTATTAAGTATGATGGGACTAAAGACCCTACATCTTTTTTGAATGCATTAGATAACATTTATAAAGATTGGATCCAAAATACTACCTTTTCCAAAAACAAAATCTTAGTTAAAAACTTTATTGGTGATGTATTAGAATGGTATAACCAACTTACCCATCATTATATATGGAAACTTGAGGATTTAGACAATCCTTTAGTTAAATAACTACAACATAATGATCTTCCCTAAAATTATCTTAGTCATTTTATCAATGTTAAGCAATCTCATACCAAATTAGCTCATGATTTTATCAAACAATGGAAATATTTACCTCACAAGGTCGATCAAAACATGACTAATGACAACTTGTTCAAACTTTTCATAAAGGCTTTAATACCTTCACTCCAATACAAGGTTTTAACTTTCACTCCCTAAAATTTAAATGATTCTCTTGACCATGATAATCATCAACACTTCCTATGAAACAATTTGAACCTAACAATAAAATCATCAAGGGATATTTCCAACATTCAAATAGTGTAATAACAGGGAATCTTCCTCAACTCAAATCATTAGTAGACAAAGTAGAAAATACCCAGCTTTCCCATATGTTGTTAACCATGTAATAAATGAAATAATTTTTAATGCCTTCTAAACCATTTATGTATACTAATAATCCCCATAAATGGTATGATACTAATCAATTTTATTAACTTCATGTCGATATCGATTATTCCCATGAAACATTTTAAGGGATTAAAAAAATTTCCATTTCTTTTATGCTAGGTGATTCATTCAATCACAATGCCATGATCAAAATCCATCATCAATATTATGTTAATGCTTCTCAAAAGAAACAAGCTTACAAATCTTTTTCCTTTCATAATCCCAAATATTTATCTACATCTAACCCTCAACAAGTAAACAAGGATATTTTTTTGATTGATGTCAATTATGATAAATACTATACCAATTCCCAATACGTAAATGTGGCTAACATTAATTATTAATGGAAACCAACCCACAAAGATCCCATCACCAAACCAAAGAAACCATCATTAAAAGAAAAACTTATCAAACATACTACTACCACTAACTTATCTTTGAAAACCAATGAGGAACCACCTCCTCAATCTAAACCTCCAACCACTTCTATTCCTCCTAAACATATTTTACCCTTCAAGCCTCATGCTAGTTCATAATCTTCCAAAATGAATTAGAAATGATTAGAGGAACTCAACTCTATGCCTTACAAAATTCCTCTAATGGATTTAGTTTGCACCTCTCCCTATTATCATAAATTCTTAATGAAATAACTCCAAGAAATTGAAGAACCATATTCCTTATAAGAGGAACCATCTTCTCATGAGGCTCAACCAATAGAAGTTCATACCATTGAATCTATTTGTCCTTCTTCAAAACCTACAATAGAGTTCCTTGAATAAGACATTATTAATGATGAAATTATATTTTGAGATGATGATACACCTATATTTATCAAAATATCCATTAATACCACCCTCATTCACAAAGTATTAGTACATGAAAGGTTGATAATTAATATGACATCTCTTTAGCTCATTTAATAACTCAAATATAACAAAGATCATCTCAAGCAAACTTGTTTAACATGTCATGGATTTTACAAGACCAATCAAAATATGTTTGGTCATATTTGGCTCCCTCTTAACATTGGACCCAAAACTATACATACTAAGCTTATGGTCATCAATTTACCATTATCTTATAATATACTCCTAAGGTACCCATGGATTTATCGCATGAGGGTCGTTGCCTCTTCTAGAAGCTAAAGTATCAAGTTTATTCATAATGGAAAATATTATAAACATGAGGCCAATCCTAAACCATGGAGTATTCATCTTCCCAAACCTAAATCTCAATATAAGACTCCCACTATTCAAAAAATAATAGTGCACCTCTACCTGAATTTGTCAATATGAATCTAGATTTACAAGTCACTCTTGTTGATTCTAATGATTATGAGATAAATTATTTACAAAATACATGTAATACTACTAAGATACCTCCTTATATTTTAAAGTGGCTTGCTCCTTATTTATTACCTCATGATTTTACCATACCTTTTATTTATTTTGATCAATGAGTTCCCTCCTCCATGTAACACACATAAAGCATCTTATACTAAAGATGATTTCACTTGTAATGACTATGGAGTGGCTAAGCTATTAAGACCTTTTAACTATGTCACCTCATAAATTTATCAATCTCGATGTCTCACCTTTCTAATTTACTTCTAAGACACAAGCATGTAGTATCTCTCCCACATATGATGATAACTACATTATGGCCCATGATCAATCAAGACATTTGGATGTTAAAAATTATCAAAAAAACTTAGCTAAAATACATGATTTTAACCATGACGTGTATACCATTTCCATGGATATCTAGTTATAATCTAAAGGTCATATAACTCCATTTAATTCTACACTTCTCAATACTCCTTGTGTAGTTGAATAAATATTTCCTCTTGCATCTTCGAAACTTATGGAACCTTTTATAACTCTTATCACACTAGTTATTTTACCAAATCCTCTCCCTATCAATGATTCTAAAGATAAACCAATTAAACCTAATCAACCTTGTAAATGCCATTATAGATTCCACTATTAGATATGAAGTGTTGTCCCTCATGAATGGTTTTTTGGGCTATAATCAAATTCACATCAACCCTAAATACCAACACAAGACAACATTCACTATGGAATGGGGCACCTATTGCTACGTTAAAATGACCTTTGGCCTTAAAAATGATAGAGTTACCTATCAACAAGATATGACCCATATTTTTCATGACCTTATCCATAATATTGTGGAAACCTATGTGGATGATCTCATTGATAAATCCAAAAGTCATAAAAACAATCTTTCTGATCTTTCCATCATCTTTGATTACATCATCAAATATAAATTTAGATTCAACCCTTACAAATGTGTTTTTGGCATTACATCTGGTAAATTAATAGGGTTATTAGTCTCTCTTCATGATATTTATGTCAATCCCAATAAGATAAATGTTATATTCAACATGCATATTTCTCATTTCATTCTAGACATTTGTACTTACCTTAGCAAGCTTGGGGCAATCCAATGATTCATCCTCAAAATGACTTCTCACATTTATTATTTTAATTAAATTATTAAGAAAATTAATTCTTTAGAATGGATTGATCTTTATCAAAAGGCATTTTACAACATGAAATAATTCTTGATCTATCCACCTACCCTTCATCCACCTTCTAATGATCATCCCTTAATTATATACACTTATTCCATACCTATATCAGTTGGGGTAGTGCTTTCCTAACAAGATGATAATGGAAAATAATATGTTATCTACTATAATATATGAGGCTTCATTTATTATTAAAAATGTTATACCAAATTAAAACATGATTTAATTGTTATCTATTTCATCACTAAAGAGCTTCGTCACTACATGCTCTATCAAACAACTTATGTCATAGTTCATTTCGACCCACTTCATCACTTTTTCTCCAAAGCCTTTTTACCTAGAGATAGAATTGGCAAGTGGATGATTATTTTAATGAAATTTTACCTTCACATTATAACATAAAAATCTATCAAATGGCAAGTCATTATTGACCAACTCACAATGGCACCCATACCCACTACCAATTATCTTCAAGATAGTCTCCCCAATGATAACATTTTCTATATTAAAGGTCTCAATCAAGCTATCTCTCTTAAAGATTACATATATTACTTTAATTTTTACTTAGAATCAAGAAATCAAGAAGATTCATATGCCATTATTGATACTACTAAATCTAAAATAATTATCGAATAACATCCCAAAGTCAATGTCAATTTACATGAAGACACCTAGATCATACATTTTGATGGTGCCAAATATCTATAACAAACTAGGGTAGGTTTCATTCTAACTAGTCCTCATGGTAAAATAATCCCTTTTGAATTTGAGATAACCTTTGATGTCACTAATAACATGGAAAAATATGAAGCATTAGTCTTAGGCATGAGAGTGATACTTGAGTTATATATTGTATATATACATGCTTTAGGTGACTCCCAACTCATATACCATTAGTTTAATGGTGATTATCAATGTAAAAGTGAAAATATTATCACTTATCATCAAATGGCCACTACCCTTTCTAAATAATTTGCTTCTTTTATGATTGAGCACATTCTAAGAGATCAAAACTCCATCACTGATTCTCTTGATTCTTTGGCATCCTTATTGTATCTACATCAAGTTCTTAATGATTCTTAATTTCTTATTCAAATAAGAAAATAACCATATTATATCCAACCACAATACTTGCTTATCTATCATATTTAGGCTATCACCATCTAATAGATCCCATGGTATAAATACATTATCCAATTTCTCAAACGTCAAACTTATTTTCCAAACACAAATTTTTACAAAAAGACTAGAATTCACAAACAAGCCTTTAAATATGTCTTTTGATATAACACCATTTATTATCACAGTGATAAAGGTACCCTTCTCTACTATGAAATGAAATAAGAGGTTCCTTTTCTCCTTAAATAAACACATGGGGGCATTTTCAATGGTCACTATAGTGTATATGCTACAACATCAAAATTCTTATGTATGGGATACTTTTGTCCTACTATCAAAAAGGATGATATAAATTTATCTAAAAACTATAGTCCTTGCTAACTCCATGATGATATAATCCATTCACCACCAACCAAGTTCCAAACTATGGAATCTCTTTGCCCATTTTCTATGTGGGGATTAGATCTACTTGGCAAACTACCTAGATCACAATATGGGCATGTCTTTATCATCATGACTACTGAATATTTCACCAAATGGGTATAATTCATGCCTCTAATCAATGTCATAAGAACTATTATATCCAAGTTTATCCTTAACAAAATCTTACCCCTTACATCTTAGATGGTTGAAAAAATATAGAGTTGAATTGGGCTAACCCTATCAGCTAAACTTTTTGAAAGGTTTAGGGTTAGATTAAACTATATATACACATTAATTTCACCATTTATTATAGATAATATAGTTAATTATTCATTTACACTTATATATAATATACTCTTCAACAATTCTACTTGAGGAGTTATTGCTTAGGGTTTATACTTGGAAAATAATCTTATATTTTGGAAAAGTCTTGGATGCTTATGTCTTTCTTAGTGATCCTTACAAACCAGAACAACCTTTTATGAAACACCTTAAGATAAGGGAGATATTGAGTCTCGACAAGTTTGTATTCAAGGTATCTCTAACTTTACTCTATTTTAGTTGATAAAAGTAACATAAGTAATGGATTTTGAATATAATACTCTCTCCATGAATTAGGGTTTTATCTATACATATATTAATTATATATTTTATGCATGTTTACTTTTTATGTTTATTACCCCCACTTTAAGCCACAATATTTGGTGAGCACTAGATTAGATTTTAATTTACTTATCATTTACATAGTGAATATGAAAACATAGGACATAGCTAGGGTTATTGCATGTTGTTGCTTTACTAGAGGCTTTGGAACTCTCTTTAGTGATGTTCTTATGGTAAGATATATCCCTTGGTTAGTTTTAATGGATCCATATTGGTCATGACCTTGAATATATAATGTATCAACAATCAGATTTGTAAGTAGGATTTATCTTCTCTGAGCTAGGATTAATTAATAGGTCAGTTGCATTTTCCTTTGTATACGGAAGAGGTTCCTAGAAAACTCTCTAAAACATGATAATATAAGGATATTTTGTGCATGAAGTAACATCAATAAACATTTTATGATAATTTCGATTGAATATATTTATTAATAGTCAAAATAAATAGATGCATAGATAAACACAAGTTTATTAGAGTCTAAACAGTCAGTATAAAATCACATGATTAAAAATATAAAGCAAATAAAGTACTCAATGTGTATAAAAAATAATGAAATATACATAGGAAAACCATTTTAGAACAATATGTATTAATCTTTATCACATCTAAATACAATTAAGTGTTATATATAGAGTTTTTCCCAACACTATCTCTTCATATTCTAACATTTCGATATGCCCAAAAAGAGTGACTCTTCACATTTTGACATC
This sequence comes from Torreya grandis, assembly GCA_037957365.1. Taxonomy (NCBI): domain Eukaryota; kingdom Viridiplantae; phylum Streptophyta; class Pinopsida; order Cupressales; family Taxaceae; genus Torreya; species Torreya grandis. The sequence goes on from JARHVA010003491.1 coordinate 367,954, forward strand.
TATTATTATTCTTACATAGGTTGAATAAGACAAAAATATTATACAAAATACAAAATGAGTGTAAATTGCACACATTTCCATCAAATACACTCTATGATTTTGATAGCCCTATTTTATACTTAACACTTTCCTAGACTTAAACTTTGTCTCATCCTGAGATAAATTTGTAGTATAAGATTTTGATCTAAAACTCAAGATGAGGAATTTAACTAGAAATAAGAGACATGGTTATCATTCCAGGTTATGTTTACCATTTTTCACCTTTTTCACACTACTTATCTTCCCTTTTAAGTTTTCAAGTAACATCCTAGCCTAACGCCCTCTCAGGTTTTCATTATAATAGCTTAATTAGGTGGATTCCCTTTATGGGTTTTCAACCAACCTAGCCCAAATCCTAATGCTTAAGACTATCCTACAAAATTATGCCAAAAAGTTGTGAAAAATACAAAATTAGAATTATGCATTACCTAATGTGTAGGGGAAACATACTCTATGTTGGTTGCATAACAAGTTGTTTTGATGATAGATTTATTAGAGAAGTGGAAGAAGCACTTGGTTATAAAAAACTACTAGTGGAGGCTGTATACACATAATATTTTCAAACTTTATCAATTATTGATGATTTCTCTCTTGTAGGAAATTTTAAAGTCTCAATCTATCTAAGTATATGCCTTAAAGGGTGCACTAAGAAATGCATGGGAAGACCATTAGTGATTTGTAGGATTTTTGTCCCCTATGCTACCACATGATATCTACACAACCATCTCCCATGTACCTCCCTAAGACTTGACTCCTCTCTTGCACACTCCTAAAATAATTTCACCACCTTCCTTCACAATGTCCTAAGCCTAAAACCCTTATTGAAAATTTGCATTACATTATCAACCTAGGCTGACCTTGTATTCAAATTGTTAAAAACATGTTATGGGTTTAGGTCAACTTTAGCTGACCTGGACTGAGACCTAACTTGTTGTTATCAATTAATGATATATATTCAATTGGGATGACCCTATCAGTGAAATGTTTGGAAAAGTTTATGATTAGATTTATATCTATATATATATATATATATATATATATATATAATACACACACACACACACACACACACATTCATTTCACCATTTATTAGAGATAAGGAGTAAATTAATCATTCGTGCTTCTTTACAATCTACTCTTCTACCATTCTACTTTAGGAGTTATTACTTAGGTTTTATACTTGGATAAGAATCTTGTCTTGTGGAAAATTCTTGGATACTTTGGCCCTTCTTAGTGATCCTTAAAAACTATAAAAAATTATTGTGTGAAGCACCTTTGGACAAGGGAGAGATTGAGTCTTGATGGGTTCATATTCAAGGTAAGTATCTCTAACTTTACTCCTTTATTTTAGTAGATAGAAATATCATACGTAATGGATTTTTAATATATTATTCTCTCCATGTATTAGGGTTTTACTTATACATAGATTAATTAGGATTATCCTATGCATGTTTAATTGTTATGTTTATTACCCCCACTTTATGATATAAATTTTGGTATGCACTAGATTAGACTTTACTTCCTTTACATTTACTTTGTGAATATGAAAACATAGGACCTAACTAGGGTTATTGCATTGTGTTGCTTGACTAGAGGCTTTAGAACCCTCTCTAGTGATGTTATTATGGTAAGAGATCCCTTGGTTAGGTTTAGTAGATCCATCTTGGTCATGAACCTGAATATATAATGTCCCAATAATCAAAAGTGTAAGTATGATTTATCTTCTCTGAGTTAATATTGATTAATAGATCAGTTGTATTTCCATTTGTATACATTATGGTGAATTCAATGTGAATCTAACCCTTGTAGGTTTTATTTCACACTTTCATTTTATCATTATATTATATATTTATACTTTTGTAATATAGTATCGAATTGGTCAGTATAGTTTTAACATTCTATGCACAGGTTTAAAACACATTCACTCCAAAATGACTCTATTTTATTTGTGCAAGTCTTTTCCAAATAATGGTGACTGGATCAATCAGTTCAACATAAACTTATTATTTACTTCCATATTTTAGCATATAGATCTAAAAACATAGTTGATCAAGTCAACTCTATCCATAACTTATTTTTCATCACATAGGTTTTTTAAACTCTATCAAACCAATTGATTATATTCACATAATTTTTTAATCAACATTTAAGAATCACAACATAAAAATTTGCAATTTAAACATTTTAGAACCCACCAAGGTTCATTCTCACCTTCTCTATCGTTTCATTTTTTCTTTTTCAATACCATTTTCACAAGTTTGTAGTTTTTAAAACTACATCCTTACACCAACTAGGTCGACTAGATTAACACAATTTTATAGCCTATTTTCTATCTAGAAGACATAGTTGACCTATTTGACTGTGTTCTTCTAGATCTTGATTTCGTAGAATAATAGTGACCCAATTGACTTTGTTCTACACTATTTTCATATAATATCACCTAAACTAAATTTTTACTCTTCACAATCAAGGATTAACCTCTTTTTTCTATTAATTAATTCACTTTTATTTTTATTTGCTTTCATGCTTAGAGTAAAAAACCTAGATTAATTATGTGTTCTTTCAAATTACCATTTTAGTCACATTTTTTTTCACACACTTCGAAACCACTTTACACAACAAACATTAAACATTTGTCTTCCCAATGCCTACCTACTTGGATTTCATCACTAAGAGGGATCTGACTTGGTTTTCTAGCCAAGTATAAACATGTGATTGATGGTATAAATTAGAAAATCACCTGACACCCTTATTGATGTGGGATTATGAAGTGAGGGGGTATGCCCCAATAACAAGCCAATACCATTGCTAATATATATCTCTTTTAGCCTAAACTCATGTAACCATTCTTAAATTACTTTTTAGTTCCTTATTATAATGAACTTCCCATCACATTTTATGAAAAAATAATCAATTAATTAACATTTACTTACCGGTTATTGCTTGCTCTTGGATCATTGTATTTTTTATTACAAAACTTGCATTAGCTAATGTTGGTACAAGGTTTGTGTTATGTATTCCAATTAGATCAATCACATTTATTTAATTACTTGTGTGATTAATTTCATTTGCCTAGATATTATTTTACAGAAACATTCTCTATCTTAAAAACACTATCATCCCTGTTGATACAGTATCTTTAGTTTCCCATTTTAAAGCACATAGTCAACCCATCCAACTATGTATCTTTCTCATCTATTTAGTTTCCTCATCTATAGTACACTATCAACCCATACAAATATGTAACTCTCTAGCCTATTTCACTTTTATCCTTTATAACACATAGTCGACCAACTAGACTATGTCATTTTGTTTTCCTATTATATAAAATTTCTTCACAAACTTTGTCAACCCACTTGACTCTGTACCTATTGGTCAATATTGTTCTCTATATGGGAAACTCTATCTTTATTATTCATCTTGTTTCCTAATCTTAGATTCTTTTTTCAAGCATCATGAAATCCCATATCTAAATATTTTTGGATAACTTGAATCCATTTAGATGCTATATGGGATGCGATTTTATTTCTACCTTTACTTCCCAAGAGGATTCTCACTCTTGAATCACCTCTTCTCATCCCTGATCTTTTGATTGCAATATGGTTAACATCACTCTAATAGATGAGATTGATGTTCAAATCCTTTTCATACTTATCAAAATAATTTGTATCTTCAATCATCTCACCATAACATGGGGTAAATTGATACAAGCCTATCCAATAACCCCATATAAAATCTACCACCTAGAAACCATCCCCCTAATCCCAATTAAGGGAATCCTCCTACAAACACTAACCCACCAATTGATACAACTCAGATTCTTTCACAAATAGTGTAACAAATGAATATCATGCAAACATATAACACCTCCCAAATTATTCAACTATAACGTCATTCGATCAACATGGGCTAATAAACCCCTTATTTTTCTCCCTCAAAATAATCAAAAATTTATTACTCCACCTCTTAGAGATGTTGCAGGTAGTGTCCTTCCCCAACCTATCATGCACAACAAGATGATTAAACATATCCAAAATGACCCTTTATCCCATTTTATTATTTCTATTGATATTGGTAATATATCTCCAATTATTAAATATGATGGGATGAAAGACCCTGTATCTTTTCTTAAGGCATTTGTCAATCTTTATAAAGAGTGGATCCAAACTAATACTTTTGCCACAACCAAAATTTTAGTTAAAACCTTCACTTGCGATTATTAAAATTATATAACCAACTTCCCCAACATTCTATATGGAGACTATATGATTTAGTCAATCATTTAGTTAAAGAATTCCAACATAATGATTTTGTCAAAAACTTCCTTAGTCATTTCATCAATGTTACGTAATACCCTACCAAATCAGCTCATGATTTTATCAAACAATGGAAATATTTGGCTCACAAGGCTGATCACAACATGATTAATGATAAATTGTTTTAACTCTTCATAACAACATTAACACCTTCACTCCAATATAAGGTTCAAACTTTTACTCCCCAAACTTTAAAATAGGCTTTTCACCAAGCTAAGCTCCAAGACTTCTTAATGAAATAATGTTTACCTTATACTAAAATCATTAAGGGATATTTTCAACATTTAACTAATGTGATAATTGACAATCCTCATCAACCCAAACTAGGAGTATCCAAAGTATAAAATCCCAAACCTTCTCATATGCCATTAACTATAAAACAAATGAAATAATTTTTACACCCTCTAAACCATTCACATACCCTAATAATCCACCTAAATGGTATGATCCTAATCAATTTTGTTAATTATATGTTGATATAGGTCATTCCCATGAAACATATTAAGGGCTTACAAAATTTTATATTTAATTAATTATTGATAATTCATTCAATCATAATGCTATAACCAAAATAAATCATCAAGATTACATTAATGCTTCTCAAAATAAATAATCTTGTAAAGCTTCTTCTTTTAACAATAAATTTTTTTTCTACATCTAACCCTCAACAAGAAAACAAGGATATTTATGTGATTAACATCGATTATGATCAATACTACACTAAGTTCCAATATGTAAACATGGTCAAGGTCAATTATCAATGCAAGATAGCACATAAATATCCCATCACCAAACCAAATAAAACATCTTTAGAAGAACTTATCAAAGAAACTACTATTACTCACTTATCTTAAGAAACCAATGAGGAACCGCCTCCTCCCTTTGAACTTATAACCACTTCTCTTCCTCCTAAACTTATTTTACCTTCCAATCCTCATGCTAATTCTTCTTCTTCTAAAACTCATTGGAAATTATTAGAATAACTCAACTCTATGCCTTGAAAAATTCCTCTCATGGAGTTATTTCATATATCTCTTTATCATCGTAAGTTCCCAATACAACAATTCCAAGAAATCTAAGAACCATCTCCCTTAAAAGAAGAACCATATTATTATGAGCCTCAACCAATATAAGCAAATACCATTGAATCCATTTATCCTTCTTCAAAATAGTCCATAGATTTCCTCAAAGAAGACAAGATCAATGATGAAATACTCTTTCGATATGATGATCCACCCCTCTTTATTAACATAGCCATTAATACCACCCTCATTCATAAAGTATTAGTAGATGAGGGATCAAGAATTAATGTGACATCTCTTTATCTTATTAAATAACTTAGATATAGCCAATATCATCTTAAGTAAACTCACTTGACATGTTATGGATTCAACAAGACTAGTTAAAAATTGCTTGGTTGTATTTGGCTCCCTCTTAGTATTGGACCCAAAACTATACATACTAAGCTTATGGTCCTTCATTTACCATTATCTTATAATATACTCCTAGGATACCCATGGATTAACTGTATGAGGACTATCACCTCTTCTGAATCCCAATGTATCAAGTTCAATCATATTATAAAATGGTATAAACATGAGGGTGATCATAACCCATGGCGTATTTAGCTTCCTAATCCTAAATCTCAATATCAGATTCCCACTTTTCCAAAGATTAATAGTGTCCCTTTACTCAAATTTGTCAATATGAATCTAGCTTTACATGTGACTCTTGTTGATTATAATGATGATGAGACTAATTATTTGTAAAATACATGCAATAGTACCAAGTTACTTCCTTACATCTTAGAGTGGCTCCATCCTTCCTTATTACCTTATGATCATTAAATCCCTCTTATCAATGAGATCACTAATTTCCCTCCTCCATGTAATTCGCATGAAACATGTTATATAGAAGATGATTTCACATGTAATGACTTTGGAGTGGCCAAATTATTTCAAAATACTTTAATTGTGTCACCACATAAATTTAATGATTTAGGCATCTCACCTTCCAAAGTTCTTTTTGAGTCATAAGCATGTACTATTTCTCTAACTTATGATGATAACTACATTATGGCCCAAGATCAATCATGAGACTTAGATGTTCAACCTTATCAAAAAACTTTAGCCTAAATACATAATTTTAATCATGATGTTTATACTATTTCCATAGATTTTGATCTAAAACTTAAAGGTCGTGTACCTCCAATCAATACTACTCTTCTCAATACATCTTGGATGGTTGAAAAAATATTACCCCTTACATCTTCAAAACTTTGAATATATTATATACCTCCTATCACAATAGTTATTCTAACCAATCCTATTTTCATCAATAATGCTAAAGATACACCAATTGAATCCGATCATCCTTCCTCTATAGTTTTACCTACTCCTAAGATAACTCTCGATGCCAAGGCAATATATGTATGCTAAATTCATTTTAAATACAACTACCATGGTAATAAAATTATCGATCTTAAAGCAGATGTGGAATATTATGGACCTCTACCTACATTAACTAGTGATGAATTCATCTTTAAATTCCTCCATGCCCAAGAACCTCAACTTCCTTGAAAACATCAAAAACTTGGGAATTTCAAGTAAAATGCCCTTGTTTTAACAAATTCATTCTCTATCAACATGTTATTTGTATAAAAAACTTTGGAATTTAAGGAGTTAGATCAGCTAGATGAGGATCATTGCCTCTATGCCCCTGAGATAACTTTATTACCTAATGCTACCATAGTGTATGAGGAACTAGAATTAACTGATCTAAATATAAACCAAGGTTGCCAACAACTCTTGTCAACATATAGAATGGTTGAGTTAGAAATCATCAAGCTTAATGAGAGTTATCCAAGTGAATATAAGGAGTTTGTGAGCTCCTATGATGAAAAAATAATAATTTTTGATGACCCTATACTCACCTATAACCCTAAAAACCTAGCTAAAAGGTATTTATTAGTTGAGAAACAAGAGGTATGCCCACTTGGCATTGAGGAAATCAATGAAGATATTCATGTTAAAACATCACCCACTCATCATAATCCCACACATTTAGCTAAAAATCATTTGTGAATATTGAATTTTTATGGCTCTAAATCTAAGAGTAGGAGTGGTTTTGGTATATAACTCATCAATCTCAAGGGGAGGTCATATTTAGCTACATTTCACCTATAATTTTCTTACACCAACAATGTAGTTAATTATGAGTCACTAGTTCATGGTCTCTTGTTTTCACTCAACAAGAAAATCAAGAACTTCAAGGTATTGGGTGACTCTAAATTACTAGTTAGATAGATAAGAAGTTAGTATGTTTGTAATGACAAGTGATTATCTATATATTGTAGCTAAATATATAACTTAATAGAAGACTTTGATGCATTAATTATTCAATCATTGCTTCATAGAACAAATTACATGATAGATGCATTGGCAGTAATTACAAGTACTCTATAAACAATAGGTAACTCCAAGTTGAGAAGGTTCTCTATAGAATTAGTTTTTTTTTCCTTTATTCCTAATAATATTAGGTAGTTTGAGATATTCAATTATGATCAGCCTATGATTCACTTCATCACAAACACAGATGTATTTGAGACTCAGATTATAGCTGAAGTTGATAGAGAAAAGTTTGAATTGGATGAGGAACGGGTGATCAACTTTAAAACCAATAGTATACCCAAGGGAATGGTCTCATTATAATGATTGTTTAACATGGATTACCATGGTGAGGAATAAAAATTATCCCCCACCAAGGTATGTTTTAATAGCGCTAAAATTTAAGCAATGTCACTAAATTAAAAAATGTGCTTTTAGGGATGATGTATACCAAAAAGTAAAAATAAGACTTTATTCAAGCCTTAAAAGAATTCAGATATGTTATAATGTGGATCTATAAGGACTTAAAATTGATCAACACTTCTATTCTCATGTATACCATCCTTCTTAAATAAGGATTCAATCCATTCTATTAAAGACAAATACCAATGAATTTGTTACTAGAACCACTAATATTCAAAGAAGTATAAAAGTTGATCCAAGTAAGGATAATCTTCCCTGTTATACACTCCATATAGGTGATTAATTTGGTGCTAGTTAGAAATAAAACTAGAGAGATAAGGTTGTGTGTTGACTTATATAGCTTGAACAAAGCCTCAAATAAAGATAATTACTTATTTCCTTCATTATATGAAGTCTAAAAAATATTTAACGACTCTCAAATGATGTCATTCCTAGATGGGTACTCAGGGTATAATCAGGTAGTGGCCAACTATGAATACCAAATCAAAATAGAATTTACAACATATTAGGGTACATTCACATACAAAAGATGTCATTCAACGTAATCAATGTGGGTGATATTTTATAACACACCATGGATATTGTGTTCAAGGATCTTATTGTAAAATTCATAGTCATATACACGGATGACTTAACCATCTTTTCTAACAATAGGGAAAACCATGTGAAGGACTTAAGGGAAATATTACAAAGGTTTAGAGATTATAGAATATCCCTAAACCTAAAGAACTATATTTCTGGATCACAGAGGGTAATTTGATTGGTCACATCATCTTAGAGTGAGGCATATCTATAGACCATAAAATAATAGAGGAAATTATGATAATTATCTTTCTTGGTAGTAGAAAAGTGATAGAGTCATTCTTATATAAGATCAACTTCATTAGGAAGTTCATTTTGGGCTTTGAATATATAGTCTAACCACTAAAAATATGTTAAATAAGGATGTTAATATTAAATTTATAGTCGAATCATAAGAGGATTTTGCTTAGATCAAGTAAGTAATTGTAAATACATCGGTGCTAATCAATCTTGACTATACATAACCCTTCTACATATAGGCTGGAGATGAGAGACTTTTTTAATCCATGGTATCTCCACTCTACAATGTTAAACTAAGGTATTAAACTATAAAAAATCAATATTTTGACTTAATCAAATCCATTAAAAAGTTTACACACTACACCCTTGGTAGAAAAGCGTTTACTATAATACCTAATCCAATTGTAAAGGCCTTGCTAATGTAGAATAAATTAGGATAAATGCATGGTAAATGGATGACCATACTCTAGTAATTTAACCTAGATATGAAATCAATGAAAAAAATTTGAGGTCAAGGAATTTGTAAATCCATTATTGAAATGGATCCCCAAATCATTTTCTAACAGTACTTAGTGTAGGACATCATAAATGATGATTGGTACATGGATATAGTTGGTTATCTATTAAATAAAGAGTGTCCTAGACACATTAATTCCACACAATAAAGAGTGATATGCCTAAAAAGTATCCATTTTATGGTTAAAGTGGGTACTCTCTATAGAAGAAACCATGAAGGCATATATTTGAGATGCCTAACTAAAGAAGAATTAGTTGAAGTACTTAGAGATTTCCATGAAATGTATGGAAATGGGCATGGTTTATGGATTACTATAACTCATAAAATACTATGGTAAGGTTACTATTGGCCCCATGTTTTCAAAGATGTACATTTTCATGCCTAAATTTATCACACCTTCCAAGTCATTGCACACCGTGAATGCACCCTCATTATGCCACTACGGCTAGTCATCAAAACCTAGCCAATTTATAAATGGGGGTTGGACTTCATGGGATCCATTAATGCTGATTCTTTAATAGGCCATAATTTCATTTTTAAAGTCACAAACTATTGTAGTCATTGGTTTGAAGCTCAATGATTCATAATTTCACCACTAACGTAGTGACCAACTTCCTAAAGTAGTGCATTGTTACTAGTTTGGGATGCCCACCACACTAGTATGTGATAATTTCCCTACTTTATCCTCCATATAATTCCTTGAATGGGCTTATAATCATCATATAGCCCTTAAATTTTATTCAAATTATTATTTTTAAGGTAATGGGTTAGTTGATTCAACAAACAATAATTTGATGAATATAAGTAAGAGGGTCTTAAAAAGAAACCCAAGGAATTGGCATAATGTATTAAAATTTGATTTATGGTCTGATCAAACTAGAATCAAATATTATTTAGATACCTCTCCATATCATCTAGTATATGTCCCAGATCCCATCTTCTCAACCAATCTGAAAATCCCCACCTTGTTGTTTACAAGAGATTACCTGGAAATGGATAATCAAATCAAAACCTACCTCTTGAACCTCATACAATTAGAAGAAAAATGAGATGTAGCTTTACTACAATTCATTAAACATCAAGAGATTTTCAAATATTGGTTTGACAAAAAAACCAAAGTAAAGGCCTTCTAAATCTTTGATCTAGTCATCTTATGAGATAAGCCTCACAAAAAGAAGGGACTATGTGAAAAATTTGAGGCTTTGTGGCTCGATCACTACCAAATCTTTGAAATATTGGGTGAGAATAATTTATTTACTAGTGAGGATGTTCCATTGACCATTATTACATAATTCCTCAATCACTATTTCCATGCTTGTTGGGGTTGGAAGACCTTTGTAAATAATTTCTCTTTTATTTTCTTTACTTTGTTGTTTTGTTTTAGTGTAGGTTTGTTGTGTTTGTTTTTTCATTTTTATTTTCTTAGTTTAGCTATGTTACATCTTTTTTTGATCCAAACTTCTTGTTTTCACCTGAGGGTTCCCCTACTTAATTAATTAAGGTGAATGGGTGGATTGTTTGTGAGTAACATCAATAGAATTTCTATGCGTAAAAAGATTTAAAATGTTGTTCAGTTACTTGCATGAACTATTGTGATTTCTTTGTGTGGTTGAAATAGTGAGGTCCTATGATTTATAATAGGACATATGGATTTATAAAGGCTTTATTTATTGTTCTAAATATCATCAAATACATATAAAATAAAATATGAAGCATGATATAGCTCTAATTTTTTTAGTTTTGTTCTAATTAACTAAGTACTTGTTGACTATCACCTAATCAATGGATTGTTTCCCAACCCTCCATAAACAAAATAAATCATAATATACTCTCAAAATAATTGAGATAAAATATGAAATTTTCACTTTCTCCTTAAAGGGTAATCTTGTCAACCTCTACCACAAGCTTTATGTCTCAATTAGAATTGGAATAAGGCCTTAAGAAGGGACCAGAGGTATCTCTATTGGGTATATACATGTCGAAATATTAGTAGATAAATTTTAATGCCATTCCAACCTCAACTAAATTTCAAAATAATGTCTCCTTTAAGCAATGCCCATCAATTAAACAAATTTGTTTTATTCATGTGTGCTTTCTAAATAACTCAATCAATCAGATAAACTCACACATCGATGGTATTTATGTAGAATTAAAGTTCATTATGCTATAGTTTAGAGTATAATTTTTTTCCTTTATGTTTTAGTTTTATCTTTTAAGGTTGCATGAAACTAATGTTTGTATTTGAATAAGATCTTAAGATTCTAGATTCTTGATATACTTAAGAGTATCTCCTAGTAGGAGGTACCATTTATTTTTGCTTGCACAACACACCCCATTTTCAACTAAAATGGGGAGCCTCTTTTCTTGCCTGATATTTATCCCTCGGGAGTTTAATGGTTTTCCTATTCAATCCCTTCTCTAAGTAACTATCTGCTGGATGATAAGTTTTAAGTGACTAGATGTGTTTATTTTCAAAGCTTTTTACATTAAAACACTTAGTCCAAGCTATGTATCTAGAGTTGTTAAGGTAATTTTCATGGATGTGTCTTGGATTTTTCTCTAGGTAATCTAAACCATTTATACTTTCTTCTAATGTAAATTAGCTAAGTGTTTATGCTTGTTTCAATTTAATTTAGTCACTTTTAGAATAATGGGATAAATTTTGCTAAGTTTCTTCAAAAGGGTTTTTTATTCCATTAACTCAGCCCATTTTTTGATCCATTCATGCTTCAAATTACTTTGATTTAGCTAAATTTTCCTTATGTTTATTTTATTTACCTTAGTCTATGTCATAAAAATGGTCAAAATTTTCTTTAAAATGGTTCTATATTCATTTGAAGAAGTTTCTTACTATTAAGTTTATGTATGCTTTTGTTTACATTTGAAAGATGGTTATTTTAAATTTGAATGACTTAGATGTTTTAAATTCAAATTTTTTTACTATAGGATTTTTAATTTAAATGTGTTGACTTATCTTTTGTCATTTTGTGCCCACATGTGCCTAAGTTGATCCCAGTGCCACATGGTAGTCTCTCATGTCTCACGATGGCTCCAACCCATTCATAAGGTTTTTTGACAATTAGTCAATTTCCCAAACTTGACTTAGAAGCACATGGTATCATTCCACTATTTTTTGGGACTCAAATAGTCATAAACTATTCTTAGAAAGTGTGTTATCATGATCCTGACAACCCATTGCCCCAATTGATCTCGTATAAAGTAAAATCCTCTAAGCAAGAAAGTTAGTGGTATGTTACCATGTGGAATGATCCTAGTGACCCATTAGCCTAGAGGAGTCTATACAAATTTTAATTCCCCTAAGTAAGTAAGTGAGTAAGATAATACCACATGGTAATATTCCACTATTCTATAGCCCTAAGATGGTTTGTGGAGTCTGGTAGAACTTTAGAGATCTAGGTGAGTGATATGATGCCATGTGGTGAAATCTTTCCTCACCATAGTAAAAGAGCAATCAAATTACATGAATACCCAGCTGAGTAGTGGAAAATTTTTAGATCCAACTCATGGAATGACCCTTGAGCATATGACACATTGATAGTGACATTAGCAAAATATGAGCTTAAATTTGATGACCCATCTAGCCATCAAAGCCATCAAAACTTGAAAGTGTACCATGTATCCAATCTGACTTACAACACCAATTTTTTAGGGCATATTAATGGTGAAATTGATCATGAAATAAAAATTTCAAAGTTAATTTAGGAAACAACATTTAATTTAGGCATGTCATGCATGCTTGAGAAAGGATAGAAGGAGGCACTAAGGACAAATCTGCTATGAAAAGAAACATTTTCTACTATGAAGATGGTATGGGTAAAATCTATATGGTGATCTCAAAGCATTCCCAATTACTTTTAACTACATTTGGTTGATGGAATTTACTCCCATATTTGCGTTAACATGGTATCCAGTAGAAGTTCTTAACTATATTATTGAATTCTCAGCTACTTCTATAAAGGGATTACATTGCCTCCCTTTTGATTTTTTTATTTTGAACCTCTCTCACTGTTATTTATAGGATTTTAAAATCCTTGCTAAAGTCTAGCATTGTTTAGGATTAGAGGATGTTGTGTTTGGTTGTCTCTTGATTAATTCTAAAAAAAACATAGAGGACCAGACACTCTTTATGATTCTTCATAGCTTTATAGATTATATTCATTTTTCTATTTTTATTTTTGGGGTTTTGTTGTTGTTGACATGAATTCTATAGTTGGATGATTAGATGAACTCATAACTTTGTTAATCAAAAATGAAATCTTGATATTTTAAGATTGTTGAGGTTGTATAGTCATTTTTTATGCATGTTGTATGGTGGTTATGCTTTTACTTCTCACATTCAATAGCTTCAGACTCTTTCACCATCTTTAGTTGGAGTTTTGTTAGGTCTATCTCAACTAAATATTGGTTTGGTAGAGATTATTCAATCGTGTACCTCATATTCATTCTTATAATTTTAGGCTTAGGTTATCTCTTTAAACCTACTCTTTTGTATTTTATTATGATGAGGTTAGTTTAAAAACAAAAGGTAATCTAAATATAAATGTTTATCTTGATTGTTATTTCATGTTATGTTTATCACCAGTATAGCATTGTTGCACTTATGAATGTGATAAGTAAGTAGATAAATCAATCATTTTCCTTCTATGAAAATCTTAGGAAGTTTTATTTTTATTAGAGGTTGAACTCTCAAAAATTATGCAACCTCTCAATGAATGCCTTAACTAGTTTAAATTGCATCTCAATTCATTGAAATATCCCCCTTAAAAGGAATGGTCCACATCAACCAACTTAGTGAAGACCATCATACCAATACCTTGTATATTTAGACCTTAGGGAATCATTTTCCTCACAGGATCTTCCTTTCAAGAGAGGTAGAGCCTAACAAACCCCACCTATTATTTTTTGTGTCAAAACACTAACCAACAAAAGTCACCATCAATAATAAGTATCCCATTCCTAGAATTGATGATTTTTTTTATCAAATGAAATAAGCAACCATGTTTTAAAATATATATCTTCAATCAGGGTATCACCAACTTCACATCAAGGATGAATATGTTCATAAAAAAATATTTTATAACTAGATATGAACACTATGAATTTATGGTTATGCCCTTTGGATTAACTAATGTTCATGCAACTTTATTGAATTTAATGAATTACATGTTCCAATATTATCTTAACTAATTTGTGTTACTTTTCTAAATGATATCTTAATTTATTCTAAGAATGAATAATATCATGAGCAACACTTAATATTTGTACTACAATGTTTGAGGTAACACAAGTTATTTGGGAAGTTGTCCAAATACTCTTTCTTTCAAATATAAATTCACTACCTAGGTCATGTAATTTCTAAAGATGGGCTTGTGGTAGACCCTATATAGATTACATCCATTAATGAGTGGAAAAATATAAAAAATGTACATGAAATGAGAGTTTTCATGGGGCTTGTTATCTACTACAAAATATTTGTGCAATATTTTTCAAGGATTGCTAATCATATTGCCTTTTTACAAAATAAGGGAAAGAATTTTCACTGATCACCTAAGTGTGAAATAGTTTTTCAAGATCTGAAATTATTTCTAACCATATCTCCTATAATGAGGATACCTAATCCAAATGGAAAATTTTAGATTTGGGTTAATGCCTATAAAGTAGGAATTGGTGTTGTTTACACACAATATGATAAAGTGGTTGCCTATGAATCTAGGAAGTTAAAAAATCATGATCATAATTACCCAACTCATGATCTAGAGTTAGTTATGGTTATTCATGCACTAAAAGATAAAAAACCACTTCCTGTTGAGGAAGAATTTCAATATTGAATCAAACCATATAATCTTTGTACATTTTTTTTTCTCAAGACGAGTTGAATGCAACACAAAGGTGGCTAGAATTTATCAGTAATTTTGATATTTATACTTATTATGTGAAGGGAAAAGAGAATAAAGTAGTTTATGCTCTAAGTAAGAGGACCTACATTTCTTCTCTCTCTACTCTAAAATCTAATTTCAAAGATTATATGCTTAAACAATAAAAATTAGACTTGAAGTGTCTAAAATATGTACTAAAATAGGATCATAAGGTTTGATCTTAATTTTTTAGTAGATTCAAATGCTTTATGTTGTGCCTTAACACACAACCCCCATTTCAAAATTAAAATAGGGACCCACTATTGATTAAATATCCTTATTCAAGGCATTATGAAGCTTATAAGACTATGACATTGATCTTGATAGGCATGAGTCTAAGGTTATTTCCAAATTCTAAAGCATATTTCAAATTTATGAGAAGAATAATCAAATATATGTATAAGAAATATAAGATTTAACTTTTACCTCTACTTTTCCTTTAATTCAAAATATTATTTACATGTTAGATTTTTAATTTAAAGACTAACAGGGATGATGTGTTATGTTCTAGTCTATTTTCTGCATAGGTTGTCTTGAACAAGTTATGCTTAAGTATTATCTTGGGATATTATTGGACTCATTTACTCTTGAAACATGGAATAATTAAACTTTCCTAGAGCCTAAGTGGTGAGCATAATTCATTCTAAGAAAGTGGAGAAGTGAGAACCATCCACATGTCATCATCTTGATAACCTAGAGGTGACATCAGTATAGTTCATTATGCAGTCAGTTTGGGCAAGCGGAGAAGTGACATTCATCAAATTTCATCATCCCAAAAACCCATAGGTGACATCAATATATTTTATTATACGGTCATTCTAGTCAAGTAGAGAAGTGAGAGATATCCACATGTCACCATCCTACTAACCTAGAGGTGACATTAGTAGATTTAATTATATGGTCATTATGATAAAGTGGAGAAGTGAGAGTCATCCATGTGTCATCATCCCACCAACTTGAAGATATTTAAATTTACCCTAGGCAATCAGATCATCTAGATCCTACCACATGTCATCATCTTGTTAACCCTTGACCCTGAGAATAAAGTATAGTAGGCCAGATCCTACTTATGATTAGATTGTTGATATGCAACCATGTGTCCCTCAGCCACATAATTGAATAACAAAGACATGAATTATAATCTCAAAATCATGTAAAATTAACATCTATCATATTGTACTAATAAGGAACCTAGGATCAAATAAAATAAGCCACTTGGAAATAAAGTCTACAAAAAATGGCATAATGAAAATTCAAATAATAAAAGTAAATAGGGAATGGATTGAACATCATTATTACCATTAATTCACATGAAATGGTGACTTGGTGCATTCAATTATCAAATCTATAAAATATAAAGCAATATTATTTGATTTACAATACCTAATTTGATCACATTGCCTCCTAAACACCAAGCTTGAATTATGATTTTAACTCTATAGTGACCAAGAGATTTCAAACTATTTAGAGAATAGATGTATTCCTATCTAAGTTTCAATGGCCTCATCATCTCACACTCCTCATCCTTATACATATTCAATTGTTAAACCAATTGAATAAATAGATACAAAATTTTATTTGGCAACACTCAATCATGATTTCAATCACTACTCAACAATTTTGGATGATTTCAATGCTATAGAACCATATAGGGTAGAAGACTAACTATTGATTTTCACATAGTAATATAGATATGACCTTTTGGATATAAATCTAGTTGGCCTACATAATATTATAGCTAAGCCAGAGGTAATGTCCTATATTAACTTACTATTTGATTTATTTATAAATAGGAAAATCTTGATAAAATATTGTATGTATGACTCACCAACACTCATGTAGCCTACATAAGTGGAAATGTATTTAAAAGGTACTATGGGCTCCCTATTCTAAATATAACCTACAAACTTGATGTGGTCAATTAATATATCCTTGTAAACAAATCCATAGTAAATTACAACAATGGGATGGCAACCCAAATAGCTTTGTGATTCAAGGCCCTACTTATTTTATTCCCATAGTCACCTTTAGACTAGGGGTAAGAATTATTATGGCTTTATTAAATAGAATATATGGCTTCCCAAGCATTTCTTATGTCAATGAGGTATGGATCTTATTATTAGATATCATCTTGACTTCTAATTAAATCATTGCCCTGGGGGAGATAATTAGCTCCAACTTGATTCATCAAATCAAAAATACAAAAAGCTTACTAGATGGTAACTTCTACATGATGTATTATTTGGTAGATTTTATTACTGCAATAGTGCATTTAATTTTTAAGGAATCTTGGAAACCATCTACAAAGTATCTAAATAATAATATTTATAATGAGTACAACTTCCTCCATGTTCACAAGTTTAGGAAGCAAATACAAAGGTTGATAGAGACATTTTATCCTATGGTATACCAAGTTATCTATGGAAAGAACATGCCTATATTATTAAATCCCATAAATATAATTATTCATAGAGTGGTCGATTACCAATTCTATCCTAAGTGTACCATAATCAGGATAGAAGGTACCAATGCACATATTCTATATTTACCATGAATCATTCTTGACAAAGTGGTTGAGCAAAAAATTGCTACTCGATTAGATGAAAGTGTTAATGTTGAGTTATATAAGGTTAAGCAAGTATTTATACACCAAACCCCTCTCAACATTGGTTGAATATAGTATACAAGGTGGGAACACTTTCAGCCTGTGGGGAAAATCAAGGTGCATTATGGATTGAAATGGGCACCATTTAGACAGTGAGATCCTAGGAAGAACATCAAAAAACACATAAATAAATATTAGGAGGTAAGAATCAACCATGGGCACCAATATTATAGTCATGATATTGTATTCATGAATGTTAAGGATGATAATGAAGTTATTACAAGGATGCACAGAGTAAATATGTTAATGATTATATCCCAATGGATCTAGTATGATCCTAAAATTGTTGAGGAAGATGTCAAGAGGATCAAATAGTAATGATAGGTTTCTACACCTATTCATGGGACCCCTCCTCAAATAGAAGTAAATATGTAGGAACAGGTTTCCCTAGGCACTTTTAGTTGTTATTATATCTTCTCAACATATAATTAGCATATAATGATCTACAAATTCTAGTCAAATAATGATGTTGTTCTCTATGTTACCTCTACCTCCACTAACCAAAGTATAACAAGTAAGTCTTTATACCTTCTTGTCTCAAGTTCCTATTATTTTTCCTATTTTTTCATCACATGTTGTAACAACACCACCAATGGTAGTTCCCCAACCTCTTGGGAAACCATCTTCACCTCCCATGATTTACCCAGTGGTCACTGTCATTCCCACTTCACTACCACCTGCTACCACTATAACCCTGTCATATCCCACTCCACCTTCTATAGGGATATCCCCCATTATTACTAAGACCTTAATTATTTATAAGATAAATCCAAAAATGGCTCCAATCTCACCTCAAAAAATGCAAGTAGAGGATAAACCTATAGAAGTTCCATGGAAAGAAAAGGAGTTGATGGAGATTAAATCTTATTGAAATATATGATAGTGAATAAGAGGACAAGATATGGGAAACTAAAGAAGAATAGGTTTCCAAAATAGATGCCAAAGATTCAGAATCATTCAAGGAGACAACACGTGAGGATGAAAAATATGAGTCGATGACTGAAGAATAAACTCAATCTGGAGGGACTAAGGTATTAGAGGAATATGAGGAAGTTTATCATGTAAAATTCACCTCAATGGACATTGAGTTTTTGGATAAAGAAGGAGATATGGAAGGAGAGACATAGTAAAAATTTCAAGCCTCAATACCAGGGCTATCATTTACCACATCCCCATACTTTCCACCTCAAACTACTATGGTTACAATTATTGCCATAAATACCCTAGTTACCTCTTCCTAGAGTGTATGTACACAAGTTCCCCATTATTTGGTGAAATTTTTTAATTGCTTTTACTATAATTGATATAGTAAAAACTACTCATTCTTTTCATTCTTTAAGCCCAACAAAATATCCCCAGGTGCCCACAATTCCAATTTTTCCAACTATAGTCAGTTTATTATGATTTGAGCTTTCCCCCTCATCAACCTACTAATATTCCTCCTAATATGGATATTATCACTAGGGTTACTTACACATCAATCACCAATTACATGTAAAAATTGATTAGCACCCCAATGACTTACTCATTATTTAGTGGAGCTGGTCCCTAGTCCCCTTGGACATTAAGGAAAGTGCATTTTGAAAGTCTAGTATCTACTTCCATTTTTTTTACACATGCCACACCTCCTAAGTTATCTACATAGTTGGGAAAGCCCATTGGAAAATATATCCAGATAGATTCCCATATAATTTCAATACATAAGGTATCTAGGAAGATAAATTATGTCCTTGATACCCTAACATAGAATAAATTCATTGGATGGAAAAATGGCATACCTCCTTTCCCTAAATTTGGGACATCTTCCCTTATATCAATGCACCCTCTAAAAAAATCACCTTTTCCTACTCATGTAATCATATATCAAGGTGAGCATCAAGTTGTATCGAATATCCCCTTGTGGATTCAACAAATACAACAAGAGAAGGTAGGTAGACAAGACCTAGTGATGTTGAGCAACCAATAGTCAAGTTCCATTTTGATAGATAAAAAAACACTTTGAGGAAGGTCAAGATGAAGGTTGTAGTTGTAGAGGGATAATGGGTAGAATTACAACAAATAGAAGACATATTTTTTTTGACCAAAAGGAGAAAAAAAAAACTTCTCTAACCTAGATCAATAAATGGAAGATTCATATAGTTTAATAGATGCTACTAGGGTGTAATAAATCAGATTTTCAAAATATATGACCAATCTATATAAGTCACAAGAGAGGATCACTATTTAAGATCCAAATAAATTATAGATAGTGTACATGGTGTAGCTAAAAATTTATATGATACTATTCAATTAATAATGTCTATAAAGGCCACATCCCAACCAAAGTGGGGAGATATACTGCAATTATTTAGTAAAGTGAAATATATGGATGGTAAGATCTATTTCTTGAGCCAGGAAATAAGAAACAAGGCATATTCCCATTTAAATTTAATAATAGCACCATAGGCTACTTGGGCCCATAATTATGTAGCCACTAAGAGGGATAGCTTGCTTGACTCAAATCAAGAGATGTGAACTTTAGTGCAACAATTTACAAGTCAAGAGAGAGAGATGGTCTCCATTTTGAAGAACATGAGGGTTTTGATGTGAGAACTCCTCTTAGGTATTTAGTTCTTAAGCCCATTTTTATGACCTCCTCTAAGCTATACCAAATATCTTTCAAGTTAAAATTGAGGGAATAGTTTATAGAACTAATGAAGAGATTATATAATTAGTCAATTATTCCAGAGATAGGGTTATAGGGACAAAGACACTTTATGTGGAGGTTAGAGTTGCATTGACCATACACATGAAGTTTATGGAAAAATTTCCACAATTTTTTAAAAGGTTTTTGCTTAATTTTGAAACTATCTATATTGACTTTCAAGCTAGTCATGCCTTATATTTAAAAATGGAGGTGACAAAATAATTAACTTCAACAATAGGGGAACTAGTAGCACCTCTCTAAAGCACTCAATATCAATCCTTGAAGTATACATAAGTGAAAAAATAGATGGGGCAAACATATATGCCACTTCCCATAATCATTTCCACAACTACATCAATGGAAACTATTGTCATGACTCTAGCTAGAGCATCTAAAATAACAATGCCCACTCAAGTTGCAGCTTAAGTTATAATTACATCCTCATCAAATTCAATAAGCATGTAAGTTACACCTCTAAGTCATAAAATGACATATATATATTTTGATATGAGTGCATGTTTTAATTGTAATAAAATCATGTCTTTGACCTTGTTATTTTGTAGAATAATTTTGGTAAAATATTATTTATAATCACATTATAAACATGCATGCCATGCATGAATTTTTTAGACATGGTTATATAATTGGAAATGTAAATTTTGACTTTATTTGAGGGATGAGGCATCCCCATCCCAATGTTATATATAATTTTATCCTCCCTATCACAA
Organism: Torreya grandis; assembly: GCA_037957365.1. Lineage (NCBI taxonomy): Eukaryota > Viridiplantae > Streptophyta > Pinopsida > Cupressales > Taxaceae > Torreya > Torreya grandis. The sequence goes on from JARHVA010003491.1 coordinate 389,472, forward strand.
AGGAAGGATAATTTTGGCTATTGAACTTAATAAGAAATTTTAAAGATTCTTTTACAATTGGTCTTAATGTGCAAATATTAGTCTTCTCCAAACTTGTGAATATTGTAAGAAGTTGTTTCAAACTAGTATCTTAGTATTTAATTTTTACATGAGTATTCTTCTAATATGGTTATAAATATTTTATTATTACTATTTTAAATGATTTTGTGTAATAATCATAACCTCCCTTTGTAGATGTGTAATTACAATCTCACAAATGTAGCAACCATTGATTATATATGCTAAAGTTCATTGTAATTTTGTTCCCTTGGACTCTTAACTATGTTTTAATTTTTGTTTCCTTATATTATCTTTTATTTAACATTGGTTCATGATTAATTATCCATCCTTTAGTGCAACAGTTATCTTAGAAAGGTTTCATCTTGTTTGATCCATAAACCTTCTTTCCTACCCTATCTTTATTTATTTTTGCATTTATTTTTATCATGACCATATTAGGTTAGATATATCATCAACCTACCCATCTCAAAATATATATATATATATATATATATATATATATATATATATATATATATACCCATGTCATATTTGAATCATTTGAGGTAAACAACTACTCCACTCACTGATATTCCACTAATAAGTTATTTATAAAACCCAATACCTTACAACTCATGCTTTGGATTGAGTTTTTATTCACTACTCCTAAAATGTTAGAGGCTACCTCATAAGTTTCCTTCATATACATAAAACCCACATCAATAATAGCTTATCTATTTCTATAAAGAGGGCTTGAACATCTATCTTTATGTCTTTAAAATATCATTGGATTTGCACTACATATATCGAGAATATTGACAAGGTCTACCTCAAATACTAACTTGTTATACCCACTTTTAGAAATCCATAGAAAAGTTAGGTCAGATAGAGGTGAATTAAGAGGATCTTGAGCATAATCATATTACCCAAATAGATGACCTTATCTTCCATTATACCTGATGGCTTAAACTTGGCTAACCAGTTTTTTTATTTCTATCCTTGGAGATGTACATGATCTACCTAGGAACCTTGAGAAGTGTCTTCCTTCCTTTTCTCCCTCAGGAGTATGGAATATGAATAACACAAGGAATTTAAATATTAATTTAGGTATATTAAATTTATCCCATGAAGACATGGCCTATTGACTATTTCCCTTCATATTGCAAGATGTTGCTTATGACTGGTTTCAAAATATCGTAGAAGATTTGATCACATCTTAGAATCAATGTCAAAACACTTTTTTGGCATAGGTCAGATGACTCACCAGTCTAAGTGTCATATACCAATTATTTTCAAGCATGAGGAGAGAATTGAATAAACTAATTTGAGCTTTTAATTCAATATTTCAAAAAATGTATAGCTAACTTGAGGCTGCCTATAAACCTATTGAGGTGTTAGCCCTCAAAATGTAAAAGAACACCTTAGACCCTATGACTATTATTTTTCTTTGTAGAACACCTAATATTACCTCATTTTCACTCACATGTGTTGAAATTATTAACATTTATAGATAATTAAATCCTTAATCACAAGATCTAGCCCCACTTCATATTGGTCCTAATTTTGTAGCCCTCAACCCTATCCCAAATGTTAATTAAAATGTTATGGTTCAAAATAAGAATCAGATGTACAGCCAATGGACAAGATTCCATGCTCCCCCTAACCAACACCTCAATTTATTGAACAATATTATGTCTGCATCCAACCAACAAAATTTGAACCAATCTTTGATACAAAGCAATACTTCTACACATGGTATTATTGTCAATTTTATATAAGTAGAATTGGATCCTATCTAGTGGGTGGTACAAAAGTTGGGAAATGAATTATTAAACATGTATAAACATATAATAAATACCATGGGGTATAATACCACTCCAAATTTATCATTTCAAATATATGATAGGCCTTTCAACATACCTAAAAATAATACAAATCAATAATCACCCAACAAGATGTCAAAGATAAACATCTTGGAAGTAGCCCTCCCTAATTGGTGTCAAATCTATAAGATAGCACACCATGGTAAACTAGACTGCATAGATGTCTATACTACCTTTGAGATATTTTAGAAGGAAATGGACAAACAAGAAGGTTTTGTAAATTACCATAGCCATTTTTTAATACCAATCCAAGTCTTCCCAGCATAGCTATGGTCTTTGAGATAGATGACTTCTCATTTCTAGTGGAAGATGAGAAAGAACCTAAGGATAATAAAGATAAGATCCATACTTTCTAGTAGATCTAAAGGAAAATTTACAATATGAGTAACAAGCAACCTACTATTACTTTTACACCCCCAAATAATAATGCTACCACACCCTTAAATCCTAAGGCCAAAAAAAATCCACTTACACCAAAAGGGAATGACCAATTATAGAGTATAGAGCCACAAAGTAGAGGAGGTTATAATATTGTTGAAGATATGAAGAGGATCAAGGCTAATATTAGTCTTCATAAACTAGCCCAAATCATCAAATAGAAAGAGTTTCTACTTAAAGCTTTGACTGGGAGATCATCTACTAACAAATAAAAATTTGTAAATGTGAACATAGTTATCTATAAGGATAAGCCTAAGGTACCACATTTTTTGTTAAATATCAAAATGTTTAGAAAGAACATGCACAATTATTTGGTTGACTCAGGTGCCTCAGCAAATGTAATATACATACTTATATGCAAGAAACTAGGTTTGACCTAGACAAGTCAAAAAGAGTGGTCCTACAAATAAATAAGTTTTATGTCCCATGGGGTGGGAAGTAGAAAATTATATACATTTAGATTGCATTGGATCCACATTTATAATAGTACATATATATTTTGTTCATGGAAATTTCATAAGCTAAGGTCTTGTTGTTGAGTTACGATTGGTCAAAGACACTAAATGGGTACGTGGCCACTGAGTTCTCACACATGTGGTTTCTTTGGAAAGGGGTAACCAACTAGTTTTGAGTAAACCAAGACTTTAATATGAAGTACATAATCATAGAGTATAATTCTAAGAATGAAAATGTTGACTTTTTAGCATCACATCTAAATGTGTACACTTTCAGTACCAAGAAATAACTTGATGAACAAAAATTTGAAGATCCTTCCCAATTATGTAATCTCCATTTTAATGAAGCCAGATCAAAGTAAGGTTCAATTATTGGCATAGTTTTTATTGACCCATATGGGAATTAATATCAAGATGCATATAAGCTAAAATTCCCTTGCACTAATAATAGAGCTAAATATGAACCTCTAATCCTTGTCCTATAATTTGCACTAAAGCATAACATCAAGTAGTTATAAATATTTAGTGATTCAAAGTTGGTTGTTAACTAGATCATAAATAAATATCAATTTAAACTAACTTACTTGAATAATTACAAACACTGAGCATGGGATCTAATTGAATCCTTTAAAGCATTCAACATCAGGGCCATCCCAAGGGAAAAAAACTAGACATCAGATTCACCATCAACTTTGGCTACTAATATGGCACCACTCCAAGAATCTAAAATATATAAATTCTCTATTGATCTTTTCCTTTTCTCTATATCTTAGATAATGTGGATAAAATCTAGGTATTTAAAGATAATCAATAAATTCTATAACTTATGAATAATTATGGACCCTTTAAATCCCAGATACAAGATGAAAAAGATGTTGAACCCATACATATTGAATATTTGGGAGAATATGTTCTCTTGCAGTTCAAATATAACCATATTCCATGGGGATGTTTCCATAGAGTGAGATTTTGATGTGGATTTATAAGCACAAAAATAAAAATAGACTAAAGTGACAAAAATTGATTTTATCAAGGAGAATATGGGTACTAGATAGCATCCCCAATATGTAAACATTGGATTGAGTTACACTAAAAGTGAGAAAAAAAATTAAATAGTCTAGTGACAAAATACAAAGACATGATCACCAAGACATATGAATATCTAGAGGTCTTCAACCCTAGGGTCATCATGCATACCATCCCACTGAAGCTAGATCATAAGCCCTTCAAGAAGAGATAGAGGCCAGTAAATCCAATTCTATAACCTCTCATCCAAACAAAATTATAGAATCCATTAGATGCTAAGATTATTTTTGTAATCAAGCATTCTACCTAGGTAGCCAACCTAGTGCTAGTCAAAAATATGAATGGATAAATTAGGCTTTGTGTTGACTTCAAAAATCTAAACTAAACATCAAAAAAGGATAATTATCCTCTTCCCTCAATAGATAAGGTAATTCAAATGGTTAGTGGATCTGAGATGGTGTCCTTATTGGATGGATTCTTAGGACATAATCAAGTGCTAGTGGAATTAGAATATAAAAATAAGATAGACTTCACCACTGAGTGGGGAAATTTTGCATACAAAAGGATACCTTTTGGCCTAGTCAATGTAAGAGAAACCTTCTAACAAGCTATAGACTTTTCCTTTTAGGAACTATCATTTATATATATGACTCAATGGTGTTTTCAAAATATATATTCGATCATGCAAGCCATCTACAAAAATTGTTTGATAGGTGTAGAAGATATGGTGTATCACTCAATCCAAAGAAGAGTATCTTTGGATTCACTGAAGGAAAATATTAGGCCATCTATCACTAAGGGGGGATCTCCATTGACCAAGAATGAATCTAGGTCATTTCCTAATAGCAAGAAAGAGTTGAAGTCTTCTTTGGTAAGATAAACTTTATAAGTAAATTTAATTCTAGATTTATAGAGATTGTCAAGCCTTTGAATTCCATGTTGAATCAACATGCCAAAATATAATGGACAATAGAATCTAAGAAATCATTTCAAGGCATCAAAACTACCACTGCTCAAGTCTCAGTTCTGATAAACCCATATTTCACTAAGGATTTCCACCTTTATTCATTTTCCTTAGAGCACATTATAGCAATTGTATTCACATAGAATGCAGATGACAAAGAACATCCAATTACCTTCATGAGCACCAACTTGAAAGATGCAAAGTTAAAATATTCCATGATATATAAACAAATATATGCACTGATCAAAGTTGTGAATAATTTCAAGGATTACATTCTGAGAAACAAGACATATGCCATCATTTCAAACCCAGTTGTCAAGCCCATGCTCAACTAAAACAAATTTGGTGAAAAAAGTAAGTAGATGGTGAAATTATAAGAGTTTAATCTTGAAATATGCAAGCCAAGCTAATACAAGGCCAAGGAATCATCCAACTCATGACTAAGATTGATCTACATATTTATATTGATTAAATCAATGAGACCCAAGTAGCTAGTGGTGAATGGTATAATAAAATCATCCACTATTTACTCATAGGTATATGTGCCCCTAAGATGTATAAAGAGTAGAGACAAGCCTTTATGCTCAATTTAACCAATTATATGATAAATAATGGAGTCCTATACCAAAATAACTATGATGGCATTTACTTGAGGTGTGTCTCAAAAGAAGTTGTAGACATCTAGAATAATCTACATCAAAATATAGGTAGTAGACATCCCTTGGGAAACACAACAGCTCATAAAATTTTAAGAATAGGATACTATTGGCCAAAAATCTTCAAATATGCCCCCAACCATGTCAAGACATACCATAAATGCTATGTTTTCATAAAAAGGGAAGTGAATATTACCATACCCCTACAACTAGTCATTGAGAGACTAAATTTTGCCCAATTTGGTCTTGACTTTATTGGGGTTATTAACCTAAGTTCTTTATCAGGGCATAAATGTATCATAATACTAACTGACTATTATTGAACCTATGGTCACTAATAATTCTAAAGTATTGGATGTTATCAAATTTATGGACTAAAACATATAGACCAGGTTTGGCACTCTAACTTATTTAGTCTATGATAATGGAATAGCTTTCTAATCTATTAAATTTACTGAGTAGACCTATAAAAACCAAATTACCATCAATTTATCTTAAAATTACTACCTACAAGGGAATGGATTGGTTAAATCCACCAATAAGAATATGATGGATGTCATCAAGAATTCAACACAAGATAAACTAATAGAATGGCATCTATTAATAAAGTATGCACTATAGGAAGATAGAACAAGATACAATCAATCCCTCAAGGGTTCACATTTTTTGCTAGTGTATGGATAGTATCTAGTTTTACCAATCACTCTTAAAATACCAATGTACCATTTTTTTCAAGAGTACATAGGGAAGATGAAATAATCTAGTCTACACTACTTGATATAGTTTATAGATAAGAAACCCAAACTAAAGCACTGCATAGCTTCAACAAACACCAAGACATTATCAAGTGATGGTTTGACAAAAGGTCTAAATTGAGGCTTTTTTATTTTAAAACTAGTAATTTTATGGGATAAATCACATGAGAAGAAAGTATAGCATGATAAGTTCACTCCTTTATGGATTGGCCCATATCAAATGTCTAAAATTCTAAGTAGCAATGCCTTCCACTTGAAGGACCTCCAAGGTAATAACCTTGATTTTCCATTCAATGGATAGTTTTTGAAACATTATTTCATGGTTGATCTAACTAGAAATGCTTTTGAATTATTGTAAGTGAACACATAGATGTATGAGCAGAATAGATTTATTGATTTATAGAATAGATTTCCTACTTTCTAGAATAAATTTCCTTTTGTCTAGGTTATATCTTTTCTAATTTATAGGTTAATATTTCATGTTTTCATAGATTAAAGTTTCTTATTTTCCACATTTCCTTTTGATAGATTAGTTATTTTGCTTAATAGATTAGTTTTTTACAATTACAGAACAAACTGACTAATTTCTTATGTTAGAATTACAAAAGACTTACTAGAAATATGGAGACTGGATAAAATAAAGCTTAAATGTATTTTAAAAATATTTATTCTGGTAGCACATGATCTTCCAAGATTTAGGTATGTGCTATGACTGAATCAATTTCTACCTAGGTTGGGTGAGTTAACCAGGTCTTTGGGATTTACTTTGATATTCTTGTTATGGATGTAGATTGCACCCTAGTTGAAAGTAGAAATGTCCAATTCTTACTCTCAAATCTAGTCCAACATGGGAATGACCCTAGGTTGTGGCTTACCTAAACTTGGGTCAGACCTCTAAGATTTTTAATGAGGATAACTCCTCAGATATAAAAATATAGTCCCTTTTAATAAACCTATGTTATTGGTATGAAAAGGGAGAGAAATACATGAATAAAAATATATAATAAATGTGGTGATTCACTAAATGTCCAATGATCCACTTTCAGCTTAGACACTTCTAAGACTACTAATGAGTTCAATCAAGATAAGGATTGGTCAGATTCTATGACAAGGTTGCAAGTATGAGTATTTTGTATGAAGGATATAAAGAGACCTACAACTTGTAGGATATAAAGAGATAGGTCTATATGAGACACTATGGACTTATGACACTTCAAGAGGAACATCGCAAACACTTCACATAACCTGCAAGAAATTAATAAAATTAAAGCAAGGTACATGAAGAACATGCATATGATGAATAGAAACATACACTCTACACATCAAACTTCAATAAAGCATACTTAGCATTCAACTATAATTTGAAAACTATTTTATATTGCTTCAAGAGAGTGTTACAAAGTGATTTTGGTAGATCTTCACTATCTCTAGCTGAGGGATTCCAAATCAAGAGTGTAAAGCCAATATATATAAGAAGAGAAAAGGTGGGAAAGAGAAATTGGTGCTAGGAGGGAATTAATGATCCCAATCTCATTCACAAAAACCATCACCATAATCCTCATCGAGCTTGCTCCCATATTAATGTCACTCTATCCTTTTCTAGTGTGATGGAGGATATGAAAATCAAGACAATTTATAAGGAACAATCTTAGCTATCACATGAACCTTCTCAAGATATTTTGTATCAAATTCCTTTATTGAAAGGGAAAAATCTTCATATTCAAGACCATGCTCATGTCTACTTTTAATGGCTATTTATCAGGAGTATGCCTATGCTCAAGGATGCGATGTTCCTCAATTAATTACATGTATCTACCCTACTTTGAAATATTCCAGCATAAGTCCATTGTAGCTTCATTATATATTAAAAAATAATCCTATTTATTTGTTTTCTTATAGATATTATATTAATGAAGATACATGGGCTTCACAACATTAAATTATTTTAGGTCTAAATAGACCTATTTTATCTCTTTAGTTTTTTAATGCTGATGTTAGACCCTGTTGGTTCATTATGGCTCAATGCGGATCCTTATTTGAGCTCAGTTCCTTTGTATTTTCCTTAGTCAAAAAAATTCCCCTTAAACCTCTGATTTTAAGCCTTTTGTGTACCCCCTTTTCTCATTATCTACAAAAAATTGACTCGGCTCATTGACGTATTGACTCTCTCTCGCACCATCCAATCTTTGTTTGTTTGGATGACCACTAGTCATCGATCCTCTACTAATTCAATGTGCTCTTGAAACTTTTAAATCATGCCCTTACACTCAAGATCCACTAAATATTTAACTTGATTACATACTATTAGATATAAATCCATGATTGAATGTGAGCCATTAATCTACCTGGGCCCACTATCTTGTCATTCATCATTCACCATTGGATCTTTTGTATGATTAAATGTCGATCATTGATCTTTTTTTGGAATCTAAATAACTATTCCATAGGGATTAAAATTGATGTCTGCATGCCTGTATTTGATGTCTATGTAAATTTGTTTGATGTTCATGTGATCATAGCTAAGATATTTAAAAACTAATGGTCATTTTTCATGACTTAAATTTGACATCTACATACCCATCAATTGATGTCTTAAAGAACATCAATGATGTTTGCATGACCATTAATCTTTGGACCCTAATGGATGATTGTTAATATTTAAATGTAACACTTGCATGAATGTTACTCTACCAGAATAATTTTCCTAAGAGAAATCTTTGTCTTTAGGACTTTTATCTATAAGCAAAATGTCCAATAGAATGAGCCTATGGGTTTATTTACTATGAACAAAAATTTTGAGACAATTTAGGTCTTAAAGAAAATTGTTCAGATAATTTTCCTAAAAGAATTTGTACTTAGCTTTTGCCTCAGATAAAATGGTCAAAATAAATTAGGCCTTCAAGATTTTTGTTTTGGATAAAATGTCTAAAACAATTCCCAACACTTAGTCAAAAAACCTAAAACAATTTCTTCAAAGTAAATATTAGCATTTATCCTGAATAAAAGGTTAAAAATAATTAAACTTAGCTAGATAAAAGCCCAAAATATTTTCCAAGTAAGGTCTTAGCAAAAACAAAGGTTTTGCACTTAGCTTTTTGGATTGCAAGCTCTCCCTAACTTGTGCTTGAATTATTGCTAGATCTTTGAAGGCTCGAATGAACTATGAAAACTTGAAGCTTGTGAAAACTTGTTCCATGACTTATAAATACTTTGATCTTGATGAAAACTTTCTCAAACCCTTTTACCTCACTTTGTAGACTTATCCCTTAGAAATTGACAAAATACACTTTAATCAAGCTTAATGTGTTTCAAAAGTTTTGCTAGCTATGGGTGATATTTGGACCACTCATTCCATATAGAACTTGTTCCATCTACTTAAACCATTTCTAGGCAAGATCTAAATGTTGGCCAAATGTGGCCAACATTTTTGGTGACTCAACTGGTCATGAAACCTAGAATTTGATCAAGCTCATTCATGATGACTTAGACAAATGAAGCATTATTTATAAAAAGACTTTTCCTTTCTCCTTGAAACATATTGAATAAATGAGACACACATGAACAACAAAAAATAAATAAAAGGATGAACAACTACCTAAAATAGTAGAGAAATAATAAACAAAATAATGTGCAAGGGTACTTAGAGAAAATATGGACCTATTTACCTATGTACAAGGATCATGATACAATACTAGTAATAGAATTTGATATACCTCCCATTGATAGGGATGGGAAGGCTCTCTCCATTCGACCTAAAAAGATCAAAATCATTTCTCTCCTTGCAACCTATGATAACATAAGGTCTACTCTAAAGACTATCAAACTTGGAGTGATTTTTGGGTTTTACATGGTCCTCATCCCATTTGAGGACTATATCACCTTGCTAAAATGTCTTTGAGGAAGCTCTCTTGACAAATGACCTCTTGACCTAGTGTTTATTACACCACATTATGTGAATATCCATGTCCCTTATCTCCTTATCTCATTCAACCTTACCTACATAGCATCATCCTGTAGAAGCTCAACTTGATATGTAAGCTATAATGAAGGAAGATCAAGAGATATGGGATGTTTGGCTTCCTTCCCATAGACAAGGAGGTATGGGGAGTGTCTAGTATCTATCTTAGGTGTCACTTTTTCTAACCATAAGGAAATTCTTAGTCTAGTATAACACTCCCTCTGACTATCCTCCATAGTTCTTTTGATAGTCCTTAGCAAGTTCTTATTGGTGGACTCTGTTGGTCCATTGCCCTATGGGTAATATTTAGAGGATGCCTTGAGATAAAGTCCATGTGAAATATCCCACTAACATACCTTATTGTTGTTGAATTCCAATGCATTATCATAAATTATTATAGAAGGCACATCGAACCTGGTCATGAGGTTATTATAAAAGTCCAAAACATAAACTTCATTAGCCTCCTTGAGGGAAATTGCTTCAACCCACCTTGTAAAGTAGTATATATCTATAATTATCCATTTATACCCTTTACTTTAATGGTGGTGTATCATTCTAATAAAATCTAAGCCCCATTGCATAAAGGTTTACTCTACTTATGTGGGTTACTAGAGAAGGGCAAATAGCTTCTACTTGCCAACAAATATTACACATTTTGGGAATTTTCTTACCCAAGAGTGAGAAAATTTAAAAAAATTACCCATCTCTAATGATTTTTGAGTTTTTGGTTTTAGTAGTAAATTACCCACCAGTTGGACCATCATGGAACTACTCAAGCAACTTGTCTATTTGGCATGATTGTACACACCTCAAAAGCATGTCTCCTATGTATCTCTTGAAAATCAATCCATCTATCATGACATAAGGTATAATTTTCAACCTAAAGTGTCTTATTTTAGATCTACCTATCTCCATATCAAATTTTCATAACTTAATAAAAAATTTAATGTCATGTGTCTAACTAAAAGGTGTGTTATCTGCAAATGCATGTTGGCTATCATGGATTGCCAACACTTGATCTGTATCTTGATTTACTTATAATTAAAGGTTCTCACACAACACTCTACCCATAAAAATATTTGTAACTCTAACCTCAAGATCATACTCCATGCTTGTTTTCACCCATCCATCCCTATTCTGATTGAGGTCTCTATTGAGTATAAACTCTTTAATACTTGGGTGTACCACCATGAGTATGATCTTAATATTAGAGACCATGTGTCTAAACTTATTCAAACCTTTAAATACTTCAAGTATATTTTTTTATACAAATATATACCTCTCCTCATACTCCTCTAAAACCTAACTAAAGAAAGCAATAGGTTGTTCCAAATCTTACTCATTCTACTACATCAACATGGTAGAGATTTCATCCAATGTAGAGAAAGCATACAACTAGAATTCCTTATCAAAATCAAGATTATGAAGTGTAGGGGAATGAGATATGGCCTCCTTGATATCCTCGAATCTCCTCTTACCTTATTTAGTCTATGTAAACTCTTTTCACTTTGTTAACACGTGAGCAAGAGGCTTAACCATCTTTGTGAAGCCTAGAATAAATATTCTTATAAAATTAATCTTTCCCAAAAAACTTTGCAGACCCTTCTTATGCTTGGGAAAGGGTAGAGATAAGATGGACTCAAATATTTTAGGTTTTATCAAAATACCATCCTTGGACACTACATGGCCTAATAATTTTCCCTCGTGAACACCAAATATGCATTTTTTAGGATTCAGTGACACACCAAACTTTCTACATCTTTCAAATACTGACCTCAAGTGAGAAATATGATCAGTTGGGTCCTTTGAGAAAATATTAATGTCATCTAGGTATATGAGTACCATGTCATTTATCAAACCTTCAAATGCAACATCCATTTCCCTCTATAAAGTTTCTCTAGCATTAGATAGTTTGAAGGGAAATTTCATATATGCATAAGTGCCCCACTTTGTGGTGAAGGTAGTCTTATGCCTATCTTCTTCCTTGACCATGATCTAATTATATCCAAAGTATTCATCAAGCAATGAGAATATCTAATAACCTACCACCTTTTGAATAATTTGATCCATTAAGGGTAGTGGGTAATGGTCTTTTAGAGACACCTTATTGAAGTCCCTAAAATCAACACATAACATATTTTCTCATTGTTCTTCCTCACTGGCATAAGGTTTTCCACCCATGAGTAATGTTTGATGGGGAATATTATATTTGACTCAATCAGCTTAAATAGCTCCCTTCTCATCAACTCTTCCACCTTTGGATTGATGTGCCTTTGCTTTTGCCTAAATGGTCTTGCATTGCTATCTAGTTCAATGGTGTGTTGTGAAAGTTTAAGGTCAAATCCATTAAAATCCTTGTATTCCCATGTAAATAAATTAGAAAACTCTTGGCATAGATAAATAAATGTAGATCTCTCTTTTATTGTATTAATATTTCCAAACTTCAATAATTTGCCATTGAAGATCTCTATCCTTTGATAATGTTCCTCTCTGGTTGAGATACATGCCTTGCCTTTTCTCACTTGGTCATCTTCATTGAATATGCTTTATGTCACAAGCCCCTTAGTTAGTTTGTTAGATATTTGTTGTACCATATGATCATCATACTAGTGTTGGAGCTTATTTTGATTTTTATGGCAGAATTCTACCTCTTACATCAAAAAACTTATAATTTGATCATCATTATCAAACACCTACCAACTCACCTCATATTTAAGTAAAACTAGCCTATATATGACCTTGACCTTGCCTTAGCTACAGTTGCCCTCCATCTACAAACTCATATTGAGCTCCAATGGATATAAGCCTATCTACATGTTGACTTACTTCTCTTGGTATGAATTATACATTAAATGACAAGAAGTCTTCTATAAGATCCCATACATGATGCTTTTAGGATTTCAAATTATGGTTTTTGACTTCATCTATGCCTCTCACTTGTTGCACAACAAGCTCACTGTCACCTTTGACTTGAAGAATTTTGACACCTCTTCTTCTTGCCTCATGAAAACCATGTAAAAAAGCTTCATATTTAGTTGTGTTTAAAGTGTAAATAAATTAAAGTCTTACAACTAAATAGTACTTTTGACCTGAGGGCAAAACCAACATGACCCTAACTCCACTACCATTTTTTGACCTTGAGCCATCAAATAATAAATTCCATAGACCATCTTCTTCTTGAGTGGTGTTAGTTAATCAAGGTATAGTAGAACCCTCCTTATGCATATAATACAACCCTAATTTTGCTTCTTCAAGATTACTAAAGGGATAAAATCCATGGTTTTCATCTACCCATTCATCTAGATATAGGTCTCAAATTCCTTCAAGATGATCATGAGGCTATTTTTCACTAACTTTTTCATCCTCCTCAAATATGGTTTAGTTGACATTTTCAAGGTTAACCATAAGGCTCTAAATGGAATCTAGAGATAGGTTCAAACCTAATAGTGACCTTAGTCTCATATCTAGCCATAAAAACCATGTATGTCTAGTCAAAGGACAAATATCCCTCAATCTTTGTAGTAAAGTCCCTAAATAGGCATAGGGTAAAATATGGGGGTAGGTCTATAACCATTACATCTTGAGTGATGACATAATTTGGGCAAACTACCAATGTGATCTTAAGATCTTTCACAATGCCTACCATTTTAGTGGTGGAACCATCCAATTTGAAAACACCTTTTTCATTACATACATATTTAATTTCAAGCTCATCTGCTATGACTTTAAGCATAACTAAGGTCAAAGCATTGAATCTATCATACAATTATGTGCTAAATAGTCTCCTATGATGAATGATAAATAGAATGGAGGGAATTTAATGACCTTGGGGAGATGAATAACATTATGGACTTGAATTTGATTAGGAACTTTATTAGGAACCTAACTAGGACTAGGTTGACTACTATTTGTAAAAATAGTGGTCACTTTTTCAGTTGTCTCATTCATATAAGAAGGCTTGGAGAGTTATTGATGAAGAATATCTCTTTATCCTAGAATTGATAGAGTATCATATATAAACATAGTGACATTAGCCTTTCTAATATGAACCATAATATTCAAAGTAAAACTAGTACCTTTAGACTTCACCTTGGAAGTAGAAGCATCACTTGGCATTTGAGTGACATGAGGAATAAAATGAGACTTCTATTTCTATCTATGATGTTGTGGTACTTATTGAGTTGAAAGAGATTTAGTAATTGTATTTGAAATGGTAGGCTACTGATTGGTTTATGGATATGTTGAAAAATCCCTAGACTGCTCCAAATTATCATCCAACATCCTCCTTTTATACCTAATATGGGTTACAACTGATTCATCTAGCCTTTATGTAGTCTACCCCAAGTTTTTTACTACATGTCCAAACATATGCTCCCCTTCCTAAAATTGTATGCACATGGTGTCAATTGGTATATTACCCATAATTCCTCACTATTTAATTTGAGCTTCTGATTTTAGTGAACTAGAGATGTTTGGAGTTGATTTGGAATCCCTCCTTAGGGCATGTAAGGGGCTAGATTTTGTGAACTAGAGATGTTTGGAGTTGATAGGTGCTTTTGTTGAGTGTCTGTTACACTTGTTAGCCAATGATAGCACCATTTCTTTATATTCTTCTTCCATTAGTCCCACCAAGCATGCCAAAACCATTATGGACATATATTGTATCATAGCTAAAAGAAAAAATGTTTAAGTCTTACTCTCAAATCCAATCAAACATGAGAATGGATCTAGGTTATGGGTTACCTAAACTTGGGTTAGACCTCTAGGATTTTGAATGAGGATAGCTCTTTAGATATAATAATATAGTTCCTTTTACTAAACCTATGCTATTGGGATGAAAAGGGATATAAATACATGAATGTAAATCTATTTTAAATATGGTGATGCACCAAATGTCCAATGATCTACTTGTAACTTAGACACTTATATGACTACTAATGAATTCAATCAAGATAAGAAATTATCAAATTCTATGGTTACAATCATGAGTATTTTTTATGAAGGTTGGAAAGAGACCTACAACTTAAAGGATGGAAAGAGATATGTCTATATGAGACAATATGGACTTATGACACTAAGAGGAATGTCACTAACTAGCACTTTATACAACCTACGAGAAACTAATAGAATTGAATCAAGGTACATGAAAAATATACTGATGATGAATAGAAACATACATTTTGCACATCAAACTTCAATAAAGCACACTTAACATTCAAATAAAATCTTTAAAATGTCTTATATTGATTCAAGAGAGTATTATAAAGTGATTTTGGCAGAGTTTTGCTACCACTAGTTGAGGGATTCCAAATCAAGAGATCAAAACCAATATATATAGGAAGAGAAAAGGTGGAAGAGATAAATTAGTGCTATAAGTGGGGTATTAATGATCCCAATCTCATTTATAACAACCATCACCATAATCCTCCTTGAGCCTGATCCCACAATAATGTCACTCTATCTTTTTCTAGCATGATGGAGGATATGAAAATCAAGACAAGTCATAAATAATAATCTTAGCTACCGCATGAACCTACTTGAGCTCTTCTGTATCAAAGTATTTCATTACAAGGGGAAAATATTCATATTTAGGACCATGTTCATGTCTGATTTTAGTGACTATTTATTATGAGTATGACTAGGCTCAAGGACGGGATGTTCCTCCATTAATTATATGTATCTAACCCACTTCAAAATATTCAAGAATATGTCCATTGTAGCTTCATTATAGATTGAAAACCAATCTCATTTATTGGTTTTCCTATATCTCTCATATTATTTAAGATCCACAAGCTGCATAACATCAAATTATTTTAGGTCTAAATAAACCTATTTTATCTCTTTGGTTTTTTAATGGCAGTGTTTGATCCTATTGGTTCATTCTAGCTCAACTCAGACCCTTATTTGAGCTCGATTCCTTTGCATTAACCTTAGTCAAAAAATTGTCCCTTTGATCTCTATCAAAATTCTTGGACATACCCACTTTTCTCATTGGCTATCAAAAACCAACTCAGCTGATTAATCTCTTGACTCCCTCTCACACCATTTGATCTTTGTTTGTCTAGATGACCATTGGTTGTTGATCCTCTACTAGTTAAATACACTCTTGACACTTTTTAATCATGCCCTTATACTCAATATCCATTGACTCTTTGACTTGCTTGCATGTTTTTAGATCTAAATTTGTGATTGAATATGAGCCATTGATCTATTTGGTCCCACATCCTATCAATCATCGTTCACCATTGATTCTTATGTATGATTAAATGTTGATCATTGATATTTATTTTTGAATCCAAATGGCTATTCCACAGGGCTTAAAATTGACATCTACGTGCTTGTTTTTGATGTTTGTGCAAAATTATTTGATGTTTGCATGATCATCACTAAGATATTTGAAAATTAATGATCATTAGTCATGACTTAAATTTGACATTTGTGTACCTGTTAATGATATATGAGTGATCATCAATCTTTGGACCCCAATGGATGAATACTAATATTAAACTTTGATACTTATACAAATGTCACTTTGTTGTAATAATTTCCCCAAGAGAAATTTGTCTTTATCTTTAGGACTTTTGTCTATGGGCAAAATGTCTGATAGAATGAGCCTTCAAGTTTTTTTATTGTGGACAAAATGTCTGAGAGAATTTAAGTCTTTAGGAAAATTACTTGAATAATTTTCTCAAAATAATTTTTACTTTGCTTTGCCTCAGACAAATTATCCAAAATAAATTTGGGTTTTCAAGATTTTTGTTTCAAACAAAATATCTGAAATAATTCCCAACACTTAGTCAAAAAACTTGAAATAATTTCTCCAAAGTAAATATTAACACTTAGCTAAAATAAAAGGTCCAAAAGAATTAAACTTGGAAAAATAAAATCCCAAAATATTTTCCAAGTACTTAGCAAAAATAAAGGTTTTACACTTAGCGTTTTGGGCTAAAGGTTCTCCCAGACTTGTGCTTGAATTGTTGCTAAATCTTTCAAGGCTCAAATAAACTATGAAAACCTAAAGCTTGTGAAAACTTGTTCTATGACTTAGAATTTATTTGATCACCATGAGAACCTACTCGAACCCTTTTACCTCACTTTGTAGACCTATCCCTCAAAAATTGACAAAATACACTTTAATCAAGCTTAAAGTGTTTCAAAAACTTTACAAGCTATGGATGATATTTAGACCACTCATTCCATCCAAAACATGGTCCACCTAATCAAACCATTTCTAGGCAAGATCTAAATGATGGCCAAATATGGCCAATAATTCTCATGCAAATTTTAGAAAGACTTATCATATCTAAAGGATCAACTACATTTTTGCATGTTAAAACTTGAATGAGAGATAATAAACATTGAACTAAATATACACTAGTAGGGATGTATTGATTAAAATAAGTTTTCTTAAATATACACCTAGCTAGTGGTGATTCCCTACCCTTCTTCTATCTATGTCAAAAAATGCAAATTTATGGAAGAAGGGTGATTTAAGTAATCTCTACCATGGATATGGATGCTCGAATGGTAGTAGAGCAAGGCTTATAGTGGAATAATAGGTATCTCTATTGGGGATATATATGTTTAGCTGGTAGTAGAGTAATTCCTAGGCTTCTATTACTATTTAGTTACAAAATCTTAGATTAAAATGAAACCTACAGTGTTTATTTTAGTCTTTGTTAAAAGTTTCTTAACAAGGGAGAATTAAAATTCATAAAATCACACACATATATCACAAGAATGAAAAGGGCCAGTATGTTTCATGGGGAGGGAAAAGTCTTCTTTAAGGAACTAGTTTACTTATTCTTTTTTAGTTAGAATTAAAGTTCTATTATGATGTATTACTAAAATTCTAGGTTCTCGAATACATAAGAGTATTTCCCCACTGAGTCACCATTTTTTGTGCCTTAACACACACACCCAATTTTAAAATTAGAATAGGGAACCATTATTGATTTAATATCCTTATTTTAGGTTTTATGAACCTTAGATGTCTATGACAATGATTTTTATAGGCATGAGTCTAATATTATTTCCAAATTCTAAATTGCATTTCAAAGTTATGAGAAGAATCAAAGCTATATATAATCCATATTCATGATTTACCTTTTTCCTTTTATTTTCCTTTAATTCAAAATCTTATATACATGTTGGATTTTTAATTTAAAGACTAACCAGGTTGACGTGTTGTGTTCTAATATATTCTATGCATAGGCATTATCTTGAGCAGGCTATTATATGCTTAAATATTTTCTTAAGATACTATGAAGATCATATACTCTTGACACATGGCATCATTATGCTTAATTAGATCCCAAGAGGCAAGCATAAGTCATTTTGGGCAAGAGGGGAAGTGAGATCTATCCACATGTCATCATCCTACTAACTTTGAGGTGATGTCATTAGAGTTCATTCTAAGGCCATTTAAATAAAGTGGAAAAGTGAGATCCATCCATGTGTCATCATTTCACTAATCTAAAGGTGAAATCATCAGGTTTCATTGTATAGTTATTATGAGTAAGCATAGAAATGAGATTCATCCATGTGTCATTATCCCACTAACCTAGAGGTGACATCAGTAGTTTTTATTATACAGTCATTCTAGGCAATCAAAGAAGTGAGAGTCATCCATGTGTCATCATCCTACTAACTTGGAGGTGATGTCAGTAGATTTCATTATATTATCATTATAATCAAGTGGATAAGTGATATTCATCCATGTGTCATCATCCCACCAACCTAGATAAGGCTCAATTTATGATGACTTTTAAACTCTAGAAAAATAGATCACTGGGATCCTACCACATGCCATCATCCTTCTAACCCATGACCACAAGAATAAATTACTGTAGACCAGAGCCTATCTATGACCAGAGTGGCTATATGTAACCACATGTCCCTCAGCCACACAAGATAATAACAAAGACATGAATGTCAAGTACAAAAAATGGACATTTGTCATATTATACCAATAAGGCACTTGAGAGAAAATAAAATAAGCCACATGGAAATAAAGTTTATATAAATTGACATTAAAAAAATAAAAATTCAAATAATAAAATTAGATAGGGAATGGAGTGAAAGTTATTATTGCCATTAATTTTTATGAATTGGTGACTTAGTGCATTCAATTCTCAAAGTTAGTAAATCTAAATAAATATTATTTGATTTGTAATACTTGATTTGATGACATTACCTCCTAGACACAAAGTTCAAACTATAAATTTGAGTTCTACAATGACTAAGAGATTTTAAATTATTCATAAAATAGGTTTATTCATGTCTAAGTTTCAATTGCCTCATCATCTCACACTCCTACTCCTACATATTCAATTGGTGGGCCAATTAAGTATATAGATACAACATTTTATTTATCATCTCTCAATCATGTTTTCAAATACTAATCAATAATTTGGGATGAGGTCGATGTTGTGTAACCATATATGGTAGAAGACCAACTATCAATTTTCACACATCGATACAAATCTGACCTTATAAAAATAAAGTTAGTTAGTCTACATAATGTTGTATCTAAAATAGAGGTAATACCTTTTATTGACTTACTATTTGATTTATTTATAAATGGGAAAATATCTGAAAAAAACCTCATTTCTAACTCAACAACACTCATGTAGCCTACATAAGTGGAAATGTGTTCAAAATATACTATAATATCCCTATTCTAGAGATGACCTAAAATCAACACATGGTCAATTCATGACTCCTTGCAAACAATATCCATAGAAAATTACAACAATGGGATTGCAACCCAAACATCTTTATGATTCAAGGCCCTACTTCTTGTGTTCCCATAGTCACCATTAGACTAAGGATAAGAATTGTTTTTTATTAAGATTTAAGGAGGGGATTTTTTTAATCAAGGTCAACAAACCCTAAGAGAAGTACAAATAAAAAGGAAACAAAGGTCTACCAAAGACCATAGGAAATATAGAGGCAAAATAGGGCCATAAATAGCTAAAACATAGCCCAAATATAGTAGATATACATCAAAAAAAACATAATTATAAGCATAATTCTAATCCATGTCAAGATTTCCTGAGACATCCTCCCAACAACTTTTCATCCTTTTGAAATTAGAATCAATTTGTAACAGCATCTTGTCTTTGTCTAGATCTTTCTGATAACCACTACATTGAACCCAATTACCTTTTCTTTTGCTAGTGGTCTTTGTGTAAAATAAATCTCCTAGGTGAGCTCTAAGTTTCTCAACATTTTAAATGCCCTCATTAATGGCAGTCTTGATTCAATTCACTAGGAAACTGATATTTTTTTTGAGCTTCTCATTCTCCATAATGTCAACCCTAAATTGTAGAGTTTACATCTGTTGGTTATCTTCCTTGGCTGCATTGATTTGATTCAATATGTCATTCTCTTATTGTAAAAAATTAACCTTCCCTTTGAGGTCGGTTAACTCCCTCATAAACCATCACATGATAGAGTTTTATAGGTCTAGTTCTTCAAAAATCTTGTCACATTTTTCCTTACCTTTCAAAGAACTAACTAAACTATTAAAATTCTCATTTAACTCTTGATGTTGCTTATTATAATAATTTTTACCTTTGTCCTTAAAGTCCTCTCTAGTCTTTATTTTTCCATCTTATGGAAGCTTAGGCTAATAGGTTTTATGAATTATGCCCAAATCCTCTTGTTTATTAGTATCTTCAAGCCTAATCCTATCTTCTATAACTAAGATAGATTCACCCACAATCTGACCTATTTTACCCTTCTTGTCTAGTGAATTTATAGGCACATTAGGAGTCTTGGCTGCACTCCTCAAATTCTTTTTGATATTATCTTGAATATTAGTGGATTTAGCCTCAAAACATTTATTCACTTTAATAGTTAGACTCTTATAATATTTATCCTTGATATTCTTGTGAACACTACCAGGGTACTTGATCCAAACCTTCTTAATATTCTTAATGTTCACATGTTTATCCTCAAAAAATTTATTTTGAGGTTGAGAAATATTAGGATCAATTTGATTCATGCCCTTGAAGTATTTATGGATTAAAAATATAAACCCTTCATGTCTAGGAATAGGATAGTTTCCATTTTTTTATTTCAAAATAGAAGCTTATAATGAGTGTAGAATGTAGAAGGGGGGCTCAATAGGATAACATACGTAAAATAGTTTAGAAAAATGAATAG
Organism: Torreya grandis; assembly: GCA_037957365.1. Classification (NCBI taxonomy): domain Eukaryota; kingdom Viridiplantae; phylum Streptophyta; class Pinopsida; order Cupressales; family Taxaceae; genus Torreya; species Torreya grandis. Next base: position 410,818 of record JARHVA010003491.1, read on the forward strand.
GTACCATATGACAACATTGTACCTACCTTTGAGTGTGATGTATTACATCAAATGAAAATAAACTTCTCCAAATGGCCTAGGTATAGATTCATTGTCAAAGCCATTGTGCAGAGTCTCCAAGGTTTCCCCTTCTTCTAGAAATACCTCTTTTTCTCTTTTATAATCTTTGGTAGAATTGAAGATATTTGTTTCCTCTATTACCAATCTTGTTATGTGAGTGATCAACTCTTCTATTATTTCCAATGTAACCCCATTAATGTTAATAGTTCTATCTTCCCAAGTATTATCAAAGAGATATGAGATATGCCTGTCATGCCCTTCAATTTTTTCCATAAACCCTACAAAACACCCAACTTCTAAGGCCTCCCAAATTCTTTCATTCTTCTTGACTTCTTTAGGTAATTTGGGTTCAATCATGTTAAATAACCCCATAGTGATCACAAAGACTCCAAAACAGGGAAGAATAAGATTTTCCCAATTCCAATAGGCTAAAGAAATGACAAACCCCAAATCTATCTTTTTATTGCCTTTGGTTATTGAAAACAAAACTAGAAGGAAAACAGTCAAATTTAGAAGATTCTCTAAGATTCCAAAAAAGGATGAAAATAAATATAAGGGACTAAGACTATAAATTAGTCCAAGGTCCCAATGTTTCCTCTACCTAGACTTGGGGAAGTCCCCCATTTCCTCAAATATTTTCCACATTAGATAAATCTTCACCCCTTATCCTTTGGAAGATGTCCCTAAGAAGATATTTAGAGTCCATCCAAGTAGACTAACCCAATGAGGACACATCCCTATTTGTGAACCAATCCATAATCATGTTTCTTTCATGATAAATGTGTTGAATTATAACTTGTTTCCTAGAATCTAGAATGGATATTGCTACCTCTATCACTTGTTTAATAGTCCATCTAATAGCATTTTCCTAGATAGACAATTCAATATATTAAGAGAATCTCCCTCTATTATGAGCAATTGCACCCCCAGTTGTTGAGATAATTTAAGTCCCTATAGATTAGCAGGGCTTCAACCCAATGATTATAATTAACACCCATATCTCTAGCATATGCTGCCACAAAATTCCCCTGATGGTCTCTTAGAATACCACCACCTCCAGATGGGCCTATGTTCCCTTTAGAAGTTCCATCAAATTTGAGCTTTAACCAGCCTAAGGGAGGGGTTTCCATTTAGTTCTTTTTCTAATCTCATCTTTAGGATCAGTCTTACCAAGACTAGAAGTATCAATTTCCTAGTTAAGAACTAGAATTTGTTTGAATTGAAGTAGGCTTTTGCCTTTATCATTAGGCTCAATGTTGTTGTTCTCCAGTATAGCCTCAAATATGATTTTGGATAGCACTTTACTAATACTTTTCTTTTCTCTAAAAATCAAATTATTGTGCTCTCCCCAAATTCCCCAAATGATATGAGGCAAAGAGAGCTTCCATATACTCTTGAGTATTACATTCTGAAAGAAACACTCCCATGAATACCATACTTCCAATAGTGTACCTGCATGTACCCAAACAATATTTAATTTAAGAAGAATAAAGCTCCAAATATCTTTAGATTCAAATGGAAGATGGATTCATTATATTTTTCATAAAGAATGCATCTATTGATCAAACTAAAACCTCTTTTTCTTAGATTGTCCATGGTTAGAAATTGTTTTTGGACTGCTACCTAAAGGAAAAAAACTAAATTTGGTAATCCCAATTATTAAGGGATAAAAAAATTTATGGCCTTATTAAATAGAATATATGGCTTCCCAATCATTTATTATTTCAATGAGGTATGGATCCCATTATTGGATATAATCATGACTTATAACAAAATCATTGCCTTGGGAGAGATAATCAATTCCAATTTGATTCATCAAATCAACAATCTAGGAAGCTTACAAGATCGAAAATTATACATGATGTCTTATTTGGTAGATGTTGTGACTGAAATAGTGCATTCCACTTTTGAGGAAGCTTGGCAACCAAATACAAAGTATCTAAAGAATAGAATTTATGATGAGTTCGATGCCCTCCATGTCCACAAGTTTAGGAATAAAATACAAAGGTTGATAGAGACATTTATCTTATGGTATATCAAGCTATCTATGGAAATAATATTCTTAAATTATTACATCCTATAAAGAGAACTATTTGGAGAATGGGTGATTATTGGTTTTATCCAAAGTGTACCATAATCAGGGTAGAAGGTACCAAGGCACACCATATATATTTACCATGAATCATTATTGAAAAACTGGATGAGTAATAAATTTATTCTCAATTTTTTGACAATGTTTATGTTGAGTTATGAAAGGCTAAGGAAGCCATTGTGCACCCAACCCCTCTCAGCATTGATCAAATATAGTATACAAGGTGGGACCATTTTTAGTCTATGGGGAAAATTGAGGTGCATTATGTATTGAAATGGGAACCATTTAGACCTTGGGATCTTAGGAATAACATTAAGGAACACATAAATAAATATGAGAAGGTAAGAATCAACTATGGGAACCAATCTTATAGTCAAGATATTTTATTCATGAATGTTGAGGATGATACTAAAGTTGCTACAAGGATGCACAGAGTAAATATGTCAATGATTTTATCCCAAAAGATCCATTATGATCCTACTATTACTAAGGAAGATGCCAAGAGGATCAAAAAGGAACAATGTATTTCTACACCTACTCATGGGTCCCTTCCTCAAATAGAAGTAGATATGTAGGAATAGGCTATCCCATGCTCCCTTTCACTTTCAATTATTACTACCTCTTCTTAGCATATAGCTAGCATAGAGGGATTAGCAAGTCCTAGTGGAGCAATGGTGTTATTATATATGTTACCTATACCTCCACTAACCATAGTAAAACAAGTAAGTCTTCATTCCTTCTTATCTCAAGTTGTATTGTTTCTCCTCCTTTATCACCACCTATTACAACAACATCACCAATGACAATGCCCCAACATCTTGGACAACCATATTCACCTCCCATAATTTCCCTCCTGGTCACTACCATTCCCATTTCACTACCACCTACTCCCATTATATCCCATTCATCTCCCACTCCACCTTTTATAGGTCCATCCCCCATTACTATTAATCCCTTAATCACTTATAAGAGAAAACCTAAAACCTCAATAATATCACCTCAAAAAATTTAAATAGAGGATAAACGTATAAAATTTCTAAGGGGGAAGGATGAGAGAAGGCGCTGACAGAGATCAAATCCTATTAAAATATATGATAGTGAAGAAGAGGATATGATATGGGAAATTGAAGAATAATGGGTGTCTAAAATAGACACTAAAGAGATAAAATAATTCAAAGAGACAACAGATGAGGATGAACAAGATGAGTGGATGATTGAAGAAGAAATTCAATCCAAAAGGACTGAGGTATTATGGGAATCTGAGGAAGTTGATCAAGAAAAATTCAAATCAGTAACCACTAAGTTATTGTCAAATAAATAAAGAGATATGGAAGGAGAGGCATAGTTAAAACTAGAAGACTCAGTTTTAGGGCCATCATTAACCATATCCCCATACTCTCCACCTTAAACTACCATGGTTATAATTGCAATCAAAACTACCCCAGCTACCTCATCCCAGAGGGTGTATACATAAGTTCCCCATTTTTTAGTCACTTCTTTAATTACTTCTACTATAATTGATATAGTAAAAACTACTCATTTTTTACATTCTTTAAGCCTAGCAAAAGAGCCTTAGGTAGACATAATGCCATTTTTTCCAACTATAGTCTAATTTTTTATGATTTGGGATTTCCCCTAACCAGCCTATTAATATTCCTCCTACTAAGGATACTACCACTAGGGTTGCTTATACATTAGTCACCAATTACATGAAAAATCTACTTATCACCTAAGTGACTCACTCATTCTTTAGTGGAGCTAGTCCCTAGTCCCCTAAGACATCAAGGAAAGTGTATTTTGAAAGTCTAGGATCTACTTCCATTTTTACTACATAAGCCACACCTCTTAGGTTATCTTCATATTTGGGAATGTCCATTGGACAAGCTACCCAAACATGTTCTCTATAGTCATATAAAATGTCCAAATTGGTAGTTTGAGTGTGGCTTGTGACAGCTTATCCATATCTCCTTTTTGCATGCTCTTGTGACCCTTCTAGACACCTTTTCACTCATTACCAGTCATCTAAAACCTTCTAAATAGTCATTCCACCTTAGCCAGACTATATTTCCCAGGACAATCCTATTCCCCTAGGTCTTGAGCCTATAGGATAGGAGCACCATACTTGTACTATAGCATTGGACCCTATGGTGTCCCATTTTTGGTACTCATATCCATTTACACTTTTAGCCCCAATGTTCATTTCCATTTGGTCCTTATCCTTAATTATGTTAGCCTAGCATGAATACATCTGACCCATGACTAATATTTACCTATAAAATCCCACTCAAAGTTTGTTTACAAAGGAGGTGATATATCTTACAAAGAAATCAAGAATACAAACAAAGCATTAAGGAAAACTTGCCTATTCTCTACATACAGTTACCCAACATAGTTGAAAATATACTCAAACCCTCATACCAGTCCCTACCTCAAGCACTCTCAATTTGGCATTTTTATATCCATATCACATTATTTCACAAAGCACATTAGGTGGGAGAACTACATATGGCTTGATCCATCTTCATAGTATTGGTATGTAGGTAACATACCCACACAAAGGGTGTAGATTACATGTTCAGTGCATCTTACACACTAAAACACCCCCACCCTTTCTCAAGTGATTAAAATATTATTTTATCAAGCATGATGGAGGGTTAGGGTTTAAAGATTAAATCAGATCTAAAGTTATTTCTAATGACAACCAGCACTCAAGATTTCATAAGCAAGCTCACGTAGGAACAGTGCAAAAACCTAGAAAGTTTTAGGTCTCTATGACCAGTTTGGACAACAATGACAGGAGTGGACAATAGTGCCAAACCCCAAAGTGTCCTATTTTTATCCCTCCTATCTTTTTACCAAATTAAATCTATAATTATTTTCATGACATTATCCCTATCTTGCATAGCCAGTTTTAGCCTCTCTATCAGCCATCTCAGCTTGTTTCTAGCTAAGTCATATTTCTCCTTATTTATTGCTATTTTTAAAAAGGTAAAAAAGACAAATAAATTATACAAATCAGGACTATATTTATTGCAATATTATTTAAAGATTTATTAATCCATAACCTTAACTAAAATAGGAATAAAACTCCATTTTTCCCAAAATAGTTAAATCATTTGGTTAACTTAACTTAATTCATTTGCGCACATAAACCCTAAAAACCTTAGGGAAAATTTCTTGCTAATTTCTTCAATATTTTTCTAATTTTTCTTGCATATTTAAATCAAAATTTCACATTTAATTTTTAAAATTCATTATAGTAATTTTAAAAATCATTTATTTCAAACCTTAGTTGAACTTACTACGTCCATATGCTCTTGAGGTATCACCTTACATGTTAGTAAGCTTCGTATCCTTTTTATGCATATTCTAGCTTGTTATATTTGGGACTTTACACTTCTTATATTCATTACTTTCCTTCCATTGCATTTCTTATATTACAACTTATTAAAAAAAATCCACTTTTGCTTTGTTTTCCTACTTTAACAATGGAATAATATATCGGCTTTAACGAAACTAATAAGAGGGAACTTCAAGACCTTTTAACTAAGAATCTTGATATGCAAAATGATATGCTTAAAATACTACAAGAAGAACAACAAAGAGCAAACAATGGTCAATCTTCTCAAACCATAAAACAATCAATCACTAATGACACTAAAAGGGCAACTATGTCATAATAACCCTTATAACAGCCCAACCTTCCTATGTGGGACCACTAGTTATGGCTAGTACATCTTCACCTCCTGATGTGGTTGCCCTTGTGAAAGAGATAAAATATCTTCAATCTAAAATGCTACATCTTGATCAAGGTTCCTCTAAACCAACACAAGCTTTGGACTCTTTTTCTCTAATTCATACACCATTGGCATGCCATATTGCTTTTACACCCTTGCCACCAAGTTTTGTTCAACACAAGCTCACTCTATATGATGGCAAGAGTGATCTAGAGACACACTTTGGATATTTTCACATAGAATACTTGGACTATGTGCCAAATGATTAGTTATTAACCAATTTATTTTCATGGAGTTTAAAGGATTATGCTCTATAATGGTTCTATAGTCTACCAAATCAGTCAATGAATTCAATCCTTTAGCTGACATGTTCTAGCTCATTTCAACATTAACATAGGTGACAAGGTTTCTTATTCCCAAGTTCAACAACAAAAACAAAGGTCAAATGAGCATCTCATAGATTATGTTCTTCTATATAAGACTATCTTGGCTAAAATGACTAGCCCCATGGTTGATCAAGAATTACAAGATCTCTTCAAATAGAGTCTTCTGCTAGCTTTACATGAGTCAATAATGTTCAAAAATTTCTCTTCCTTCACTAAGTTATGTCATACACTTAAGAAAAGGTAAGTCAAATTAATTTCAATGGGCAAACTCAAGTGCACAAGCATATCAAAAACAATAAAAAAGAGTAATAGAAAATTCCCATACAAACTAAAGGTTAATGATAGAACAAGTCAAAATCAACCTATAATTACTGTAGCTTTAGAGCCCCCTCAATGAGTGGTTTTATCAACATCTCCTCAGTGAGCCTTCACCAATCTACCAGTATATCTAGCTAGAGTTTTATAGCAACTATTGGAATGTAATGTCATATCTCTCCCTCTTATTTAGGAAGTTGATATAATAAAGCCTCTTCTATGTAGATATGATCATAATGCATTTTATGATTTTCATAGGGAACCAAGACACACAATGAATAGATGCATTAGTTTGTGACACAAGATATAAGACTTGATAGATGGCAACCTTATTGATCTTGGCAATCCAGTTGAGCCTCCTTAAGAAAAGCAAACATAGGACAAGGCTCTAAAAAATTTCTTAGATCCTTTCCCACAGCATTCTAAACAAGTGACAAGGGACACATCAGGTGTTCACCATGCATATCATGCATGCCCTCCACCAACTACATACTAGGCACCTTCAGTTGAGTCACATCCTTTGAGTAACATGATTAGTGTGTATAATTCCAAAGTTCTAGCTAAACCTTTGATCTACTTCTCAGAGTAGGAGATAGTTGAGAATGATTTAGATTACCAGGCACTTTTTATCAGAGCCTACACTAATCATCATCCCATTCATAGTGTTTTCATAGACAATGGATCAAGTGTGAACATGTGCACTATGACATTACTTCAACATTTGGGATATTTAGAGCAGGATATTACCCTAATGAACATAATTATCATTATCAGGTTATTCTAGTTGGTGGAGTTTCGTATGAGTTACCACTCTCTAATTTAGAGCCATCTCTTACTTTGTAGTCACCATTTTTAGCTCCTCTATTCTCCCTCCAGTTGAGATCCATACATAGTCGAAGCCTCCCTCACTAACACAAAGAGTTCATACACTTCCACGGAGGCCTCTTTTAGAGAAACCACTACATCAATGATATTTTAAGGACTCTAGACAGTTTCTAGTTATAGTATTCACACCTAGGATAGTATCATTAAGATATCATGCCTCTACACATAGAGCACACTTTTAGAGAGATTCTTCTACTACCAGATGGGTCCCTAAGATCCCAATAATTTCATCCACTTTTAGTTATAGGGGGACCCCATAGTTAGTTTTTACTATGGAAATTTTAGAGCACTTATAGCATACCTAGCTTTTAGAGTCACAGTCTCAACCCTTCCATCATGCTTGATGATCATGCATGATCCCTCTCCTTGATATAGGACACCATGATAGGGAGTCTCTCATGAGACTCATTGATTAGTATCATTTCTTCTTAGTCTTTCTTATACATAGCTTTTTTTCAATTTATTATACATAGTTTCATTATGCTTACTTGTATATAGCTTATTTCAAAAATACCAAAAACAATACAACATTTAAAAATTAAAAAACATTCAAATAACTCAAAACACTAAAAACTTTTCGATTGTATGCATTATCCATGCTTTACATTTATACTACCATGCTAGACTTACATTTTGTTGTTATACGCTATTGTTTATCAATTTATCTACATTACCATGCTTCACCTGATCTTATTTGAGTGTGTGTAGTGATACCCACATCTTTGATTGCTTCAATCTACCCATTGATGGGGTATCCTACTTATACATTCAAGACAAACAATGACATATCTACCCACTGGGGGAATCTTTTATATGACTACACCATCCAAGTTATGGCATTCCTACACTACACACTCTAGTTATCATGTTTATATACATTACTTACTAGCTTACACAAATTATTCTACCGACACTCACTAGTACATAGCACTTGTGTATTTCTTAGCATCTACCTAGTCTTGTACTACATGTTTTTCATACTTTCACTTCTTGATTTGATTAGTTAGATGTGATAGTATTTATAGCATTTACATGTCTTCCTTTCTTTCTATGAGTAGCTATATGTGATTGCATTTCTCAGTTCCTATTTTGTCTCTTGTGTGTGCCTTAGGAAATTTTCCAATGTCTTTTGCATGTACTCTTGTATATGTTTGTCGCCCTTATGCTTATCTTACTTGATTGAAATTATATGTGTATGTGGGAATTTAAACATGCCTTGTATGTTTGCTTTCCCAATTTGAGTGACATATACCCATGTCCCTTGTTTGCTCGGCTCTTTGGCCTCTTTTGTATGCTTCTTACTTCTTTCCTTGCATGCTTGTTTGCTTGTTTGCATCTCAATTATTTGCAATGTCATGATTCACATCATGCATTATCTTGCTTTCTTGTATGTCATGATGGACATCATGCTCCATCCCTCCTTGACAACTAACAACTAACTAGATTTCCACTTTCATTTCAGTATAATACATATGATATTAAATTGTTACATATATCTAAGTATAATCATGTTGATCGAATGATCTCCAATAAAAACTATGATATATCTTGAGATATCATTTTGATAATCATTGATATGTCATGTATTTCATATCATAACACACTTGCAAGGCTCTTTCTTCTAAGGGAAATCATTATAGGGTTTTCATTCCTACCCTCAGAAGAGGGGCAACAAATAGGGGTTTTGTCATAGAGATCAAAACACTCTATCAATCAAAAATGGTTTTTAGATCCCTTAGAATAGCATTCAAAATCCCAAATAGGAAGAATAGACCAAAATAATAGTGATAAATACAAAATGGTCATGATAAATAGTAAAGGATAAGAGCACCAAAAGTGGATTATAGCACTAGATAGCAAAGTGTCTTATTTTTTATGCTCCTATCTAAATAGCCAAAAACCCAGAATTTCCAAAAATAGATAGAAAGGTAAGGTCAGTTACAACTTTTTTAGCTATAGTATAGTTTAGATTGAGTAATTTTAGTATAGTTTTACTCAAATTATCTAGATATAGGGGGCATCATGTGTGGCATGATGGCTCTTTTTTCTAGTTTTAGATTGAGCAGTTGGTACAACTTCTAAATCAGAATCCATGTTATAAACATGAGTGATTGGGGGAAATGTGCATGACACATTTGCCTTTATTATTTCCAAGTTCAATGCATTACCCATGTATTCTTAGTAGTTTCATGCCTTATTCCATCTACAAGTAGTTGGCATCATTTTGGAATAACTTTCATATAAGCATAGTTCTCAATTTCGAAGTGGATTTCATACAAGCCTAATCTCCACCTTTTGGAGTGGCCAAGATTGGCCTAGTTCTCAATACACATTCATATATCCACACCACATTATCATATTACAAAGCATTCATGGGCTTCATGAGCCATCTCATATGACACACATTTATATTGATATTAGTTCATAGTCCACTACTTAGTGGGCAATGATGGAGTCAAAGGACTAGCTAGCCTTTGTATTCTTGAGCCACCTACTCAGAGGGATTGGAAACATAGTCCAAACATCAATTAACACATGCATGATCACATAGATTTACTTAGTGGGTGATGATGGAGCCAAAGGGCCAGCCTTTGTATTCTTGAGCCACCCTCAAATATTTAAGCACTAAGCTCCATTCATGATATTACTCTTGGTATAACACATACTCAACATCATAATAGGATTTATATTTGTTCATGTACTTTATGAGGTGTATTCATTCCTTTTTCTTCCTCTCTCTTTCACCCAACTTTTGTACATTTTTATTTTAGGCATAGTGTGTCTAGTAAGAACTGATCTACTCTTTGTTTTCCTTTGCATATTTATGATTCATGATGTGCTCTCTCTACATACACTCAACATCATGCATCTTCATGAGCTTCACTCTTATAGGTATGTTTAGGTACACATTATACTTTTTATTTATCTTATTATTTCACTTTGTTGCATCACTAGAATAAAGCAGGGGCAAATGTAGTCATATAAAATGTCCAAATTGGTAGTTTGAGTGCGGATTATGACACCCTATCTATATCTCTTTTTTGCATGCTCTTGTGACCCTCCTAGACACCTTTTCACTCATTACCAGTCATCCAAAACCTTTTTGAATGGTCATTTCACCTTAGCCATATTGTATTTCCTAGGCTGATCATATTCCCCTAGGTCCTGAGCTTGTAGGACATGAGTGCCATACTTGGATTATAGAGTCAGACCCTAGGGTGTCCCATTTTTGGTGCTCCTATACATTTGAACTTTGAACCCCAATAGTCATTTTCATTTGATCCTTATCCTTAATTATGTTAGCCTAGCATGAATACATCTGACCCATGACCAATGGTTCTCTATAAAAACCCACTCAAAGTTCATGTACAAAAGAGGTGACAAATCTTACAAAGCAAGCAAGAATACAAACAAATCATTAAGGAAAACTTCATTATTCTCTGCATACAATCACCCAACATAATTGCAAACATACTCAAACCCTCATACCAGTCCCTAACCACCTCAAGCACTCTCAATTTGGCATTTTTGTTTCTACATCATACGATTGCACAAAGCACATTATGTGGGATAACTACATATGACTTGATCCCTCTTCAAAGTTTTGGTATGTAGGAAGCATGCCCATGCAAGGGGTGTGAATTACACATTTATTGCATCTTACATAATAACCACCCCTTTTGAAGTGATTCAAATATTATTTTATCAAGCACAGTATTAGGTTTTGAAGATTAAATCAGCTCTACAATGAGTTCTATCGACAACCAGCACTCAATATTTCATAGGCAGGATCACATAGGAACAATGCAAAAACCCAAAAAGTTTCAAGTCTCTATGACCAATTTGGACAACAATAATAGGAGTGGACACTAGCATTGGACCCCAAAGTGTCCTATTTTTAGTGTTCCTATCCTTTCACCAAATGAAAGCTAGATTCAGATTCATGACACTGTCTTCATCTTGCACAGCTAGTTTCAACCTCTATATCAACCATCTCAACTTTTTTATATCTAATTCATATTTATATTTATTTATTAGTATTTTTAGAAAGGTAAAAAAGATAAATAAACTATACAAATCAAGACTATATTTATTGCAATATTATTTACTAATTTATTAATCTAGACCCTTAACTAAAATAGGAATAAAACTCCACTATTCCCAAAATAGTTAAATCATTCTCCTATAATTTTAGTACATAAGGCATGTCAGAATACCAAGTCTGTCATCAATGCCCTAGCATAGAGGAAAGTCACTAGATGGATAAATGCCATACCTCCTTTCCCTAAATTGGGGATATATTCCCCAGAAGTAATGCACCCTCTAGGGTAATATCCTATTCCTATAGTCATAGAGTAAGCTGAGTAGCAAGTTTTATTAAATCTCCCATTATGGAGTCGACATCGATAACAAGAGGAGGTAGGCAGAAAAGACCTAGTGATTATTGTGTAACAAACAGTCAAGTTCCATTTTGACAAACAAACAAACACTTTAAGGAAGGTCAAGAGGAAGACTATGGTTGAAAATAGATAATAGGTATAATTAAAATAAAGAGAAGACATATTTTCTCTGACCAAAAGGAGAAAAATAAACCCCTCTCACCTAGATCGATATAGGTAATATCCCTATAGTTTTGTATATGTTATTGGGGGTGTAATAAAATAGATGTTCAAAATATATGACCAATCTATAAAAAGGTCATAAGAGAGGATCACCATTCAAGCTCCAAAAGAAATTATAGATAGTGTACATGGTGCAAAAAATATATATGATATTATTCAATTAATAAGGTCTGCAAAGGCCACATCCTATCCAAAGTAGGAAAACATACTACAATTATTTAAGAAAGTGAAATATATGGATGGTAAGCTCTATTTTTTAATCCAAGAAACAAGAAACAAGGTGTATTCCCATCTAATCTTAATAAAAATACCAGAGGATATTTGGGCCTAGAATTATGTGGCCAATAAGAGGGATAGCTTGTTTTACTGGCATCAACATATGCAAACTTTAGTGAAACAATTTACAAGTGAAGAGAGAGAGGCAGCCTCCATTTTGAAGGACATGAGGGTCACTGATGTGAGCACTCCTCTTGGGAAATTAATTCCTAAACCCATTTTTTAGAACCTCCTTTGAGCTACAATGGATATCTTTCAAGCAAAAATTGAGGAAATAGTTTATATAACTAATGAAGATATTATGCAATTAGTCAATTTTTATCATAGACAAGGTTATAGGGATAGAAACACTTTACGTGGAGGTTAGAGCTACATTGACCATGCACAAGAAGTTGATGGACAAGTTTTCATAGTTTTTCAAAAGGTATTTCCTTGATTTTAAAACTATCAATATTGACTTTCAGGCTAGTCATGCCTTATATTTACAAAAGAAGGAAGCAAATCAATAAACCTCAATAGTAGGGGCACCACTAGCACCTCTCTAGAGCACTCAATCTCAATCCTCAAAGTATACATTGGTACAAACACAGACAAGGCTAGCATATGTGCCACTTCCCACATTTACTGCCATAACTACATCAATGGAAATTGATGTCATAACTCTAGTTGGATCATCTCAAACAACAGTGCCCACTCAATTTACAATTCAAGTTATAACTAAAAACTCATCAACTTCAGTGAGCATGCAAGTTCCACCTCTGAGAGCTGCCAACACATAGATTTTGACATGAGTGCATGTTGTAATTGTAACAAAAATCTAGTTTTGACCTTGTTATTTTAATAATTATTTTGGAAAAATAATATTTATAGTTACATTGTAAACATGCATGTCATGCATGAATTTTTAACACACTATTTTACAAATGGACATGTAAATTTAGACTTTGCTTGAGGGATGAGGCATCCCCATCCCAAGATTATATATAATTTTATCCTCTCGAACCCAAAGGGAGGAGAATTTTGGCTATTAAGATTAATAGGAAATTATGAGGATTATTCTGCAATTGGTCTTAATGTTCAAATCTTATTTTTCTTCAAAATTTCGAATCTTGTAATAAGTTTTGTCAAAATAGTATCTTAATATTTTGGTTGTGCATGAGTATTATTATAATACATTTATTCATATTGTGTTATTGCTAATTTGAATACTTTTTTGAAATAATCATAATCTCCCTTTGTAGATGTGCAATTACAATCTCATAAATGTAGAAATATTTGATTATATATGTTAAATTTCATCATATTCTTATTCCCTTTGACTCTTAATTATATTTGATTGTTTATATATTTATAGCATCTTGCAACAAATATTAGTTCATGATTGTTTGTCCATCCTTTAGTGAAAGAGCTAGCTTAAAAAGGTGTCATCTTGTTTGATTCACAAACCTTCTTTCATGCCTTACCTTTATTTTTGAGTTTCTTTTGATCATGCCCATCTTAGGTAAGATCCATCATCAATTTTCCCATCTCAAATAGATCTAGACCCATGTCATATCTAAATCATCTAAGGTAAACAACCACTCCACTCACTATTATTCCACCAAGAGCTTGTTTATAAAACCCAATACCTCTTAGCTTGTGCCTTAGAATGAGTCTTTCTTCACTAATCCTAAAATATTAGAGGCTACCTCGTAAGGTTCATTGTGTGCATAAAACCCACATCAACAATTTGCTAAGACACAAAGGTAGAATTTTTTTTCCAAACTCAAGAAATATGAGGGAATAGATTTGAAATTAAGTGCATGCTACACTTCATTATGCTCACCCAGGTGTCAATAAAATGATATAAAAGTTGAAAGAGTTGTATTTTTGGCCTAGTTTGAAAAAAGATGTGGTTATATTTTTAGTCAAATGTTTGAAATGCCAGCATGTGAAAGATTAGCACGGTCATTTTGGAGGATTGTTTTATCCTCATTATATTCTATAAAGGAAGTGGGTATTAATATACATGGATTACATCATGGGATTACCTGAATATCAAAATAAACATGTTTTAATACTGGTTGTGATTGATGAATTCATGAAAGTGGCTCACTTTATAGCTGTTAATATCATGGATGATGTTGCCATTCTTACTAAAAGATTTGTGAGGGAAGTGGTTCACCTTCATGGTGTATTAGAAGTGATCATCTTAAATAGAGATAAGTTGTTCACTTCCCAATTTTGGCAAACCATGATGGCAGTTTTTGATACAAAATTAAATTTTGGTTCAACCTATCACCTAGAAATAGATGGTTAGATTGAAAAGCTGAACATGATTGTGGAATAATACTGAGAATGTATGTCATGGACCAGCAATACAAGTGGGAAGATTTTTTTCACTTGGTAAAGTTTGAATATAATAATACTTACCATTCTATGATCAAAATGTCACCTTTTGGAGCATCGTATGGGCAAAAGTGCAAAACTTCTTCAGGATAGACTAACTTGGAAAATTGAGTGTTTTTTAGGTCTAACAAATTTTCAAGAGTATGATGATCAAATGGTTGTCATATGATAAAGTTTAAAAGTTATCGTTGATAAGCATAAAATCTATACATATTTGAAAATATCACATAGAGAATTTGAAGTCTTTGATAATATATTTCTGAGGGTAAGACCTTAGAAAATTTCAATCAAGTTTGGCAAAGCTTTAAAGTTAGCACCATGTTATGTTGGACCTTTTGACATAGTGGAAAAGATTAGCATGGTGGCTTATCGTCTAGTTCTTCCCCTTTCTCTATTTAGAATCCATGATGTTTTTCATGTAGCATTGTTAAGAAAATATATTTCATATTCATCACATGTTCAGAATTAGAATGATCTTTAGGTGGAGGATGAGGAAAAAATTCAACTGGAGCCCATCAAGATTCTGACTCGGCATAACATTAATTTATGAAAGAGAAAATTACATCAAGTATTGGCCCAATGGGATTAAATAGTGAAATAAGTGCTACTTGGGAAGATGAAGATATTTTCTATAGCACTATCCTCATTTATTTTATGCCCTAAGGATAGAGCCATTCTTAAGAAAGGGTGGATGTCATGACTACACATGCCTATTACTTTCATTATGACTATTTTTGAGACTATTGTGTTTTAGAGACATTTTATTATAGATATTATGGAGGATATCAGAACATTTAATATTGTTTTATACTATTTTTAATCATTAGCACCGTATTATTTATATACTTATTTAGTATTGTTATATTCTTAGATATTGTTGATGTGTATTAGTCCTCTTGGATGCAAATGTTACCTTAGATGAGCTAGGTTGGTCATGAAGCTAATGTGTAGTGGAAAAAATGTAGTATGTAGGTAATTATAATAGCATGATTCAATTGTGGTCAAACCCAAACCTGTTTACTTGTTTATATCTAATTTCATGCTATGTTGGCTAGTCATGTGAAATTAGTCATTTTTGGTTATTTACTTTTATAGTTTTATTTGTCATCTTTTTATTGGTTGTTGGCATTTTGATCAACCCATTGTCATTATGTGGAGAACATGAATGTTCTAGAATTAATGAGACAAGATGAATTGAATCAGATGCAGTTGGCATCTAGCATCATTTGAAATGGATGTTGAAGGTCATAAGACCTTTGATAGTTTTAGAAAATCTTTGTTATAAGATCAGTCCCAGATTTGAATGGAATTTGTAATTGATAGTTTTTGAAAAGAACCAAGACCCATGATATAGCCTTGAGAGTCAATTAATTGATTGGGATATTTGAATAAATATGTGTAGTTCTTAAGAGAACAAAAGTATACACATGTTTACTTATTATAGTCTACAAATGGGATTAGAGCCTAAAGATTACAAGGTTATGGCATTTGTTTTATTTATTAAAATATACCATAATTCACAAGGACTTAAGTTGATGGCATTTTAATCACATCAGTTGATTAACCCAATGACAAATTATCTCGGTGGTTAACTTTGGCTTGTAATACTTGATTAAGGTTTTTATTTGTCAATCCATTTGATTGCTTTGGTAGACGGTGCACGGTAGTTTTGGGATGCATACAAGGGGTCCAGGGTTTCAAACTCAACTCCATAAATGTATAAATTTGGCATGAGATTTGAATTAGAACTCAAGTGAAAGTTTCACTTGGTACAATGAAAGCTATACTATTTGGAACTACCATTGGAAGTTGTGATGAAATGTATAAAAATAAATAGTGGTTAAAAAAAGGAAGGTAATTGGAAAAAGGGAGATGGAAAACTAGGTAAAGCACGAAGAAGTGTGCAACTAATCAAGCCTCCTTTGGAACTTCATTATGCATTAAAATAAGTGGGTATTGCTTTTTGTTTTAAGTAATAATGCTTAGTTGGGTGCTTTTATTTCTTAAATGCACACTTATTTAATAATTAAAATCATGGAAAGGTTTTTGAATAAACCTAAACTACTCCATTACTTGGAATGTATTCAAGGAAACCCTGTTGGATGAGACTACAAGTTACGCATCACCCTTAGATGGTGTATAGGTGAGCTAAAAAAGAAACTAAGTTGTTGGTAGCTCTTTTATTTTCTTTTTTTTTTTTTACTTGTTGATTTTTGAATGGGTGATTTCTAGGTTTGGTTTCGATTCTTGGTATTTTGATGGTATTTTGAGTTTTATTGAACATGGGCATTTGCATTGAATGTTGTTTTGTTATTACAATGACCCAATTTTGGCATTTAAGTTGTGATGTTTTAAGTTGCTTTGAGTTCATGTTTGTTTGAATAGAAACCTTAAAGTAAATCCTAAACTCTATTGCATCATATTGTTAATATTTCCTAGATGCTACATGTTTGCCATTGGGTGTCTGCTTCCACCTCCAACCGATGGTTGGGGTGGGTAGGGATAACCTAGTGATGGATGGGGTCATTAAATGCATGGATGATATATTTTCCTATAAAGGAATATTGTTGGAAAGTGGACTCAAATGGATGATATATCTTCGTGCATTTGAAGTTTCATTAACACTTTATTTTGTAAATAGCTTTATAAATTAAATTCTAGGTTGTAAAGAGTTTTTGTTACTTAGTTGAGATGTAAATATTGTAATTCTGTTTTGAATAAATTGATATCGCATTTGAAGTTATATGGAAAAAGGGAGTAGTTATGTTTATGGGTTTTGGTGTGTATGAATAAACATAGTAGAGTGAACTGGTTGTGAAATCTTGTATGTTAACACCTTTAAAACATGATATATTATTTTAGTATTATTACTATGTAATTTCATTTCAATGGTGGTGTATTCTTAAGCTTGTTTATTCAATATATTTGCCTAAATTGATTAGTGCTTGATTCAATGTTTAAGATCTTTTGTAGAATATCAAATTGCAAGAAGGTGGTAATTACAACCGTGATATATTGTTTGCATAGGAGATTCGTGTTAAGATAGTTTATTGCACTTGACTCTTTATTAAAATAAGATGGAAATAAATCTACAGTTATGTGTTAATCACATTAAGTCATTGATCTATCTATAGTAACTTAAGGTGCTTGTATTTATCTATACTAAAGTATTTTTAGAGATGTGGAACTCCTATCTTGAGATTTAGATTATTGGTTATGAACTCGTGTGGACTAAATATTACTTCTATCCATATTCAAAGTAATTAATTTATTAGTAAATAAATATTATGGAATTAATGAGCTGAGCAGTTTGTGGTTTGCATTCAAAATGAGTTTCATCTCTTATAAGATTTATCTATTAGGAAAATAATAAGCTTAATTGTAGATTTTTGTATTTGATTTATTCCTACACTAGTGTTCATCCTGATTGATACTCATTTATACTATATCTAAGTATGTATACATTGGGACTTAAATGATATCTAGAACAATTTATTGTATATGCTACTACAAAGCTCATAACATAAAAGTAATACATGAAGACTAAATGGTGTTCATATTACTTCAGTGATCAGGTCAAGATGTTAAGAAGAGCCAAGATGCATACTTGTTTATCAATCTAGGATTGTTATGTGTAAATTGTTTGAGTTAACTATTTAAATACCTTGTGTTGAATTTTTAAATCCTTGTGAACACCAATGGAGTCATGAGTAAGGAGCATCTCACTTCGTGAATGGATAATATTTAAATACCTTGTGTTGAATTTTTAAATCCTTATGAACACCAAAGGAGTCATGAGTAAGGAGCATCTCACTTTGTGAATGGATAATGTCACTAATATTGATATAATTGTCATTTTAGGGATAACATCAACTAAAGATTATTTTATGACTAATAAATGGTCGATATGGTAATGTTGTAGTTTTTAGTGATTTCATTATTTGTTTCCTAAGAACAAAATTGGTACTTACTCAAATAGAAAACTACTTCTTGTATTTGTCCCGTGGTCTTGAATACTTAGATTCAGGAAACTTGTTTAAAAGACTTAAGTGTTCTGGAATTAATTTATGTGTATGCTTTAGGTATGAATGAATATGTGAGTATTGACTGATTGGTTTAGTGGAATCATACATAAATTCAAGCTTAATGTAGGAAGTATGTGAATGTTATTATTTATTGTGTGAATGGGACTACCTATGGGAGTATCGTGGTTTATGTTTTACTTGGGTTGTCAAATACATACAACACAATTATGATAACTAACGATATAAATTATTTATAAAGGACTCAGGTCGTGATCCCCTTTTTAATATTAGATTCCATGATTCTTAAATCAATACATAATGAATCATGGATTAAGTATTAAAAATCAATGTGGTATGCTTGGGTGAAATAAGAGTACTTGATAACCATTTAAAGTAATTAAATATTATATGGGAGGCAAATTTGTTTATTGATATAACTTATTTTAGTACTTTGAAATCTACTTGGTGAATATGAAATGCTTTTTGAGATAAAGATGTTTTAAAAAAGTTTATCTCGAATTATCATTTACTTGGCTATTGGGTTTAAAATTAAAAGTAATTAGAGAATAATGAACATATAATTTATTAAATTGGAAGAGATTGAAAAGGAATAAGATCTATAATTTAGAAAGTATGCTTGTTGATCATAAAATTTTATATTCAAAAAGGACATAAAGATGATTGTGGTAATTAGCAGTTACAACCTTTAAATTAAGATAAATTATTTAATAGATGATTCAAAGAATATGTTAAGTTGTAATGTCCCCTTCTCAAATCTGATCTCACAGTGACCATTGGCCTATTTCTAGAAATCCGTAGGCTATTCAGAAGGTGCAAATTAGGGTTTCCTATTTTTTAGGATGTCCTTGCTCAAAGTTTTGATGGCAGATTCTTTCTGGGTTTTTCGAGAGCTTCACAGGGGTATGTTTGTTTCGACTTCCTGAGCATTTCTAGGAATTTACTATTTTTAGTAAATTCTATTTTTGGCAGCTAGCAGGTTTGTCTCAAGGAGTTAACTTTCCCTTTCAGTTGACTCATTCAGTTTTGGGCTTCAGAATGCGGTCTTGGAGAAATAAGTTAATTTCACTTTAAAAATAACATTATATTTTAACGTTGACCTTGGCCTAGTCGAAATAACTTAATGTTATTTTAAAAGGGGGACTTAAAGGGGGGGCACCATCATTGCATGGAAAGGGGCGCCACTTTTGGAGATAAGGCTTCAAGGGAGGCCAACTGAAGCCTATAAAAGAAAGCATTGGGTTCTCATTTGATCATCTTGGTCTACTACATGGTTATGCTGCCGCTTTGGCTCTGGAATTGCTTCGGGGAATGAAGGCCTCCTAGCTAGGGCATCGCTTCATGCTTGCAAGACAGCATCTAGTGGTGATTCAGTCATTGATATTTGTATTTACTTGTGATTTGATCTCAGTTATTTCATTGTTAGTTTATTTGGTCTTATTAGTGTTTCAGTTATTGTATTCTATATAAGGCAGATCTAGGTTTTTATTCATAAATCAAAAAATACAAAAAAAAGGGTTTTGGGTATCATTTCATTATCTTGGCTAGGCTTAGGCACCCCTTTTCTCTTATTTATAGAATTTTTAAAGCTTGTAATTAATTTCTAGAGGAAATCACCCTATTCAGCTGGGATGCCCTTTGGGGTTTGCATTAGAATCCATGTAACAATTTTTGGATGCAGATTGGGTCTGAATTTTGATGCTAACTTGGGCGCCATCATAAGGAAGAGAGTTTGCAACAAAAATCAGGAAGATTGAACAAGTTTTGTGTGAGTTATGAACATCTAAAGAATTTAATAGGTTGTTGGTTTTTCTTCTTTTTAAGAGCAAAAATTGTATTCAAAACTGAAATTATTATATTGCTCTTGAATCTCTCATTGTTGGGCAAGACTATCCATGATATGGCTAAAATTCTATGATGTAATGCTAATCTTTCTACTTCTGACAACATTGGCATACAGATCCTTCTTCTTTTGTAAAGCTGACAGTAGTACTGGCAGCCATTCTTACTTGTTCAAATCTGATTCCAAAAGTTCAATTTTAATAAAGTTATTGTATTAGTTTATAGCTCTGCCCTATGGTAGCTACTTTCCCTATTGGGGTTAGCAAGCACATTCTGGGTGTAGAGCTCTGCCCTATGGTAGCTACTTTCCCTTCTGGGGTTAGCAAGCACATGCTAGGTGTGGAGTAGTTTCATTCTTCAGTATTTCCCATTAAAGCATTGTTAGTAATTTCACTCCGTCATATGGTCGCCCCTTACTCTGCTTTGGATTGGGAAGCACATACTTGACGTAGAGTTCCTTTGTTTTGTAATTTACTCCCTCTTATGGTCGCCCCTTACTCTGCCTTGGATTGGATAGCACATACTGGACGTCGAGTTCCATTTCCAGAATTTAGAGTTGTTTCAGTACGTTTGGGTTCTTCTAAACTTAACGGTATTTACTTGTAATGTTGAAATCCAATAACTAAAAATTTCAAAAAAAAATTGGCTCGAGATATTTCAGTGGTATCAGAGCTACGTATCCTGCCATCCTGTGAGCAAACCCTCTATGAGTGACAAAGAAAAGAGATACATAGGAAGAGAAGATAATAAAATTGCAAAATAGTTCCAGTGGTATCAGGTTCCCGAAGGTTAGATAACTTCAGAGGTCTTGAGGGCTCATTGGGAGTCTTCTCAAGAAATAGATATGACAGAAGGTGAGAGATTAGTCGGGGGTAACGAGAGGTTTACCAACCCGAGAAATGATAGTGGGAAGGGTAGAGAGAGATCACTAAGTCCTGAAAAGAGATTTGAAAAGAAGATGGATGCCTTGATGGATATGGTATCCCTCATGTTGGGGAAAGTGGGTCAGAACCGAACTCTCTAGAACAATTCTAGATATAGAGGAGAGCCTAGTGCTTCTAATCAATTTGATGGAAGTGTTGCTCAACCTGTTTCTAACAACACTTACATTTCATCAAGGCCCTTCAAACCCACCTTCGTATCACCAGTAAACACCCAACCTGATCCTGAAGAGAATTCTTCATTTGTGGAACAATTGAGATGTGGCCATGTGGAGTATGATTCTCTCCCTGATGACATCAAAATGGATATGTCCTATAATGAATTTATAGATCATAAGAGAAAGAGTAAGGGACAAGGGAGAAATTATGACCAAAGAAGAACTCCAGCACAAGGAGACTTGCATCAAGCTATCAACAAGGTTTTGCTTTCTCACTTTGACGAAAGTGATAGTAATTCTGCTCGAGCTTGGATTCAAAAACTAGACAACTATTTGGATCTTAGGCCAATGGCTGAAGAAGACGTGATTAAATTCACTATGCTACACCTAGATGGGGTGACGCATGAGTGGTGGTACCATGGCCTAGTCACCTTGGGTCATGGATCAATCACTAGCTACGATGAATTCACCAATAGACTCATTGAGAGGTTCAAGAAGAAGGACCCAGAAGTGCATTTTAGGGAGTTGGCACAGTTGAAGCAGTATGGCACTGTTGATGCCTACATAGCTGAGTTTCAAAGACTTTTAGTTATGGTCACTGGAATCACTGAGAGAAGATTAGTGATCTTATTCAGCGAAGGTTTGATGGAACCACTCAAGGGATGGATCAAAGCTTTTGATCCACCATCCTTACAAGAAGCCATGAAAAAAGATAGAAACATGGAGTGGGCTGCTCCCAAAGCAAAGTTCCATTCCAAACCATCATTCCACAAGAAGGATAGAGGGAAAAGGTTTCATCAAAAACCTTACCAGAAGGAGTTTAAATAGCAGAAACCTCTTGGCACAAGATTGGATCCAAAGACTATCAATGAACTCCGAAGAAAGGGGTTATGTTTCTAATGTAGAGACAAATGGTCTCCAGAACATGTTTGCCCAAAGGGAGTCAAATTTCACTAGATTGAGTATTATTCAGCTGGTGAAAGTAACTCTAATTTTTCAGACCAGCAGTCTGATCCTGAAGATAGTGAAGTGGAAAGAGCTCTGGAAGAGTCCAAAAGTGAAAAATAAAGTGGTGGTACGTTGGCTCAACTTTCGAGCTTCCAAAAGAATGAGTCTTTCAAAATTCATGGGACAATCAAAGGGCAGCGTATAGTTGCTTTAATTGATACTGGAGCAACCCATAACTTCATTGATGAAGCTATGGTGGCAAAGAAGGAGTTGCAAACAGAAGATTTTGAAGGGTTCAAAGTTATAGTTGCGAATGGGTTCCACATCTCTTGTACCAAAAGGGTTCCCAACATGTCAATGCAATTGGGAAATTACAAAGTCAAAGATGACTTTTATGTGGTTAATATTGGTGATACGAATGTTGTCCTTGGCATTCAGTGGCTGCAATCTCTTGGAGAGATCTCTTTAAATCTGCAAACCATGGAACTCAAGTTTCAATCTGATGGAAAGAAGGTGGTGTTGAGAGGGATGTCAAATGGTGGCCCTCGGATTGTGTCATTCAAAAAGATGGCAAGGTTGATACGTCATGACCAAGTGGACTGAGCTGCGGAATGCATGGTTCTTCCAGCTAGTCCTGCTGAAACGAAAATAGAGTATCCTCATGATATTCAATCTTTACTCACCAAGAAGAGTAAAGTGTTTGCTGATTTACCTCCTGGACCACCTCCTGATAGAGGTTCAGAACACATCATTGAACTCAAGGAAGGGGCAAAACCGGTGATCATAACTCCATATCGGTACCCGAAGAGGCAAAAGGATGAGATCAAGAAGAATATTCAAGAACTCTTGAAGATGGGTTTCATACGCCCAAGCAAGAGCCCCTTTGCTTCTACAGTGGTTCTTGTGAAGAAGAAGGATGGTACCATGCGCATGTGTGTGGATTATCGTGCTTTGAATCAAAGCACCATCAAAAATAGATATTCCATACCCAGGATAGATGAGCTCATTGATGAGCTACATGGGGCCAAGTTCTTCTCAAAGATTGATCTGAGATCGGGTTACCATCAGATTCGAATGAGGGGATCAGATGTGGAGAAGATAGCTTTCAGATGTCACTATGGCCATTTCAAATTTTTAGTCATGCCATTTGGGTTGACTAACGCTTCGGCTACCTTTCAGTCTTGCATCAATCGTATTTTTTAGAGTCATTTAAGGAGGTTTGTGTTAGTATTTTTTGATGACATTCTGATTTACAGCAAGACTTGGGGAGATCATCTTAAGCACTTGGAGGAAGTGCTTAGTATCATAGAATCTGAGAGCTTGTTTGCAAAAGCTTCCAAATGTGAATTTGGGATGATGGAGTTACTATACCTTGGCCACATAGTCAGTGCTGAGGGAGTGAAGGTGGACCTAGAGAAGATCAAAGTAGTAGTTGATTGGCCACCTCCTGAGAGCTTAACTCAGTTGAAAGGTTTTTTGGGTCTTTGTGGGTTTTATCAGAGATTTGTAAAGGGGTATTCATAGAATGTTGCTCCCCTTACTGATCTCACCAAAAAGGGAGCCTTTGTTTGGTCAAAAAAGGCTCAAATTGTTTTTGACAAGTTCAAGAAGATCATGAGCTCGTGTCCAGTTTTGGCAATACCGGATTTCTCCAAGCCATTCGAGTTGCAATGTGATGCATCAGGTGAAGGAGTGGGGGTTGTCCTGATGCAAGACAAACACCCTATCGTGTTTGAGAGTAGAAAATTATGAGGTATTGAAAAAACATATTCAATCTATGACAAAGAAATGCTTGCCATTATGCATGCATTAGCCAAGTTCAGACAGTACTTGGTGGGGAACAAGTTCGTGGTTAAGACTGACCACAATAGCCTCAAGCACTTCATGCACCAAAAAGATCTAAATGAGAGGCAACAGAAATGGGTGAGTAAGCTTCAAGCTTACGACTTTGATATTGAATATGTAAAAGGAAAAAATAATATTGTGGCCGATGCTCTCTCCAGGAGACCTCATCTTAGCTCATTGTGTGAGCTTACTGCAGATTGGAGAGACATTTTGCTTGCTGATTATGCTAAAAATCAGTTTGCAACCAGCATTCTTGAGGATACTTTTCATGATGAAAGGTACAAGATGGTTGAAGGATTGATACATTATAAGGGAAGAATCTTTTTGGTGGCTGATTCTAAGCTGAAGAAGAAGATTCTTTTGACTTTTCATGATATTTCAGTTGCTAGTCACCAAGGTTTTTTCAAGACATATAGGCAGATCCGAGAAAGGTTTTCTTGGAAGGGATTGAAAAGAGAGGTACAACGCTACATTCAGGAGTGTCCTATTTGTCAAGTGAATAAAAATGAGCATACATTACCAGTTGGTTTACTACAACCACTCCCTATTCCCAATCAAAAATGGGAAAGTATCTCAATGGACTTCATCACAGGGTTGCCCAAATCCCAAGGGAAGGATTGCATCTATGTAGTGGTGGATCGGCTAACCAAATTTGCTCACTTCTTCACCATTACCAACACTTTTTCTGTAGCCCAAGTTGCAGATCTATTTTTTTGAGAAGTGTTTAAGCTGCATGGATTGCCAAAGAACATTGTGAGTGATAGGGACAGCAAGTTCCTAAGTAAGTTTTGGCAAGAAGTCTTCAAAATGAGTGGCACTGTGCTCAACCCAAGCACTAGTTACCATCCCCAAACAGATGGGCAAACTGAAGTGGTAAACAAGTGGTTGGAAGGCTACTTGAGAAATTATGTGTTAGAACAGCAGAGAACTTAGGTCAAGTGGCTGCATATTGGTGAGTACTGCTACAACTCTACTTTTCATATGTCAATTAAGATGTCTCCTTTCTTGGCACTTTATGGGTATGAGGCACCTAGTTTTGCAGATATAGTGTTTGGTGACAGCAAACCACCCCTAGCCAAGGATTTGTTGCAGCATAGTCAAGACATAATGAAATCCTTGAAGGATAATTTGCAGATTGCACAAAATCAGCAAAAGTTGTATGTAGATCAGAGGCGTGTTGAGCGTTCTTTCGAGGTTGGAGATATGGTCTATCTTAGATTACAACCATATAGACAGTCTACTCTCAAGAAGAGTGGAGCTAAGAAGCTCAAATCGTGCTTCTATGGACCTTTTAGGGTCATCAAAAAAGTTGGAGTAGTAGCTTATGAATTAGAGCTACCTTCTGATAGCAGAGTGCATAATGTCTTCCACGTGTCTCGCCTCAAGAAGGCACTTGGACATAATGTGATTTCTTCATCACAGTTACCACCTTTGGATGAAGAGGGACAGTTGGCTCTAATTCCAGAGGAAATACTTGATGTTCGAGAATGTTCTTTGAGGAAAAGAACCATCAGAGAATACCTGGTAAAGTGGAAGGACCTACCTATGGAGGATGCAACTTGGGAAAATGATGAGATCTTGCATCATCCTAGTTTGCAATTGCTTGAGGATAAGCAATTTTGGGAAGGGTGGACTGTAATGTCCCCTTCTCAAATCTGATCTCACAGTGACCGTTGGCCTAGTTCTAGAAATTTGTAGGCTATTCAGAAGGTGCAAATTAGGGTTTCCTATTTTTTAGGATGTCCTTGCTCAGAGTTTTGATGGCAGATTCTTTTTGAGTTTTTCGAGAGCTTTGCAGGGGTATGTTTGTTTCAGCTTCCTGAGCATTTCCAAGAATTTACTATTTTTAGTAAATTCTATTTTTGGCAGCTAGCAGGTTTGTCTCAAGGAGTTAACTTTCCCTTTCAGTTGACTCATTCAGTTTTGGGCTTTAGAATGTGGTCTTGGAGAAATAAGTTAATTTCACTTAAAAAATAACATTATATTTTAACGTTGACCTTGGCCTAGTCGAAATAACTTAATGTTATTTTAAAAGGGGGACTTGAAGGGGGGGCGCCATCATTGCATGGAAAGGGGCACCACTTTTGGAGATAAGGCTTCAAGTGAGGCCAACTGAAGCCTATAAAAGAAAGCATTGGGTTCTCATTTGATCATCTTGGTCTACTACATGGTTATGCTGCCGCTTTGGCTCTGGAATTGCTTGGGGAATGAAGGCCTCCTAGCTAGGGCATCGCTTCATGCTTGCAAGACAACATCTAGTGGTGATTCAGTCATTGATATTTGTATTTACTTGTGATTTGATCTCAGTTATTTCATTGTTAGTTTATTTGGTCTTATTAGTGTTTCAGTTATTGTATTCTGTATAAGGTAGATCTAGGTTTTTATTCATAAATCAAAAAATACAAAAAAAGGGTTCTGGGTATCATTTCATTATCTTGGCTAGGCTTAGGCGCCCCTTTTCTCTTATTTATAGAATTTTTAAAGCTTGCAATTAATTTCTAGAGCAAATCGCCCTATTCAGCTGGGATGCCCTTTGGGGTTTGCATTGGAATTCGTGTAACAATTTTTGGATGCAGATTGGGTCTGAATTTTGATGCTAACTTGGGCGCCATCATAAGGAAGAGAGTTTGAAACAAAAATCAGGAAGATTGAACAAGTTTTGTGTGAGTTATGAACATCTAAAGAATTTAATAGGTTGCTGGTTTTTCTTCTTTTTAAGAGCAAAAATTGTATTCAAAACTGAAATTATTATATTGCTCTTGAATCTCTCATTGTTGGGCATGACTATCCATGATATGGATAAAATTCTATGATGTAATGCTAATCTTTCTACTTCTGACGACATTGGCATACAGATCCTTCTTCTTTTGTAAAGCTGACAATAGTACTGGCAGCCATTCTTACTTGTTCAAATCTGATTCCAAAAGTTCAATGTTAATAAAGTTATTGTATTAGTTTATAGCTCCGCCCTATGGTAGCTACTTTCCCTATTGGGGTTAGCAAGCACATTCTGGGTGTAGAGCTCCGCCCTATGGTAGCTACTTTCCCTTCTGGGGTTAGCAAGCACATGCTAGGTGTGGAGTAGTTTCATTCTTCAGTATTTCCCATTAAAGCATTGTTAGTAATTTCACTCCGTCATATGGTCGCCCCTTACTCCGCTTTGGATTGGGAAGCACATACTTGACGTAGAGTTCCTTTGTTTTGTAATTTACTCCCTCTTATGGTCGCCCCTTACTCCGCCTTGGATTGGGTAGCACATACTGGACGTCGAGTTCCATTTCCAGCATTTAGAGTTGTTTCAGTACGTTTGGGTTTATCTTCTAACCTTAACAGTATTTACTTGTAATGTTGAAATCCAATAACTAAAAATTTCAAAAAAAAAATTGGCTCGGGATATTTCATAAGTTCATCGGTAAATTACCCAAGAGATATGTAAGAAATCCAATATAATATTGGTAAGAATATATTTATTTAACAATTAAATTTAAGTTGTTGGGTTCCATTCATATTTCTTATGTAATTGACTAATCAGTTGTAATATTGTACACTTAATTGAGTTCAAAAATTAGTGGTCACGTAAAGATGAAAGATATTATTTTATAATTTTAATGTATTATTACGATATCGAATCAGAGTAATAATTATTATGCAGATTATACATCTCGTATCGCATAATAAATTATAGGTAAGGAATTCTTGATTAATTAAATCTTAATTCTTAAATACTTAATTCTAGAATTCCAATCAAACTTTGAAAGAAGGAAATAAGTCTGAGTGGACCCCTTGAGGATGGTTTTCAAGGTGGATAAGTCTTTATCTATCTCGAATACGATCACTCGAGTAGACTCTCTTCGAACATTCTTTATTATTTTATAATATATCCAGATTATAATGAGTTTAATATCTTTAAAGGAAAGAATTATGAATTATAATCTTGCTATGGAAATATTTCATATGGAATTAGTGATAAAAAATTACATGATTGTATAACACATATATCCATTGCATGAAAGTAAGAAACTAAATAAATATGAAGTCATGTTACATGTATATTGGTGAACTATTTATAAGCTATGATAACTCAATTGAAAGTAAACCTATCAAAGGAATACTGGCAATTAATAGTTGACATGGTAGCTGTGTAACAAACACTAAGTGCTCATTAAACAAAAGAGACTTATTTAAACAAGTGAGTAAAGTGGTATAAATTAAGTTCATGGCCCTAGATATTACTAATGAACTCATGTAAGTTTAATGAATGATTGAGGATGAGACACTAACATGGAGCTCAAAAAAATTATGTTGTCATTGATTTTCTTTTCAAAGATGATCTATTTTAGTTTTAGTCATGAGTGTTTAGCGTGCATAATCCCTAAAGAGTAGGTTTTTAATTATTCAAAAATTGGGGGTTATGACAGAGTGTTCACCCTCCTCACTTTTGATTGATTTGATTGATATGGGAGTGATGTCTCCACAAAAATGGCTCCACTTTTGAAATGAATAGTGACACTTTCCACTCAATTGAATTTGACGTCCTCTAGATCAACGTTAGATTTTTAAAACAACCCTGCAGTTGTCAGGATTATGCACATCCCTTACAGTCATTGAAAAAGTAGGCTACACTTGTAAGTGAGAGAATTGATGGCATTGAGGTTTCATGTCAAAATTGTAGCCTGAGTATGTAGTTGTCAAAAGTTTCTATCAGAGATGTAGTGGTTGATTTTAGTCATTGGAAAAACCTATCAGGGTTGTAGTCAGTGACTATAGTCATCGAGAATTTTGAGCCTCCTTGTAGTCAAGATTGACGACTGCACACTCAACCTCAATTCTTGATACTGTGATTGTGGATCCTTCTTGCAGTCAAGATTATGGACTGCACACGTAGTCTTTAGTGCTGATGTTGAGGTTTTGTGTTGCCAATGCAGTTAAGATTTTTGGCAAGTATAAATAGGTACAAAAACTTTGCCAAGTCAAAAAAAGCACCAAAACCAGTATGGCACTGTAAAAATTACTAAAAACCACAAAGGATCTCCAAAAACTAGAAAAAGTTAGAAAATATTTTTTCTTGAAGAACCTAATTATACGGATTTATGTGAAATCACCAAAAAAATCTTGAAACTCTAAAGATAATAAAAATTAACTGTCACAAAACTAGATCATCTTTACAACTGATCATAGGGTTTTAACAACTTTTGAATCCAATGGCATAGGGTGTTTTGCATGAAAACTTAGTGGATGAAATATGACCAGCAAGAGACACCTTTCTCTTGTTCTTTTTCTGAATTTAGATTAGTAGAGGACCCCAAAAGGAGCAAAATCTGTAAAATAATGAATCTTCAATAACTAGATCAATGAATGGTAGATCTGTGACATGCAAACTGAAACTCAAGATTTCATAATAGGAACAATGGTATTCGATTACTAAAAAAGCTTTGATACCATTAGTCGAAGTGGGCCACAATCAAGGATCAGTCTAGATAGGATCGAATGTATGAAAAAATTACTTGTTTGTATAACTGAAACTAAACATGAGCTATATATATATATATATATATATATATATATATATATATATATATATATATATATATCACAATAGTAAAATTCTCATTAATTCATTAGCCTTAAAAGCTTTAAGAAGGTACATTATGTAGGTGAAAGATAAACATGTCATGACATCCTAATAAACATAGAATTATCTTTCACAAAGATCTAAGAAATACCTAAACAAGCTAAATGATGTGTAGAGAAAAACTATTAAATAAAATAAAAACCTACACTAAATAGTATTCCTAATTACATAAGATTGTGTAAGGCCTTGATTTTTTGCCTAAAGCTATATCCTTGCTCTAGACTACAATGTTAGTTTGTCATTGGTCACATTAATAAGAAATATGTGTGATATACCTAGGTAGGAAAATATAATGTATATTTGAAGTAGAATAGTGGAATATAATAGTAATGAATAGTAATGCCATAGAGGAATAATCTCACATGCATAAAATGAAAGAGTGAGATAGATTAAAATAGTATAACTAGAGGGGCATAGGCTATTGTAAGGCA
Organism: Torreya grandis; assembly: GCA_037957365.1. Lineage (NCBI taxonomy): Eukaryota > Viridiplantae > Streptophyta > Pinopsida > Cupressales > Taxaceae > Torreya > Torreya grandis. The sequence continues at coordinate 441,419 of JARHVA010003491.1, forward strand.
TCCAACCAAAATATATCCATTAGAGTCGAATGCTTTGACAAGGATATAGCCCCATCAAAGTGACAAGTGATTTGGAATGATTCATTCCATAAAAAGAATATAATATAATATATATTCAATACTTATAGTTATTTTGTGTATTCTAGCATAGAGGTTCTTAACATTTTGTATCAGAGCTCTTTTTAGGGCCATTTTTGTGATCTTTGTTGCATGCCCATTTTAGAGCTTTATGGAGCAAGTCTAAAGTTCTCCATTGTATCGTGGAGGTTTTTAAAAGTTAGATACATATCTTGTTCTCTTGTCATAGTTAGAATCTGTAGCCAAAATCTACCATTTACAAATGCAGTTTTTTTTTTTTGTCAACAAACACAACTGCTTTTTTGCATACAACTCTCAGACTGTAACTAATCTTTTTAAGCTATTTTTTGGTTTTATTTGCCTCATTTCTAAATTTTCAGAACAATTTAAATTTTTGAATTTGATTGATTATTTTAAAATTTATTGCAATTTTAGTATTAAAAAAATTGATTGTTCTTCTGCATGCAGCTCTCAAACGGGAAACAATTGCACCAATTAATTTCTAGGTTTTGTGCCTCTCTTTTCTATCTTTCCAGAATAGTTTAAATTTTTATATTTTATTAAGTATTGTAAAAGTTATCACAGTTTTACTAACTATTATTGTTGTAAAAAAGAAACAATATTATGATTGTGTTACTGTTGTCCAAAATACCAAATAAGTTTATTAATTTCAAAAATGGATGCTACTTTGAATAAAATAAGCACTACTCTAAATCAAATAAGCAGTGACATAATACTTCACTCCCATATACTAACATATTATGATGAGAAAATTAATGCATGGTTGGATTGGAAGAATAACTACAACACATGGTATGAAGATTTATTTCCTATAGTCGAAGCATATGAGATGGACATAACTACATGGCTAGATTTGAAAGATTTTTGCAACACCTGGTATGTTGATTTCATTACTTTGGTCAAGACTGCTTCACATTTGGATGCACCCAAGCAAGTACTATATGCACCCGTGCCAACAACAAAAGCACTTGAGCATGCCACCGATGAGCCCACACTGGGCACCAATACTTCAAAAAAAATTATGCATTCTTTGTTGTGGTTAGCCACTCAAAAACTAATGTTTGTAAAGAATAATGCTAAGGGGAATGGCATGTATCCTCCATTGGCTCACCAAGCAGATTATTTTGAGTATCATTATTCTTGATTTGAAATAATAATCAAGTTTCAACTTTTAGTGATAGACTATAACCTTCAGACTCTAGTGTTTCTAGTTGCAATTTTTCCCTCCATTGGTCTCTATGCACTTCAACCTCATGTTATATTACTTCATTTCACATTGTTGATGTACCTACTCATCTCCAAGCACAAGAGAAATAAGTGAAAGCAGAAAAGGATGCATGGATGTGCCTCCATCTGGGCTTCTACATATTTTTGATATGCAATTCTTTGCATGTTTCGAGGGCAAAACATGTCAAGGTGGACAGAATGTAATGTACCTAGGTAAAGAAATATAATGTATATTTGGGGTAAAATAGTGAAATGTAATAGTAGTATGAATAGTACTGTCATAGAGAAATAATTTCACATGCATAGATTGGAAGCGTGGGATAGATTAGAATAGTATAAATAGAGGAACATAGGCTATTGTAAGGCATCCAAGCAAAATATATCAATTAAAACTAAATGTTATGATAAGGAGGTAGCCCCCTCGAAGTGACAAGTGATCCAGAGGGATTCTTTCCATAAAATAAATATAATATAATATATATTCAGTATTTACAGTTATTTTGTGTATTTTAGAATAGAGATTCTTAACAATAGGTTAACGAATCTTCATTCATTCATGATTCATTTAGTCAAAATTTTGCAATTAATTATACGTAACAACCGCTATTATTAATTGCTTCCACCTATAGAATATTTAAGTTCTAACAATCTAGTGTTCTCCACTGAATTGGTGATCAAATTTGGATCAACATGGTTGTCGTCACTCTCCCATAAGAAAGCAATGTGAATGTTATGAAGGCATAGGGAATTATAGCCATATGGATAGTAAACTTAGTATAAAACTGTGACTCTTACCGTATTTGGTTTCCTATGCACTTTGAGTGGGGAAAATAAGAGAAATTTTATGAGTATGGTATAAATTTAGCATAGCAAACTAGCTTTATTTGTATAGTAAAAACATGCCTAAGAGCTACAAGTATCAGCTCATGAATACTTAAGGCCCACCTATATGTTAGACTTCACATACTTACATTCAAATCATTGCACATTGCTTGCTTCATATTAGATAAGTATCTCATTGCATAATAAAGTAAGATTTCCTTTTTCCTTAATTTGCCATCTTACCATCACATATTTTGCCTTTTTCATCTATCTTTTCCACTTATCCCATTAGCCTTTATTATTTTCGTCTCATATTAACAATCTAACATTGATTAATTTGAGGATTTGTGGAGACATTACTCAAGACACAAATCAACCACACCAATATGCCTAGGGAAATTTCAAGTCAAACCCGATAAAATTCAAGTGACACATTCTCATTTCATTTCATTTGATTGTGTTTTAAGTTGTATGTTGTTGATTTCTACTTTACAAGAAAAGGATTTGATGAAATGTTTGAAAAAAATTGTTGTATATTTGTTTGATCATACAACATAGATCACACACATTCGTTCAAGTTATGAATCGTATATTTTTCATGACAATTGCATCCTCTCTCAAAGCTTGGATAAACAAAATCATCTTAAGCATTATTTTTTCAATTGTTTTGTTTGTCATACTTCTTGTTTTCATCAGGGCACTTTGTGACCAAGAGCATAGTGGTACTTGTTCTCTCAGAACAAGTTATCCTCAATCCCTAAATCTAAATATGCATTCTTCAAATCACAATCGCACAAAGGTTTTAAATAATCCAAAGCGGTACAGTGAGTTACCAAGGAGCCCTTATACAAGTTGGGGCCTTGCTAACCTAATAACATGATATTTGACTTTTGATTACATGTTGAAGTTCCATTTCACAATTTGGTGTGTATGATTATGTTCATACATACACATTGGCAAGCCCCAATGCCCTTATTATGTACCTAGGCATGTGGGTTATGCATAGGCAACTTGTGGCATGTATGATCTATGTTATATTAGGTTGAAATAATAACTTGTGAAATAATTTATATTTGGTAATTAGTTGGTCATGTGTAATGCATGGGTTTAAGTGTTTGGCATAAATCTAGAGTTATAAGATGAGGGTTATCCATATATGAAGAGACTTGTTATCCATATATGAAGAGACTTGTATCATTGCCAAGGATCATGCGATGATATACCATTTGATTTGGGCTCTATTAGCAGGGGATACTAATGGAGTGAATTATTTGTTGAGTATTTCTTGGGGTAACCCTACCTCAAGGGTATTCTTCTAATACGAGTATATTAAACATTTAGCTACATTATCACTCGCAAAATTTGTGTTTTGTAGTATCAGAGATAATTTTGCATATTTAATATTATTAAGGACTTGGATTTTTATATAGGTATCAGATCCACAATTGTGGGCAAATAGCTAAACTTTTTATAGATCGTCCCATATTTATAGGGAATGAAACAAAAGAGTGGACAACATGGCCAATATTGGAGTCTACAATCCCTTTTTTAATCAGTGGTCCAAGTTAAAAGAACTACCAAGTCACACAATCAAAGTCATTTTGAATGACATAACAAAAAATTTAAGCCTTTGGGAGGGAGGGCAATCCAAAGATAGCTTGTTATAAATGAAAAGATACATAGTATGTGGAACTTCATGCAATGATGCGAATACTCAATGCAAGGCGAGAAAAAAAAGTTTGAAGCTTGGGATAAAAGGACTAATTGTCATCATCTTTAATATACTTGTCATGTTGGGTAATAAGCGAGCGGGGTTCAAACTGAGTTCTGATTATAGCAAGTATCAATGGAGGAAAAAATGCTCTGCCATGGGTGGTGAACGAGATAGGCTCGAATCAATATCCTTTGTCGAAGCTAAGGATGAACCAGTTGTATGGCGTAAACTTTCGAAAGGAGGGCTCACCAATTTCATGCTTAGTATTGTTGTTTCTAACCCAACTATCTCTAAAGACTTCGCTAGGCGTTAGGATGAAAGAGAGGTCAAAATGAGAGGCTTGTAGATAACAATTACCGAGGAGGTCATTGGTGAAGTTACATACAGGGATTGTGAGGGTAAGAAGGCCTTTAAGGATAAAAGACACAAAGAGGAACTGGTGAAGATCTTCTTCAAATCAGATGAGGCAATTCTTCCTAAGTAGAAAGGCTTTCCCAGAATGGAGTTGCCAAGGAATGACCTGAAATTTACCTCTAAATCAAGAAATACATCACACTAGAAGATAAATACAAAGTCATTTTTTCCCACCATTTCCTTCTAATGAACCATTTTAAAGGGCATAAAATCAGCTTGCCCTATTTCTTGCTAAAGTTGGAGAATTTTGTGATCTCCTACAAGTCGAATCCCACCACTAGAATTTTACACCAAGGCTTCATCCTCCAAATCATCAAGAGGGGAGAGCCCGTGTGGGGAAAAGACTTCGTTGAAGCCATTGATGTGGATAGCGGTGAGGAAGAGTTGGAAGATAGTGCCAAAGAGGACTTTGGGTCTTAAGAGGATGAGGATACTTCAGACTAGCCTCAGGAATCCCAGGAGGCAGAATCCTCCGACATGTCCATCACCCTTGTTGAGAAGAATGATAAGGTTAAAGGCAAAGTTAAGGCAAAAAAGACTATGAACGAGACGATGGAAACAAAGAAAAAACCTGAGGCCACCCTAAGAGGAAAATGGAGAGTCAATAAGATAAGATATGAGGAAAGCCCTGAGCCTCCTACTCCCAAGAGCAAAAAAATCTTGGAATTTGAAGTATGGAGAGGCTCGAGTCTAAACTTTCCATGCAACAATGTTTATGCAATGAGATGACTGAGGAAATGAAGAATTTGAGGTCCCAACGGATGCTCATTCAATCTAAAAGAACTAACTATCGCAACAGAGGAGAAGGGAAAGTTAAGGAAATTTAGCAAAGGGGATGTGGGGAAGGCTACTCACATCAAGAAAAGGAAACAAGAAATGTGTGTTGAAGATCTACATGACTCGGCCAAGAAAAAATAAAAATGGCTGCTAAAACTCAGACTCGGGTGAAAAAGAGAACCCAGCAAGGGAACTAGAGGTCATCTTCAAAAAGAAGGAAGCAAGAAGACAGAATCCACAATTTTTGTTGAATACACAAACTCAGAGGAGTCTCTCCCTTAACTTTCTACTCATTGTCTGGGTTTAATTATATATATATATATATATATATAATTTTCTAGGCTCTTATTCCTTTGCGAAAGTTTGGCAGAAAGTTTCTCATAGTTTAATTTCTTTTTAATCAAAGATTGTCTTGTGGATTTTGTAGCCCTTGAGACTTTTGTCTTATGTCTATTTTGTTTGTTCTTCTATTGAATATTTTTTGCCTTTTTATTGGTTACAAGTCCCATTAAAACCGTTTATTAACCTAATCAAATAAAAAAGGAGTATCTTGCAGAATTTTCTCTCTAAGAAACCATCACCTTGCAGTGAAAATTGTTCTTATCAAAAGTGCCCATTTGAAGCAATTATTGCACTATTGGAAAGTATTGTTTTGTAGCTTTCCCAAAAGTGGTCATACTAAAACCTCTATGCAGTTTAATGGGATTTATGCCCCAAAAAAAATCAGGATTCCAAGATTGTATTGCTAATTTGTTAATCATGACCCTCACAAGAGACAAAAATCTTCATAGCTTCCAACCCGTGTAAGCAAATCAAATGTCATTTTTCATTAACATGGAAATTTTCAAATTTATTGGCATGCATGTTTTATAAGGCTACAAAGGAGGCTTACATTCAAAATAATTAAGTGGGGATCAAATGGCCAACCAACAAGTCATGGAGGGCCTCATACAAACTGTGAAATGTTTTAAAACAGCAAAGAGCAAATGGGGCACACAAAATAATGCTTCTTTAGAGCCAGAACCCGTCAAACTGAAAGAAGAGGAAGAAGAAAAAGAAACCAAACCCTTAGATGAAGAAAAGAAAGAATAAAGTTCAAGATTATGTGGACAAAACAAATGAATCGTAAAAAGGAATACTACCTCAAAGAATTCAACCCCACAGTGGATTTTGAAGAAAAACCCTATGTAGGAGCAGAGATTAAGTGGAAAGCGAAAATGTTGATTGCCTAACTTAGGATGAGTTCTCATCATCTTAGGTGTGAAACAGGTAGATAGCTAACTCCCAAAGAGGATTGGGAGGAGAGAATATGCCTCTTTTGCAACAAAGGCGTGCTGGAGACGGAACGACACTTCCTCTTGGAGTGCGAGGCATACAAAGACATCCGATATAGTTATGGTGAAACTTTGAAAATCGCCAACCTGGACAACCTGTTTGAAGCAACAACGTTTGGTAATACGGCGAACCTCGTGATCAAACTTCACAGCAGAAGGAAGATCTCAAGAAGAAAGTTCAAGCAAATTAGGGAACATTTTGTGGCTAAAGTCCCGTTTTGAAGAGGATGTGCACGACTGATGGGTCCCATAGACTGCTATGGTCTCGTGGACGTTATTAAAATCCTTCATTCATTCATTCAACCATGCATTCAAAAGGGAGGTGGTCAATCTCCGTGAATCGTGGCAAGAAGTATAACTTCATCAACATTGTCTTGGATAAACAATTGAATGTTCAAAGAATATCAACACAGATACTTTGGTGAGAATGCCACAATGTTTGAAGATTTAAAACTCACTATGGATGAACATGTTTTACAATCAAATTTCTATACTATGGCTTCAGATGGTTTGGTTATAAATTGTGGGAACTGTCCATCTTATTGTAAATAAGTACTTGAAGTTTTGGAACATGAGAAATAAGGTGACCTTGCAAGTATTACAAAGCATTTAGAACCAATTGAGATAAAGGAAAGAGTTGTGTACGAGTTAAGATATCTAAAAACTGAGGAGCATAAATAAGAATCTACAAATGAACATAAGGAAGAATCTAGAGGACAACTCAAAGAAGAATCCGATGTAGAATAAAGCTAAGGACTTGGGTTCTTATAAAGAAAATCCAACCCTTCACCTACTCAAGAGCCAAAGAAACGTGTGAAAAATAAGGAATACGAATCCAAAAAAGTAGAACAAGAAGCTAAGCCTCCAAAGGTTACGGCATATTGACATCCACATCACTATGAGGCTACAGTCATGGCGACATGGCACAAACCATCAAAGGATCAAAAGATATAGGTATACTTGGAATCAGTCAAGGAACAATGATGTTTGCAACACTGATCACCAAATGGAGACGGTATGTAATTTTATGAACAGTTAAATTGGTAAGATGTGTTAAAAATCTGTTCTACCAAAACATAAGGAAAACTCTATTTTCCATTCCCTATAAATTCAGTAAAGATATAGGCTGATAAAAATCACATCTATGAACTTCAATCTTGCAGTGCAGGGACAAAAGTTGAATTTCTTTTTTATTCTATCTGATATAGATCCATTCTGTAAAATGATCAATCTAAAAATTGATCACATGCTTGCATAATTAGAAAGTTCCATTTATAAATAAAAAGATGATATGATATGAAACATGGAACCTTCCAATCAAAGTGCCACGTGAAAAGAAAAAAATTAAATCAGAGAACAATATTCCATCACATGAAACTAAAAACGGTTTTTACTTATACATGATGTTGATATTAAGTTACTTAATACACCGTAAGTTAGAAATAGACTTACTGTAGTCATTTAAATTAAGTGTATGAGCTGAACCCAGTGACATTCACCATTATTGAAATAACTAATTAAAACGGTTTTTACTTATACATGATGTTGATATTAAGTTACTTAATACACTGTAAGTTAGAAATAGACTTACTGTAGACATATAAATTAAGTGTATGAGCTGAACCCAGTGACATTCACCATTATTGAAATATCTAATTAAAACGGTTTTTACTTATACATGATGTTGATATTTAGTTACTTAATACACCCTAAGTTAGAAATAGACTTACTGTAGTCATTCAAATTAAGTGTATGAGCTGAACCCAGTGACATTCACCATTATTGAAATAACTAATAATCAAATATGTTTTACAAATAGTTGCAATAATTGTGGACAAGGTCTGGATCCAACTAGAATGTAAGAAAGGTCTATGTGCATGCAGCTGCAGTTCATATCAGCCATGCTCAACAAAATAGATTATCCATCAAGCATCCTCAGCAATCCTCATTGACTGATGAAATTTTCCTACTCAATGTTAGTTCACCAAAGCAACCACCTCTTACCAACAATTCCTTGCCTTCAATGTGTAGACTGCACCGAAGGAGATTCTCCGATTATGGGGAGGAAAGAGCTGACTCACTCTCAGAAACTTGTGAAACTGAGTCCTCTTTAGGAAGAGCTACATAATTGACAGGGACCCCTGCCCTAGAATTCTCTCTTTTCCCTTCCTTACCTGCAGACAGGCCCTGTCGAGCAGAAGTAACTCCATTTGTTCCAACTTGCTGCACACCAAGTGACAGACGTCGATTCAAAGGAGTGCCATTTGCACTGCTCCCATTGGCTCGTGGTCCAGCACCTTTCTTTGAAGAATGCTGCCTGCTGGGACTTGGCCTTGAACCAAACATGCTTTCTTGTTCAGTTGTCAGCTGTTCATGAAAACGTTTTTGATCCTGAACAATACAAGAGTTTGCTTTAGCATTTCAATAGATCAATGATAGATGGAAAGTACTAAAGGAGGTAACAAAACTATAAAATTGCATACCTTGAGTCTCCGTTTCTCCTCTTCTCTCTCTTGCCTTAACATGGTGTATTCGTCTAACATTGCCAAGAGAGGTACCTGTGCAATTTTTCCAACAAGAAAAAGGAAAGCTAACTGATCAGTGATACCATCTGCTCATTAGTAGCAATGATCCTTCAGAGGTTATGACCATACATAACTCTAATCACAAAACAATGGTTACTTACACCGTCATATAAAAACTTGGTCTTCCTTTCATCCTCCCAAGACCTTGTTTTTGCAATCAATATATCCACAAGAGCTACATCCAAAAGAGCATTATGGTCGTTAGTTATGACTCTGATAAGGAATTCAAACGTAATAATCCACTAGCACGTACCAGGTATTTTATTAACCAGCACTCGAGCTCGCTCTGCACGTTTTAGATTTAAATGAGCACCTCTACTGGAATTGTACCTATTCTCGTCCTGTAGAGCAAGGGGTTTGGAATTCACACCTCAAAGTCTGTTTTTTAAGTTATCATTCATAATTATGGACAAATGTGGGAGATAAACATCTGACAAACAGATAAAAAGAAAGATATACTCAAGATTGGTCTGGACATTCCAAAGATCTTGCAAGTCCCACATTTAAATCGATTAAGTATTATTCAAAAATGTAGACAAAATGGGCCACACACTTCTGACAGAAACAGATAAAAAGGAAAATGCAAACGATATAGTCAAAATTACCTTGTTATAATCTTCAAGCCAGCATTCCTCTTCACAAGCTGACATCCATTTCTCTACCTTCTCCATTATTTCCTTTCTACTAATTGCCTCTTCTTTTGCCTTGGAGATCTGGTCTTCCATGCTGGCAAGTAGCTCCGAAGGATCAATATTGCCTTCATAGAAGAAGACGCAATCAGCAGATATCATATGCAAATAAAAAAAATAAGCTTTAAACACAGAGACCAAGATAGACAAACCAGAATCAATCAAAGCCATTAGCTTCTCCTGTGCAGACTCGGAATCTACTTCCATATGAGCCCGTCTATATATCTCTTCAAGCTCTAGTTGTTTCTTAAGCGCAAGCTCTTTCATTTTGCTAGATTTTCGCTGATCCAATCTCTCAACTTCAACCTCAGCCTGCACAAACAGAAAGATATATGATACTATTATTCATTGAAACAAAGAGATTGGGAAAAATGCAAGGTATGTATGTGAGATCAGAAAATTTGTGAATATGACCCAATTCTTAAATATAAGTAAACAAAAATGTTCACCTGTTCAATAATATCAATGGCAAGTGCACCGGGGACTGTGACCTCATCGACAGAAGCTGAAATGTTGCAAGTCACGTGATCAAATAATCTTTGCTCATCCATAGGGGTATCCATTAAATTCCATAATTCTGTCAGTGAAGTTCCCAGTTCTTGAAGCTGTAAATAAGACAGAATTTAATGTCAGACAAATCTAGTTTGAAAAATTCTTCGCACATCCATTCCTTCTTACAATAGCATTTATCACCTTTCGATTATATTTTTTACATGTTGCTCTTCATATCAACATTCCATGATATATATATGGCAAACTTAGAGAGTTATGACGAGAGAACATATTCTTAGTTTCAACAGCTGCATAGAAGGAATTAAAATCGCTAATGTAGAACAACTAAAACCTCCCAAAGATGTAAAACTTTGCAAAACAGATTGCTTATATCCTCAATTCCATCAAACTTTAATTTGTGATATTGAATATTTCTCATTCTTTCAAACAAATAGATACAAAATATATACCATGTTTTAAACCATATATGTAGTGCCCCACAAAACTGCACCTATAGACATTATTTGGATTATAAGTTATTTAGTACTTGGCATACCATATTTGACTCGATGACATGGCATTTAATGTTGCCCACGTTATGACTGGACCCATGGACATCCTTTTTATCATAATTTTATTATCATGATAATATTGATGGTTTTGTGGGACTAAGTACAAGGGGTGTTTCAGTTTGATGACAGAATAGTAAAACCGTTGGTGTTTCTCAATCAGGTGACATCATTGTTTGATTTGAGGCCTTATTTTTCAGTTTTATGGCTATGGTAGATAGAGAGTGCTCAGAGAGTTGGCTGTCAGTTCGGTCCAGATTATAGAGATTTTTGGTGATGCTGACTGATTTCTCTTAGGCAAACTTACCGAGAGTTGTAAGGAAGATTACAGAAACCACAAGATTTTGCAAAAAAGAAAAGTAGCAATAACAGAAAAATAAATTTGCATAAACCACACACTGCCCAAACATGTCACAGTGAACAGAAGAGAACACAAAAGGAAACAAAAATAAAAATAGTTGGTAGGAGAGAGTTTTTGAAAAACACGACATGGTAGACAAGTCAGCAGGGGTGCTTCTCTTAGCACACCATTACTACTCAGGTTACTCAGACTCCCCAGCCTGCTCTCCCTCGGCATTGTGGCTCTGCTCCTTCCCACTAGCGTGGCTCTGCCCCACTCCGGCGACATGGGTCTACTACTTACTGGCCGCCCCCCAGACTACAAGGGCAGACTCATATCACGAGTTTCTTTCTACTAAGGGAGGTACACCTGCCTTGAATGTTAAAGGAGATTCTAGAGGAAGCACTTTCCTTCCTCCTAGGATCTCCCAGCCTGGCCCCTGCGACATTGGGTACTCCCCGACGGGCACTATCAGATCTTCTCACAGTGATCAATGATAGCTCAGACAGCTCCTCCACCTCAGGCACAGACGGAAATATTTGATGAGGTCTTCCAGTCTTCATCGGCACATACTTTGTGGGATTCTTGTTCACCCTTCATTGCTACTTGTATTGGCTTCATTACCATTTTGTTTGTATCACATTGCTTTGCTTTGTCTTATGTACTTTTATTCCTTTGTCTGGCTTCTAGGATTCTCTCTCCCTAGAACTTTCTATTGTTAACTAATGTATCCTCAAGTCCCATTGACCTACTTCTGGTCATCTGTGGACATTAATATTATTTCTTTATTTCTTTCTTTCTTCTTTCACTTAGAGCTTTTGCAGTAGCTGCTCTTTGGGTTTTCAGAGATAACATTTTTGAATCATGTTAGCATAGATTTTGTGAGAGTTGCTGCTACACTTGGGACAGCTGAATCCATCTTTGGGCCAGGTCTTTAAGAGACAAAGATTGGGGATTATAGAGATAGAACGTGGTAAGCATGGGAATGTAGAGAAAGCTGCAATTTTATGTCATTCTCTACATACCGAGTTTATTTCTTGCATGAGAAAATTTAGAGTGTAGACATATTAGAATTAAAAACGAAGACTCTCCAGCCCCACAGCTTGGCTTGGGTGGATGGGATCAACGTCTTCGGACGCCCCGGTCTCAAGTTCGAATCTGACTCAAACGCAGCATAGGGGGTCCACTCAGCTGCTCCCTGATGGAGGAGGGGGTGCCTTTGGCACGGATCTGCCAGACAGGTGGGTCCGATTACCCCAGTTATCAAAAAATAAAAGAATAAAATAATTTAAAAAAAAACACACTCTACACAACAACAAAGAAAAGACAAAAGCATATAAAATGTTTGAGCCGGGTACTGCGTGTACACAGTTACTTAACATACCCAATACGGAATTAAAATGTCTCCTCACTTGAATTGAGCGCCCCGCCTAGCTTGGGGGTGAAGTGCCAAACTCACTCTCTACAGCTGAGAGGTAAATCCAAACCTTCCATTCGGTTTTGCAGCACCAAGCTGAGCAATCTTCAAGTGCTTTCACTTAACCTATTCTCACTTCTTTTAATTTTTTCTTAATTTGTATGTTAAAGAAATATATGGGACGACTTCTTTGCTCGGTTGCTTAAATGGGTATGTGGTCAAATGGAGGGGAAATTAAAAGCAGGCTTGTTTACTCAATGATACATATTATTTATTTAATGGCCAAAAAGGGAAATTAATGTGTTGACTTAGTTGTCAATAGTAATTGGTTGATGAACAAGTTATGACTCGTGAGTGACACTTGGTTTTGAAATTAAAAAAAAACATCCTTGGCATGATCAAACACAAGAACTTGCATTGGGTGCTTTTAAAATATAAATCTGAAGACAAAGCAAGCTAGGTTTAAAGTAGCAAAATCGCAACATTCAATTTGTTGGCTATATCCACAAACTATAGAGGCATTAGTTTTCTCACAAAATCATAATGCAAATACTTAAGGAAACAAGTACATTATCTGTAATGTCCCCTTTTCTAAAAAATAAAATAATATTATTATTAAAATAAAAAGTATTTTTAAATACTTTAAATAAAATTAATAATATGCCTTAGTTGCCAAAAGCGAATATGTTGGCAACTCCATATTTTTCACTTGAGTTGGGGACTTTTGAGGGTCATGGGCGATTCAATGCCTTTAGTGAGGATTATAAGGGAATTGTCCTTTTTAAATATTCAAATTATCCCTCCAAGTGGAACGCACCCCTTGGGGAAGAGTATAAAAAGGAAGTGGAGATACATTTAAAAGGTTAGGCTACTTTTGATAATTGAAATTATGGAGTTTTCAGCACGATCTGTTGGACTTCTTCATTGGGGACGAAAACCCTCGTTGAGGGGCTGAGTGAGGACAGAAACCATTGCATATCAGCTGACAGACATCATTCAGTGGTTGCACCGATCATTATGGGGCAGTTGGAGGTGTTTCAAACACCATTTCAGGTACACCGAAACAGTGGAGGACGACGTTGTAATTTGTGTGGGCAGCATAGGGTTTTAGAGCATCAGAAGATCAACAAATCACCCAAAGGAGGTCAGCAAACCCCCTCTTGGGGTGGACATGGGGCTTTCCAGGCTGTTTTTCCAGCCTACTGGCGGTTTGCAGGCAGCAGAACATTTGTTTGTTTTTATCTTATTTATTAGTTATATTTTTAAACCTAAAAATCAAATCTGATTGAATGATGATTGGTAGAAATATTTCATAATTTTGGTAATTTTTTAGGAAATAAATATTTGATTTGTGCCCTAGTTTGGCACTTTCCAAATTCTGCAAATTCTAGGTGCTTAGGGTTTTAAAATAAATTCAGAAATTTATTTAATATTGTTAGGGTTTACTGTTGTACCCTTTTTGGCAATAATTTGCCATATAACAGGCATTACAATGGTATCAGAGTTATTTTCTGGCCAGCTATGGGTAGCAAGTTGTTTGCAAACTCTTCTTCGTGCAGGTGGTGACAAAAAGATGAAGACAACAGTGGAAGCCATAGAAGAATTGTTGCAAGTTACACAAGAATCTCAAAGGGAACTAAGGGCAATGGGTCTCAAAGCATGGATGAAGTTTGTAGGGTTAAACCCTAGACCTCCAAAGTCTCCCTTAGAAAAAAAAAAGACGAGTAGAAGTGATGAATACTTCATCACCACAAAAGGTCAAGCTGCCCATAGAGGAATCCACCATGCAAATTGAAACGAAGAAGAGCCCTCCAAAGGGAAAGGTATGGATTCGAATGTACAAAATGTTAGGGTTAAAGAGAAAAAAAGAATTCAAATTTTCAAGAGCAGAGGATGTAATGAGGACCCAACAAAGGTGTGATGAATGGCTAAGGAGAGCTAGGGAAGCTAAGTCGATAGCCGCCCAAGCAAAACAACACTTGCGGGAAATTAGGGCAAAAAAAATTCCCTTGATGATGAGGAAAGAGGGAGAAATCATGGAGCATGAACCAAAGAAAGAAGAAAAATCCGATTTGCAAGATGGTGGAAAGAATTTGGTGGTTCAAGCCAATTCTCCAGATGATAATGTTGATTTTCAGCTTGCTGGAATGTTCGTAACAGCAACTAATGGTAAGCAAATTGGTTATCTTCATAGCAATGATTTATTGCATCACCCTCATACTTTGTCCTTACAATGTTTTGATCATCATGAAAATCATTATACCAATAAGGATAAGATGAACGTACCAAATTGAAAGAGAGTCTTTTCTAAGAAACCCCTATCCATCTTTCGAGCATTCCAAATATTGAGCCATTGCCATATGAGATGGATTTTCAGGACAGCCAAAGGAATGAAAGTATTATGGATTTGTTGCTTCCTACTATGTCTTTTCAAATGTGTTGTCATCATGGGCAGCATGTTGAAAAGAATGATCATATGAAGTCAAGATTGATGCTTCATAGTATATCACAGCGAAATTGTGGTTATCATGGACAGCATAGTGAAAATGATGAAGAGTGAAGAACACTTTGAGTGGCAAAGGGTACATAGATCCTTTCATACAAGTTCCAAATTGCTTGTACATGAAAGTTTGGGATGCGGGTGATATTTGGAGATACAAGAAGGGTAAGGTCTTTGAAGAGTTCAATGTTATTGTTAATAAATTCTTTATCTCATGCATTTGGCTTGAAACGAAGTTTATGAGATACCTTCAGTTGATTGATATTGTTGAAGCATTTTCAGTCACTATATGGTTGATTTCAGCCCCTACATCACTACCATTTCTGAATTTTGTGAAGAAAGTAAAATATGACAGCTCTTGTCCTATTCCTTTTGCTTCTATGTGCAACAGAACCAGCTCCTTAACAATTTTCATGGCAGTCACAACAATAATTTTCAGTTACAAGGTGGAAGGATATTCCGCCTACCATCAACGAGGGATTGTTTGTAGCTATTATGGAAGAGTTTACAGCCACCACAATGCTGATTATGAGTGAAAAAATGCAACTGTACAGCTACAGCCATGTGTGGGACAGCAAGAATAGACCTTTGGAAGTCCATCACATGAATGGAAACTATGAAAAAGATGCAAGCATGGGAGGACAGTTGAACAATATGCCTACGAGGCATGGTGAAACGGTTGAAGGAGTGGTCTGGAGAGCTCTTGATTTCATTGACATGTTTGTTCTATGTGCAAGTTTAAGAACAACTCATATGAGTGTTGCTAAAGAAACTCTTACAAGTCAAAGAGTGCATAGTTTGCCTATGTTCGAGGAAAGTACAATGATCATGACATGTGACAAGCATGAGTGGGGGCAGCAGAGTTTGTTTTCAGCCCACTCAGCTCAAGGCTATGTTCATGAAGCAAGTGTTTGGGGTTGCAAGTTCCCAAGATCAAAGTGGAATCCAGGTATTTCAGAGATAATAGAAAATGAGCTTACATTTGCTTGAAGGCAAGCAAATTTGGGAAGGGCAGATTACAATGTCCCCTTTTTTTAAATTATTATTATTATTAAAATAAAAAGTATTTTTAAATACTTTAAATAAAAATAATAATGTCTTAGTTGCCAAAAGTAAATATGTTGGCAACTCCCTATTTTTCACTTGAGTTGGGGACTTTTGAATGTCATGGGCGATTCAATGCGTTAACTGATGATTATAAGGGAATTGTCCTTTTTAAATATTCAAATTCTCCCTGCAAGTCGAATGCACCCCTTGGGGGAAGAGTATAAAAAAGAAGTGGAGATTCATTTGAAGGGTTAGACTACTTTTGATAATTGAAATTCTGAAGTTTTCGCCACAATCTGCTGGTCTTTTTCATTGGGGACGAAAAGCCTCATTGAGGGGCTGAGTGAGGATGGAAACCCTTGCAGATCACCTGGCAGCCATCATTCAATGGTTGCACCGGTCGCTATTGGACAATTGGAGGTGTTTCAGACACCATTTCAGGTACAGCGAAACAGTGGAGGAGGACGCTGTAGTTTGTGTGGGCAGCATAAGGTTTTGGAGCATCAGAGGATCAGCGAATTACCCAAAGGAGGTCAGCGAACCCTCTCTTTTGGTGGACGCGGGGTTTTCGAGGCTGTTTTCCCAGCCTACTGGCAGTTTGCAGGCAGCAGAACATTGTGGTGTTTTTATCTTATTTATCAGCTATATTTTTAGACCTAAAAATCAGATCTGATTGGATGATGATTGGCAATAATATTTCATAATTTTCGGTAATTTTTTAGGAATTAAACATTTGATTTGTGCCTAGTTTGGCACTTTCCAAATTCTGCAAATTTCAGATGCTTAGGGTTTCAAAAGAAATTCAGAAATCTATTTAATATTGTTAGG
This sequence comes from Torreya grandis, assembly GCA_037957365.1. Taxonomy (NCBI): domain Eukaryota; kingdom Viridiplantae; phylum Streptophyta; class Pinopsida; order Cupressales; family Taxaceae; genus Torreya; species Torreya grandis. The sequence continues at coordinate 458,273 of JARHVA010003491.1, forward strand.
GTTTACTGTTGTACCCTTTTTGGCAATACTCTGCCCCATAGGGAAAATCACATTGTCTCCGATTTTAATCATGTCAGTTTACTCCTCAAACAAATGATTGGCTTTCATTGACCAGCTACCCTGCTTGATATCTGTGAATATTCAAATTAAAGAAGAAATTTGCCTTGTGAACATCACCCCTAATTTGACCATAATTTATCTGCATTTCTCCTAACACTACAACCCAATATACAAATGGGTTATAAATTTATAATGTTTGAAAAATACCAAAAATGCTGTCTGTGTAATGTTATCAATTTTTATTTTGAAGAAATGCATCTTATATCACACCTAAGAACAAGAGTATTACATCAGCTTAACAACATGGTTAAAAAGAAAATTCTTCCCTAAAAGAAGAGATAAAATCCGGGCATGCGCCCGAAGCTGCAGAGACTTAACATCCTAAACCAAACTAACAAACCTGGTTTTCACAAGAGCTAAATCCTGCTTGAAGAATCTCTACTCCCCTAAACCGAGAGGGGACTGTCAATCTGAAAAAATTCCTTGCACCTTTTCCTCCACAAGTTTAGACTGACTTGCGCATGAACATCTTAAGGCTTTACATATCCAACCACTGTTGTACCCAAAAAAAACATCTTTGTTCTACAAAATCTAGGTTGTTATTGAAGGGAGATGTATACTGTCCTTATCCTGAAACTCTTTTAATGTTGCCTTGCCTGTAAATTTTGACTTGGATTTGAATATGTATTTGTTAAATAAAGAAAACACTTGAAACCCATATACAAGTAAAGACATCAGAGACCATTGACGCACAGCTATATTAAAATTTATTATTAGATACAGATTTTGGAGCTTATTCAAATTTAAATCGCATCTCCAAAGAGTATAAGGCTGAAGCTTCATGACTATAAAACAATTGAAAAGATTAATTCTTTGAACAAAGCCTCGAACAACATTGACATGACAAACTAAAAAATTACAAACCAGTGGACATTTCATATGGATGCCCTTAAGGAAAGCAATGAAAAGGCACAGCAGATGCCTCTCCTAAGAATAATGCATAAATAGATCTTATCAACCGTGTAAACTAAGTATTTACTGCATGTTTGTCCAAGGGATTGTGGTGTAATGCTAAAGTAAATTCCCTTGAGAAAAGCATTAGAAAGGAACAGTAGATGCCTCTCCTGAGAATAATGCAAATTCAGATGCATAAATAAATCTTATTGACTATGCAAATTTAGTATTTACTACATGTTTGTCCAAGGGGTTGTGATGTAATGGTAGAATGGTACATTCTAATGCTGAGGCATCCGCGTTCACACGCAATCTTGCATCAACCAAAATCAGGAGTACTATTAAGTGGTAATAAGCAGTGTTGTAGATATTTAGTGTCAAAATAATGGTGATCTAGAAACACTTCAAGAGGTCTATGGTATCTCTCAAAGCATTAGACCATTGATATAGGTTTCTACAGTCTTCTTTTGTGCTGCGACGCCTGAAAATGTGATAAAGAGCTGTAAGTTAACCCAAAACCCTAAAAAGAGCTAAAGAGCTCCGCAATAACTTGTGGTTTGCAGCAAGCATGGAAACCACCATAAGAACTCATCTGTCAAATCGGATCTTAAAGCACAATTACGTTTTTGCATAAAAATCCTAAAAAGAGCTACAAGCTTTGCGGTAACTTGCAAATTCTCAGGGAACATCTTATCAGCATGCTAAAAGTCATCTACCAAAATAGATCATACCACACTATTACGGTTTTCCCGGAAATTGCAAAATACGCTACAAGCTTCGCGGTAACTCGCAAATTTGTAAGTGCATTCCAAGCCCATCTGTCAAATTAGATTATAGCGCAAGGTTATGGTTTTCCACACAAGCTCCTTCAACCTCAAAACATGCCTATGGCTAATCTGCAGCAGGGTATGCCCTATTCAGTATTAAATCTGAAATTCGTGGTGGGCCATGGCAAAGTGTTATGGAACTTGTGATGTGTTAATAGACATGTGATGTGTTATGGAACATTGTGATTTAATGCACATTTAATGATTGTGGTGCATAGTGATGCGTTATAATCATTTAATGATTGTGGCTCAGAGTGATGTGTTACAGATATTTAGTGATTGTGGCATCGGTGGGTAGTTGAGAACATTAATGTAAGTAGGTGGATTGTGTGACTATATAAACATAACCCCATACTTGTGAGAGGGAATGGCGAACTAAAATAGATATGCTAAGAGAGTTGGATCTGAAAATAAAAAAGTAGAGCATCCCATTGAGGTTGTTGTAGGATTGCATTTGTTTTTTATGCCCGTAACAAGACTGCAATGTGTAATTTCGTCCATTAAAATCAATCAAAAAACTGTTATTGTTTTATTATGTTTCCTGGCACAAGGCTGCAAGTCGGTCATTTGTGTTTGTTGTGTGGGCTGCGTGGTCTAAGGCCGTCCTTAATTGGATCCCCTAACGCGACGGCATCATTTGGTATTAGAGCATAAGGTTATCCTTGCAAAGTAAGCACGTGAGAAAATACCCATTTTCCACATTTGCGAGTGTGGGTAGAAAGCAGTGAAGACATCTTCAAGCAAGTGTAGTAGTTGCTCTTTGATTTTGAGGAAATGGCACACAGGGGACATTTTGCTGCAAGAGCACCAAGACTTGCAAACTTGGTAGGATTGATGAGAGATGCAAGCTCATTTAGAGGCTATGGAAACCGCACAATGTCAAGGTGTTGGGGTGGTGGATGATGAAAGCAAAAATGAAGCCACAAAAGACACACCTACAAACCAGGTTGCAGAAGAAGAGGCCGATGACCCTGAAGATAGATTCATGCACGCAGTTGTGAGGATGACTAGTAAGCCGAAGTTAGACCCTCCTAATTCTTCAAGGAATTTGGGTCCTGATGAACTCACTAATTGAATCATTGAGTTAGAGAAATACTTTTGAGTATGAAAGTATGGAATGCACAAATTTGAAGGGTCATGCATCCTTATGGTGGGAGCATGTGCAGACAGAAAGAATTCGTAGAGGTAAAAACAAAATTAAGACTTGGGATAGACTAGTTGTGAAGTTGAAGGCAAAATTCATTGTAATGTCCCCCTTCTAGTTATACATTGTACTTTCAACATGATTAGCCTATCAATGGCCCTCATAAGCTAATACGACATGGTTTGAGGGTCCTCTCCGCAGTTACCCAAATGGCAGTTGGTTTCTTTGGGAAAGTTTCAACATATTTTGGAGGTTTTCTAATGATTTATTAGAATGTTCTATTTTTAGAAACCTCATGTTACAAGATGATGTTATATTTGTGCTTTATTATATAATTCATTATTTTATATTAAAGTGCAAATTTAATATTTTAAAAGGAAAAAATAATAATAAAATATTATGATGTTTCTAGAAGCTTCCCAAATGAAGGAAAAAAAAAGAGTATAAAGGGAGGTGTGGGCTGCCATTATGAATTATCCTGATTTGATGTTGTCTTTGTTGTGGTATGCTGGTGGAGCCTAGAGTTTAATGCAATGAATCAATTTGTTTTTGGAAACGATAACTCCCATTGATAGCATAACTGAGGGAGTGAAATATCTCTTGAAGGGTTGCATTTTGGAGGTGATATTTCAGTCATCTAAATTGGAGCAAATTTTGGAGAAATCAATCGATTTTCCTTGGTTAAGAGAGCATATTGCTTTGTAGAGAAATCTGATATAAAAATCAGATATTTACAGTCAAGGAAGAACGCCATTAGGAGGGACGTTTTTGCTTGTGGGGGTTCCATTTTGAATCAATTCTCTGCTTGGCTTGGTGCGCCCACTTCCTTGGAGCACTTGAGGCAGCGCATATTCATTGCATTTTATTTTAAAATTTGAGATCAAACCAGAACAGGGGCGGCTGGCTTGGAAAATTCGATTTGGCTTGGGAGATCATCTTTTCACTAGAAAATTGCTTGCTACTTCATCTATTCTCAAGGGCACCTCAATCCTACCAGGGTTCACTGCATACAATTCATCCTTTAGTGTAGTTTATATCTGCAGCTGTAGGTGTGCGTCCTTCATACCAGCATACCATATAATTGTAATTCTTGTTTATGTCAAGAGTCTTGGCTAGTCTAGTGGAGCATTGTATCAAATCATCAATACAAATAAGAATCACAAAGTTGCTGGTCATTTATAGTTATCTTTTGAGCATTTGAATTGAGATAGTAGATTCAATGCCAACTGTTCGACTAAATGTCCATTGGCTGTAAGTGATTAGTTTGCTTTGTGAATTCATCTAATTTCATAGAAAAGAACCAAAAAAAAAAAAAAAAAGTCATTCATGCATCTAGAACTTAGCATTGTCATTCTTGCATTGTTCTATAAACACTTGAAGCTTTAATCCATCGTCATTTAAACAAATCATCAAAAACTGTGACAAAAACCAGCAAGAAGCACTTTGCTTACAAAGTGTTTGAAAAAATTACAAGGCAGCAAATTGAGACAATTAAGGGCAGATTGGGCAAGGATTGTTAAATTCATACTTGTTGATTGCCAATTAACTTTGTTCAACAAGTTGCAAAATCTGCGATAGAAAGAGATGAGTATAAAAGATTACACCGAAGAGTTTTACATACTCAAATTAGAGCAGATCATGTTGAAGATGACACCAAGAAGATCTTAATGAATGGATTGTGCATTTCCATTCAAGATGAGTTTGGCATGGTACGTGTGCATTCAATAAAAGAAGCCTCTCAGTATGCGCTAAAGGCAAAGAAGTGACACAGACAACAATGAGCAACACGAGGGAAAGGAAAGTTTTCGCATGGACAAGGAAAAGGAAGCAATGGCAGAGGTTATTCTACACAAGAGGGAGAAGCTAGCACTTCTCAATGTCATGATACAATGCAAAGAGACAGAGAATATCTTGTCAGAGGTAAAGGATCCTATGGGCGAGGTAGAGGACGAGGAGACATGGGTACATGCTTCAAATGTAGTGATATTGGGCATAGAGCATTTGAGTGCCCACATATGCATAATGATGGTAGTAAGAGAACTTATGCAAATATGCATATCGCACAAGCAGATGAGGAGACTGTTACGTCAATACATCAAGGCAAAGACATAGAAGCAAAGACACTCTCATGATGAAGAGGGTGTTGTTGAAACCTAAGTCACTGCATTTGAAATAGTGTTCAAATTTGTGGAGGATAAAGTTTGAAAGAAAATTGTTGCTAAAAAATTAGCTACAAAATTTGTGATTAAATTTGACTGAAAGAAATATATACATCTAATATATTTTAAATCTATAAAATTAAAAAATATATATTTAAAAAAATCCATATATAATAAATTTAAATCGTGCCCCCACAATCTATATTTTAGTTGGCCATATCAAAAGAGGGGAGCCTAGATAGTCGAGTCTATTCCACTATAGCTAGGCCCCCTACATATCCCTATTTAAACGCCAAAAAGACTAGACCCCCCATACCATCCCATTTATAAACTATAAATATAATATATTATATTACATTATATTATATTAATATTTAATAAATGATAAAAAAAGAAATATAAATACATCACATGCTTGTTCAATGTGGATATTGAAGGAATATGCCACAAAAATCTTAATAAATCTCAAAACATTAATGCCAAATAATAAAGAGGCTCACCTGTGTCATTAAACAAGCTAAAACAAGAAAATTTAACGCCAACGACACTTGAAAATTTATGGTAGGCACCCATTTGGGTGGAAGTGTGGTCGGCGGATAAGGGCGATTTCTTGTACAGCTTTTAGATCACCGGCAAGTTTAGCAATTAGCAACTTCCTATGACCTGAAACAACCCCACACACATAGATTGCCTAGCATTGACCTTATATAAACCCTAAATTGCAATTTTAATAATATTTAATATGATTTTTTTATTCCCACGAATTAAATCATGATTTTCAATGAATTTTTAACAACAGCTTGAAGGTCGATGAATTTCAAATTTCTAACATAAAAATCAGCGAATGCGATGACTAAGGTTGAAACCAAAAGAAGAAAATAGTCCCACAGAGGAAGAATCTATTCAGAACCAATTGCAAATCTGGAAATACGTGTTGCAAGTTGATTATTAATAGTGGTTGCATAGATAATCTTGTTTCGCAAGAGATGGTTGAAAATATGGGTTTGAAGAGGATTACACATCCAAATTTCTACAAGGTATCTTGATTGTTGAAGGGACATCAAGGTTTGGTGAATGGACGTATGCCATGTGTTGCTTGGAAGGCCTTGGCAGTTTGATAGGAAGGCACAATATGATGGCCATGCAAATACATATGCTTTGGTGAAGGATAAAAGTATACACTATTACCCTTAAAGGATAAGAATGAAGAAGTGGACAAGAATCCAAAAATTTTGTTGGTGTCAAGAAAGAGAGCATGCTTTATGGTCATACTTAAACCTATGCAAGTTAAGAGTGCAAAAAATAGAAGCACTTCTGCGTGAAGTGAACGATTTGTTGAGCGAGTTTGCAGAGATTGTTTCAAATGATCTACCAAATGGGTTGCCACCCATGAGTAGTATAAGTCACGGAGAGATCTAATTCTAGGATCTAGTTTGCCAAACAAAGTAACATATGGATTGACATTTGAGGAGAATGTAGAAGTGCAGAGGCAAGTATAGCAGTTGTTAGACAAAGGGTTGATAAGAGAAAGTTTGAGCCCGTGCACAATTCCAACAGTATTAGCACCAAATAAAAGCAAATAATGGAGGATGTGCCTGTTTCCATAATCATCAACAAGATTACCATTACGTATAAATTTCCATTACCGCGCATGGATGATTTGATGGATTATTTAGGTGGAGCACAATACTTCACAAAGATTGACTTGAAGAGTGGATATCACCAAATCTACATAAGTGAAGGTGATGAGTAGAAGACTGCATTCAAAATATAAGAAGGATTGTATGAGCGGTTGGTCATGTCATTTGAATTGACAAACACACCAAGTACATTCATGAGACTCATGAATGAAGTGTTGAAACTGTTTTTTGGTAAGTTTGTCATCGTGTATTCGGATGACATTTTGATTTCCTCTAAAACAAAGGAAGAACACTTGTGCATTTGAGACAAGTGTTGTGAGATGAAAAGTTTCTCATAAATTTGAAGAAATGTAGCTTCATGAAAGGAGTTGGTATACTTGGGGTTTGTAATTTCCCGAGATGATTTGAAGATGAATCTAGAAAAGGTGAGAGCTATCCTTGAGTGGCCATCACCTAGAAGTACGTTTGAAGCACATAGCTTTCATAGATTGGCAAGTTTTATAGGAAGTTTATCAAGAACTTCTGCAATATATGTGCGCCTATCACAAAAGCAGTGTGAAGTGATAGAAAAGAGTTTGTCTAGAGCACAAAAGCAAAAAATACTTTTCAATGGTTGAAGAAGAAAGCAACTGAACAGCCACTATTGGCATTGTTTGATTTTAATATAGTATTTGAGGTTGATTGTGATGCTAGTGGCACAACAATAGGAGTTGCGATGAGTCAGGAAGGTAAGCCCGTTGCTTACTTTAGCAAGAAACTGAATAATGTGAAAAAGTATTCAGTCTATGATTAGGAGGTCTATGTGATAGTGCAAGCACTCAAGAAGTGGTGGTATTACTTGCTACTCAAGGAATTTGTGTTGTACACAAATCATCAAGCATTTCAATTCATCAGTAGTCAACGTAAGCTAAACCAAAGACATATGAAGTGGGTTGAGTTTCTGCAGAGTTACTCATCTATATTAAAGCATAGGAGTGGTAAGTCAAATAGAGTTGTAGATTCGCTGAGTAGCTGTTTCTTGTTGAATGAGATGTGAGTGGAAGTCGTGGGATTTGATTCTATGGAGTCGTATATAGAAGATGAAGATTTCAGAGATACATGGACATCATGTGCAGAACTAATAAGTGTGGACTAAACTCCATGGTTAGATTATTTCGTGCAAAAGGGATTGTTGTTCTACGGAGCACAAGTGTACATACACAGAGGCTCGATGCACAAAATTTTGACTAAAGAGAAGCATAGTGGAGGTCTAGCCAGTCATTTTGGTTATAAATATGCACTAGTGGTTGAGAATTTGGCCCAAAATGAGTGCAAATATGTTCAAGAATGTAGTGTTTGCCAACTAGCAAAAGGGAGAAGTCAAAATGTAAGATTATATCATCCATTGCCTATTTTGAAGAGACCATGGGAAGAAGTTAGCATGGATTTTGTTTTAGGGATGCCTAGAACACAGAGAGGACATGATTTCATATTTGTGATTGTGGATAGATTTTCAAAGATGGTACATTTTGTTGTTTGTAAGAAAACTAATGATGCTACGCATATTGCTAACTTGTTTTTCATGGAAGTTGTAAGTCTACATGGATTACCACACAGCATCATATCAGACAAAGATGTGAAATTTGTTTGACATTTTTGGAGGACATTGTGGAAGAAGTTGAACACCAAGCTAGAATTTAGTTCAACATATCATCCTCAGATGGATGGGCCGATATAAGTAGTCAATAAAAGTCTTGGTAACCTGTTGCGATGTTTGATTGAAGGTAAGCTAGGAACGTGGGATTCAATTCTGGCGCAAGTTGAGTTTGCCTATAACAATTTAGTAAATAAGAGCACTAGAACACCATTTCAAATTGTGTATAGGAGTAGTCCAAGTGGAGTCGTTGAATTGTATGACATCAGAGATGAGAAAAGAAAGAGTGCTAAAACAAAATATTTTGCTGAATATATGCATGACTTACATCAAGTGCATGAACAGTTGGAAAGAGGCACTGTGCAGTACAAGAAATGCATAGATGTGAAAAGAAGGGAAGTGGAATACAAAGTGGGAGACATAATCTTAGCACACCTAAGGAAATAAATATTTCCAGAAGCAACATATGATAAATTGAAGGGGAAGAAGATTGCATCATGCAAAGTATTGTGGAAATTTGTGTCCAACGCATATGAGATATAATTAATTACCTAATGGGATTGATATTAAACCCATTTTCAATGTGGCTGATTTATACCCTTATTTTGAAAGGCAGAGTAATGAAGAAGGCACAAGTACAAATACTAAAGAAATTGATTGGAGATATCAGATGCCTGCGAAAATGCATGAAGCACTAGAAAAGGTGATGGATACAAGAATCGGCAAAAACAACACGCAAAAAGGAGTATACATAATATATGGTCAAGTGAAAGGGCCGAGAAGTTGAGGATGCGACTTCGATGAGTGCAACAGAAATTTATAAGTATAGAGTACCTCTCGAGGAGCTCACGAAAGGCATGAGCAGGAGCTCATTGTTCTTTTCAATACCTAAGGTGTATGATCTAAGCACATCTAGGTTCACAAGCAATCTTGCATCAACCAAAAACATAAGTAGAGTTAAGTGGAAATAATCAGTGTTGTAGATATTTAGTGTTAGAATAATGGCAGTGATCTCAAAACACTTCCGAAGGTCTACGGTATCTCTCATAGCATTTGACCATTGAGATGGATTTCCGCACAATCTTCTTTTGTGACGTAATACCTAAAAATATGATATAGAGCTATAAATCAACCTAAAACCCTAAAAAGAGGTATAGATCTCCGTAGTAACTCACGAATCACAGGAAGCAGAGAAACAACCTTAAGAACTCATCTATCAAATTAGATCTTACCGCGCACTTACGATTTTGCATGAAAATCCTAGAAAGAGCTATGGGCTTCATGGTAACTTACGAATTTGTTGGAAACATCTTATCAACATTCTAAAGTCATCGGCCAAAACAAATCATATTGCACTATTATGGTTTTCTAGGAAATTGCAAAATACGCTACAAGCTTTGTGGCAACTTGTGATTACGCAGGCAGCATCTTGACAGGTCTCCAAGCCCATCTGTCAAATTAGAAAATAGCGCAAAATTATGGTTTTCTATACAAGCTCCTTCAACCTTGAAACATGCCTATGGCTAATGTGCAGTAGGATGTGACCTCTTCGGTATTAAATCTAGAATTCGCAATGGGCCATGGCAATGTGTTATGGAACTTTTGATGTGTTACAGTGCATGTTATGTGTTATGGAACATGGGAATGTCTTGCACATTTTATGATTGTGGCACATAGTGATGTGTTATAATCATTTAATGATTGTGGCTCATAGTGATGTGTTATAGACATTTAATAATTGTAGCATTAGTGGGTAGTTGAGAGCATTAATGTAAGTCAGTGGATTGTGAATCTATATAAACACGTCCCTACACTTGTGAGGGGGATCGGCAATCTAGGAAGAGCACGAGATATCTAGAACAAATAAGCTGGGAGGGTAAGATCTGAACATAAAAGAGTGCAGAGCATCTCATTGAGGTTGTTGTAGGACTGCATTTGTTTGTAATGTTCGTAACAGGATTGTAGAGTGTAATTCCATTCATTGAAATCAACAAAATAACCACTATTTTTATTGTTTTATTTTGTTTAAGTATGCAAGGCTGCAAGCCAGTCATTTGTTTGTGTTTGTTTTCTGGGCTGCGTGGTCTAAGGCCGTCCTTGATTGGATCCCCTAACCGTGACTGCATTACATTCACAAAGAGACTGACTCAAGTTTGAATCCCCACATCACAATAAGGCGACCCACAACTTGGAGGACATGCACGTGTCATGACATGTCTAGGACTAGGGCCTGTTCATCCCTAGAACTGGATTGTGCCCAGTGATGTTCTCAGATACCCTTAACAAAAAAAAGTATTTATTGCATGTTTGTTTCTTGATATCAAACGTAAACCTCAAAGCCATAAGGGAAGAAATTAATAACATCTGCAACTTTTTACACATAAGGAAACTAGAAATTTAGTATCCACAGATATTTTTCCAGATCGTATACAATATCCAATATAAAATCGTCTAAACCTTAAGAAAAAATGCAAGACGTGATTTGACTGCATAGAGAATAGTTAGCACACTCCAAAATGCATGTATTTCCCACTAAATGAAACATTGCCAAATTTGTATATGGATGGTAATATATTACATGGTTTAACTCAGATTAGATGACTCGAAAAGGAACCTAAAAGTATCTGTAAACTTTTAAAATATCGACGAGGCATTTTGCCTTATAACTGCAGATTTTGACAAGATTAGATGACTCGAAAAAGGAACCTCAAAATATCTGTAAACGTTTTTAATATAGACAATGCATTTTTCCTTATCGATAACTGCAGATTTTGACAGGTAAACTTATCTACATGGTAACCGTTTTACTAATACTACATCCAGGGAAATTCCAACTTTTATGCCTGGCTCTGTCAGTAGCTAAGTTTCTAATGAAAGACTTATACTGAAGTGGTTATAATTGAACAAAAAAGACCCAAGCCGAAAACAAAAAGGATTTGGCACCACATTTGGCCTTTGGAAGGTTAATGAGAAATGATCTTCTTCATACAGAACTAAGCTGAATCGACAAAATTAGAAAAGCTTATATAGATGCAAAAGGTGGAAGGTCCCCTTTCTTCGACATTTCTATCAAATGATATTCATTCTTCTATGGTTATGAGGGTTCGGGTGTTCTATAAGAGAAACCCCTTAGTTTCACATGTAGGATATTCAGTTCTATTTGGAAATCATTCAGTCGCATTTGAATCTCATCCAGGAGAAAATTACAAATAAAAGATTTATTTTAGGGTATGATTGAAAATATAGCCAAAATTTTCTTAATTGAAGTCCTTGCAAGATTCTTACCATGTGAATAACCATTGTAAGAGGTGACTGTATTTATTGAAATTTTTTCAACCTTTGTATATTTGTCAGATTATATGCATCCCACATAGTCCTAGGTTCTAAATTAATTGGCTAAGGATAAGATGCTTCTAATTCCCTTTGGTTATGATAACCTGGTTTATGTTTTGACACATGGTATTCAGGCCTTCATAAACTGCCACTTGTAAGGTTGAATACTAATGCCCAACTCCACTCTTGTCCAATTCTCAGATAAAAACATCTTAGCTTCTCACTTTACATACAGTCCATGCAATTTACCATATAACACACCGTGTCCTTTTAAGGATATCTTACCGATTGTATAGTCCAACGCATCCCATCAAATTCGCTCTGTAGGAATAGTGATGTTTTAAAAATATGGGCATCTTAGACATGCATGCATGGTGCAGTCATATTTTTCCATTCTTTTGCAGCCAACTCACCTATAAATTTGAGAAAATTCAGGTGGCAACTTATGTCCATAAAGAGTACACATTTTAATTCATCAGCAGAGAAACTTGTTCAAGACTTCCGAAAGATATTCTTCATGCATCAGAGAAAACTATTTACTACCAAATAAACCCCATTCCATACTTCCTGAGCAAATATTTTAGACTGCTCATGCAAATACTTGAATTATCATATGAAATTATAATTTTAGTCTGGCTAACTTACGTTATGAGCACCAGCTTACATCCAGTTCTGACTTTCGAGGCATTTGGTAAGCAGTTTGTTTACAAATATAAAGCATTTAAACCATGAAAATATTGCCAGGTCAATATTTTTCACTAAAATCTTGATGTGGACCAACATCAACTATGATATTTAATTATTAATATTTCACACATTGCTAAGCTCAATCCATAGTAAGTAGTCCATCCATAAAAAATGCATAAAATAGAAAATAAAATTTCTAAATATAGAAGTTATTACCTTTTGCAGCCTCTGCTTCTTTTCCTCTTTTAAAGACTGCACTGTATTAGCTAGCTTGGCCAGAGTGTCATTGCTGATACTTTTTGACTGAATACTCACCGAATCACTTAAGGTGGGGTGAACTTCGGTAACGATGTTAAAAAAGTCTATCCCTAATACAGCACAAAGATCATGTACGGTGCTCACATAGTCAAGAACTTTGTGGAGCCGATCATTCTGACAAGAATCAAATTTTCCAATTAAAATATTAACATAAAGTGATATGCTAGCAGGTAAGAAAATTCTAATGAAGCATATGAAACTCTTTCAATTTATGTCATTCACTATTGAAATGATTATCAACAGCTTAACTTCAATTGGCTCAAAACAATCAAAAAATTGTGAAAGGTGTTCTCAACCTAACAGGACAAGTCCAGCCTCAGAAGGGGCATATGAGAAGCAAAGACCATTATTTTCAAGATTAAATATTCATTACATGAAGTGAAGACATGGAGAAAAATGCATTACTTTTTCTCTTTGAAGCTCTTGAAGACGAAAGTGAAACTCATCAAGCCTTTTCATGGACAGGTCCTGATCATCAACTTTGGGAGTTGTTGAAGGCTCATTCAACTGCAATTTTCCAGCGATTTCCCCACACATCCTCTGAATTTGAACTTGAACATCTAGAAACCGCTTGATCCTCTCTTCTTTTTGCTGCCAAAGCTTTTCCAAAACTGGTGTAATTGCAGACAGTTGTTCCTTCAGGGTCCCAATAGGCTTTTCCGGCTGAAAAGACAAAGCGAAAAAGATCAATTAAATTAAAAACGAAAATTCACTAGACAGGAGCATATCAAGAAAGAAAAAACACGTTTGGTAGAAATTAGCGTCAAATCGCATGGACTCTTTGCAAGGTGATTTGGTATGGCATTACACTGACAAGCTGCACTAAAAGGTATGGGGAACCTAGCCTAGCCAGTCTATCAAAAGTAATTTTGTATACAGAAAAACTTACAAGGCCGCGAAAGGAGTGGTCTCCCAGCGCAGAGAGAAGATTCGCAAGTTCAGATCTGAAATCCGAAAGGGTTTGAAGCAATTGAGCTCTTGAGAGGCTTGCTTCATCCACCTTACGCTTGTAAACATCTAAACAGTCCTGCTCCAACTGAAGTAACATCATATCTCGTTCCCCGTCACTTTCTCCAACTTCATCCCATATTTTCTGTTTCCCCAACATCCAAATTCAGTTCAGTTAACAAGATCACCTCTGCTTTAGAATAAATTACAAGCTACAAATATGTGTCTCTGCTACAAATCTATGAAGCACGAGATGTTGCCAGAGTTCAGTTTTGCAGTTATAAATTTTTTAAAACACAAATTGCAAAGCAACAATACTAAAATGTGTACATCGTTGCAGGGGTTTGAGTTTCTTCGTTAAACCTTAATGTCTAAAACTCACTCACTCACCTGTAGTTGCTGCAGTAAGGAGCCACAGCTTGTTTCGCCCACTATCAATAGATTATTCTGCATTTCCTCAGGAGCCGCCATTTTCTATGCTCTGTGCTCTATACACCTGCCTGCTTGCCTCTACACCACATCAAACATCACTAACTAACGGCATTAAATTACATTAAAATGAAATGCTCTCGTCTTGGAAATAAAAATGAAAAAAACACCTAATCTGCGGAGACAGACATCACAAGTGCCGATCTATCCAAGGACGACTAACGCTAACAGCATGCATGCTGATGCAATCATTCATTCATTTTTTATGTTTATGCCCTCTCATCCCAAAAATGGAGGGATCTACTTTACTAACATGGCGTCGCTTCACTTCACTTCACTGCAAATCATCTTCTTCTCCATATAAAATAAACATCACCTGATCACAAACGCAGTTGAAGGCCATAAGATGAATTTACTTGCCTGGCACTTGATCTGTTTTGAGGCTCAATAGGTGCCCACTGCCCAGCATACCATGTGCTCTGCAGGTACGACCACGACCAAACTCTTTGACCACTGCCCTATCCTATTTGCTTAATGTATGGCAAAACATACTATTTTAATTTTTTTTAATACAAATCGGAAACCAGGTGCCTAGGTGAAAATAGCAATAGCAAGACGAAAGCAACGCAAGCCAAATGCATGTGCCTCAGATTTAGTATCACGTGCCTAGGTGACAGACAGATAGATATGAGCGTGGTGTTTGGTGGTGGGACATGCATACTTTAACCTCCTTGGTTTTCTTTCATTCACTACCACTACCACTACCTAGTGCTTCCCTCCACGCTCAACCCTCCGCCCTCAACCCAAACATTCCCCGCTTCCCTATTATGGACCTTCCTCCCCCTAACATGTTTTTCATAATTTCTGCTTTAGTTTAAAAGAATGGCATATTAAAGGGATCACACAAATATAATAACCAATCTTCTTCTTGTATTCCAATTGAGAATTGAACGATTGCTAAACATAATAACTTGGATAAAATATAAATAAAAAGAGGTGTACTTTATTTTAATTTCTTTAGTTTTCAAATTATTTTTTGATGTTGGGAAAATAAGGTATGAGGTTGTACACACTGAAACCTTAAAATATGATTATGTTTTTTAAGATAATTAGAATTGGTTATCGTTGATTAAAATAAATCGAAATTATACAATTGATTATGGCAAGTTTATGGTGATTTTAGTAGGGTATTATGACTATGAAAATTTTGATCTTCTATCTTTAGAATTTGTCAGGTTGCTTTAGCAATAACAAAGGTCAGAAATAGAATCTCGACAGATGTATTGTAAGTGGACAATAGAGCAATGTGCTTTAATTTGTTGACCACGGATTCATCTTAGTTGATTGTGATAGGTGGCAAACATAAAAAACATAGAGAAAGTAAAAATTTAGAAATGACAGAATAGAAGCAGAAGTAGAAGACAAATCTATACAAGAGTGCAATAGGTAGACAACGGCACAGTGCACCTGAGTCTATTAACCATAGACCTATTTAGGTTGATTGTGCACCCAAACTAATCATTGTACTTGTTGCGCATGCAGGTGAGGAGAAATGTTAGATATCACACTTAGGGTTTTGCCACGTAGAAATCATTGTTTGTATTACTTTTTCTTTATAACCTCTTAAGGCACTTTGATAACTTGAAAACATACAAGAAAAAGAAGAGGATATAATGGGTTGAGCTAACCTCAATCAACCCCTTTATGATTAATTGCTACCTACATATTCAATAATCTAAGGAGGGAAATCAAGTCCATGTAGTTCTTCAACTTAAAGTGAAAGTGTGATTGTGTTCCTTTGAGTATATGTATGCAGCGAGAAGATGACTTTGATACTTTAAAATGATAGATCTTGACTTGTTTTAGAGGGCTCTTGACTTGGCTTGTGATTGTTCCTTATGAATAGTGATGATGCAATTTTTATGCACACCAATTCGTAACATGTCAGGATCTCAATAGAGCTAAAATTCACTCCAGGACACGAGTTGCAGGTATGTAGTTGAATAATAAAGTGATGGAATAGCAAGCAAAGCATGCAAGTTGTTAACCAGGACTATTCATGGATGGATGATAGCTAAAAGAAAGTCAAAACTAGGCGACTTGGCGAATGGGTGGATACTAATCTAAAGTGGGCATATCTCATAAATAAACTCCAAAAAAGAGGGAAAGGGTAGAGCAGAAAAGAGAGCTTAATGACTTCAAGAATTACCTTTTGGGTTGGCTTCTTCATGGATAAGTGTTTTAAAAACTAATGTTTATTGTTAGCAGTTGTTGCACATACATAGACAAACACAGTCAAGCAATCTGAGAAAAGTTGATATATGAAACTCAGAGATCTGGACCAAAGGTGGCTCCTTTTGGGGTAGTTGTTACACACCTGTAATCAAAAGATTATGACTCAGATCTAGGAGGTATCTAAGGTAGCTACGACACACACATAGAAGACTATATCATAGAAAACACCTCTACACACTTAAAAATATGATACAGTCAACCTACTTGTAAATAATCAATAAGAATTGTTAATTATTCAATAGTGATTACACATCTAAAATCAGCATATTAATCGTAACAAGAGAAATTCTTCGTAGTTATTACACACTCAAAATTACTAAATCAAACAACCAAAAAGATAAAACTTGATTACGCAAAATATGGAAAGAAAATACGCCAACACATGAGTGGCAATCAAAAATTGATTTGCTTCTGAATTGATTTGTTTGACCCTTGAAAATGAGGGTTCTAGACACATATATAGACTGGGCAAGGGTCGTCCCATCCTCCAAGTGCATGTAAAATTGTAATTACATGGTGTAATTAGAACCTCAATACTAATTATAGTTTCAAAACTGTATGTAATGTATACATATAGTTATCTTACAATTATCAAAAATAAAATTGGCATTTATAATGTGATGCAACGTGTGCATGCTTACAAATAAT
This sequence comes from Torreya grandis, assembly GCA_037957365.1. Lineage (NCBI taxonomy): Eukaryota > Viridiplantae > Streptophyta > Pinopsida > Cupressales > Taxaceae > Torreya > Torreya grandis. The sequence goes on from JARHVA010003491.1 coordinate 475,348, forward strand.
TTGGACAACTTTCATATTTAAGTTCTAACAAAAGCATACTACGAATACAAAACTAACACCTTTGTTTTGATATGCATAAAATTAGCCTTTGAACTAAGGTTAGACGAATGTTTGCATGGATGCGCTGACTATTGGAGTTGTTGATGTAGATACTTATGCTGAATTGGAAGTTACAACATTAGTCTTCTTCTTCACTTCCAACTCAAGGTAACATCTGTGTCCTGCATCGTGTTATTGTCTGATGATGTCTAAGTTGAGTAACGAGGGTCTATGCACCTTTTTAACCTGCTCGAGGAGCTTGGCATGCTTCACCTTAGAGTTCTAGAAGTTGATCTTGCAAATTTCTACTTATATCACCTTCTTTCTAGCAAAACTTAACTCAGCTTCAATTTCCTTAAGTGTTAATCCTTGTAGGCTCTGCTTGAAATTCTTAGAGGCTATCTAAAGGAGTTGATCAAAATTGATCCTACTAATAAGATTACTTGTACTATCCCTTGCCTTAGATAACTTCAATTTTTCCAAGATTTGTAAAATGAGAGCCTCATGTTCCTAGTACTTGGGCATTACTGCCCCAGCTATTATAATCCACTCTTTAGCCTCTTGAATTCTGATCACTACCAAATTAAGGGTGTTTGAAGCCTCTAATGGTGTCATTAAGTCTATATGGTTATACGCCTTATTAGTAGTATAAATAATCAATAACTTCAATTTATTTTCATCATGTTTCAAAGAATTAAATAATTGATGTGTCTGAGTTATGTGGGGAGCCAATTTTGCCCTAATTACATCAATGGCCTCTAGAGCATTGTACAATTTTGATGCAACCTATTGAACCTCAGTCTCAATTCCCTAAGGGATTTGGATTGTTTGTTGTTGCTCTTTTGTTTGTTCTAATTCTTGTTCAAGCTCTTTCCTAACCATCTTTATCCCTTCATGTAATGTTATCATAACATCCTTATGAGTTTCAATAAGGGACTTAAAGTCTTCTATATATGAAGACTACCCTATCTTCCTATTCTTCCTTTTGGCCAGTGTAAAAACTTCTTGCCTTTCCTCAAAATGATTTCTCTCCCTGCTTCATCCTCCACTTTCCTCTTCCTAACCCTTTAGATCCTTCCTGAGGGTTTATCAAACATGGAACTAATAGAAGGCAACTCTGTGATTTTGAAATTTGGTTTCTGAGAAGCCTTTGACCTCAAATTAGCTGCCCATGGAGGGATGACCAGTTATGATGGGTTTATTGGTTGTGAATCCTTAATTGTGGTCTAAATTGATTGATCTTCTGGTTCTTGTTCCAAAGCTCCTTTGAGTATTGAGTCAAGAAGGGAGGGCCATATGATTTTAGAACAATCCACACCTCTGTACTAGGGTAATGGGTGGACTGTATATACCTGTTTGCCCCTTTTGGCATTCCCTGAGGATATGATAATAGTATCTTAGGAGAAACTAGTGGAAGGCATTGGCAAGTTGATTTGAGTGGAAGAGACATGGAGCTGAGAGCTCACCAATGTTGTTTCAACCTTCTTAGAAGCCCTCCTTTTGGGCTTAGGTTAGACTGTAGCAATCCTGAAGGGAATTTCAATAGTAGTGGCAACAATGGATATGGATGGCAATATTAGGGGATAGAAACAATAGGGGTAAAAGTAACATCCTCTATCTTTGGTGTGAGCAGAGGTGTTTTTGCCACAACACTAAGGGGAATTGAATCAAATGAACCTATTGAAGAAAGGGGATCTGAATCAAATGAAATTTAGGAAGAAGGGATTGAAGGTTGAGCCTTCTTACCTAATTGGTCATATTTCAATGGTCTTTTCCCTTTGTCATATGTAAGGCTTAATGCCTTTGCTCTTTCTAATTCTTCATCTTCCTCCATTTCTTGTTTTACTACTATTTGTTGTTGAATTGAAGGTGTGCCTATTTGTGGTTTATTAGCAATTGGGTTCTCTATGAGGGGAGGAGCCTTGGCTTCCTCTTGTAGTAGATTATAGCCTTCAATGGTGGGGAGGAGGCTCATTGAATTCATGCAATAGAAACCTCTTTACCTATAGATTTCTATAGTGGTAGTGCAGTTGGGTGACCTTGGTCTTTTGCATCAGAGGAGTCCAAGTTAATTAGATCCCCTTGAGCCCTTCTATGCTTAGTTTCACTCATACGAAGCTCTATTTTCATAGCCTTCAATACTTAGGGAGCTTCTTGAGAAGGCTCCCCTTATTCCTCTATTGATTGTAGGGGTTTGTTAACCTAGAATTCTGAAGTAGTCCATCTTCCAAGGGGTAGAAGCTTTGTCTACATCTCTTGAACCAAAATTAATGGTTCTCCCTGAATAATCTTTAAATGTTCTTCTCTGAGCCCTGTAAGTTGTGCCATTTTCAAGACTTAGGCATCGTCTTTTGCATTTAAGAGTAAAAAATAATGGTCATAGGGAACATGCTAGTATGGAATACCAAAGCCCTATATATGATTTTGAATTCAACCATGAGGATCCCAATCTCTATGAGGCAAGGGAACCAACTGATAGTGATTCATTTTATTACCCACATCCCTAAAATGTTTTCTCATTAAATAGCACATTCAGCCTATGATCATGTAAGATCCATAGAATGTGCCTTTCTTTTACTTTATCAGATCTTCTTCTACACTCCACCAAAGCTAGAATGCAATATTTTTCTATGCGAGCTCATCTGGCATGTACTTGGGGAGGCATAGGGGGTTGACCTTATTGCTAACAACCATGATCACTATATAGTCTAGGTATAGCTAGTAGTCACCTCGAGGTACTAATATATATGTTATACTCTGTGATATCCTAGGTAGTGGGGCCTCATGGATAGCATGCCATACCTAAGGATATACATCTTTTGTAATTTGGGTGATATGCTTAGTGTATGCATATATGTACATGAATTGATAATAATCATAGATGTGATTATTTATGCAGTCAATAGTTAGGCTCCAAATCTCCCCATAATCCCTATACACAATTCCCATTATTTCATCTAGGAGAGACGACATCATATAAAAATGGTTAGCTAAATTGGGGCATTTGCCTTTATGTAAAACTTGTTCCCTTAGCTTAAAGTTGAAAATCTCTCCCACGGCAAAAGATATGTCAGAGGTCATCAACATGTCTAGAAGTGGCACCCATTTCAGTGGAGAAAATGGATACTTGGCATGCCATATTATCTATTCAAAATGGCCATCTTGATGTAGACCCCCATTCTAAATTTGCTAATGAGTACAAGGGATTTTCCCTTCAGGACCATTGACTCCCTAGGAATAATCCATTCGCTCAGAGTTTTCTCAATTCAATTATTCTTGTTCCATGATACCACCCTGTGCACATTGAATATTGCATCCGAAATTGGCAAAGACAAGTACCTTTGGAAATCATCACTTGAGATGCAAGCCATGACCATCTTGTGATCCATGTGATGTAGGAAGACATCTTATGTCACCTTGCTAGCAAATAACAAGTCCTATTGAAGGTCAATACATGGCATGACCTTTAGCTTGGCTGCTATAAAGTGCAATCCTTGTCTCTTAAGAGAGAGTAGGTCTATCACCAATTGGTGTTATGTTGGGGATAAATCTCCTTTGTGAGAAAATGCATCAACAACATCAATGGCATCCCATAATTCTAAGTAGTTGACATATCTATTATTGAAGATTGTGGTATCAAACATAATGTCTGTATACTCTGTGGAATCCTTAATGGAAAATTGGGATGGTGGAAGCACTCCTCTGAACACTCAGGATCATGAAGCCATTATAATTTGACTAGTTTTCTCAAATTTAGTTTCTTAGACTATGAAAAGTCCTTTTTGTTGGTTGATTCTTTGTAGTTGATGTGCAGGTGGTTAGGGATTTGTTTACAGAGTATCAATAGAGCTCAAAATTTGCTTTTGATCAATAAACACGTCAATAATCATAAGATGTTGATATAGCTTTTACATTCAATTCTAGTTCATAAAGTTTTAATGTCCAATGCTCATATACTTGCTTTACTTGCACAATTAAAATCTTGTTAGTTTAATTGGTGGGAAAGCCACGTCTTTACATTCTTTGGTGAGTGTCATGAAATAATTCCACTTTGCTAGATAAGTTTAGCAGGATTTTGATAGTCAGGATTCAGGTTTCACATTGGTACCGAGCCAACAATTCTCACTAACCAAAGTCTTTGAACATAAACCCTAAAAAAATTATCTGAAGACCAAACCCTTCGACACAATGTTCAAAGACCAAATAAAATGAAAATTCTAAAGGAGTTCTGATTAAAACCTTCAAACAAAAATCCTGAACAAAAGTCATGAACAAAATTTTCAACGTGGAAAATCCAAACAAAAATTTCAATGAACAAATCCCCAACATAAGTTTTGAAATGCAAAGTTTTTGAAAAGAAGTTTTGAATAAAATGTCTAATGAACAAGTCCTAAACACTTTCTCTAATGAATAAAATTTTGAACTTAATGTCCAAACAAAATCTCAATGAATAAATTCTTAAGTATTGAACAAAATATTTGATGAACAAAATTCTAAACAAAATAGTTTTAAATAAAACCAAGTCCCAAAACCTGCATAGTACAAAATTCCTGAAAGGCATTAATAAGCTAGTTTGAAATGTAAAATATCATTGTCTGTACTTCTAAGTGTTTGAGATTAAGGAGCAATTTGATAAAAGTTCCATAGAATGAAGATGAAAACTTAAAAACACAAGCCAAATCAAAATAAAAGTGGGTCCCTATTCTTTTCTGAAGAAAAGGGGAAGGTTAGATACAATAAATGATGACTTACAGGGGGAATACTTTCGAGTATTTGAGAACTCAGAACTTTGGTTAGCAACTTTGAATCAGACATGAACCGTGTCATAGAAGAATATTTGAATTAGATATGCAAAAGAGACTCCCAAATTACATCATATAACATACTTACCTTTGCATCCATAGATGTGTGTGTGTTAAAGTGATGTCATTTAACCCTTATTGTGAGGATCTTTACAAAGACTTGGAGTAGCTGTAGGTTTCGGTCTAGTTCTTTTTAAGCTCATTAAATTAGGGGAGCTCAGGTAGTGCTCTACTACTAGCCAGGCATCCATAGCCTTGATAGAGATACCTTTGGGTTCCTTCTCTCCTCTTCTTTAATTTTTTTGAGCATGATGTGTGGTACATTGACCTTATTTCATCATGTGAGCCTTTAATCCCCTTTTGATTTTCTTTGGGTTTTATTGATCACTCTTTTTTAACAAATTGGTTCTCTCTCTCTCTTTTTGAATAAAAGGAGAGTCGAAATCATTATGAATTGGTATAGTTATAAAAAATAAATTATTTACCAGAACATCCCTACCAGTTAGATCCACACCAGTGATTATCACCTCCAAACAAGTATTAGTATGAAAAGTGTGCTTGGTCCAATAAAGCGAGAAAAAATTCTAAATTTATTTGAAGTATTCGAGAGCAACTTTCACACACCTGGTAGAAATATTCAATTGTGACAAAACCTTGAATGACTGTCATTACATACCCAAATCCTAAAGACCTTAGACATAGAAGTATAACAAGTTTGTGAACAAATCCCAAACATAAGTTTCCCTTTCCCTTATATATCAATTTAAGCATAAAATAGGGGTCCAACTAGTAGGATGCAAGTTTGGTTATGTTAGGATAAACCAATTTAGATTGTCATAGGAAATAACAAAATGTCTAACCTAGAAAGCAAGAAAACTAAACTAGAAAGTAGGAAACTAAACTAGAAAGTAGTAAAGCTAAATGAACACTACCTCTATCATGCTTTCTTCATCACTCGAGGGCCACTTTAGATAGTACAACCATGAAGTAATGTTTCAAAACTATATGTTGACTGGATATACAAATTCATTGCCTTGAACATCCCTTAGACGAAATGCATTATTGCCCAAGATCTATAAAATATGGTATGGTCTAATCCATAGTGGGGAAAATTTATCATGTTTCCCTTTCTTTTCATTGGCTTTATCCCATAGAAGCACTAGATTGGAGATCTTGAATGCTTTGAAATTTTCCCTTTTGTCAAACCATCTTTTGACTACATCTTGATGTTTACTGAAAGTTTGTAGGGCCTCAGTACTTAAGTATTCCATTTCTATTATATCCAATAATCAAGATTCCACTTTATCATTTCGTTCCATAAATTCTTATGTGAATTGATAGGTCAACAACTTCAACATGATTGGGAATACTAGTCATCATCCATACACTAGCAGATAGGGTGAGGCCTTGAGGGCCCACTTATATCTTGTTTGATCTACCTAAAGGGCATACTTAAGTAGATTCTACCAGTCCCTAGGCTTATCCCCATCCAATTTCTTAATTACATCTATCAAGTTCTTATTTGTTGATTCAACCAATCTATTTCCCTAAGGATAGTGGTTAGAAGATGACCTGGCGGTGATCTGATTGTCATGAGCCCATTCAATGAATTCAACTGATATAAACATTAGCCTATTGACACAAACTAGAGATATGGGAGTGCCAAACCTAGTTGTGATATGTTCTTCTTAGAAGTGAATCACATATTGTTTTATGGAATTCTTGGTGGCCACTACCTCAGTCCATCAGGTGAAGTAATATGTGGCAGTGAGTACAAACTTATGACCTGCTAAAGAGTTTGGGTTAATGACACCAATGAAGTCCAACCCCAACTAGGTAAATGACCTTCCCTCAATAATTGGTTGTAAATGAATTATTGAATGTACTTCTCTTTTTACTAAAGATCAGTATTCATGACATGTCCATACATGGGCATGGGTGTCCTTGAAGACTATTGGCTAGTAATAGCCCATTCTTAGGATCCTGTGAGCTGTGGTGTTCCTAGATGGATGACCACTACCTATCTTTTGGTGTAGGTTTTCCAAAATATCTTGAGCCTCTTCTATTGATATACATCTAAGGTAGATGACTTCATAATTTTTACTATAAAGAACTCCTTTCTAGATCATGTAGTGAGTGGCTTTGAGCCTCAAATCTCTCCTTCCTTTTCGATTGAGTTTTGAGGGACAATTACCTATAAATATATATTGAATTATGTTAGTATGCCATTTCCCTCTAGATACCTAGGCTTCACAAATCTCTTTAATAGTAATGCATGGGTTAGGCTCAGTCATGAGTTGGATGATGCCCTGACCCTATATGATTTTAGTAGGATTGATTTCTATATCAAATTCATACAACTTTTCCATCTATTTACCTCTGTGTTCTCCCAATTCATTATATGACAAGGTAAGCTTAACAATAGGGTCAGACATGATAGTGATAGTCTTATTTATTAGGATGTAGTGTCAAAATTTCTTCACTACTTTCATAAGAGTGAAGATATGTTTATCAATCATGGAGTACCTGAGTTCTACATATTTCAAATTCGTGCTCATGAATGCAATGAGATGCCCAATCTCATCTTTCTTTTGCGTTATGACAACAAAAATTATATGTTTTGAAGTAAATGAGTATAAGTAGAAGTCCTTTGTGAAATCTAGACTAATTAGTACTAGGGCCTGAGATATAACATGTTTGATGTCTTGAAAAGACTTCCAGGCCTTAGATGTCCATTCCACTTTAGCATCTTATTTGATTATTGCATTTATAGTTCTCATAATTTTTACAAATCTTGAGATGAACTTTCTTACAAAATTTATTTTCTTGAAGAAAGATTTGAGCTCCTTCTTGCTATTTGGCAGTGTAATCTTTGAAATTCCCTAGATTCTATCCGAATCAATGATGATTCCTTGTTTGGTAATGATATGTCCCAAAAGCTCACCCTTAGTAACTCCAAATATTATCTTATTTGAATTCAATGAAATGTCAAACCTTCAACATATTTTGAATATTGAATTCAAATGGCCTACATGATCATTCCTATTATTGGAGAAAATAGTAAGGTCATCCTTATAGATGATTATACATTTACCTATCAATCCTTAAAATGTGTGATCCTTTGCTCACTGAAAGGTGGATCCTACATTAATTAGGCTAAAAGGCATCCTCTTGTATGCATAGGCACCCCACTTTGTGGTAAATATAGTTTTCATTCTATCTTTTGATTATATTAGCACCTAGTTATACCCTAAAAATCCATCCATGAAGGACATTGTTTCAGAGCTGCTGACTATCTGAGTAACCTCATTTGGGAGGGTAGTGGATAGTTGTCCTTCTTAGAAGCTTTATTCAAGTTTCTAAAATTGACACACAATTTAATCTCTCCTTTCTTCTTTCTAACTGGGACTAAATTGGCCACCCAGGTATAATGTCTGATTGGGAAGACTATCCTTGCATTTAACAACTTTTTTACTTATACTTGAATGACAGGTTCTAGGATAGGGTTTATTGACCCCTATCTTTGTCTAAATGGATTGTGGTTTGGTTTCAATGGAATTGTATGGGTGATGACCTTTAGATCATAAACCTTTAAATCCTCATGTGTTTATGCAATCATGCATTTGTATTGGGTGAGTAAATCTTTCACCCATTGCCTTTCTTTTGGAGTGTAACTAAGGTCAATGTTGACATAGCGTGGGTTATTCTCATCCCTTGAATTCTCTTTTTTGAAGTTAGACTCACTAACCATGGGTTATCTTTAATGTTGAGCTTGAGGATCTATATTAAATGCTCTTTTTAGGGAAACCATTCCAAGTGGGAGATTATTTTTTTGAGCTAGATGACACCTTTCTCATCTGACTCCTCTTGGTAGAGATAACTAACTTCTTTGTCATCAATGATTTGGGACTCAAATTGTCCTGAGTTTATTATAAACTTGATGATCTGTTGGTCATCATTGAAGACTTGAAAATTCTCTATGTTGTCAAGAATAGAAAGATAAGGTACTATTTTAATAGAGAATCTCTTTACCTTAGATTCTTGGAGAGGCTCCAAGTTGGGAGCCAAAGTAACTAGGGAATTTGTAGCTTAGTTTTACTCCTTGGGAACAACCATTATATTGAAAGACTCAAAAGATTCAATCAAATCCCATGCTTTATGTTTATATCTTTTCAGATATGACAACTTACATTGGTATTTTTTTAACCTAATCAACTACCAGCTCTGAATCCCTATGTACAAACAACTACATGATATTGTTTTTGAAGACAAATTGCAATCCCAAAATCATTGTTTCATATTCGGCTATATTGTTGGTACAAGGAAACTATAATATGTATGTTGCTAGGAGCTTCTTTATTTGTGGATCAATTTGTTACATCCTAATTCCTTGTTAGGCAAATTGCTAGATTATTTGTGGATATCCATAGCTGATAAATTTAGATTTGGCTATTTTTAACTAAGTTGTAAGATATATATTGATATGGGGCAACATGTTATTGCTTAGGTTACATGATCACACTGATATGAGTTAGTTGTAAGTAAATGTTTACCTTATGATTGTGTTAATTTGTTATTTTAGATATATTTTATGATGTTTATATAACATGACTACTATGGTCTAACTACCTATTTTGTTATGAGGTGGATGCAAGAGAATCCATTCCTCTAGCATGCTAAAAGGAGAGCATCATCAGAGAGGGTAGTGTAGATGGAGACATTGAAGGTCTATAGAAAACTGGCAAAACCCTGCACATACACACAATAGCTAGTCATGGTAGAAATGCATTTAAAAATGATTGCTTTTGGTGTTTGTTTAAATAATTAATTTCTATATTGAGTTGTCTTTTTATCATTATATTTATATGTCTAACCCAGTGAGGTTGTTACACAGTTAATTCAATTCCTACACCTGATCCCTATTTGGATTTGGCACCATTAAAGTGGAGAGTTCATAACTAGGTAGGGCCTTGGGATTTTGGTTCTTGTATTTCATTTTATGTAGTGAAAGTGTAAATACTAAGGCTAGGGGATTCATAGCTTACCTCTTCATTCTTGATATTGTACTCTGTGATGAGATACTTCATTCTTGGTTCCCAATCAATCTAGATTTGGTTTGGAAGGCCTCTCCATGGTATCTAGATGTGAGAAAAATCTATTGAGAGGTATCCATTGAGTATTTTAGACCAGTCCCTACTAAAAAATAGTCCATAGTCTTCAGATATGTCTACTACAGGGATGTCAATAGTCATCTATACTCATGGCTCATATGCTACTTAAATACACACATTAGTCAGCTCTCTAATCATTGGAACCATTGTTTTATCTAACTATGAGACTGTTCTCTTTGAAAGGCTTAGAGTTAGGCCAAGATTTTGATAAATAGAATTAGGCATCATAGTTGTTGAAGCTTCAGAATTGACTAAGCAATTATGAATATTCTTACCAAAGGCCCGAATGGTTAGCAAAAAAGGTGGAACCTCTAGCTTGATTTTGTAGATGACATTGGTGTCAAAGACCTTTATTTTCTCTGTAAGATCTTTTGTCTTTTCTATAGGGGCCTTCCCTATGATATACTTTCATAGGAATTCTTTATGTTCAATAATCTAGGCTAATTAATGAAGGGTGATGTTGGCCTTTATTTTCTTCATGTCTTCAACAATGTGATGCCCTCCTCTAATTTGTTCCTCTTTATTCTGAGGCTAATCATTTCCTTTTGGGGGAGGTGGATTATTATCAACCTTAAGATTTGATGGAATAGTTGTAATATTTGGAGGAGTAGACATTGTGAAGGGTTGTCTATTCCTCAAGTTATAACCACCTTTCTGATATTGCTAGAAGGCATGGATCTCATTAGTGTTGTCCTCTAGTATGTTATCATCTTCACTCAAGAAAAGAAACTCATGGGTCTCAAAAATATAGTAGTACTTGAAGAGCCTAAGTTCTGATGGAATTCTGGTGGGTTATGCATCAAATCTTGTCTCACCACCTCTTTTTGAAAGATCTCAAAATTTGCACAAAATTCCACACAGTCAAGTTCACCATGCTAAGAAGTATTATGGATTCTGCACCAGTTGGGTAGGGCTTTCTCTACTATATTGATTTTTAGAGGCTTGTTGGACTGCTCTTTATTATTTTTAGGCCTATTGAAGGGCCTATTATACCTTTGGAACCTAGATTTTTGATTATTATTTAGGCCATTAACATTGCCTATCTTTCTTTGCATGTTGAGAAAATCATTACTTAACTTTGAACCATTTTTGTATGGCATCTAGCTTTATTTTAGTAGAGTCTATGCCCTAGACAACTACAGTAGGGATGAAACTAAATGTTGGTTCTGCTGGCAACCATTGCTAGGTGCATGACTATTTAAGAAACTATATTTCATATGTGACATCTATGTTAGAGGAGACAATGTGTATAGTTGATTATGATTAAATGTGGGGATGTTCTGTTTCACATGTGGAACTAGATTCAAAGCTAGGAGACCATTGTTGACACTAGGTGTGTCAAACACCTAAGGATTAAGATGTTTATCAATGTTGATAGCTTCTTCATAGGCCAATGCCAAAATGTTGACAGTAGGAGCTTTTCGTAAGAAAATTACAGTAATTGGATCTAGAGTATTCTTGTACATTTCTAATGCCAATACTTATACTAGTTTGTATGTTGGGCTTAACTAGGTATACATCTCATGAAATCTTACATTGAAGGCTTAGATTGGTTTATTAGGATCCCTCTTCATGCTAGTAAAGTGTTGGTATATCAAAATGGGGTTGGTGACTTGCCCAAACTATACAAGGAAAGCAGTTTGACACTGATTCCAAGAAGTAATGGTATTCTCTCACAGATTAAGGCACCAATCATAAGCAACATCCATTAGTGTAAAAGGAAAAATTTGCATGCAACATCTTCATTAATAACATTCATTAATCTCAATGTATCTTTGAAAGACTTAATGTGCTCTTCTGTCGTTCTTCCTCTTTAAGGAGCGAAGGATGATAAATACTTTTCAAGATTCCTTGGTAGATCATGCACATCCCCTGGGATGGTAATAATAGATCCTACCAACCAAGGTGGTTAATCCATATGATTATTAATAGGGAGTGTTCCTTACTAGGGAAGGTGTTTTAGCTTTGTTATTGATAGGGGAAGTTGGTACAAATCTAGGCCTTTTATGACTTGATAAAGGTGAGACTAGAAGACTAGCCTGAGCTCTAGATCGAGTCACTCTCCTAGGTGAATCTAGTGTAACTCAACATATAAATTAACCTCTTTTATTGAAAATTTTGGGCCCTCCTTCTAGTGCCAGAAATAATGTTGATGTAGTTTATATGCATACCAATTTATAACAAGGTAGCCTCTAACATATTAGGATCTCAATGAAGGTAAACTCCACTCTAGGGCATGAGTTACAAGTATGTGGTTGAATAACCAAGTGATGGAATAGCAAGTAGAGAATGCAAGTTATTAAATGAGACTATTCATAGATGGATGATATCTAAAAGAAAGTCAAAACTAGGTGAGTTGATGGATGGGTGGATACTAAACTAAAGTGGGCAGATCTCAGTAATAAAATCCAAAAAAAGGGAAAGGGTAGAGTAGAAAAGAAAGATTGACTACTTCAAGAATTACCTTTTGAGCTAGCTTATTCATGGACAAGTGTTTTCAAAACCAATGTTTTCTATTTGCAGCTGCTGCACACACACAAACAAACATAGTCAAGCAGTCTGGGAAAAGTTGATATAGGAAACTCAGAGTTCTGGGCCAAAGGTTACTCCTTTTAGGGTAGCTGTTGCAAACCCATAATCAAAATATTATGACTCAAATCTAGGAGGTATCTAAGGTAGATATGACACATACATAGAATACTATATCATAAAAAACACCTGTACACACTTAAAAAGATAAGACAATCAACCTACTTGAAAATACTCAATAAGAATTACTATTTTTTCAATAATGATTGAACATATAAAATCAATATATTAATCATAACAAGAGGAATTATTCATAGTTATTGCACACTCAGAATTATTGAATAAAACAACCAAAAAGATAAAACCTGATTACACAAAATATGGAAAGAAAATACACCAACATATGAGTGACAATCAAAATTTGATTTACTCCTATATTAGTTTTTTTGACCCTTAAAAAATGGGCTTCTAGACATATATATAGACTTGGGGAGGGGTCATCTCATCCTCCAAGTGCATGAAAAATTGTAATTATATGGCATAATTAGAACCTCCATTTTAATTGTAGTTTCGAAATTGTATGTAATGTATACATATAGTTATCTTACAATTGTCAAAAATAAAGTTGTCCTTTACAATGTGATGCAACGTGTGCATGCTTACAAATAATTTAAACAACTTTCATACTTAACTTCTAAAAAAATCATCCTACAAGTACAAAACTAACACCTTTATTTTGATACACACAAAATTAGCCTTTAAACTAAGGCTAGATGGATGTTTTCATAGATGCATTGACTGTTGGAGTTGTTGTAGATACTTGTGCTACATTGGAAGTTGCAGCATCAATCTTCTTCTTCACTTCAAGCTCAAGATAACATTTATGTCTTGCATCATGTTGCTAGTTGATGATGTCTAAGCTGAGTACCAAGGGTCTATGCACCCTATTAACCTACTCGAGGAACTTAGCATGCTCCACCTTAGTGTTCTGAAAGTTGATCTTGAAGATTTCTACTTCTATCACCTTCTTTGTAGAAAAACTCAACTCAGCTTCAATTTCTTCAAGTGCTACTCCATGTAGGATTTGCTTAAAATTCTCAGATGCTACCTGTTGATGCCTAAAACTTTTGCTTTAGGTTAAACAACCATTTATGGGAAGCTTTACATATGTGGGACCAAATGCAGTCTGTAAAGCAACCTTTAGGATTTTAGAAGCTGGATCTTCATTCAATTTTGGGGGTAAAAAGGGATAGAAGAAAGGAAACTATATGACATGAAAGTAAATCTAATCTAAGACGATGCACTGAGAGATTTGAAACATTAACCTATAATTTCATAAAATAGATTAGATCTTTAAGCATCATAGATCGTAAAGGAGCATAAAGCATGAACTACAGTCTATTATGCAAATAAAGATGAAAACTTTAGAATCATAAGAAGAGAAATAGTAGACAGAGATAATTTTCCACTCTAAATAACATAGAACATCACATCCTCTTCATTGTAGATGGAGAACAAAATACAAAAGGCCGTAAGGGGCACATATAAAGCATCTAATCACATCCATGAGGTGCACTTGCTAAGGTAGTAGAATAAAAAAATGCTAACTGCTACTTTTCCTAGTCTATTACAATGTTTGATCATGAAAACATAAAACAAAATGATAACCAACCCCTTTGAAAAATAATGAGCCCAAAATAAATAGGTGAGGCAGCTACTTGAGGAAAATGACACCTAGAGATTATAGCACTCATACACATGATGATGTCATTACAACTAAAAAAGGTTCTTGACTTTATGAGTACAATCAGCCTCTAGATCCCAGATATGGCACAACTACATCATTCTTTTTATGATCACTACACTTAGGAGAAGTAAGGTGGTGCCATGTGTTTACTTTCAAAGTTGTCCTACCCATGCTATATTCAATGGCCTTGGTTCCCCTTAAAAACCAATAGATTATACTTTAAGCTAGGCTTAAAGCGTTTCAAAAGATCTATTTGAAAGGAGGGACCCATGCTCTCATCCAATGGCACTAATTTAAATTCTAACAAACCAACAATGCTCCTGTGTAAGCACAAGGATGACACGTGTTGAGCTAGATCTTCTCTGGGAAGATTAGGGGATTTTTTGGTGAGATTGAGTGCAGGGGTGCCATGTGTTGATCAAATGCTCCTTCAAAGGAAGTCAGGCATTCCCCTACTAAAGTGAGCATGAGGATGCCATGTGGTGAAGCTATGTTGATCCTTTTATGAACTACTTAGTAGGGCCCATCTATCATTTTTTCATCCAATGGTGCTACTTGGAGGTCTGACCTAAAAATTAAAAGGCTTTGAAGAGTGTGAGGGTACCATGTGTCGAGTGAGCACTCTACCAGAGTGAGACAAAAGTTTGCTCGAGTTAGATGAGCATCGAGCTGCCACATGGAAGAAGCAAATGAAGGCTAGTACTTAGGAAAATTTTGAAAAGGGGGCTCAAAGAAGGAAGGGGCCTAAAGGGGAGCCACTGAAAAGTTCTGAGGAACTACTAACTATCGAGCGAGCTTGAAGCTAGAGATGAACTATTCTAAAAATAATAACCATGGATTTTTGATCCATAGTTCTTGGTGACTCATAGGGGCATCCACCTACATGCAGGAAAACCTAAAAACTCTGGTACTTAGACCAGTCGAAGTAAAACTATAAAAATAGAAAAAGGTGTAGACACCTACAATTTTTGAAGGGCTACTTGCAAGGGCACCCATTCTTCCTCTTTTGGCTAGGTCTTCTTATTAAGATCCTCAAAGGCTCTATCCAGATCTATTATCTCCTTGAAGGAGATATTCCCCAAGCCTTTGATTACTGCCAACATATAAAACTCTATTTAGGCTAGTTTGTTCAAGTTTTTCTCCACTTAAGAGACATCAGGCACTTGATCGAGAGCCATAAAAATGATCTGGTCATTTTGCTTTTGCTCGAGCAGTGCCTTTATTTTGTCCTAAAAAAGGACACTATTATTCACCAAGAAAGGGGAGGGGAGTCCCAACTAGAATAATTGCTCTATGTGTCCCTTCCTTTTTTAGATTGTTTTATTCAAGGTATTAAGGAATGCCTTGCATTTATTCACTACCTTATTACAGCTTAAGAACTCATTAAACTTCATCATTGCCTACCTCTGGTCAACCACCCCTACTGCTTGTAGCATTTTGAGAGAAACATTGTAAAGATTTTTAATAAGGCTCTATGAATTTGGGACCTTAGGAGAGATGAAGGTGATCACACGATCAATAGATGTATTCACTTGGGAAATCAACTTATATGCATCTGTGATAAAAGTTATCACTATCTTTAGGTTTATCTTCATGACCTTGATCCTCTCCCAATAATATTTTTATCACTATTGGACTATGGGAAGGATTTCTATGGCCTATGGGTGAGCGGAGAGGTCATTCTTCAACTTCTTTATTTTTTTGTCCCTTGATCGAGGAGTCTTGTTGTGCCTTATTCTATAGTTTTTGATATGATTAGTGTGAATTAGAGAGATTTTGGAGAGTTTCAACTAGTTTTATCTCTATCTCCTACAGCTTGGTTTTAGTAACTAGCCATAGGCTAGATTCCACTTGGAAGCTTTTATTTGGGATGCTGCCTTAGAGGTCGAATATTGCCTTGTTAAGATCAACATCCTTAACTTTAACCTCATCATTGAGGTGTTCAATTGTAGCCTTCACCTTTATGAGCTCTAGTTTGGTCTTTTCTAACTATTGGGTTGCCTTGATATAGTCTGTAGTCATGAAATTTTGTGTCTCCTCCATGAGTTTGACCTTGTCAGTAGATCTAGCCTATGTGAGGTTGAGACTAATATATTAAATGGTATAGTCCCTTAACTGTATCTATTCTTGGGGGGTCATATGAGCAATCATAAGGGATTGTTGTGTAGGGTCATAAATTGACCACATGTGAGTCTGGGCATTAGCCTTAGCATGCTTCCCTCTTTTTCTTTCCATTCAGGCTTCTCAGGCTACCTTTGCTACATCTACCTTTTACTGGTACCAATTTGGTGCTTGAATGATCTCCTTTGAAAAAGTTATTCCTTGTGGTAACATGAATGAAATAGCTACTTGATGTTGTAACGTAGTAGACCCTGATCCTATGGAAGTCGACGAATGAATGATGAGGGTTAAAATGGATAAAGGTGGGAGCCCATGGGGTGGGGTGGATAGTGATTGAATTATGAGGGAGGATGATATAGGTGAGGGTTGAAGAAAGGTATGCGGGAGGAAATAGGTATTGCAAAAGAAAAAGGGGTGAGCCCAATAATAAGATGGATGGATGAGGATAAGATCAGAGCCAAGGTGGTATCAGGTTGAGCCATGGAGAATGTTGCAACTTGTATCAAGACTATGAGGGTAGATGAAGAGGTGACAAGAGGAGCCGAAGTGCTTGGCTAAGTAGTGGATGATGCCACAACCTATAATAGAATTATGAAAGGAGATGACAAAGTGAAAAATTAAGTGAAGGTGGAAAGAAGGGGATATGTAAAGCATATCTTTTGGGGGGTATCGTTAGGGGGATAGAAGTAGGTGCCTCAGTCTACTTGAGCTAGGATGACCCAACCATGAGGTGCTCAAAGGGATATTGTTTTTGCTATAGGGCCATAGGATATGGGAATAGGGGCGATGGCCATGTTGAAGGCTTTTGGGTTATCATGACCTTTGCTACCACTTCTTTCTCTAGAGGCATGTCTTTTGCCTCCTCCCCAAGAGTGTCTTATTCTTCTTCATCATTAAAACCAACACAAGGCTTATTGATTTCATACTTATATTTTTTGAAGTTAATCATTTTTTATTTGTTCCAATTCAATTGGCTGAGCTACTTCTTCATCCCCTTTAATAACTTCTTGGTTGGGTCGTATGCTTGGACCTTGACATAGAAAGATTCCCATGGTTTAAGGGTATCTTGCGAGATCTAAACTAGGTCCACATAATTCTAGGGAATGTCCTCTATGGGTGACTTCATCTACTCCAGATAAGGCTGTGCTTGATGCCTGAAGCATTGGCAGTCTTCAAGTTGGCTATGTATCCTAATAGATCATAGTCTCATATGTCATTTATTAAGTTTAAGCTGAGATCTACAAGCTTGTCTATGAGTAGGCACCCCTAGTGCCTTTTTAGCACCATAATGTTATCTCTTATCAAAGGGACATCATATACGCCTTTCTTTTTTTCCCCATCTTGTAGATGGAGTCCACTACACTGAGTTGGCAAGCCAACTCTAGGGCTAAGGTTCTATCAGTCAACATGCAAGAGAGCTAGAAGGGCTCTCATTGGAATCCATGTACTTAGATAAATGAAAAGTGGGCTCCTTAAAACTAGTTGGATGGGACTCTAATACCTGTGAGGCAAACTTGTTGCCAATCTGTCATCATGGAGGTGATAGCCTATCAATTGAGGTTTATGAGAACTGGAGCCATAAATACAGCTGAGAACTCATAGTAGTCTCTAGTGATCGAATGGATATGGTCCACATGGTGATTGGGGCCACTATATTTAGGAAGAATTTTGTGTCAAAAGTGATATGTGATAGGTGCAAGGACAAGAACTAGGAGTGCTAGTATAAAATAAGGTGCATAAGGATGTGTACCATAAGGTACCCCTCATCGAGAAATTCTCTAGTTCATCCCTCATAGTGGAGGTGATGACTTCAACAAAGTCCATCTTGAACTCTTATCCCTTCTCCACCATAGTCATGAAGTAGAGCACACCTAACTGAAAGTCATCTATGTTATCATCAACATCCATACCCAGGATGAAGGCTAACATGGATAGGGTGTCCTTCAAATACTATGTAGGGAAAGTTGGCAGGGGCATGGGCAAAAGAGGCATCTCCATGACCGCACCTCTGAGGAGAGATCTAAGAAAGTGAGTCTTTTCCTTAACGTGGGAGTCCCAAACATTCTAAAGTTTCTTGATACTATAGATAATGGCCTTGGAATCATACTGGAGTTAGAATATCTCTCTAATGTTATCTACACTAGTTTTCACCCTTAAATGGGCATTACCAGTGATCACTCTAGTGTTGGCATCGTATCTCTCTATGTAGAGAGCAATGATTTTTGGGCATGGATGCACATAGGGCACCAGGTATTGTGTCAACATGCACTCCCATATTCTGCATCTAAAAGAGTTATACTCTTTTCTACTAACCCTTTTGAGTATTTGAGTGTGGGTACCCTCTCTCAAATTCTTGGGATTTTGGGCTAAAATTGGATTGAATATTTTAGCTGCAAAGTTAGTCACCAATGTCTAGTCCTTACAAGGTCCCTTGGTCACCTTCTTGGTGTTTGGCACTTTCTCTTTTACTTGAGTAAGGGCTGAAGTATAGGCTTTACTCATAGCATATTTGGGGGGAGGGTTTCCCCCAGTGCTTGAACCATGGGTTCTATATTTTAGAGGATGCTTACTACTCCTGGATGAAGACGTAGAAGATTCCATAGTTAATAAATATATTCTAAATTCACTCTTTGTTCTTGTTGAAAATACCGGATTGATGATTCTTTGCTTACTTTGTTCAATCTATAAACTCTCTCTCTACTCCTCTTAATTGCTTCATGCTTTCTAAAAACCTTCAAAGTGTTAAGTGTTTGGCTCGAATGAGATAGGGGGTATTTATGCATTGGTGCGACTAGGTAGGCTCATCATTACAATTTCAAAAAATGAGCATCCTCATAAATTATAAGAGCAACACACACACTCAAAGGGTCATTTTCAAGAGATTTTACGGTGATCATTATGGGAAATCATGCATAATGGAACGTCTGACATTAATGGTAAGTAAGGTGGGTAGATAACCATATTTTAGAGAATGTTTTTGAAGATTTGAGAGGACTAGGGAGAGGATGTGTGGTGATTTAATTATCCACTTATGCCAATGACATTTATTTGAAAAAGGAAACAATAAAGGGAAAGAAAACAAAGCAAGGGAAACAACAACAAGGAAAAAAAGCACACAACCAAAAAGTGAAACTAACTAATTATGTACAAGGGGTGATGGGATAATTATTGAAGTGCTTCAAGTTTATCCCATTGATAGGGATCTCTAATGCATTCCCCTCTTGATCTTCTAATTCAAAAGCATTTCCCCACATGTCGTTGATGATGTAAAAAGGTCTTATCTAAAGAGAATCAAAATTCGCATGTTGTCTTGGATTTACATCCTACTAATCATGTTTGAGAATTAAATTTCCCAGTTTAAATCCTTAGTCTGACAACTTTATATTGAACCATTGCTTAATCACTTGTTGTTGGATGAGCTTCACATCACTTGCCTATTCTCTTGCCTCCTAGAGTCTGAGCAATTTGGCAAGCCGAACCTTCATTGCTCTATTTTCTTTGAATTTAATAGCCTTCAAGAGATGATACTAGCATAATTACTTCCATCTAATATACAAGTTCATATGGAGATGTTTTTAGAATCCATTTGAGGGTGGTGTGATCTACCCATAAGGCCATCTTTACGTGTAAGTGTCACTCCCTCTGTTTGTCATCGCACATCCTTTTGATAAGCCTGATCATATTTTTATTAGTATACTCCACTAATATATTCCCTTGAGGGTAGTAATTGGATGAAGATTTTAGGAATATACCATTTCAAAGTGCGAATTCAATATTTTTAGACCCAAAGAGGCCTTTTGTGTTGAAAAATTATTGTTTTGGGTGGGCTAAACCTTGCCACAAGCTCTTTTAGGAAACCAAGGATCACATTCTCATTCACTTCCCTTTATGGAAATACTTTAGTTCACCCGATGAAGTAGTCAGTTGTTGTTAGTATCCATTTGTGACCAACACTAGAGATGAGGTTGATCATCTCGATGAAGTATAGGCCCCATTGTGCGAATGGTTCATCGATCACAATTGAGTTTAGAGGCATGGTGGAATTTTTACACTTTCCTACAAATAATTGGCATTTTTGACACTTCTTAACTTCTTTGTGGTAGTCCATAAACATGGTTGACCAATAATACCCTGCACACATGATTTTTATCATAGTGGTTTTAGTTAAGAAGTGTCCACTTGAGGAGCAAAGTTCATATCTTGGAGAATTTTTTCCACTTAGGGTTTATCAACCCATTATAGATCTCCATCAAAATTTATCTTAAATAGGACCCCTTAGACTAACATGTAGCTAGACCCCTGCAACCTATAAAAAATGCCTTTTATGTGTGGGGAGCCCATTAAGATACTAGTTGGTCTGCATAAACTAGACCCTGTCAGTTACCCAAGACCCATTGGCTTCGAATTAGTTTACCAAGGATCCTTATGGTGTGTTTTGATCCTCTTCTAGAAAACCTACACATTGAGTTAGATAATCATAGATTCCTCTCCCTTTGATCACCTTTATCGGCCTAACTTATACATCATATTCTAGGATCTTGGTGATCCAATTGGCCCTTTTCTCTATAAACTCTCCTTACATGATGTACTCATGGAGCTAGAGTGTGTCACGTACACCGTTATTTTAATACTTACCATAAGGTGTTTGAACTTCTTAAGGCCCTTGATGATGGTGAAGGCTTGTCTCTCCACGAAGTTGTATTTGGCTTCATACTTGCATAATGTTCTAGAGTAGAATGTGATCAGGTGTTCATTCCTTCCCTCTTCTTCCTTTTATGTTAACACAACCATGAGGCTATGCTCACTTCCATATATGTACATAATGAAATCCTTAGAAAAGTTGGGGTTAACAAGTATGGGTATGATAGATATTACATTTTTGATTTTTTCAAATGATGTTCTTCTTTTAGGCATCCATTTGAAGGCATGGTCCTTTTTTAGCATTAAGGTGATTGATCTAACCAATCCTACAAAATCAAATGCATACCTACTGATGAAATTAATCTTCTTGAGGAAAGATTGGACTCCTTTCTTATTCACTAGCAAAGCTAAGTCTCTGATGGTCTTTATCCTTTATGGATCAATAACAATCCCATCCTTGGATACCACGTATCTGAGCAGCTTACCCTAAGGGACTTCAAAGACATATTTTTTAGGGTTTAGAGCTACCCCAAATTCTGGGCATTTTTAGAAGACCTTTTTGAGATGGTCAAAGCGATCGTCCTCCTTTTTAGAAAACATAGTGAGGTCATCTAGGTAGATGAGGATGATCTCATTAATTATTCCCTTGAAGGATACATCCATCACTTGCTATAATGTTGCATTAGCATTGGAAAGTTCAAAAGGGATATTTGCATATGTGAAGGTTCCCCACTTCATGGTGAAGGTGGTCTTGTGTTGGTATTCTTCATTCACCCATACCTGGTTGTACTCAGAGAATCTATCTATTAGGAAAAGCATCTCTACCCCTACTACCATTTGGAAGATCTGCTCCATAGAGGGAAGGGGGTAATGATCCTTCAGGGACACCTTATTTAGATCTTATAAATGTACACATAGTCAAATTTTTCCATTTTTCTTCTGCATAGGAACTAAATTGGAAACCAAAGTTGAATGCTTGATTGGGTATATGACCTTTGAGTCAATTAGTTTTCTGAGTTCTTAGGCTATTAAGGAGTCAATATTTAGGTTTACTAGCCTTTATTTTTTCTAGACTAGCCTGGCCCCTTCCCTAAATCTATGGTGTATTGAATAACCCTACGGTTGTATCCTTTCAAGTCATCATAAGTCCATACGACGACTCCTTCATATTTGTCATAGAAAGAGACTAACTACTCCTTATCCTTTTATGGAAATTCTTTTTTAATTTTTAGCTTTCTTCTACCCTTGACGTCAAGCTTGTATTAATCACCCTTATTTATAAAAAACTTGCATTTATCATTCTTTGCATCATTGAAGTTGAAGAGATTTTCTAGGGTGGTGAGACACTTTAGAAGCTTGTTAGTTTTCAACTATATGATTTGGTCTTTGTAGGCCTCCTCAATTTTCAGCTATAGTTGTTCCATGAACTCATATGATTTTTGGAGGAACATTGCAATCTGAGCATCACTTTCAAATATCTACTAGTTTTGGTCATTATCTAGGATAACTAGCTTGATGATTACTTACACCACTTATCCATTGGTGAATAATTCCATTACTAGGTCAAATTGGGAGCCTATTATTGCCATCCTATTGGCCTCCACATTTGTGGTTCTCATAATGATCTAAATGTTGAAGGCTTTGAAAGCTTTAATTAAATCCCAAATGTGGTGGCAGTAAGATCTCATATGTACATTCTTTATGACTGTTACCCCTCTTACCTACCTCACTACTAATTCAAAATCATAGAATACCTTTAGCTATTTGATGCTCATTTGATCGACGAGGCTTAGGCCATGGACCAGAGCCTCATATTTGGCCTCATTATTTGTACATGTAAACTAGAATTAGAAGGCTAAAAGGATTTCTTTTCTAGAAGATGTTAGTCAGATGCTGGATCCAGAGCCAATCTTTCACTTCACACCATCAAAATGTAGTGTCTAGAGATTAGACTCATCCCTAAGCCTTCCATTTTGATCTCCTTCATCCTTTAAGACTTTTGAAATGGCCTGATCTTTGTCATGGATCATGTAGATTTTGAGGCCATGATATCAAAGTTTGAAAATAGATTATTCTTAATGAAGTCATTGATGAGGGCCTCCTCTTCAGGGCTTCTGTTATTTGCTACTCTTTCTTTTTTGAGCATATCTATGTAGTGTGTCTCCATCTTCAAGAAGTAGGTGTGCATTGCTTCAAAGTTTTCCATCACTTCGGCTACTATGTGTTCTAAGTGAAGTGGTTTAAACAAAAACTTCAACTTTGAACCATACTTGGTCTTTAGAATCAAATGAGACCGATTTTGGTGGTAAAATCTCTTGATAGACATAGCCCGAACACATGCAAAATGTCTATCACTATAATGCCTTCAGGTATAGTGACACTAGGGCAAGAGTACAATGTGAAGAGAAGACCCTAGATGATCCCTAGGGTTTGGACCTTATTTCCATCTAGTTGCATCACCCTTTTGTTTAAGTGCTTGTATTTTAATTGTAGTACATCAACTATCTTTTTGGGTATGACTATTGTGATTACACTTAATCTATCATGGAATTATGCAACAATTTCTTCCCCATAGTCAACATTAAATAGAATGGGGTAGGTTTTATTTTGCTTACCCATTCCTTGGTATTGATGAACGTGGAGGGTATCTGGGGTTGTGAATTTGGGCTAGATTATTTTCCCTTTGTCTTTGTAGGATCTACAGTCAGCTTCCCTTACACAAGGCTTTTTTGTTCCTCCAGGGCTTATTTCAAAAAAGATTTTTGTTTAGGGATGGACAGGATATCTCAGAGAGAAGAAATTGGCTAGAACCTTCTTTAGCTACTCTACCACATTATATGACCTCAAAGGTGGGATGTCAAGGTGTTTTGCCTTGTTTTGCATTGTCTCACCTCATCTTGGATAGGTTAGGGTTGGAGGCTAAGGTTTTGGGCCTTTCTCATCAGTCACTTTTAGTCTTGTAGAAGCTTTAGGGCTTTCAAGTAATCTCTTCTTTGAGAGAGTGTAGTAGTCTGATTAAACTTATGAGGTTCTATATATGGGGACCTCATTCACATAAACTATGTCTTTGCCCTCTACCTAGGATAGAAATGCATGTTTTAGGGCTATTTATTCTTCTTGTTCTAGGGACATCCCTTGCATTTGCACTATCAAAACTACATCTTTGATCCTTGAGGATTGGTATGCATAAGCCGAGTTTGATGCATTCCCTTATCACCATTGATCAATAACCTTCTATTATAGGTTACCCCTTAAGACAATTTTAGGGCCTATAGGCATCATTGCAAGGAAAGCACCATGAGTTAGAATCATCGACCAAGTTAAATAGACCAACCATTAGCTCTTTACTCATATTTGGTGAACCATGTGTAAAGGATCTAGAACCATAACCATTTGATTAGTGGGATACATTTGATGATTTGACACTTGATTGTTTAGAGCTTAGTGGTTTGGCATTTGGTAGTTTAGTGTTTGTCTCTCTTGATATTGATTTTGCTAGTAAGGTTGTCTCCTTTCTTGGTATTTATTGAAAGAAGGCTTTAGAGGCATGGCTTTTTGCCTTTTGAGATTGATTATCTCATTAGAGAAATTTTGTATAATACTTTTCATATCATTCATTTCCACTGCTAACAAAGATGTTGTAGACATGCTTCCCTAAGTGGGCAGGTACACATATATAGAAGGAGGTAGGGCTCTTGAAGTTCTCAAGATCTCTTCTTGTAGAGCTATATACATCTCTAGGAATATCGACATTGATGATCGAGGGGGAATCCTACCCACATGGATTCGGTTATTCTTGGCCCTTACCATAATTTCATATGCATCCACTAGCATCTGGACTCCAAGTGATTGGATCATGACTGTAATGTCTTAATTGAGGGCTTTGAGGTAAAAAACAATAGCCATGCCCATGAGTGGTCAAGCCACCAACGAGATCCTTTACTAGGTTTTTTTTGAACCTAGTGTTAAAATAAACCATGGATTCTTACAAGGCCATTTTAATGTTTATTAGCTGTTGTAAGAGGGATGACTGATCTACCTTTTTGTTGAATCACTCAAAGAATTTGTCACCTAGATCATCCTAGGTTTTGATTGAGTTGGCTAGCAAAGATTGATATCAATCAAGGGCTTGCCCTTTAAAAGAAGATGCTAGTAGCCTTAAAGCTACATTTTGCATGTTAACATAGTAAACAATACACACATTTTCCATATCTTGGATATGTTTAGCCGCTATCTTGAAATCTTCTCTCAAAAACTTAGGGAGTGCTTTCAATGTATTTGTAGGAATGGATTCCCATATGGCTAAGGGCATTAGAGGATTAAGCAGGCTACCACTATCCCATGACACAAAGTTTCTTAGTGGGTCTGGATGCACCATTTATTGTTATTGTTGTGTAGTGTTAGACCTTGAGGCTCTTTGGTGAATAGGGGCTCCTAAACATAGTTTTAGTAGATTTGGATTATTCATAGTTTGTGACCTCGTTACAAGCTTGTGGCTCATAAACTTATGTTTTTAGTCAGTCATACTAGTAGATGGTCCCATCAGGCATGCCATAAAAGAGTAACTATTAATGCTTAAATTTTTTGCTTCAAGTTAAATAACCATCTATGGGAAGCTTTACAGATGTAGGACCAAATGCGGTCTGTAAAGCAACCTCCAAGATTTTAGAAGCTCGTTCTTCATTCAATTTTGGGGGTAAAAAGGGATAGAAGAGAGGAAAATAGCTAACATGAAAGTAAATATAATCTAAGGTGATGCACTTAGAGATTTAAAACATTAACCTATAATTGCATAAAATATATTAGATCCTCAAGCATCATAGACTATAAAGGAGCCTAAAACATGAACTATAGTCTATTATGCAAACAAAGATCCAAACTATAGAAGCAGAGGAAGAGAAACAATAGACAAAGATAATTTTCCACTTCTTATAACACAAAACATCACATCCTCTTTATTGTAGATGGAGAATAGAAGACAGAAGGCTGAAAGGGGCACATAAAAAGCATCCAATCACATCCATGAGGTACACCTACTAAGGTAGCAGAATAGAAAAATACTAACTGCTACTATTCCTAGTCTATTACAATGGTTGCTCATAAAAATAGAGAGATCCAACAAAATGATAACTAGCCCCTTTTAAAAAGAATGAGCCAAAAATAAATAGGTGAGACAACTGCTTGAGGAAAATGACACCTAGATATTCTAGCACTCACACCCATGATGATGCCATTGCAATTGAAAAAGGGTCTTGACTTCATGAGTGTAATTAGCCTCTAGATCTTGGATATGGTGCAACTGAATTATTCTTGTTATGACTACTATGCTTAGGAAAAACAAGGTGGTGTCACGTGTATACTTTTAAAGCTATTACACCCATGTTGTGTTCAATGGCCTTGGTCCCCTTTAAAAACCAATAGATTATACTTTAAGCTAGGCTTAAAGTGTTGCAAAAGCTTTGTTCAAAAGGAGGGACCCATGCTCTTTTCCAATGGCACTACTTTAAATTCTGATAAACCAACACTGCTCCTGGGTAAGTGGGGGGATGACACACTTAGAATTGGTGCTTCTCTAAGGAGACTGGGGGATTATTTGGTGAGATTGAGCACGGGGCACCATGTGTTGATTATACGCTCTTCTATAAGAAGTCAGGCATTCCCTTGCTAAAGTGAGTGTGAGGGTACCACATGGAGAAGCTGTATCGATCCTTTCATGAACTTCTTAGAGGGGATCATCTATCATTTTGTCATCCAATGGTGCTACTTGGAGGTTTGACTCAAAAATGAAAAGGATTTGAATAATATGAGGTCACCATGTGTTGAGCAGGCACTCTACTAGAGTGAGATGAAAGTCTCCTCGAGTCAATTAAGCGTTGGGCTACCATATGGAAGAAGCATATGGAGGTTGGTACTTAGGAAAAATTTGAAAAGGGGGCTCCAAGAAAGGAAGGGGATAAAAGTGGACCTACCTAAAGGTGTTAAGGAACTACTAACTACCAAGCGAGCTTGAAGTTAGAGATTCCACACTACCTGAAGAAGTTGATCAAAATTGATCCTAATAATAAGCTTACCTATACTTTCCCTTGTCTTAGACAATTTCAATTCTTCAAGGATTTTTAAAATGAGAGCTTCATGTTCTTGATACTTGGGCATTGCTACCCCATTGTTGTAATCCACTCTCTAGCCTCCTGAGTTTTGATCACCACCAAATTAAGGGTGTTTGAAGCCTCCAATGGTGTCATTAAATCCAAATGGCTATAAACCTTATTAGTAGTCTAAATAATCAATAACTTCAATTTATTTTCATCTTATTTCAAAGAATTAAGTAATTAATGAGTCTGGGTTATGTGAGGACCCAATTCTGCTCTCATTGCATCAATGGCCTCTAGAGCATTGTATAATTTTGATGTATCCTAATGAATCTCAATATCAATTCCCTAAGGGCTATGGACTATTTATTGTTGCTCCTTTATTTATTCCAATTCTTGTTTAAGATCTTTCCTGGCCATCTCTATCCCTTCATGTAATGCTATCATAGTATCCTTATGAGTTTCATCAAGGGATTTAAAGTCCTCTTTACATGGGGACTGTCTTATCTTCCTATTCTTCCTTTTGGTGAATGTAAAAAATTCTTTCCTTTCCTAAAAAATGCTTTCTCTCCCTGAGTCATCTTCCACTTTCCTCTTCTTGACCCTTTGGATGCTTTCTGAGGGTTTATCAAACATAAAACTCATAGAAGGTAACTTTGTGATTTTTAAATTTGGTTTCTAAGAAGACTTTAACCTCAGATCAACTATGCATGGAGGGATGACAAGTTATGATGGGTTTATTGGTTGTGAATCCTCAATTATGGTCTCAATCGATGGATCTTCTGGTTATTTTTCTAAAGCTCCTTTGAGTACTGTGTTAGGAAGGGATGGCTATATGATTTTAGACCAATCCACACTTCCATACTGGGGTAATGGGTGGACTATATATACATGTTTTCCCCTTTTAGCCTTCCTTAAGGATATGACAATAGTATCTTGGGAGGAGCTAGTGGAAGACATTGGCAAGCTGATTTGAGTGGAAGAGACATGGAGCTTGGAGCTCACCAATGCTATTTTAACCTTCTTAGTAGCCTTCCTTTTGGGCTTAGGTTGGATTGTAGTAGTTCTAGAGGGAATTTTAATAGTGGTGGAAATAATGGATATGGTTGGTAGTATTGGGGGTATAGAAACAATAGGGGTAAAAGTAACATCCTCTATCTTTGGTGTGAGCAAAGGTGTTTTATCCACAATATTGAGGGGAATTGAATCAAATGAAATTTGGGAAGAAGGGATTAAATATTGAACCTTCTTACCTGATTGGTCATCTTTCATTGGTCTTTTTTCTTTGTCATCTGCAAGGTTTAATGCCTTTACTCTTTCTAATTCTTCCTCTTCCTCCATTTCTTATTCTGCTACTACTTGTTACTAAACTGAAGGTGTGCCTATTTATGGTTTATCAACAATTGGGTTCTCTATGAGGGGAGGAGTCATTAGCTTCCTCTTGTAGTAGATTGTAGCCTTCAATGGTGGGGATGAGGCTTTCTAAATTGAGGCAATAGTAAATGTTAGCCAATTTTCACACCCAAATTTTGCATCTTTCACTTTGGCTAAGTGCAACATTAATTTGTTTATCCCCACAAAATGTTTCAAGTGTTATTTCCTTTGGAAGCCTTTGTTCATTTTTTTTTCAAGTGTTATTTCGGTCTTTTTGTCAAGTGTTATTTCTTTTAACAAGGTTTTGCTTCAGGTTTTTTGTTCAAGGCTCAAAGGAATTATTTTAGACTTTTTGTCTGAAACAAAAAGTTTGAAGGAATTGGTCCATTTCAAGCTTTCTGAAGGGTCACTTACAAAAGTCTGAAGGGTCTTTTTCCAATGGAATTGTCCTTTGCAAAAAGTTTGAAGGGTACATTTTGAATATTTTTGAAGGGTCTTTTCTCAGGAATTGGCTCTTTTCAACTTTTATGAAGGAATTATTTTGGAAATTTTGTCTAAAACAATATTTTTGAAGGGTCTTTTTTCTCATGAAAGTGTCCTTTACAATATTTCTAAAAGGACATTTTCAATTTTGCCAAAGGGTCTTTCTCTTGCAAAGGGACATTTTCAAAAATTCTAAAGGGGCACTTTCAAAAAGTTTGAAGGATCATTTCTCAAGCAAAGGGATGCTTCTTTATCTTGTGAAGGGACTTTTTCAATATTTTTGAAGGGTCTTTTATCGAGAATTGGTCCTTCACATTTTTTTTGAAGGAATTGTTTCGAACATTTTGTCCGAAATAATCTTTTTGAAAGAATTAGCTCTTACTTTTTTTCTAAAGGAATTGGTGCTCTCTAAAAAAAATCTAAAAGTTCCTTTTCAAAAGCCCAAAGGGATACTTGCAAAAAGTCTAAAGGGTCTTTTCTATAGAAAGTGTCTAGTTCAAAAATCCCGAAGCGACACTTGCAAAAAGTCTGAAGGGTCTTTTCTCGGGAAAGTGTCTAGCTCAAAAACCCTGAAGGGACACTTGTAAAAAGTTCAAAGGGTCTTTTCTCGAGAAAGTGTCCAATTCAAGATTTCTAAAGGGACATTTCAAGATTGTTAAAGGGTATGTTTAGGCTTTTGAAGGGTGAAAAGAAAAGGGTCCATGGGAAATTATCTAGGAAGATGCCCGAAGGAATAGTCCCAGTAGAGTGATGGTTATATGGATGTCAACTTCAAGGTCATGAGCTAGCCATTGGTGTTTAAATAGTGGGTCCCAAGCAGATAAGAGGGTTCATCTCACCATTTATCAGATCAAGATTTGAGTCATTTTTTGATGGCCAATCAAAGGAACAAAAGGATAAGGAGCTTGACAAGGTTTGAACATTTAACTTGGTTGAGTTGGAATGAGTTTTCAAGGGATGTTTGTAGGCACACACACATGGAGCCAACATTTTGACAAATGCCATGAAGGCATACATATAGACTCCAAGTGATGCCTCTCTAAGGCTAACAGAATGAAATCAACTCTTCCCTACATCATTGCACACCTCAGCAAGCCAGTGAGAAGCTGTTAGCATCAAGACAAATTGACAAGTGGACTCATTTTACATAATTGCATTGATGCCATTACTTAGCTTGAAAATATCTTATTTATGCTAGTGAAACCATTGGGGAAGAATATTTGAGAGATCAAGCTAGCTATGTAACCACTTGAGGTGACACAGATCAATCGAATGGCTTGATAGAGCATCATTTGTAAAGATGGTTACAACCAAAGATAAAGACTCCTAATAGATTGATTCCTCTTTCTAGCACCAAAGGCCTCCTCCTCTCATTTTTATTTTTTGCTATAAATATAGCTCTTAGGCTATTATAAGGAGAACCACATAGTGTGTGGTAAAGCCCTACTAGATTGATGTTATATTTTTCCTTTAAAGCATTAGTACAAGTCTTTTCTTTCTAGTTCTAAACAATTGTCTGAGCATGTAAGTGATATATAGTGATGATTTTCCATATTTTTGTCCTTTATCCTTCACACCTGAGCAAAATTTCTTAGTCTAATAGGTCATATAGAGTGTGTTCAAGTGTGTTGAATTACTATAAGTGTATAACTATTCTTGGAATATGCAATTTGCCTTTCAATTCATTTTCCTTGTGTCATTTTATACATCTCTCCTCTATACTAAAATACTTGTGTTAGAACCCCTTAGAGCTTGAAAATGGTCTATGCATTATGTTGTATTGTGAATTAGAATATAATATTCATATGAAAGATAATCTTGGTAAATCACCAATCTTAGAGTAGGTTTCCTTTTGTCCAATTTCTAACTCTTTTCCTTTAAATCAAACTAGTTTAGACACAGGTTGTTTTGGAGAGATACATTCAGGGAGCTAGCCCTTTAAATCTAGAGGTTCATTTCCTCTATAAACATACCCACATGCGTGGAAATGTTCCAACATTACCCAAATCTAGAAGATACTTGTACACTGTCTTCTAGGGTGCAAGATTTGGAGATAACAATTTTGACATGCCTGGTGGGACAACTGGTTCTAATTATTTACATGTCAAGGTGAACGCTAGTCTTGAAAAGCCTAAGGTTGTAGAAATATTCTTAATATAGCATTTGGTGACTCCAAAAGGTGAGAATCTCTGGTTATATATCAAGTTTCCCACATTATACTTCTTAGTCTTCACTAGGACATCTAAGATTTTTGATTAAGTGCCTTTAGCTGAAGCCCTTCTTGAAGAACAATTCCCTGAACCATTCCTAACACTTAGAGATCATATACAAGGAGGTTTTGGAGAAGAAGTTAAGGAAGTTGAAGAGATAGGAGATCAAGAGGAAAGAGGAGAAATGGATAGAAAACAACCTTTCCCAGCCTGCAACACCTAAAATCTAATTGACCTTCCTAAATATGACCCTATTCCTCCCAATGCTACAAAGAATCTCCCTAGTTTTAATGGAGAGGGTTTTATTACCCCATCTAAGCATATAAGGGACATTTCAAAATTTTGTAACTTTTATAATGTCATCTGAGCCAATGTAGGCATTAGATTACTTGCTATGTTTCTAAAAGGCAAAGCACTTGACTTGTATAGGACTTTGGAAGGTGGTTGCATTACAAGTTAGGAGGGCTTTGGGGAATTGTTGGTAACTAGATTTGAGAATAAGAGTGACCATACTTTGATAATCCACTAGTTGAATATAATTAAGAGAGGTCCTAACAAATTTATGGGAGATTTTAATGAAAGATTTCAATGGACATGGCATAAGTTACCGCCTATCATGAGACCTCCTCCTAGGTTTGTCTTTCCCACTTATCTCAAGGCTTTTGGTACTAATGTGGTAGTAATGTTGCAGTTAATGGGAAGATCTGCTCTACTAGACGCATATGAGATAGATATTAAAGCTATGAATAGATTGATATAAGTTAGAAAGCTACCTCTAAGAGTTTCCATGCCTTTGCTATCTTATAGTTTATTTGAAGCTCCAAGCATAACACAAGTTCCTAATGCCAATGTCAAGTCAAGAACCTTTCCCAAGAAGGTAGATAATGGTATGGACAAAGATTGGGAAATTTGATCATTACGTGCTCAACTCAAGTAAGCTTAGTTCTAGGTAAGTACTTCACCTAACCCTCAATATTATCTTCAAGAAGGATATAGAGATCCATCCCAATATAACTACCAAGGAAGAGGACAAGGTTATTAATGTTTCAATAGGTAGCCCAATGCCTATAATCCTAATTCCACTCCTTTCATGAAGGTTGTTGTTTTAGTGCATGCTAACCTGGTCCAAGGGGAGTATCATTTAGACCAATGGGGACAACTTCAAGGCTAGTTTATGCATAATGATGGAGAAGATGGCCAAGCTTTGGTGGCATAAGAAGAATTTACTCCTTATGTGACATCAAAAGAAACAAATCTCATGTAAAGGGATATTCATGGAGAAGGTAACAACTGGAGTGTAGGTATGATGAAATTTCAAGTGAAGGATGATTATGTGTTGAATCATAATACATCAAGTATAGCCAATACAAGAGCCAAGAGGAGAGCTCTAGGAGATGTTATAGGAGTACATGTAACTCCAAGTGATGCCTCTCCAATGGCACAAAGTGTGAATCCTAGTGCAATACCTACTACCAGTCATGCTCCTTAGCAAAGTCAAAATGCGAGTAGGGTTGTCAAGCCTACAATGCAATAGGTTCAAACTCCCTCTCTACCTTTAATAATGAAATAAAATTTGAGCAATCCCCCTCTAAACATTATTGATTCTTTAAAGAATACCAAGGCAAACATATCTCTTTGGGAAGTCTTACATATACCTGGTCAAAAGGAATTTTTACAAGAACAACACGTGAGCATCCATTTAGCCCCAAAACTTCAAAACATAATAGTTTAGCCCTTACCAATACTAAAAATCATGTCTTAGAACCCTCCACAAAATATGAAAATCCTCCACCCTTGTACCTCACACTTATTGTGGGAGATAAGTTGAATCACAATTGTATTGTAGATAGTGGAGCTAGTACCACTGTCATGCCTAATGTGGTGGCTGATAGGTTGGGATTGAAGTATGAACCATTTAGTAAAGGTGTGTTCCATCTTGATGGGACTCCAACTAAGACAACATGATTAGTTAGAGGTCTAATAGTCTTTCTACATGATTGCCCATGTTTCCCCATTTTATAAGACATTATGGTGGTAGATCTTCTAGCTCATTTTGGTATATTCTTGTCAAGGGACTTCACGGATAAGATAGGCGGGTAGGTTTTTACTAATTGGTATTTTCTAGCATTTAAAGCAAAATATGGAACCAAGGTAACTATAAGGACACAACCGTTAGCAAGGTTTCATATTGAGCCATACATGAAGACAAATTCAAGTTAAAATTGTCTAATTAGTAAGGAAGAAGAAGGTGTCATGAATGGTGAAGCATCCTCCCCCATTGAAGGTATTTCTAATATTTTCCTTGATAAATACAACACTTAAATTCATGGACTTGACCCATATAAATTCATAGAAGAAATTGATTTGGGAGTGTATTATATGCGTGAAAAGGATGTTTCAATACCTTCACTCACTAATGAAGATCATGAACTTGAAGGGATATGGGAAATGTTTTTTGATGGCTCAAAAAGCAAAGTAGGTACAAGAGCTTGCATTATGTTAGTTTATCCATCAAATAATCATTACTACTCCTCATATAGATTCTACTTTAGCTATACCTGGAATGTGGCAGAATATGAAGGCCTAGTTCATGGCCTCCAATGGCAAAAAAGAAAGGGATCAATAATTTAAGGATTTATGGGGATAGTGAGTTGGTCATCCACCAAGTGAGAAATAAAGATAAAACCAAGAATTCCTTGCTTAAATCCTACAAGCATAGGGCATGGGACCTACTTGAAGATTTTGATGCCTTCAACATACAACCTGTACTAAAGAATTCAAATAAACATGTTGATAGATTGGCTACCATAAGAGCATAGTTTGATGTAGTTGATGATATAAGAAAGGAGAAAGGTCAGTCTCATATCAAAGTCATTATGAGGCCTTCTATTATATATAATTAGGTGTCATGGAAAGTATTTAAAAGTGATGAACACATTGCACACTTCTTACAAAATGAGGCAGGATTCTCCTCGAGGAACCAAAAGAGATTGCACGATCAATATGAAGAGCACGTTATTCAACTAAAGACAAACAAGATACTTAAAGGTCTGATTACTTTGGAGATTATTTTCAATGAAGATGATAAAAACAAGAAAGAAAGAGTATGTCCACAAAATAAGAGAACTATGAGAGAGTCATGATTTACAAGGACAAGCTTCTAAAAATTGGTAAGATATGTTCCCTGTCTGAGAGGCAGGCCTTTATTGAATTATGCAAAGAGTTCCATGACATCCTTGCTTGGGAATATAAATATTTGAAATGGTTTGATCTAAGTTTATCTCATCACAACATTGAGTTATAACTTAGAGCTAAACCAGTTAGGCAAAAACAAAGGCCTATCAATCCCAAGATAGAGGAACTCATGAAGAAAGAGCTCACCAAATTGATTAAGTCTAGGATTATCTTTCCTATCAAACACTCAACTTGGGTGGCTAATCTTGTACCTATCTAAAACAATAATGGAGAGATTAGAATTTTTGTGGATTTTCAAGACCTTAATAGAGTGTCTCTCAAGAATCATTATCCACTTCCTTCCATGGAACAAATTTTGCAAGTTATTTCAAGTTCTCAACACTTTTCACTTCTTAACGGTTATTCAGGTTACAATCAAATACTAGTGAATGAAGAGGATCAGTTCAAGACAATTTTAACTATAAAATGGGGGACCTTTACCTATAAGAAGATGCCTTTTTGTTTATCTAATCCTAGAGCTACATTTCAAAGGGTAATGGACATGGCTTTTGAAAGTTTGATCAGTAACTTTCTGCTTGTATACCTTGATGATATAACTATTTTTTTGAAGGATGCTACTTATCATATGGAACATTTAAGGTAGGTATTTGAGAAATTTAGGGAGTATGTAATATCCATTAATCCAAAAAAGTGCATCTTTGTTGTCCATGAAGGTAAGTTATTAGATCATATTATTTTAAAACAAGGCTTGTCTATTGACCTCAAGAGGATTGAAGCTATTCTAGGTTTGCCTTTACCTCAACAAATAAAAGAAATTTAAAGCTTCTTAGGGAAAATAAATTTTTTAAGAAGGTTTATTCCAGGATTTGAAACTGTGCTAAAGCCTATCCCAGTCGTGCTCAAGAAGAACCAAGCTTTTTCTTGGACAAAAGAAGGTAAGAGTAGTTTTGAGGTAACCAAGCAAGCAATTGCAAAATCTCCTACTCTCCTAAATCCAAACCTTTCCAAAGATTTCATACCTATACCTTTACTAACCTTGATACAATCTCAGCTATGCTTATCCAAAATAATGATGAAGAGGTAGAGCAACCAATTGCATTCTTCAGCCAATGATTACAAGATTATGAGGTCAGGTATATATTTGTTGAGAAAAAATCTCTAGTTGTGATAAGAGTATTGAATAAGTTTAGATAAATGGTTTCAAACAATAACATACATATCATGGTTTCTCATCTTAGTACTAAGGAGTTTCTCCTAAGAAAAAACCTTAATGAAAAGAGAGCTGGGTGGATTACCAAAGTAATAAAGTATGATGTGGATATTAAGGTGACAAACTTGGTAAGAGGAAAAGGGCTATGTGAGCATTTATCTTCAGATTTTCAAGAGCTAAAAGAGGAAGTCTAGATCAACTAAG
The DNA here is from genome assembly GCA_037957365.1 of Torreya grandis. Classification (NCBI taxonomy): domain Eukaryota; kingdom Viridiplantae; phylum Streptophyta; class Pinopsida; order Cupressales; family Taxaceae; genus Torreya; species Torreya grandis. The sequence goes on from JARHVA010003491.1 coordinate 511,163, forward strand.
TTCACCCCCAACTAGCTGATCACATACAAGTTCAAATTTGAACAAGGCATCATTAGTTTTCTTCAAAATGGTGGGTGTCCTAATGGCTTAAACAAGTCTCAAAGGAGATATTTTAGATTTTAGACCATTCCTTACTATCTTGTAGATGGTGTTATCTATAGGAAAGATGTGAATGGTGTTCTGTTGAGGTGTGTTATTAGTGATCAATTTTATATGCTATTGGAAAATTTTCACAATGGTGTAGATGGAGGTCATTTCTCTCCTAAGATGATAGCTATAAAGATAATGAGGGCTAGTTACTATTGGCCTAGTATTTTTAAATACTATTACCATTAGGATAAGATGTGCCCTTAATGTGCCTTATTTGTAGGCAAGCATAAACTTGCAGCCCTTCTATTGAATCCTATCCAAGTAGACTAGCCTTTCATGCAATGGGGTCTTGATTTTATTGGTGTGATCAACCCTCCTTCAAGTGCTAGACACAAATGGTTATTGACTGCTACTGACTACTTCACAAGGTGGGTAGAGGCTGTTGCATTAAAGGAGGCAAGTGAAAATGCTATCTTGGATTTCTATGAGAACATTATAACAAGGTTTGAAGTTCCCCATGTTATCATTTCTGATAATGCACTTGCTTTGATAAGTGCTAAAACTTTTGATTGGGAAAATAGGAATGGATTTTACTTGAGTACCTCATCTAACTATTATCCTCATGGTAATGGATTGGATGAATCTACTAACAATAATCTCATCAAGATCATCAATAGGACATTGGATAACAATGAAAAAACAACAAGTTGAAGACAACCTTATGGGCGAATAGGATTACTCCTAAGAGATCAATTAATAATTCTTCCTTTGTGTTTGTTTATGGGAGAGAGGCTAGGCTATCCATATCTCAAGAACTCCCTACTCTAGAACTTACACATCAGCTAGAACTACTTGAAAATACTCCAATGGAAGTTAGATTGATAGAACTAATGTGGTTACAATAAGCAAGAGACAATGCACACAAGGCCATGAAACACCACCAAGTACTCATGAAGAAGTCTTTTGACAAAAGAGCAAGTGTAAGAGTGTTCAAGGAAGGTGACTTGGTCCTAAAATGGGATGAGGATGGAGCAAAATTGGGTAGACATACAAAGTTTGACACTTTGTGGAGTGGCCCTTACATCATTAGCAAGTGCAAGCAAAGTAACTCCTTTCAGCTGACCAAGATGAATGGAGAAGAATTGCCAATCCCTGTGAATGGGATACATATAAAGTTATGTTATTAGTCTTTGTAGGACATGTTTTGTAAATAGTATCTTAGGTGTGTGTGTTTGTTCTAGTTTTATTTTGGTTTGCTATTGTGTTCCCTAAGTGCTTTGTAGCACAAGTGTGTTTCCTTCCTTTTATTTGGTGTGTGTCTTTGCCTTTATACATGTGATCAACTAGCTTGTGTGTTTTGTCATTTTGTGGGTGCCTATATATGTGACTCCATGCCCAATGGAAGGATTTAGGTAACTGGTCTTAGGTATAGCAGGCATGCCACCCTTAGGAATCACTAAGAATGTTAGCCAATTTTCACACCCAAGTTTTACATCTTTCACTTTGGCTAAGTGGAACATTCTTAATATGTTTATCCCCACATCAAGTGTCAAGTGTTATTTCCTTCGGAAGCCTTTGTTCATTCTTTTTTTAAGTGTTATTTCAGTCTTTTTGTCAAGTGTTATTTCTTTTAGCAAGGTTTTGCTTCAGGTTTTTTGTTCAAGGCTCAAAGGAATTATTTTAGAATTTTTGTTTGAAACAAAATTTTTGAAGGAATTGGCCCGTTTCAAGCTTTTCGAAGGGTCACTTACAAAAGTCTGAAGGGTCTTTTTCTCATAGAAGTGTCCTTTGTAAGAAGTCTGAAGGGTACATTTTCAATATTTTTGAAGGGTCTTTTCTTGAGAATTGGCTCTTTTCAACTTTTTTGAAGGAATTGTTTCAAATTTTTTATCTAAAACAATATTTTTAAAGGGTCCTTTTTCTCATGAAAGTGTCCTTTGCAATATTTCTGAAGGGACATTTTCAATTTTGTTGAAGGGTCTTTCTCTTACGAAGGGACATTTTTAAAAAGTCCAAAGGGACACTTTCAAAAAGTCCAAAGGATCATTTCTCAAGCAAAGGGACATTTTCAATATTTTCGAAGGGTCTTTTTTTTAGAATTGGTCCTTTGCATTTTATTCGAAGGAATTATTTTAGACATTTTGTCCTAAACAATCTTTCCAAAATAATTGGCTCTTACTTTTTTTTCAAAGGAATTGGTGCTCTCTCAAAAAGTCCAAAAGGTCCTTTGTAAAAGACCGAAGGGACACTTACAAAAAGTTTGAAGGGTCTTTTTTTGGGAAAGTGTCCAGTTCAAAATTCTTGAAGGGACACTTGTAAAAAGTTTGAAGGGTCTTTTTTTGAGAAAGTGTCTAGTTCAATATTTTCAAAGGGACATTTCAAGATTACCAAAGGGCATGTTTAGGCTTTTCAAAGGGTGAAAAGAAAAGGGTTTGTGAGAAAATTATCCAAGAAGATGCCCCAAAGGAATAGTTCCAGTAGAGTGACAATTATATGGACGTCAACTTCAAGATGATGAGCTAGCCATTAGTGTTTAAATAGTGGGTCCTAAGTAGATTAGAGGGTTCATCTCACCATTGATCAGATTAAGATTTGAGTCATTTTTTGAGGGCCAATCAAAGGAACAAAAGGCTAAAGAATTTTTTAGGGTTTGAACATTTAACTTGGTCAAGCTGGAACAAGTTTTCAAGGGATGTTTGTGGGCACACACATAGATCTAGGATTGTGACAAATGCCATGAAGGCATACACATAGAATCCAAGTGATGCCTCTTTGAGGCCAATAGAATGAAAGCAATTCTTCCCTATGCCATTGCACACCTCAACAAGCTGGTGAGAAACTATTAGCATCAAGATAAATTGACAACAAGTGGACTCATTTTGCATAACCACATTGATGCCATTACTCAAGTCAAAAATATCTTGTTTTTACTAGTGCAACCATTGGGGAAGCATCTTTGAGAGAGTAAGCTAGCTGTGTAACCACTTGAGGTGACATAGATCAATTGAATGGCCTGAATAAGTATCATTTGCAAAGATGGTTGCAACTAAAGATGGAGACTCTTAACATATTGATTCCTATTTTTGGTGCCAAAAGCCTTGTCATCTCATTTTCATTTTTGCTATAAATATAGCCCTTGAGCTAGTGTAAGGAGAACCACATAGTGTATGGTGAAGCCCTACTAGATTGATGTTATATTTTGCCTTTAAAGCATTAGTACAAGTCTTTTCTTTCCAGTTTTGAATAATTGTCTGAGCATGTAAGTGACATATAGTGATAATAAGTGATGATTTTCCATCCTTCTATCCTTTATCCTTCACACTTGAGCAAAATTTATTAGTTTAATAGGTCATATAGAGTGTGTTCAAGTGTGTTGAATTGCTATAAGTATACGACTATTTGTAATGTGTAATTTGCCTTTCAGTTCATTTGCCTTGTATCAAGTTATACATCGCACCTCTACACTAAAATACTTATGTTAGAACCCCTTAGAGATTGAAAATGGTCTATGTATTTTTCTATATTATGTATTAGAATATAATAGTCACATGGAAGATAATATCGATGCATCACCAATCTTAGAGTAGGTTTCCTTTTATGCAATTTCTAACTCTTTTGCTTTAAATAAAACTAGTTTAGATAGAGGCTATTTTGGAGAGATACATTCAGGGAGCTAGACCTTTAAATCTAGAGGTTCATTTCCTCTATAAACATACCCACATGCCTGAAAATCTTTCAATGTTGCCCGAATCTTGAAGAGACTTGAACACTCTCTTCTAGGGTGCCAAATTTGGAGACAACAGTAACCTCTTTACCTGTAGATTTATGCATTGGTAGTGTAGTTAGGTGATCTTATCCTTCTACATCAGAGGATTCCAAGTTAATTAGATCTTATTGAGCCCTTCTATGTTCAGTTTCACTCACACCAGGCTCTATCTTCATAGCCTTCAATAATGGGAGAGCTTCTTGAAAAGGCTACGCTTGTTCCTTTGTTGATTATAGAGGTCTGTTGATCCAAAAGTCTAATGTAGTCCATCCTCAAGGTGGTGGAAGCCTTGTTTGCATCTCTTGAACCAAAATTGATGGTTCTCCCTGAATAATCTTTAAATGTTCTTCTCTTAGCCCTACAAGTTATGCCTTTTCCAAGACTTGGGCATCATCATTTGCATTTAAGAACTAAAAATCATGGTCATAAGGAACATGCTTTGTATGGAATATCAAAGTCCTAAATATGATTTTGAATTTGACAATGAGGATCTTAATATCTATGAGGCAAGGTGGCCAACTAATAGTGCTTACTTTTATTTCCCACATCCCCAAAAGAATTTCTCATTATATAGCACATTTAGACTATGATGATGTGGGACCTTTAGAACATGCCTTTCTTTTGCTTTATCAAATCTTCTTGTACACTCCACCAAAGCTAGAATGTAATTTCTTACTCTGTGAGCTTATTTAACATGTACTTGGGGAAGCATAGGGGGTTGACATTATTGCCAATGACCATGATCACCATATAGTCTAGGTATAGCCAGTGTCACCTTGAGGTACTAGTGTATTTGCTATACTCTTTGATATCCTGGATAGTTGGGCCTCATGGATAGCCTACCATACCTGAGTATATACATCCTCTACAATTCAGGTGATATGCGTAGTGTATTTATATATGTGCATGAACTGATAGTAATCATCGATGTGATTCTTTATGTAATCAATGGTTGGGCTCCAAAACTCCCATAGTCCATGTATATATTTCTCATTACTTTGTCTAGGAGACACAACATCATATAAAAATGGCTAGTTGAATTGGGGTATTTTCCTTTATGAAGAATTTGATCCCTTATATTAAAGCTGATAATCTCTCCCTATTAGGGTGTGGAGCTAAAAGCTTCACCAAGGAGCAGACTTAAACAGGTTCGGGTCTACACAGATGCCGGCGTCGGTTAGGAGTGACCGACGTCGGTCAGTTGCAGTTACAGAGGCGCCAACGTCGGCAGTAGGGTCGGCCAACGACGGTCACAGGCGAATAGGCAGGAACCGACGTCGGTTACCTGCGTGTCTAGAAAGCAATTTTTGTGGACAGAAGCGAGTGTGTACATGATAAGTTTGAGTTGTGGACTCAAGCTTGCGTCTCTATTATTAGCATTACTATTTTTAGAGCCCTTGTTGAAGAGGCTTAACTGTTTGTTGGAAGTACATGCTTAAGTTTCCTTTTTCTATATGTAGGAAAGATCTTCTTAGCTTAGAATTGTAGTAGAATGTATCAGTAATAGTAGAACATTGTGAATGTTTGAAGGACAGTACTGAGTTGCATCAATCCAGGTTGTTGGATTTGATTGTACTTGAGAGAGAGCTCTTAAGGAATAGAGATCTAGTGTGCATCTGAGAGAGGTGTGGAAGAATGAAGTTTCTTCATTGTATTCCTATTGTAAAGAGTTTTAATACAAGTTTTCAGGGTGTTTCTTGTATATCTTGTTCTGTGCTATTTATCATTTCAGTTACTTATCTATCTGATTTATTTCCACGTTTATTGCTTTCACAATTGTAATCTATTGTTGGTTTGATCCCCCAACACTCCCATGGGAAAAGTCATGTCAGAGGTCATCAACATGTCTAGAAGAGGCACTCAATCCAGGTGGAGAAAATGGATACTTAGAATGCCATATAATCTATTAAAAAAGACCATCCTGATGCAAATCCCCATTTTGAATTTTCTAATGGGTACAAGGGCTTTTACCTTTAAGACCATCGACTCTTGAGGAAGAAGCCATTCACTTAGATTTTTCTCAATTGAATTATTCTTGTTCCATAATACCATGTTGTGCATATCGAGTATTGCATCTAAAATTGGAAAAGATAAGTACCTTTATAAATCATCACTTGAGATAAAATTTATGACCATCTTGTGATCTTTGTGATGTAGGAAGATGTCTCATGTCACCTTGATAGCAAAGAACAAGTCTTGTAGTAGGTTGATGTATGGCATGACCTCAAGCTTGACTATTGTAAAGTACATTCCTTGTCTCTTAAGAGAGAGTAGGTCTATCACCAATTGGTGTAGTGTTGGGGATAAATCTCCTTCATGAGAAAATACATTAAAAACATCAATGGCATTCTATAATTCTAAGTAGTTGGCATATCTATCATTAAATATTGTGGCATCGAACATGGTGTCTGTATCCTCTATGAAATCCTAATGGAAAATTAGGATGGTGGAAGCACTCCTCTAAACACTCAGGATGATGAATCCATTGTAATTTGACTAGTTTTTCTAAAATTCAATTTCCTATCTACTGTGAAAACTCCTTTTTGCTAGTTGCTTCTTTGCAATTAATGCACATGTGGTTAGGGCTTTGTTCGTAGAGTATCAATAGAGATCAAATTTACTTATGATTGATGAAAACATTGATATTCATAAGTCATTAACATAAATTTTACATTCAATTCCAATTCATGCACTTTTAATGTCTAATGTTCATATATTTGAGCTACTTACATAGTTCAAATCTTGTTAGTTTAATTAGTGGGGAAGCCACATCTTTACGTTCTTTAAAAATGATCATGAAGTAGTTCATCTTTGTTGGCTAAGTTTAGCAAGATTTTGATAGTTAGGAGTTGGGTTTCATGTTGGTATTGATCTAATAATTCTCATAAATTGAAGGTTCCAAACAGAAATCTTGAATAAAATATTTGAAGACCAAATCCTTCAACATAATGTTCAAATAAAATGTTTGAAGACTAAATAAAATGAAAATTCTAAAGGAGTTTCGAGAAAAACCTTTGAAGAAAAATATTGAATAAAATTTATGAACAAAATGTCTGATGTAAAAAATTTGAATAGACATTCTGACAAGTAAATCTTGAACACAAGTTCCAAAATGCAAAGTTTCCAAAAAGAAGTTTCAAACAATATGTTTGATGAACAAGTCCCAAACACTTTCTCTGATGAACAAAATTTTGAGCTTAATGTCTAAACAAAATCTTGATGAATAAATATTGAACTTAAATATCAAATAAAATTTCTATTGAACAAAATACTGAATAAAATAGTTTTTAATAAAACCAAGTCCGAAAACTTTCACAGTACAAAACTCTAAAAAGGCATTAATAAGTTAGTCTGAAATATAAATTACCATTGTTTTTACTTTCAAGTGTTTGAGATTAATGATCAATATAATAAAAAGTTCCATAAAATGAAGAGGAAAACTTAAAAACATAGGCCAAATCAAAATAAAAGTGGGTCCCCATTTTTTTCTTAAGAAAAGGGGAAGGTTGGGTACAATAAATAGTGCAAAATTTGAATAGAATAGGGCAAATTTGTTGAATGTGTAGAGGTGTATATGCTTGTACCAAGGGAATAATAAGTGGGGTAAATTAATGATTCTTGACATATATTTATAGGTGAATCTTTTGACATTTTCCTTTATTCGACCTCATGAAACATGTGGGAAGACCCAAAAGGATAATTTTAAATTTGAAAACTAGTCCTTATTTAGCATAGACGTGACCGACGTAAGTATACAATAATGCATTACACCCTTATATTCCTAGGGTAGACTTGTCTAAAAATGTCAAAAACTTAAGTTCAGAGTTGGATATAGTGTGAAGGTGATTTTGAACAACTTGAACGTTCATCATTCAAAGTTTGTGTAATGATAATGACAAACAAAGGGTCAAACCCACATATAGATGAATGGTTTAGAGGAATGGAAAATAAGCATCGAGTATTTTTGCTCAATTTACATGGTTAGGAATATGATAAAATTTATGTGTCTACACCCCCCCCCCCATTCTAGAAATGAAATTTCTTGAGTAAAGGAGAAAGAGTTGAACCTGAGCGTGTATAACACACTTTATCTTTGAGCAAATATTCCAATTTTTTAGGGCACTTTAATTTAGAAAAACCTATGATAACTCATGAATTAGTCAATTTTTCATTTGAAATTTGTAAAAAATGAAGTTTAGAATTTTAAAAATCAAGAGGACAAGGGAGGAGTACACATATATGTAGGTGAAACCAAATTGCCCAATAATCTAAAATAAAAGATGGAAAAACATGCCCCCTTGATGAAGCATTTGGATACTTTGAAAAAATGGAGATTGAGAGTGATCAAGTACCAATTTGAATAATTAATCAAGTTCTTAAGTTTGGAAGATGAATTATCCTAACTTACACGAAAGGGAATATATCCAATGTACTAACCCAAAAAGGTGGAACCATACTAGGTTCACTATAAGTGTTGCCAAGGCTATTGAGTGTCACTAGACTCAAATGAACATCACTCTCACATGTTTAAACCATATCATTGTAGATAGATCTAGATTTTGAATTGCATGATCAAAAGAGAATGAATGACATTCATGCCCCCATCATGACCATATTGATCATATAATTTGGTTTGAAATTTGAAAATTTAAAGTTTAACACTCTAAATTTTGCATTTTTTAATAAGACTGAACATGAATGAGTATCATGCCCCTTCCAAATATGTGTCAATGATATAGATTGCATAACATTTATATGCTCAATTTTAATTGTATTTACAACTTTGTTTTTGTAACTGCTTTGCATATGCCTTCAAGTGTGTATAATTATATACTTCTAGTTTTTAAAAAGTGGGTGAATATGCATGTCATGTGCCCCCATAATCTAAACGAGTGTGCCAATATATGTTGTCTTTATTTTTTTGAATCACTTTAAACTTTTGAGAACCTGTATTATGCTTATAAAATTTAATTTTGCATTAGTTTACATCTTTGTGTAGATACTAAAATTTTATTTTATATGACATATTTGTCTTGTGCACTTAACAAATACCAATCATGGCTCAACCCTTCAATTTATTAAATTTTCATTGTCAAAAGGCTCACATCTACCATCTTACTATGCCTAATCACTTCTCTTATAGTCTGACCCTAACATTCTGATGACACAGATCACCTATAACCTACAGTCTACATAAAACCTAGTTTTTATCTTACATAAATAGTTACAAATCATTGGTAGCTTTTTAATTTTCTAAGACACTAACATCTAGATTAAGTAAATTAGCTTTAATGCCAATTTCATAAATTTGATGCTAGTGTCCTTGTCTTCCAAATATTTAAATTATAAATCTCTTGATATTTATAGGTCGCCCTATTTATCTTTTTTAACCCTCATGTGAGATTATTTTGAAAGGTGTGGTATAAATATAAATCAAAGGTCATTCATTATCCATCTATAAAACACCTCTCAAGCTCACACTACACTACTAAAAAATCATTTGCACTATTGAGATATATTACCCTATTCTTCCATATTTCTAAATTAATTATAGGAGTAGTTTTCTTACAAGTATAAACCATTAAAAGAGTAGTCCATGAGAAATATTTGTCAATTTATAAACTAGATCACTAGATGCACTCTCATATAACATATTACACAATTATTCACACACAAGCCCACATAAGGGGGAGAGCTACATTGGTTTGAAGCCCTCTTTAGAGTATATGGTTATGTAGGTAATAATTATTATAGAGGGGTCTTTGAGGTTAGCTCAACTTCATATGGGCCCACTTGTTTTAGAATATTTTTGCTTATGTTCTTTGGAAGAAGGAGAAAAGAAACTTGGGAAGGGTATGGTATAAAAACCTAATGTGTTGTGCATGCATTAATCTAGATGGCTATAGATACTCCTTTTTGGCTTGGGAAGAATGATCTACATGTTAGGAACCTAGAACAATAAACATGCTCTGATGCCTACTTAGTCAGGATCTTGCTCTACCAATAGAGCACATATGATTACTTCTTTTATTAGCAACTAAACATGGAATTTAACCAGAATCAATAAGTAACTAGAAATATGAAACAACATAGGAATTGAGAGACAATACACAATTGTATTAATAATCACTCAGAAGAATATACAATAAGGAAGATGCCACTTCTTCCTCCACCTCAAAGGTTTGCCACACCTCAAGACCTTCTTCCCTCTCTCTCTCGGTCCCAACAATCAACTCTAATATAGAATTGATGTTCACCTCTCCAACTAGTCAGTAACACGCTGCCAGTACACCAAGTACACAATCGTACTCCAAGTAGATCTTTTGCTCTCTGCTGCTACCTGTAAATCACTAGACCTTACTCACCATTGTAGATCTCCTATAGAAAGTCATGCACACATGCTGACCAAGATCATACACATACGAAGAACCCAGCTGATTCTCCAAATGAGTACCCACCTTGGTACTATGGCACTAGGAGGAACGCACCATTGCTCTCCTCTATCTGAAGGAGCTTATTGCTCGGTTACTCTCTAGCTATAATTTTACAATATAACCCATGAGTCCATATATAGATCTCATGCTTACAATAATTAGACTACCTTAATTACAATAATTAGACACGCAACTCAAGACTAAGACTAGCCTTTGACATGCAAACAAACAGTCCAAAAATAGACTCTCTGGGATCAACATGCAAACTGCCTGTTCTTGCATAGGCTGCCGACGTCAGCTCCTCCATGACCGATGTCGACCGACTGGTAACTGACGTCGGTTGGTTCTTCGCTGCTATCTGATCGATGTCGGTTGATCAGACTGACGTCAGTTTCCCTACAATGCATTCAACAACTCTCTGCAACTTTACATCCTCCGTAACTTCTCCTATTTGCATCCTGGTAAAGCTTTTAGCTCCACAACCTAACAATCTCCCACTTGGAGATAAATAGCTGCACCTGTACCTGTACCTATACACCATCTAAATTATTCTCTGGCTTGTATTCCTCTTCAAGATCAATCCTGAAGACCAACCACCACACAACCTATGATGCTATACCTGTCATTCAAGTAACCTGCCACATCCAAACCTACACATCCATGTAGTGAAGACCTTGACCCTACATAACAAGAATCCCTACTGCTGATCCCATTGAACTGCCCTCCAATTTTCCTTCCCTGAATTGGCTCCATACTTTCTGACAACTCCCACTGCTTGGGAAAACTCAGGTCTACACTAGACCTCATGTGATTTCGAACCCTATTTCAAGCTAAGCTTGAACTGTCCAGCCCTTGGTGTGCTTTCTAATTCTGTATCCTGCATCATGAACCCTGCCAACACCGTCTTCACACCAGCTCCCACTGGAGATAAAATCTCCATGTCTCTTATGCCAAAGAATTTTACTGCTCCAAATTCTTCAGGACATACCTCTGAACTAACCTTACCCTTAGCTCAGCAAATCCCTATATCTCTGAACCTATAACTAGTATACCATTCACATACAGTAATTGGATAATGTCGTGACTCATCATCCACCTGGTAAGATAAACACAATAATTACACTGACATTGACTGAAGCCATGCTTAGTCATCCACCTGTCAGAACCTATACTACTGTCTTGTAGCTTCTTCAAGACCATATGCCTTGGCCTTCTGTCTCACGTATCCATCCACTCTCTTCTTTAACATGGGAATCCATTCCATCTCTCAGTGTTTACTTCTAGCTAACAACTCTACCAATAAATACCTGTTTGGTTCTTCTCCAAGGACTCACACTCCTCATCCATGCCAAGCTCCCACTGTATCTGGATTCTACCTGCATTGCCTCTTCACATCTTCCTAGTTCTTGACCATCAATAAGCAATATAAAGAAGGTGAACAATGAATATGAGGTTCACTTACCCTTTCTAACCTTGACATGAGCATTTGAGACTTGTTGACAGCTTGCTGTTCGCCCACCATCCGTACCAGTGATCGATCTCAGCCATCTCCCAATCTGTTCTCGACTGATGTTGGTTCCCTGCACTGACCCTGACTACCGACATCATCTCCCTGGCTAATGTCGGTGTCCTTTCTACCGACGTCGGTTCCTTCATGACCGACGTCGATCTTCTTGTTGCTGACGTTAGTTACTGTCTGACCGATGCTGGTATCTGTGTTCATCTGTGAGTGATAACTTTTTACCTGTGAGCTCTCCATGGATCAAAATCTTGATCAAATCAACCCTGCTCTGCTCAGAATAATTCAGTTCCCTCGCCTGATCTCTATCTATCATCTCCTCCATGAACACTAAGGCTTTCCAGTTTTTTAGCTTGTCAAAGACATCTGACTTCTTCTTCAAAACCTGCATTCTCCTTCTACATATGTGACTAAGCCTATGAAGCCACATCTCTGCAACAGAAGGTGAATCAACAATATAAGTAGATAGATAAAGGATACCTACTTTCTTACCACCATTTAATTCAAGTGTATCCTCTGTGAGAGTTCCAGTGCATCTCCCATCACCCAAATTTCTTGAAGAAATTAGACTCATCTCCAAGACTGGTACCTGCATGACTTCCTTCAACCACTGTGTGTCATCCATCTACAATTTCAGCTTCACTTCTCCTTCGTCAATCATCTGACAAGGCTCTCCAACCCCTAAATAAATCTCTCCAAAGTCTCCAAAGACATACCCATGAAAAGATGCTCTATTTCAAGCTGCATGGAAAGAGGTAAAAGAATCTGTAAACAAAGATTCTACTTTATCCAGAGTAACCTATGCAATGACCCCTGCAACATCTGTTTCTACACGCTGATCTTCTATCGACCAATAATCTCCTTTTACCTGCTCTTTCTTTCCATCAATCAGACCATTCATGCTATTTAGTTTCTCCATTCGTAGCTTACTTTCTTCTACCATTGCTATACTCCCACTCAATCTGAAACCCCTACAAGTGACCTGTAATCAAAAACACTACCAGATCTGAACCACCTGTTAGTCAACCCAACCAAAAGCTCTGATACCACTTGTCAGGAACCTAGAATAATAAACATGCTCTGATGCCTACTTAGTCAGGATCTTGCTCTACCAATAGAGAACATATGATTACTTCTTGTATTAGCAACTAAACATGGAATTTAACTAGAATCAATAAGTAACTAGAAATATGAAACAACACAGGAATTGAGAGACAATACACAATTGTATTAATAATCACTCAGAAGAATATACAATAAGGAAGATGCCACTTCTTCCTCCACCTCAAAGGTTTGCCACACCTCAAGACCTTCTTCCCTCTCTCTCTTGGTCCCAACAATCAACTCTAATATAGAATTGATGTTCACCTCTCCAACCAGTCAGTAACACACTGCCAGTACACCAAGTACACAACCATACTCCAAGTAGATCTCCTGCTCTCTGCTGCTATCTGTAAATCACTAGACCTTACTCACCATTGTAGATCTCCTATAGAAAGTCATGCACACATGCTGACCAAGATCATACACATACAAAGAACCCAACTGATTCTCCAAACGAGTACCCACCTTGGTACTGTGGCACTAGGAGGAACGCACCATTGCTCTCCTCTATCTGAAGGAGCTTATTGCTCTATTACTCTCTAGCTACAGTTTTACAATACAGCCCATGAGTCCATATATAGATCTCATGATTACAATAATTAGACTACCTTAATTACAATAATTAGACACACAACTCAAGACTAAGACTAGCCTTTGACATGCAAACAAACAGTCCAAAAATAGACTCTCCAGGATCAACATGCAAACTACCTGTTCTCGCATAGGCTATCGATGTCGGCTCCTCCATGACCAATGTCAGCTGACTGGTAATCAATGCTGGTTGGTTCTTCACTGCTATCTGATCGACGTCGATTGATCAGACCGACATCGATTTCCCTGCAACGCATTCAACAACTCGCTGCAACTCTGCATCCTCCGTAACTTCTCTTGTTTGCATCCTGGTGAAGCTTTTACCTCCATAACCTAACACTACATATAAGAAAGCACTCAGAATAATGGTTGATTAATTATATAGTAGGGTGGATTGCCTAGCAAGCTAGATCCAAGCAACATGAGCTTCTTTGGAGGCTATCAATCCACACTTTTAAACTCAAGTTCTAAAAATGAAAGATAAAATACTTGCATATATCACAAAAGATACTAAAATGAAATAAAAAAAGTGCTTGATAAATGAATACATGAATTCGACTAATTATAGCAATAAATAGATCAATATTTGTACCAAATGAATTAGGTGTAGTTTAAAAAAATAGGGTAATCTTCTATGGTTAGGTAGAGGATTTGAAAGTTAGATTTGGTTGTAGTCTGGTGGATGAAAATAACTTGCTATTTATTTATCTGATAGTGATAATTGGTAGTTGAGTATGACCTTTAATGGTTAGGGCAACTCTCAGTGGTTGAGGTAGACCATCGGTAGTTAGGGTGACCATCAACAGTTACTATAGATTTTGATATGGTTAAAAGAAGTGATCTGGTAAGGTTATAAGATGGAAGTCCTAAAGGTGGGTTTGGACTAAGTTGGTCATGAAATAGAAACAAAGTAAATAATTAGTGAAAATTAACACTTAGCTTGCTGTTTATTGATCTGAAGAATAGTTAAAGGGTCTATTGGCAAGGCTTAGAGAAATTTTGGTAGAGTAACGATGATTGGCTATCAGTTCATGAGTGGTAGCACTTTAGATCTCTATCACACTTACTAGTTTGCTAGAAGAGCACCTATAAAAGGAAGTGCTAATATAAGAGGCCCTAAATCTAGATGTGGATTATTGATTGATTCTAGATTTGGATGCCTTTCACCTTTTCCTCCTCTCTCTTTATAGGAAGGAAGGAGAGGTGAAATAATATGTTAATAAGAGGTTCAATAAGCATTTTAAATTTAGCTTTCACATGCATTAGTTTGCACATATATTAGATGAGCTAAATATAAAAAGTAAGTTAGAGTTGACTGGAGTTTGATTATTTAGGTAGTGAAAACCTAACCATCGATGGTTAGGCCTAACTATCAATAGTTAGAGTTACTGTTAGTGGTCAAGGGTCAAAGGCTAAGTTTAGTCAAGGTGGGTTAGTGAGCTAGTTAGCTAATTAGCTAACTAGACTTAGGTTTGCAGTCAAAGGGTTGGGGGATGGTCTTTAGGGGTCCCAAGGTAGTCTAAGGTTATTTTGACATGTAGAACCATTATGTGAAATTTTCTAGTGTCTATATTTTGCCCCTATTTGTTATGTAGATTATATCAACAAGTGACAAAACAAACACTCAAGAAGGGTCAAAGGTTTGGTTACCCCAAACATAGGAGGATGTGTTTCCCCCTCAAACTAGGAATCGATGAGGTGAAACAAAATTGGGTGCAGTTTTGATAAGTGGTGAAGTTGGTGATGAAGTGGGTGGTAGGTTGGGTACTAAAGTACAAACATGCACATAAAGTGCAACTAAGTAAGATAACCAAGATCGTGCATTGACTAGGTTTTCATGGTTGGTAAAAATAAGGTTAATATTAGGAGGACAAGTGAAAAGTGAAACACATGATTGCATATGATGGTTAGGCTACACTCATAAATGTAATTCTCCTAGACAAGGTTAGTGTATTCATGGGTATCCAAGGTAAGAAGTGCTCCCATGAAGACACAAATTGGTCAGGTGTGTGTAAGGCAACATAAGTTCAAAATGTTTCAACTTGGTAATGTAATTGGTGTGTTTAAAAGGACCAACGTAAGGTCATCACAAAATATGTAGTAATCAGGCCAAAATAAATAGTGGTAAGGGGGCATGGTGGTTGTCAAGGTGGTCAGAGAAGGTGATCTCCATAGGTGGGCACTTGGTGTGGGTATGTACTAAAAAGTTTGTGAGAAGTTGGTGGGTGGAAGATAAAACCTAAATTTTTTGACCATCGATGGTCAAGGTTGACCCTTGGGGTCGACCATCGATAGTTACCCTGACTGTTAGTGGTTAGGTGTCAGCCCTAAAAGGGTGAGGTCAAAAATACCATCATGGGCCCATTTATGATCATTTGAGCATATTAACTTAGGGAAAACAACATTTATCTTTTTGTGAGAAAGTGGGTATAGGTTACTGATGTTTGATTAGTTGAGATTATTGAGGTGGACCAGTGTTGTTAGAAAGTTTAGTTGATTAAGGATGCAACACAAACAAGGGAGGGTGCATGGCCAGGTCGTGGGTCATCAGGTTCCACCTTGATGATGGTTAAGGAATGAGGTAGGTGGTGTATTATGAATTAGATAGAGTAGTTTCAAATTTGGTAATTGAATAGTGATGTGAGGTTGTTTATAGATTTTGGTTATTAGTGACCTAAGGTTTAGAGTTTTAGGTAACATTTATTGAAGAGTTAAAATCTATAGTTGTTTAACCAATTTGGTAAGGGTAGGGTAGGGTGGAGGTGTAGATGTAGATATATGTAGAAATTTTCATGGAATTATGGTGTTAAAATAGGTATATTAGGAGGGTAGGGTTTATTTAGTCCACTAGCAATCACCCATAGTGACTGTCAGAGGTCACTACCGATCGTCAACAATTGATGAGTGACCGTCATAAGTCATTTGACTATTGGTGGTCAATAAGTGACCATCATAGGTCACTTGACCATCAATGGTTGATAAATGACCATTGTAGGTCACTTGACCATTAATGGTCGATAAGTGACCATCGTAGGTCACTTGACCATCAATGGTCGATAAGTGACCATCATAGGTCACATGACCATTAGTAGTTGACTATAAAAATGGTTGACCATCAGTGGTTGAGTAAATGGTGATGTGTTTTTAAAAGTTAAGGTGAATAGTTATTAAAGTTGATAAGTGAATTTAGGTTTTAGGAAATGTTGAAAGGTAATGGTTAAATGATGGGTCATGGTTAAGGTAAAGAGGTGAAGGTCACATTATAAAATGGTTAAGGGTCACAAAAAATGGTAGGAAGAGGTAAGGTCAAGGTTTATAAGTTTAAGGGTTATTGTTCAAGTAATGGTTGAATGATATAGGTTGATAGGTAATAGTTTAAGTTAAGGTGAAAGGTGAATGTGCAAGCTAAGGTTGTAGTTGATAGGTTGAATATCAAAAGTGGAATGTTGGTTGTTAAATGGTTTGGATGAGCTAGGTTAAAGGATTTGTGGTGTCGATAAGCCATAGGTATAGGTCATAGTGGGAAAATGTTTAGAATAGGAGGTAGGTGTAACAGGTAGAGTTCGTAGGCCAAAATAGTATAGAGAACTAAGTTTGTTTGCAATATAACCTTGCAAGTATGAGAGAGGATTTAGATGAGGGACAAAGTGCCCTAAATTTTTGACAAGATTTATTGAGGTATGACTATTGACAATTGGGTGCACATGGAGGACTGGGCACTTATGTTTTTAGTTCAGATTTATAGGAAGCTATGGGGATTTCAAGCCCATAGGAGGTAAGGGATCAATGTCAACTTCATCCTCCATTGTTGGGCCTATAAGTACATTTGGGTGCTGAGATTGATGGGGCTATTGTGGGAGGGTTATAATTAGATGGGTTTCTAAGTTAGATACATGTATTGAAGGAGTGATTATGCTCTTTTAGGAATAAGAGGAGGGTCACATGACATTGACTAGTTTAGAGGCTGTCTAGATGCCTTATTTGTTGGTGATGTGATTTGGAGACCATATGTTAGGTTTCCAAGATGGCTTATTATTGTAGACATAATCTATCATTATAGAGCTACAAGGGGGTATACAATAGATGAGAGGGTGAGATAGAGTTGATACCATTTAATAGGGTATGAAGGTAGTTTAACCTCATGCAAGATATACCTAGGGAATTCTCATATTATAGGAGGGAGGATGTAGAGTTTTCATTACCCACTCAACCAGTGCATGATTTCATTGACCATGAGGAACTACCAATAAGGATAGAGATAGATGATGCAAGTGTGACAAATGGATACCCTACATGGTATCAGACACTCTATATTATGATAGATTTTGGGGGTGATGATGGTGGTCAGTAGGTTATGGATGTTGACCAAAGGTAGTCAGTAAGCTTAGGTGTAGGGTGTTGGTGGTCTAGATATATAGGCAATGATGGCTGAGATAGACTAGGCATGAGAAACATCAGTCATAACATGGTCATACTTGGTAGTGGTACATGCATCATTGGCAATAGTATAGGGTTAGTTGGCCACTATTATAGGTGAAAGAGATTAGGCTAGATCTCAAATAACTTTAGTGATGTAGGAGAGAGATTCTCTTCAGTAGATAGGGGTGGAGTACTAGTAGTGGTAGCACTAGCAAGGACTATCCCTATGCAGAGATATGTAGTGACTCTGGAGAAGCTATGGTACTATGAGGTCTTGGTCTTTAGGCACTTTCCAGATGAGCCTTGATTGGGTGAGTAGAGGGTTAGGATTGTAGGTGGTGCTAACAAGGTGACACCAAGTTAGTGGGCCACATTTGTAGGTGGGTAGGTAGGTATAAAAAGCTAGGATCTAAGAGGTAGTGGTGGCCTAAGATCTTAGAGTCATGATGAGACATTATATTTTGATGTATTATATGATTTTGATATTGGCCTATGAGTTAAGGCAATGAGATGTATATTTTGAGAGAGATATGCATATTTTTTGTATACATAATGATGATTATGTGATTATAGACTCTTGATTTATAGATATGATCTTTGCATATGGATTGTGGTTCATGTTTATGATATTCATGTTGATTATTTTTTATTATGGTTATGCTCATGATGATGTGGATGTGGACTGACCTAGCATAGGCATGTGATGATATGTTTATTTATTGATTTTTATAATAATATTTGACATGGATTGATGTTATTATGTGATTATGATGATAATGTGATGTTTTTTATGATTATGGTCATTTGTTTAAATTAAAGTGAAACACATAAAGTAAGTTAAATAACAAAACTAGATGTGCGAAAGAGAAGATAATCAAGAGACAAAATGTCTAAGTGAATATATCAACCAGTATGAGAGGATTAGAAGAGGGCATGATGCTTCTTCTTTAGCAAGGACTAAAACAAATCGAATATGGATTGGATTAATAAACATAATCCCTTTAAATGCTTTGCATTAGCATGGATTGATTAAAAAGGTGTCTTGATCACATAATGTCAAGTAAGTTCAAAATCCCTTATAGTGTATAAAGGGGAGGAAGATGAAAGAGAAACCTTTTTGGGAGACTAGCTTGCATTTTCTATAGGTCACCAAAGAGGTAGTATAAATAAGTCCATATCATATGAGGTGTAGAGTAATCAATGTGGGAAGTCTACTTATGAAAGCCAATTGTGGTTTCCAAATTATTTTGCTATTATTTGATTTTGATAATAGGTCCTTTTCTATTTTGTTGTTGCTTAGGAGGTTTGGGTGAAGCTAATCAATGTGAGAAACTTCCAAGAAATTACTATGCCTTTACAAATACTTTACTTAGCCATCCTTCAAGGGAGTGGTCTAAGTTTTGTGTGCTTTGTTTAAGGCTTTTGATAGCTATTCTTCAAGGGAGCAGTCTATCTTATATTGATAAATTTGGATATGTTTTGGTAGCTATCCTTCAAGGGAGAAGTCTGAAAATACTGAAGAGTAACCCATGTGGGGTCTTTTGACTTTCTTTTGATGTTTGATTTTGATGTCATGGACTTGCTTATATAGGCTTAAAGGTTCACATTTTATGAAGGCCAAACTAAAAGCACAAGAAGGTTGATTAGGTGTAAAAGAGGTTTAGGTGAAAATGATCATGGGAATCCATCCTAGGAAAAAGGTAGAAAGTACCATGAGAATCATGCTAGGGGTAGAGCCGTGGTACTCATTATTAAATATTAGACTACGATTATGATAGATAATCACATGATTCAATTTTAATTAGTTGCCCATAAAAATGGGGAGATCAATGTGGTTTGAAAGCAAGGGACGAGCTTAAGTTAGACAAAAGGTGAGTTTGATCCTTTTTAATAAAAGAAAAGATGCAAATGTGAAACAATAAAGGGCTCAAGTTTTGGGTTTCCCTCTAGAGAGGATAAATAGTAAGCTCTTGATCCATAATTATGTGTTATGATATAAGGTCCAATCCAATTGAAAGCAAACTTGCCTTTCGTAGTTTTCTCCATATTGGTGACATGATAATTTTCCTTTAGGATAAGGTCTTTGATATTGAATTCTTACATTTTAAGGTGCTTTTTATAAGCGTGTTTGATTCATTCTTAATAGACATGAAGATGAGTGATTGTTGCTAAATGATGCTCATCAAGTAGTTTAAGTTAGGGTAAACGTTCTTGATGATAGTTGCTCTCAAAGATGAGATCTTGAAAAGATATGAAAAGAGAGGGAATTTGGACTTCGAGAGGCAAGACAACCTCTACTCTAAACATAAGAGAGAAAGGGGTAGTACCCATAGGGGTTAAAATGATAGTATGATAGGTGCATTAGGGAAAGGGGATGTGTAAATGCCAATCTTGACCAGATACATTAACCATTTTAGTTAGCATGTTATTAAGAGTTTTGTTAGAAGATTCTACCTATCCATTTGATTGAGGATGATAGGGTGAAGAGAAACTTAAATTGATGTTGAATGCATCACAAAGACCTTAGACTAATTTGTTTTTGAAAGATTTTTCATTGTTGGTGATGATTTTGTGAGGAACACCAAAATGATAGATGATGTGATGGTTGATAAAGTCGATAATCTTTTCAGCTTTTATTGAGATAAGAAGAATAACCTCTACCCATTTGGTGAAATATTTGATCATAGTGATGATAAAATGATGTCAATATGAAGAATGGGGGTTAAATTCACCAATAAGGTCTAGACCCCATTGTGAGAAGGGCCATAAATCTATGGATACATCAAGACTATGGCTAGGTGCATGATCTAAATTGGCATATTGTTGACATTTGACACATTTTTTTACATAATCGCAACAATCTTGGTTAAGGGTAGGATAGTAATATCTAAGGCAAAGGATGCATTTAGCAATGGCTAGGCCATTAAAATGTCTTCCATAAATTCCATCATGTATTTACTTGATAGCATAAGAGGCTTCATGACTATATAGGCAATAAAAGAGTGGACCATCAAAGTCACATTTATAAATAATCCCCCCAATATGGTATAACATGAGGTGATTTAAATAAATTCTCTTCGATCATTCCTAGAAAGACTGGAAGGAATGATGGCAAGGTTGAGATAGTTGAAGGTCTGCTAATACCAAAGGTCAGGTCAGGTCTCCTCCACATTAAAGATGGTGGGAGAGTTTGATTTGACATAAGTTGGATGGGCAATTCTATGCATGATGACAAATATATTAGAGTTAGAAGGTGCAAATGGGATTTGAAAAGTGAGGGAAGCCATCATATCAGTAAACTTATTCATAGATCATGGAGTGGTTTGGATATGGTAGTGTTCAAATGATGCTAAGAGTACATCAAATAATTATTTTTATTATTAAAAAAAATCATTCTTACACTGGTAAGAGCCATTGATTTGATTGACCACAAGTTGGGAGTCATAAAATATGTCGATCATTTTGACTCCAAAGGCTAACGTAGTTTGGAGGCCTATCACAAGGGCTTCATACTCAACCATGTTATTGGTGCATTCAAAATCTAGCTTAAAGAATAAAGGAAGAGGTTCATCATGAAGGGGGATAAGGATGATGATGACTCCCCCACCACATTAACATTGTATCCATCGAAGAACATGGTTACTTGATAGGTGAAGTTTACTTGAGAGAGGCTTGCGATGGACTCATCAGGAAACTTAAGGGGAGGAGGTTGATTGTCTCATAATGGTGCTTCAACCAATTGGTTAGTAATGACTCACCATTTAATTGACTTATATTGAATAAACTCAAGGCCAAACTTAGCTAAAATCATAAGCCACTTGGCCATACACTAGTTTTGGTATGGATTGGAGTGCATATACTTGAGTGGGTTGGTATTGGTTCTGACATAGGTGTTGTGGTTGAGAAGGTAATGACAAAGCTTGGTGGCCATGAAGACCAAGGCTAGGCAAAGTTTATCGATATGGGTATGTCAAGTTTCATATTCTAAAAGTGTGCAACTGATGTAGTAGATGGCTTGCTATTTATATTGTTCATCCTGATGAGTGAGCATTGCCCTTAAGGAGTGGTCAGTGGTTAAGATATAAAGGTAAAAAGGTTGATCATCCTTAGGAGGAGTGAGGATAGGTGGAAACAAAAGGTAATATTTAAGTGAATCAAAGGCCTTTTGATAGTCGTTGTTCCATTTAAAAGATACATCCTTCTTTAAAAGGTGATGAAAGGGTTGGTATCGATCTGAGAGCTAAGAGATAAAGTGATGAATAGATTGAAGCTTTCCCTATAAGCTATGGAGTTTCTTGAGGTGGGTAGGAGGAGGCATGTCAAGGATTACTTTAATTTTGGTTGGATGGACTTTGATTCCCTAAAGGGATACGATGAAGCCAAGGAGCTTTCCTAACAAGACCCCAAAAATGCACTTCTTGGGGTTAAGGCAGACATGGTAATGAATGAGTCACTTAAAGATCATCTTGAAAATGGACAAATGATCCTTATGATATTTAGATTTCCCAAGAAGGTCATCAACATAGTCTTCTATGATTTTATGGATAAGGTCATGGAAGATTTAGGTCATATCACATTGATAGGTTGTACCGATGTTCTTCAATCCAAAAGCCATGACCTAATACTAGAAAGTCTTCCATGGGGTGATGAAGGTATTTTTGTGTTGATCTTTGAGGGCAATTAGGATCTGATTATAGTTTGAGAATCCATCCATAAGAGATAACATCTCATGGATGGTTATAAGATCAATTAATTAGTCAATACTTGGTAAAATAAAGTCATCTTTTGGGCAAGCAAGGTTGAGGTCACAAAAGTCCACACAAATATGTAGTTCCCTTGTGGCTTTGGTGATAAGTACAACATTCGATACCCATTGGGGATAGTTAATGGGTTAAATGAAGTTGATAGATAGGATATTTTAAAGCTCTTCTTTGATGAGAAGGGCTATACAAGGATGTATTCATCGAATTTTTTGTCTAATAGGCTTGGCATCATGGTTGGTAACTATGTTTTGGGTAGTGATGAAGGGGTCAATTCTTGGCATGTCATTATAAGACCAAACAAATGCTATGATATAATATTGTAGGAAGGAAGGAAAGTCTTGAAGCTCCTCAAAATTTAGTGATTGACCAATTTTAATAATGTAGGGGTTGTTTGGAGTGCCCAAGTTGATATCCATGGTGGATTTGTTTAACATGGTTAAAGTCTTAAGAGGAAGAGATTTGTGGATAGAAAAATTTGGTGCACCAAGACATGTGAGAATGGAATCATCATCCTAACACTAAATGGTATTAATGGTAGGAGAGTCATCTCCTATCATCTTAGGATGTGTCAGAGGGATGGTTATAGCTGCCCTATCTTTTTGATAAGTTAGGGGTCTGAGGTTGATCATGTTGATGAAAAAAAAAGTTAGGGGGGATGATATAAAAACCCTTAGCTATCGATGATGGAGTGGATGGTAAGGATTGGATTTCCTTGTCAATGATGATAATGGGAGTTGGGTTGGTTTGTTGTTTAGGTGGCTTGAAACCAAGGTCATGCTTTTCATGAGGTTTTTGGGTTTTGATTGGAATCACCTCATACAGCCTATGTTCATACCAATCTAGGCTAAATCTCTTCCAAGCACACCTATAGAGGTATGTCTTGGCAAACTCTAGTTTATCTAGGTACGAGAAGTTAGAGGTGAATGGTCAAGGTGAAAAAGAGGTGGCAGAAGTATCATGGGGCTTATAAAGTCCCCCATAGATGAAGTTGGTTTGATGAGTTGAGGGCCCAAAAAGAATAATGGTTCTGATATTGGGGTCACAATCAGATTGGTGGTCAAATTTCCCATACTTTTGGGGAGTAGGGAAAGCATCAAGGGTCAAAAGGTGATACTCCCCCAATGAAAGACATTGGAATATTGATTCCAAAGGATTTGCTGTGGGGATTTGGGTAGAAGGAATGGATGAACTAGTGGATGTTTAAGTGGAAAAAGAAGATGCAACCTCATCTGTTACTAATAAAGGCTTGTTGGATGGAAGGAGGAGAACATCATTAGGTCAGTACATCATGTTGCATGATGTGAAATGGCTCATGTTAACTTGTATGGTAATGACTCGACCTTTGTGCTCAAATTTGATGTACCAATGTAGGGTGGATGACACATAACCCATAGAAGAAATCCAAGGGCATCTCAATAAGAAATTTTACTAGAACTCTCCTTCCACTACATATAAGAGCTCAGGGAGTGTGCAGGGTCCTAAGAGAATGTATAGGATAATAGTTCCTAGAGTTGTGGCCATGGTATCATTGAATGATCAAAGCACTGCTATGGTTTATGATATGATGTTCTCAGGTAACTTGAGTTTATTGTAGGTGTGGGAGGAGATGATGTTGATACTATCTTATCTATCAATCATAACCCTCTTGATACAGGTCTGGTTGATATAGGCCATAATGAAGAGGGGAGGATCTGGGTCATCTGGATGGATGGAAGGTATTTGCAAATCCTTGAAGGTGACAAGGTTGGAAAGGTGGAGAGATATGACAAAGGGTACTAGAGGTTACAAGTCTTCTATCCTAACCACTATGGATTTCAATTCTTTTTATCATTGCTTGACGATGATGGGGTGAGGTATTGACTAGTTCATACAAAATCAGCTTTATTGATGTTTGGTGAAGCTATTTCAGAACTACTCATTTGATTTATTCATATGGATTGGATGAAAAGGGTCCTAAGATGGACATTTTGTGTTTGGTTAAAGGTAAAGTTACTTGGTGTTGGCTGGGTGATTGGGTGGAAAAAGAGGGATACGTCCATGAAATGGACACCTTTGTCTTCCCCTTATCCTTTGGTTGAGCTTATGATCATGTGACCACATGGATGATATGGATTGGGGAAGGAGTCAAGTTAGGTGATTACTTCGATTCCTCTTCACTTTGAGATGAGAGTGGAGGGGTAGGTAGGTGTTGGTCAATGGCTATTGGTTCTTGGATCAATGTCAAGCTCATAGGGTGCTCATTTGATAATAAGTCATCTTCATGATATAGTTGATGGGCTATCACTTGGAGAGATTTACAGTTCTCCATGTCATGCCTAAGTGTCCTATGATATGATCATATTAGTTTGTCATTGAACTAAGATGGCTTAGGATTATGTGGGTCAAATGGTTTGATAGGTGGCAAGGTTAAGAAATATGCTCGTAATAACCTATGTAAGATGGTAGAGTAAGACTCAAGAAATGGTGGCAATGGTATAGGGATCTAAGTTTTGGTAGTTGAGGTGGAAGTCCTTTTATGAGTGGGTTAGTGGTAGAGGTTTTGGGTAAATGAGCATTCTTAGTGGATGGTTTTGGTTTTGGTAGGGTGGTTGATATTTTGGGCTTAGAAGATTTTGGGGTAGATGTTCAGGAGATGAGAAGTTTGTCTAGAGATGATTGGGATATAAGAGGTATGTTCAGAGGTGCTTTAGTGAAAATAGGCATGGATAAAAGTAGGAGTGATGGCATAAGCAAAAATTATGGTTGGGTTTTGCTTGAGATGGTTGGTTTCTTGATTAAGGTAGATAGACGAGGTCCTAAAATAGAGGGAAAAGTGGCGAGGGGAGGTAGAATTTTGGTTTTTGGGTTTTTAGGTGGTTTTATCTTCTCGGTTGGTTTAGATTGAGGTTTTTTTGATAGGTTTTATGGGATTAAATCCAACTTTACTAATAGGTAATTAATGTTATGAGTAGGAAATATGCCAAGGTTCTTGGTGGGTTTGGTTAGAACGGTAGGAGGTGATTTAGTGACTTTGGGTGAGTTTGGTTCAGATGGTGCTACTATGGTTTGATGGGTAGAGGTGTCTGATGGTTGGGTTATGGTGATAGTGGATTTGATAATGGAAAGGGTTGGATATTTTTATAAAGAAGGCTTTTGCTTGGTTCTATAAGGGAGTCTAAGCTATTGCCAAAAGGTGGTCAAATCCAGGTTAGGGTCGGAAATGAATTCTAAGTTTTCTAGAGAAAGGCTTATAAATGGGTTTGAATCCCTTGGTAGTAGATTCAAAGGATAGACCTAGGGGTTGAGGGGAAGGAATGATTACCTCACCTATTTCTTGATTAAAAAACTCCAATATTTGTGAAGGTAACTCCTTGGTGGGAACTATAGGCAAAGTGGTTTCTTCCTTAAGAGTGATTGCTAAAGGAAGAGTGGATTGTTGTATGATTGTGAAAAATGATGAGGTGGGAAGGGTTTCCTCCTCTGATTTGCATATCAAAGGAGAGGTTGGTGACTCCACTACCTCAATAAGTGGAATAGAGGAAGAGGTAATTTTTTCAATAGTTTCCTCAACATTAAGTTCACCAAGAACCATATTGATAGTATGTGCCTCATGATTATGAAATGGATTTTGCTTTATTTTTGTTATTTCCAGAAGGAGCATGGTTAGGAAATGGTTGTTTGAATATGTCAAATTATTGGTTTGAGGGTGCATTGGGGTTACATAACATGAGTTCCCCCTTGTCAATGAGAGTTTAGACAACATTCTTGAAGGTATTACACCTACTAATGTCATGTCTAATGACTCGATGAAAGGTGCACATTTCATTCTCTTTATACCAATCAGGTACAAGATGAGGGGAATCAAATTGATATGGAAGTTTGATCAGGGGAAGTTGTATGCTATTGAATTTTAACTTCTCTAAGACTAAAGCATATGGCTCTCCAAGTGGAGTAAATTGCTTCTAGGTGTTGCAGTTTGGTTTCTTGGTATTTTTATTGGAAGAATTGTAAGAGTTAGATTGGTTGACAATGGGTGGAGGGGTGATATTAAGAACAAAAACATTCATAGTTCCCTTTTTTTGGAGTCAGTATTGGTTTGGAGGAGGAAGCCTCATTTGGTTTAAAGGTAGAATTTTTGTTTCTTAATTTCAACTTCCCCTCATCAATGGATTTGTTCTCTAGTTTTTGTGCCATGGTAAAAGCCTCTTCAAAGGTTTTGAAGCTTTGAACTCATAAAGTAGAGGAGATGTGCTTGGTTTAGGTCTAAGCAAAGAGTTTAATTATCTTGGGTTAGGGTAGAGAGAAGGATAGTTGGTTTATCAAACTTCTCTAGTGGGCTATGAAGTCAGCAATGGATTCATCATTAAATTGTCAAATGGAGTAGAGATCAATGATGGAGACTTTCTTAGAGATGTTTATGGAAAGGTGATATAAGAAAACATGAGCTAGTTGGGCAAAAGAAAAGAGGGAGCGCTTTATAATATCACTATACCAATCTAGTGTCAGACTTGATAGAGACATGGGGAAAGTATGAAGAAGGAGAGCATCATTATAGGTAATCATATAACACAAATGCCTAAATGCTCTCAGGTGCTATTTAGGGTCCTCTTTACTCTAAAAATTTGAAAACTTTGGAAGCTCCCATTGAGGATGGTATGGTCGAATGGGGATGGATGGGTGAATTAATTCATTACAGATTTGGTCATATAACAAAATATTATGAGTTTTAGAAATGGATGACTCCAAAGTAGTCATTTTGTTGATTAATATTTTGACAAGGTCAGTTTGGAGTTGATCACCCCCATAGTTATAAGGTAGGTTGTGTTGGGTCTAAGCAGGTGTAACATATGTATAGTTGGTGGGTGGTTAAAAAATTGCCACATATTGGTATGTGGACATGGGTGGTTGGGATGATGCCATATATGAATATGTGAAGATAGGTGGTTGTGTGGAAGGTAGAGGTACACACCCTTATGGGTTAGGGATATAACTTGGGTTCTATATAATGGGCATTTGTTGAGACATTAACACAGGTTGGGTAGGAGGCATTGTTGGGTTAGTAGATAGAGGGTAGGTGGTAACTTTGGTACTGATAGGTGGAAGGGTAAAAGGTATGGGAGCTACCAAACTCTAAAATGGAATGAGGTAGGTAGGTTGGAAGCATGATGAATGGTGGTGGAACTAGTAGAGGGTACTCCTATAGTAAGGGAAATGCTGGTACCTGAAGGTTAGGTTGCTTCTATACTAAGAGGGTTATTAGTTGGGGAATAAGGTACTTGGGTGTTGGTTGGTTGAGTGGGTCTAATATAAATGGTAATATCAGTGGGGTTATTGGTGGAGGATGATGCCTAGGTGGCTAAAGGTTGGGTGGAGATGGTGGCTATAAAATTGTCACCCATAAGGTGGGATGGCATGTTGTAGGTTTGGTTAATTGGCAAAACCAAAGTAGGGGTATGATGAGATATGGTGTTAAGGTAATGCTAGAGGGCTACAAGGTTATTATCCAAAAAGGTGGTAAAATCTGTATCACCTTGGGTAATTGTTCAAGGAATAGTAGGACTCCCAAAATGATGAGGATAACTCATTACATTTGAGATGTACTCCATGGATGAGGGAGAATAAGAAGATGAATGATTAGGAGGTGGGTCCTAGTTTACTTAGTTTCTTAGTTATTACCTAGTCAAAACCATGTAAATAAGGAAAAGAGGAAGATACAAACAATCTCACAACTCAAACAAAGAGAAGATAAGAAAAATTTAAGGAAACAAAACACACAGTAAAGCACATTAAGCCATAAGGTTCCTTTTAGACTCTTTTGTGGCTTATGCCTTAAACTTTAAGAACTATGTGATCCAACTTGGCTTGT
Source organism: Torreya grandis (assembly GCA_037957365.1). Taxonomy (NCBI): domain Eukaryota; kingdom Viridiplantae; phylum Streptophyta; class Pinopsida; order Cupressales; family Taxaceae; genus Torreya; species Torreya grandis. The sequence goes on from JARHVA010003491.1 coordinate 539,694, forward strand.
AGAGTGGGCACTCGAAAAGAAGTTTATGGTTGGTTTCAAGTTATGTTTAGGCTCTCAAAGGGATTTGTATTGGAAATCAGTACATGGCTTGATATTGGGGCTTACCCCCTCACTTCACACACCATAGCGATAAGGGTGTCAGGTGCTTAGCCAAGAAATATTGATTACTAGAGATTATACTCAATCAAAGAGCTAAGTGGGTTCTCTTCTTGGTGATGAAATCCAAGTAGGATGGTCAAGAAAGGTTACTTCTAGGTAATGAAATCCCAGTAAGGTCTTATGTCAATGTTTTATGCTTGATTAGATGTAAGTGGTTTGGTCTTGTGTGTGTGATAAGATTGAAGCTATGATCGAATTACTTTGATTTAATTTAAACTATATGAGCTAAACTTGCAAACAACTAATGTATGCAGTCAATTTCAAGCCCAAAATGAGATTTTGATTTTATTATATGAGCAGAAAATAAGAATAAGCACCTATATGTAAATATGAACCCAAAAAAAAACTCAAGGGTCCTACCGGTTTTGCTAGAATATTTTAGAGAAATTTTAATTTTGTTTTTTCTAAGGAGAAAAGAAAATTGGGAAGGGTATGGTATAAAAACCTGATATGTTGTGCCCACATTGATCCAGACAACTATAGATACTCCTCTTTGGCTTGGGAGGAATGACTTGCAAATAAGAAAGCACTAAAAATAATGGTTGATTAGTTAGATAATAGGGTGGATTGCCTAGCAAGCTAGATACAATAAGCATGATATTCCTTGGAGGCTGTCAATCTACACTTTTAAACAAGCAAGTTCTAAAAATGAAAGATAAAATACTTGCATATATCATAATAGATACTAAAATGAAATAAAAAAAGTGCTTGATAAATGAATAGGTGAATTTGACTAATTATAATAATAAATAGATCGATATTAATGCCAAATGAATCAAGTGTAGTTCAGGAAATAGGGTAGGGTTCTATGATCAGGTAGGGGATCTAAAAGTTGGATTTGTTTATAGTTTGGTGGATGAAAATAACTTGCTATTTATTTGTGTGACAGTGACCATTGGTGGTTGGGTGTGACCAGGGCAACCATCGGTGGTTAGGGTAAACCATCGATGGTCAAGGTGACCATTAATGGTACTGTAGATTTTAATCTGGTTTAAGGAGGTGATCTAGTAAGGTTTCAGGATAGAAATCTCAAAGGTGTGTTTAGACTAAGCTGATCACAAAACAGAAAAAAGGTAACTAATTAGTGAAAATAGATACTTAGCTTACTAGTTGTTGATCTGAATAATGGTTAAAGGGTCTATTGGCAAAGCTCAGATCAAGTTTGTTAGAGTAATGATGCTTGGTTATTTGTCAATGAGTAGTAACACTTTAGATCTCTATTGTACTTACTAGTTCACTGGTTCATTGGAAGGAGACCTGCAAAAGGAAGTTCTAATGCAAGAGGCCCTAGATTTAGATGTGGATGATTGATTGATTTTGGATCTGTAAGCCTTTCACCTTCTTCTCCTCTCTTTTTAGAAGAAGGAAGGAGAGGTTTAACAATATATTAACAAGAGGTTTAACAAGCGGTTCAAATTTAGCTTTTACATGCATTGGTTCACACACAAATTAGATGAGATAAATATAAAAAATCAATCTAGAGTTGGTTGGAGTTTGATTATTTAGGCGATGAAAACCTAATCGTCAGTGGTCAAACCTAACCATCGATGGTCAGGGTGATTGTTAGTGGTTGAGGGTCAAAGGTTAAGTTTTAGGTTAGTAAGCTAGTTAGTTAATCAACTAACTAGACTCAGGTTTGTGGTCAAAGGGTTGGGGGATGGTCCTTAGGGGTTCCTAAGGTAGTCTAGGGGTATTTTGACATCTAGAACCATTGCGTGTAGTTTTCTAGTGTCTACACCACTAACCGTTGTTTTACAAGGTGGCATACCCTAATGAGAGGACCTAGGGTTTTGAGCAAAAGATTGATTTTAAAACATATGCATGTGATCTGAATTGATAACCTACAAGGAAATAGTTAAACCTAATAAACCCATCTAACTATTCTAAAAAAGGATCTATATTCTAAGCCAGATAGAAACATCGAGGCTAGTGTTCGTAGTCTGGGTCTATTGTCCCAACTGATAAAGAACTAATTTTTAGAATCTAATGAATTGAGGTAAATTATTAGACTATCTCATTTTGCACTTTTACCTATTAGATCTTCTTGTGCATCATTTTATAAGATAAGTGTTACTTCTCTTTCATTGTTACTTTAAGAATATTGTTTGGTAACATATTCTCAAATTTAGTATATATATCAAAATATTATAAATCTAAATTATTTAATTAGCCTACTTTTAGAATAGCTTATTCCATAATTGAATAGCTATTCCCCCTACCCTTAATTATAAAAAGGGTTATTTTTTAGGGTGAACCCGACCTATGAGTTTTCTTGTACAAATCCTAGCTTACCCTAGGGTTTTACAAATTTTGAATTGTTAAAATCTTAAAATTAGATTTGCATTAATTACAAAGGAATCAATCATGTTTAATATGAATACTTATAACAATTATTTCATTGCACACTATATGAGGCTAGTCATTTATTGTTACCTCTCATACATTACTAAATATATCAACTTTATAATAAAATGAAGTCAAAAAACTTATAAAAATAAAGAGACTCATTTAAAATAAGAAAACAATCTAATCTCTCTTTACACCTTGTTTTAATCTTTTAGGACTTAGTGAATGCAAATATTATATTTGTTAAAGAGATGAGTAGACTAAATCAAGAAAATAATATGCAATAAATACAACCACTAATTTTTTATAGAATTGACTAGCTTTAACTTTTTAAAAAATAGTAATAAATAGTTTAAACAAGAATTTAGCTGGAAAATAACTGAGACAGGTGATTTGGGTACTAAAAACTAAGGTAGAAGTTGGTTTAAGTGTCAAAAATTGGATACCAATTTTAGAACCCCTCTTGGATAGTAGCACCATATTTGGATAGTAACATCATTACTGGAAATGATACAATAGTACCCTGATATTGGTAGTAGTGTCTTTTGTATAGGACTATCTCGAGCTTCTAGGTGTACTTATGTCTAGATCTCTGAGGTTTGTTCCTATGTGCATGAGATTTGAAACCTTGTATTTTTCATATAATGACTGATTTAGTGATCAAAATTTAATACTCTATATAGATAGGGCATCTGGTTAGTATGATCTGAAAAGTGTGTTCGTTACTAGGGTAGACTAGACATCCTCAACACCCCACTATGAAGAGAGTTGCCTACATACAAATACTCTAAGGAGGGATCAAGCCTAATATTGTTCTCCCCAGCTAGGTTTTAGTACAAGTGCAAGTGAAGCTAGTATGATAGTGGCCTTGAGTTCCTTGAATGTGCTTGAGACTAAAAATTTGGGTAATTTGAGCTTAGGACTACTGTAGATGTGTTAGCACTCTAGATTGCACCCTAGCTGAAAGGAGGAGTGTTCAAGTCTTGCTTCCAAACCTGGACTAACATGGGAATGGTCTAAGGCTATGGGTTGTCTATATCTAAACCATACCGCTAGTATTTTTTATGAGGCTAGCTCCTCAGTTGCATCATTTTGGACCTTTATTTTTTGAAACTTAAAACATGTTAGGGTGAAAAGAGTTAAGCGATTGCATAAAAATGGAAACTATTTAAAGCTTTGGTGATGCACCAAGAATTTAACATAGCTAGTTTTAGGCTTGAACTCTTTAAAACACTAATGGAATATGAAAATAATGTAATGATCACTATGCTTTATATGCAATATTATTTCATATAGAGGTCTGCTTGATGTGCTCAGATTAATGAGTAGTGAAAATAGGGTTTGGTTAAAGACACTTAAGTTTGGCTATCCACTATATCCTTGAAAGATCAATGCTAAGAAACATTATACGACCTACAAAGAAGATTTATAACACCTAGGTTGAGTTTGGACATGTAAAAGGAAGGTGACATTCATAGATGTATATTACACAAACATAGAACACTAAATACTGATTAGCAAAATGACTGCAAAATACTCTATTCACTATTCCAAGAGGTGTCGAATACAATTTTGGTAGAGTCTAGTTATACAAGCCCAAGGGATGAAAAATAATAGCTCTAAGTCTATATTTAGAGTAGAAGGGAAGCAAAAGAGAGGGAGATTTGACACTTAAAAGGGAATCAAATGAATTTAAATCCATTTAAAAAGTTATTACAATAGCCTCTTCAAATATGCTCATTCAGACCATTTGATGGATCTAGGTCACCCCAATCCATTGTATCATTACAATATCTTCTCTATGATGCTTCATGGTGGAAACAAGTCACTTTCATTTTGTCTTGGTGCAAAACTACATAATGACTGGTCTGCTGATGTGTGCTCAAGTGGGGAGGAAGGTCACTCTCATGTAGCTAGCTTTGGTAATGGCCTTTGAAGTCTACGTGTATGCCCTGTAGGTCTTTAATGGTACCATATGATCCTAAAAAATACACCCTTGGATCCAACTAAAACATTCTCAAGCTTGGCTCCATCATGCTTGCTTGCCTTAGTTGAAAACTAACCTTTCAATCTTTGCCTAAGTCACTTGGGATCTCCTTTTCTCTCAAGCTTTATTTTTATTAGTTTTTGATGTTTGATCTAGATCTTTGACTCCTCGACCAACCTAATTCATCGATACACATGTGTATAGATGCCTCCAAGCCATCAATGCATCTTTGACACTTGTCCTTGACTCATTGGCTCCTTAGATTCACTGACCTCTTTGACTCAACCTTGCTCCATCAATATTGATGAGTGATTAAGCACGAGCCCTTGATTTAGATTTGAATCATCAACTCTATCTCTGTTGGTGCCACTTGTCAATGCTACATTGATTCTCTAGATCTTGTCAGTCTTTATGCTTTATGAGCTTATGCCATATGTTGATCACTCAAGTTATTTGATTATTTGACTTCATCACGTTCCATTAGATCTCTAATGTATGATTGAGAAACCCAATGGCTACTTCATGATCTTAAAATTGACATTCTATGGGATGTCATTTGAAATTCACATGACCATCATTTATAATCATGTGACCATCAAATTTAAGATCAAAAGGATTTATTTTATTTGAGCTTACAATTGATGTTAGCATGAATGTCTCTGGATTTTCAAATCCAAATGACTAGTTGGAGGGGCTTGAATTTGACATCTACAGGGCTGCCCAGGACCTTTTAAAATCAAACATATATTTCCATTGGACCATTTTCTAGACAATTCTTTCAGGCCTTGTGCTAGAACACTTTTTCCAAAGGAATTCATTTGTCGTAACCTTTTCTTAAACAATTCTAGAAAATATAATATTCGGGCATATTCATGTCTTGGTCCCTTACTCTTTGAAAATTTATCTTTAGAACCTCTGAATCAAACCACTTTGCTTTACAATATAGCCTTCAGGACTTTCAAATTGGTCCATTTCCTCAAGAAAATATCCCTTCAAGAAAATTGTTTAGGGGCACTGCTGCCAAAAGGACCTTTCAAAACTCAAAAAGTGCCCTTTGGAAAAAGTGAAGTTGACCATTTTTTTGAGAAAAGAACCCTTCAACAAAAGTGTAAAGGATAGTTTTATTAAAGAAGATATCCTTTGAGATCTTGTAAATGTTCACTTTCTTGTAGAATTATCCTTTGAGAAAAGTTTATTAGACCCTGGCCCCAAAAGTGCCTTTCAGGAAAAATGGAAAGGACCTCTTCGAAGAAATGACCCTTTGGGGAAATTATTTTGAACAAAATGTTTGAAACATTTACTGATACTTGTATAAAAGGATGAAACCAAAATCTTGAAATAAATAAGTCTTGTACTTTTTATATGGATTTTGTGTGGAACACTTATTCTGAAGGGATGATTTAACACTTTAAACTTAGGCCTTTTCTACACTTGTCCCTGCAATTACTCAACACCATGAAAACCCACCTGGATCCCTTCACTTGCAATGTTGAGCCTACTTCAAAACTAACTAATCCATTCATCAACTATTGGGACCCTACTCAAATATTTAAACTAGATAGAATCTTAGTATGTGGGCCAAAATGGCCAACAATTCTGATGACTCAGCTAGCTTGACTAACCTATTGGTCATGGAACCTAGACATTGATCATGCTTGCTTAAATGAAAATTAATTGTAAATAAACTCTGCTTAACTTATGGAAACATTTCTTGGAGTAATGGGGAGGGAAAATAATGATGAATCAACAAAAGATAAAGCAATAACCTAAAACTATGAATAGAATGACTAACAACAATAATGTGCAAAAGTTCTTGGAGGAAAATAATAAAACTATCTACTTATGTATAAGAAGTGAGATATGGGACTAGTAGTAGAAATAGATATACATCCCATTGACAAAGATGGGGAGGTTATTTCCTTTAAATGTGGAAAGCTCAAAAGCATTGCTTTCTTTATAACTTATGATGACACATGGCCCACTCTAAAGATTGTCTAGCTTAGAGTATTTTATTGGTTTTGCACAGTCCTCATCCCATTTGAGGACTATGTCACCTTGTTATAATGTATTTGATGAAGCTCTTTTATCAAATGTCATCTTTACATATTATTAGCTACACCACATATCATGCATGGCATCATCCCTTATTTCCTCTAGCTCTCTTAGTTTGTTCATCCTAACCTCCATTGCATCACTTTCTAGAAGCTCTAGTTGGTATGCAAGTTCCAAAGCTGGAAGCTCTAATGAAATGGGTATCCTTGATTCTCTTCCATAAACCAAGAGATAAGGAGAGTTACCAATGGTCTTCTTAAGGGTGACCTTGTTATCCCATATGGTAGTTTTCATTTTTATGTGCTAGGATCTTTGATTATCTTCCATTGTTCTCTTAATAATCTAAATTAGGTTATTATTAGTAAACTTGAATAATCCATTACCTTGCAGATAGTAATTAGATGAAGATGTTAGATAAATAACCTACTCAAGAGCCCACTCACATACCTTTATGCTAATAAATTCCAAATCATTTTTTGATATTATGGTGGATGGTGCTTCAAAATGGGTGATCAGGATTTCATAAAAGTCGAGAACAAAGTTCTCATTTGCTTCTTTCAAGGGGACTACTTCCACCCACCTGGTGAATTAGTATGTGGCTATCAAGACCCACTTATGGGCAACACTAGATGGAGGGTTAATCATGATAATAAAGTCTAAGCCCCATTACATGAAAGGCTACTCAACCTGAATAAGCTTCAGTGGCATAACAACTAGCTTTTGTTTCCCTGTAAACATGGCACATTTTGAACGTTTCCTCACCTAGGCATGTGCATCTTTGAATAAATTGGGCCAAAATTAACCATCTCTGATGATTTTTTTAGTTGTGGTCTTGGCTAAAAAATGGCCTCCTTGAGGACTATCATGGAATTATCAGAGAAGCTTGTCAAATTGGCTAGTTTCAACACATCTTAAGACCATACCTCTAATGTCATTTTTGAATAACACTCCATCAATAAGAATTTATGGCATTGATTGCAGCATGAAGTGTCTTCTTTATGATGCATTGAAACCCATTGGACACTCTCCTATTTAGAGAAATCTTGTAATGTTTTATGTCCAGCTAGATGGAAGAGTGTCCTCATCTTCCTGTTGGGTGTCTTTGATTACCAGGATTGTCTCTTTTTCTTCTCTCACATTCTTAGCAAAATCTTCACATAATCTCTTTCCTTAGACTAGATTCATGACCCTGACTACAATGTCATATTCCATACACTTGGTGACCCATCTAGCTCTCTTTTCATTTAAATCTCTATTGAGGATAAAATCCTTCACACTTGGGTGAGCCACCATTAGTATGATCTTACTATTTGAAACTAGATGCCTGAATTTTTTCAAACTTCTAATAACATTAAGCACATGTTTTTCAACAAAACTATATATTTAATCATAACCCTCCAAAGCTTAGCTGAAGAGAGTAATGGGCTAATCTAGACCTTAATCATTTTACTACATGAGCATGGCATAAATTACATATAATGTGGAAAAGGCATATAGATAGAAGTCCTTATTGAAATCTAGATTTAACAGAGTGGGGGCATGAGATATTGCCTCCTTGATGGCCTCAAAGCTCCCCTTTCCTTCTCTTGTCCATGTGAACTCTTTGCCTTTTCTTAGCATATGGGTGAGTGGCTTGACCATCTCTATAAAGCCTATAATGAACCTCTTGATGAAGTTGATCTTACCCAAGAAGCTCTACAACCCTTTCTTGTGTTTGGGTAGTGATAGATCAAGGATTGCCTCTATCCTTTCTAGATAAATGGATAGACTAGCTTCAAACACCACATGTCCCAAAATTCTTCCCTCATGCATTTGTTTGGATTAAAGAAAACCCCAAACTATTTACATCTATCAAAAACAACTCTCAAATGTGTTAGATGATCATTAGGATTATTTGAGAAAACTATTATATCATCAAGATAAACTAAAACCATATCATTCAAAAGAACATGAAAAGCAATGTCCATTACTCTTTGGAAGGTGGCTCCAGCATTGGAGAGTCCAAAAGGCATTTTATAATATGCATAGGTACCCCATATTGTTATGAAGGTAGTCTTGTGCCTATCTTTTTCTTTCACCATGATCTGATTATAACCATAATAGCCATCAATCAATGAGAACCTTTGAGAACCTGCCACCTTTTATAGAATTTGATTTGTGGAGGGTAGTGGGTAATGATCATTTAGGGACACCTTATTGAGGTCCCTAAAATCAACACATAACAGAATCTTTCCATTCTTTTTCCTCACTGGCACAAGGTTTATCACCTAAGAGGAATGTTTAATTAGAAATATTATCTTGGATTCAATTAATTTATAGAGATTTCTTCTCATGAGATCCTTCACTCTTGGGTTGACATGACTTTATTTATACCTAGCTAGCTTGGCTTTAATTTCTAATTCAATGGTGTGTTGTGCAAGCTTGGGGTCAAACCCTTTCAAGTCTTTGTATTCCCACATAAATATATCAGAAAATTCTTTGCCTAGAGCAACAAATGACACTCTTTCTTCTATTGTATTGACCTTTCTCAGGTTCAACAATTTACCCTTAATGATATATATCCTTTCATAATGTTCCTATTTAGCTGAGATGCATGCCTTCCCTTTCCTTACTTGGTCATTTTCATTTAATATGCTCTCAAATGTCACAAGTCCTTTAGGAAGTTTATTTGATCTCAATTGTACTATTTGATCATCATATTGATTTTGGAACTTGTCTTAGTAACTATGGCATAACTCTACCTCTTGTATTAGAAAACATATGATTTTATCATCATTGTCAAAGACTTGCCAACACACCTCATTGTTAGGTACAGTTGGTCTTCATATAATCTTGACTTTACCTTGGCTTTGGCTATCTTTGACTCCTTTAACTATCTCATATTGGGCCACAATGGCAACAAGCCTATCTACATGCTAATTTATTTCTCTTACTATGGACTGGATATCAAATGCCAAGAAATCCTCCATGAGGTCCCATACCCAGTGCTTATAGGCCCTTAGGTAGTGAATCTTGACTACACTTAGGCCTTTCCCTTGTTACACTACAAGTTTGTTGTCACCCTTGACTTTGAGGAACTAGATACCTCTCTTCCTTGCTTCTTGAAAACCATGCAAAAGAGCTTCATATTCAATTGTATTTTAGGTGAAACTAAATTGGAGTCTTAAATTAGAATGGTAATTTTAATCGAAGGGTGAAACTAGCATGGCTCCCACTCCACTTCCATTCTTAGACCTTGATGCATCAAAGAACAAGGTCCATATACCATCTTCTTCATGAGCAATGTTAGTTAAGGAAGGTATTGCAACATCTTCCTTATGCATACAATACACTCCCAAGTCTATTTCTTCAATGATGTTTTATGGATCAAATCCATGGTTATCGGCTACCTACTCATCTAAGTATAGATTTGAGATGCCTTCTAGATGACAATGGGGTTGATGTTTAATAACCTCTTCAACCTCCTTAAATATGGCATAATTAACATTTGCAAGATTGGTCATGTAGGGCTCTAGGTGGAACCTAGCTATAAGTTCAGTCCTTTTGGTGACTTTGGTCCCATACCTAGTTCTAAAAACATGTATGACCAATCTGATGATAGATATCCCCCAATATTAGTAGTGAAGTCTCTAGACAAACATAGGGTAAAATAGGGGGTAGGTCTACCACCATCACATCTTGAGTAATAACACAATTTGGACATGTAGTCAAAGTGATATAAAGATTGTTTAAGATGACTAATATTTTAGTAGGGGATCCATCCAATTAGAGCACGCCCTTTTGATTAGGCACATATTTTAGCCCAAGTTTGTCTGTTATGGCTGGCATCACTAAGGTTGAAGCACTTGAGTCAATCATGAAATTGTGTACCAAACAATCCCCTATGATGAATGATAGATAAAATGGGGGAGGATTACAATCTTAAGAGGAGGGACAACATTTTGAGGTTGACTTGTGCTTAGAACTTGATTTAGAACCTTGCTAGGGGCTTCATTAGGCTGACTATTATTGATGAAAACAATGTTCACTTTATCATCCATTTCTTCCCCTTGAGAAAGATTAGAGAGGTCTTGATGGAGAATCTCCTTTTGCCTAGGGATGGACAAAGCATCATACATGGACATATTTACATTAGCCTTCTTTAAATGATCTAGAATATTAAAAGGAAGACTAGTACCTTTGGACTGCCTTGTTAGGATAAAATAAAACATAAATTTATCCCCAAATCACATAAAAGAGAAATTGTGAAATGAATCAATCAAACATATATAAAATAATCATAAACATGCACAAAATAGGAGACACCAGATTTAACATGGTTCACCCAAGATGGGCTACATCCACCAAACTTTTCCAGTATACTATTTTTAGTAATACAAGGGAGAAACAAATTTTGCAACAAACCCTATTACACCTCTCTACCTCTTTTTGCCTCTTATCTTTGTGTAATATGTTTCATCTTTCATCTCATCCATGTAACAATACATTTTAAGGAAAAAAACACCTTAACATAACCTCTACCATCATATCTAGAAACCTTTAATCAATGGCCCAATTTGACTATGAAATTACACTTTTACAAGGTAATTTTAATAAAATTTTTGTGGACCCTACAAGGTGAGTTCCCCCCCTTACAAAACCCCATGCCATCATGGATACAAATAATAAGATCCAAAATTTGGCTAAAATAACATCATATTTTCAACCTCTGATGTTAGAAGATAATCAAGCTTTACACCTAACATGCCCTTTGAAGGTAGATGCATCACTCAGTACTTGAGTAACATGAGGAATGAAAGGGGACCTTTATTGTTGTCCATGGGATTGGGGCACTTGTTGATTTATAAGAGATTTAACAACTACATCTGAATAAGTGGGTTACTAACTAGTTTGAAGAGGTGATGCAAAAGCCCTAGGTTACCCCAAGTTATCTTCCAGTATCCTCTTCTTAGCCCTTATCTAAGTTGCAATTGATTCATTCATCTTTTGGGATTGTCCCATATTGGCTGCTACATTCTTGAACATATATTCCCCTTCCTAGAAATTCCTACACGTGGTATCAATAGGTGTTCCACTCATGCTCCCTTATTATTGGCTTTGAGCTTTTAACCATAACATGACAGGCATGTTGTCATGACTTGCTTAGGTGGCTTGTGGTGAAGGAGGCCTCATGTCATGAATCTGAAATGAAGGAACGTGCTGCCAGTTACGGTCTTGATACATATCTCTAGTAGTGACCATCACTATCTCATTGGACTTCCCTTTGACTACCATGAACCTTCTTGAGCATGGTTGTGATTTGGCACAACAACCCTAGAGTTACTTGGAGCATTGGGATTGTCTTGCCTTGATTAAGGAATTTGCCTTTGTTCTTATTGATTGGTTTGATAGGGTGGCCTATTGTACTAAAAATTCTAATTATTATTTTGGTATGGTCTATATGGTGGAGTCTACTACCTCTTTATTACAACCAATTTATTTTTTTGAGCTTTGTGGAACTTTATATCTTCCCCAATCTATTAGTTTTATCACCTTTTATTTGATAAAAAATTGTTGATTTTAGCATTGGAGGAATAGTTGTGGTAAGAGGATGTGTTTCTGGGAAGAGAGGCATTGGTGGCCTTGGAGCCAACTTGCTTGTATAAGGCATTTTTCAGCCCTAATTACTAGTTCAAAAGCTCCAGGTAGGGTACTCCCTCCAATGGATTGAATCATTATGGCTAAATCCAAGTTGATATCCTTCATATAGTATAGAAAAGCATAGTTAGGTGTAGGCTTTATCACTACAAGAATTCTATCCTAGGTTTTCTAGAATTTGTAGTTGAAATCTACCATGAACTCATTAGCGGATCTCTTGATTGCTGTGAGCTACTCCATAAGTGAGAGATGATCACTCTTGTCCTCAAAGTGATTGAATAAGACCTCTTAGAAGTCATCCCAACTATTGATTGATGCAAGGGCCAATCCTCTATACCACTAAAGTGCCTTTCCCTTTAAAGAAGTTGCTAACAACTTCATTACTACATTTTATTGGGTTACATGATGTACTAAACATAGGTTAGCAACCTATACCATATGGTCTACATGAGTAACTAGATTTTATCCTGTATTATAGGTAAGGGCCTTCAAATTTGAGATTGGAATATCATCCCATTGAGTAAGGTTTAAAAAACTAATACCATTAAATGACACAAAGGCTTGCCTTCTAGGAATAACCATATGAGGTATGGGATTTATAATAGTGATTGGATGAACAATACTGGCTTGAACAAGAGGATTTCAAGCAATAATAGGGGAAATAAGAGGGGTAGGGGTAGGTTGGCTGAGAGGCTTTCTTCTTCTTTGCTAATTGTAAATGTAGCTCAGATAAATCTACTACCTTCCCTTTTGTGGAGGATCTTGTGATAACTTTGGGGGGCATAAAAGATTGTACAAGCCTATAAATGAAACTCTAAAACTTACTACTATACTCATATATGCAAGATTAATGGTCCCGCCAGGTGTGCCAGAACTGTTAGCACTCTAGATTGCACCCTAGTTGAAAGGAGTGTTCAAGTCCTACTTCCAAACCTGGAATAACATGGGAATGGTCTAAGGTTGTAGGTTGCCTATATCTAGACTAGACCTCTAGGATTTTTTATGAGGCTAGATCCTTAGATGCATCATTTTGGATGTTTATTTTCTAAAACCTAGAATTGGTTAGGGTGAAAAGAGTTAAGAGATTACATAAAAATGAAAACTATTCTAAGCTGTGGTGATTCACCAAGAATTTAATAGACCCACTCTTAGGCTTAAATTATTTAACACACTAATGGAATATGAAAATAATAAAATGCTCACTATGATTTCTATGCAATAGTATTTCATATAGAGGTCTACTTGATGTGCTCAAATTAGGGAGTAGTGAAAATAAGGTCTGGGTAAAGACATTTAAGTTTAACTATCCACTATATCCTTGAGAGATCAATGTTGAGACACACTATATGACCTCCAATGAAGATTTCTAGCACCAATGTTGAGTTTATACATCCAAAAGTAATATGACATTCATAGATGTATATTACACAAACACAAAACACTAAATATTGATTAGCAAAATGACTACAAAATACTCTATTCACTCCTTCAAGAGGTGTTGAATATAATTCTGGTAGAGTCAAGTCATACCAGCCTGAGGGATGCAAAATAATAGATTGAAGGCTATATTTATAGTATAAGGGAAGCAATAGAGAGGGAGGTTTGGTTTTCAAAATGGAATCAAATGAATTCAAATTTATTTGAAAAGTTGTTATAACTACCTCTACAAATATGTTCATTCAGATCATTTGATTGATTCAGGGCACGCGGTCTATTGTATCATTATAATATCTTCTATGTGATGCTCCATGATGGCTATAATAAAAGAAACAAGTTATTTTCATTTTATCTTAGTGTGAAACTACTCAATGACTGGTCTACTGATGTGTGCCCAAGTTGGGAGGAAGGTCACTCTCATGTAGCTAGATTTGGCAATGGCCACCAAAGTCTACGTGTCTATCCTATAGATCTTTAATGACACCATTTAATCCCAAAAAATCTACCCCTGGCTTTAACTAAATTATACTTGAGCTCTGCTCCATCATGCTTGCTTACCTTAGTCAAAAACCAACCTTTCAATCTCTACCTAAGTCACTAGGGCTCTCCTTTGCTCTCAACCTTTATTTTCATTGGTTGTTGATGTTTGATCTAGATCCTTAACTCCTTGACCAACCCACTCTATTGATCTACCTATACATAGATGCAAATAAGCCATCAATATTCTACTTATTTAAATGCATCTTTGACACTTGTCCTCAACTCATTATCTCCTTAGATTCACTGACCTCTTTGACTCAACCTCACTTTATCATTCTTGATGAGTGATTATGCATGAGCCCTTGAATTAGCTTTAAATTATAAACTCTATCTCTACTAATGCCACTTGTCAATCCCATATTGATTCTTAAGATCTTTTCAATCTATATGTTTTATGAGCTTATGCCACATGTCAATCTCTTAAGCTATCTAACTATTTGACTTCATTATGCTCCACTGGTTCTTCAATGTATGATTGAACGTGAGTTATTGATCTTGCTGGGACCCATAACTTGAAACCCAATGGATATTTTATGATATTAAAATTAATGGTATGTAGAACATCATTTGACATTTGTATGACCATCATTGATAGTTATACAAGCATTAAATTTAAACTTAAAAGGACTTATTTTGTTTGAGCTTAGAATTGACGTATGAACATCTCTAGATTTTCAAATCCAAACAACTAGTTGGATGGGCTTGAATTTGACGTTTGAGGGATTACCCAGGACCTTTCAAAATCAAATGGCTATTTCCTTCAGACCCTTTGCTGGAAAATTCCTTTGAGCCTTGTGCTACAATAATTTTTCCAAAGGAATTCATTTGCCTTAACCTTGTCTTGAATAATTCTTGTAGACAAAATATCTGAGCATATTCATGTCTTGGTCTATTGCTCTCTGAAAAGTGCCCTTTAGAACCTTTGAATCAGACCACTTTGATTTGTAAGATATCCTTTGGGAATTTTGAATTGGTCCATTTCCTTGAGAAAAGAGCGCTTCGAAAAAATTATTTGGGTGCACTAATGCCAAAAGGACCATTTGGAACTCAAAAAGTGTCCTTCAGAAAAAGTGAAGTGGACCATTTTTTTGAGAAAATAACCCTTCAAGAAAAGTGTAAATGAAACTTTTATTGAAGAAGATATCCTTTTGGATCTTATAAAGGTTCACTTTCTTGTAGAATGATCCTTCAAGATAAGTGTATTGGACCTTGGCCTTGAATCAGGAAAAATAGAAAGGACATCTTTGAAGAAATGACCCTTCAGGGAAATTGTTTCAAACAAAATGTCCAAAACATTCTTGATACTTGAACAAAAGGCCAAAATAAAACTCCCAAAATAAATAAGTCTTGTACTTTTGCTATGGGTTTTTTGTGGAATACTTCTTTTGAAGGGAAGCTTTAACACTTTGGCCAAATGCTAAATTTTTTGGCTAAGTGAAAACTTAGGCCTTTTCTAGACTTGTCCCTGCAATTGCTCAATACTGTGAAAACCTACTTGGCTCCTTTACTTGTAATGTTGAGCCTATTTCAAAACCACCTCATCCATTCATATATTATTGGGACCCTGCTCAACTATTTGAACTAGACAAAAGCTTATTATGTGGGCCAAAATGGCCAACAAGATGGTAGTATATAGAAGTAGGGTAGAATATGGATTGCTAATCTTGATTTCGCACAACTTGTTCTGAGTTTGAATGTGTATTTTTTATTTGATTTCCATCTAGTGGTTAGAGGTCTAAAATTCATGTATTTATACTATTTTTTGCTTGTGCAGGTGATAAAAGAGGTAGAGGTTGACCCTAGGAAGTTATAGTTTTTAAAAGATATCCATTTAGAAAAAAGGAGGGTAAAGGACATTAGCACCATTTTTGAGACACTAGTACCATGTGGTGCTAGTGTCCTTATTATGATGCTATTGTCTAGCTGGTAGAACACTAGGCACGAAGGGCCATGATCAAGAAATGAAGGTCTGGGACTACTTTAGGGCTGATTAGGGATGTATGTGGCCCACACAAAGGTTGGATAAGTGTGATAATAGGATCTAGGATAGGTTTAGGGCTAAGCTATGGGTAGTATTGAATAACACTCTTATCACTAAAACACCACTTTTGGGTGATTACATTTCCCCCCCTTTATTTTAGAAATGCAACAAAGTGAAATGACTAGGATAAATAAAAAATAAGTGTAGCTATACTTACCTACGAGGTGAAGGCCATGAAGCTAGGTTTGAGTATGTGAAACATGATCCAATGCATGTCCTATAAGTGAACCATGCATAAATTAGTCCTTACTTAAGAGATATCAAAAGCAAAAGACTAAACTAAGTAAAGAAGTAAAACTAAGTAAAACTGAGTAAAGAGATAGGAAAGAGGAAATTAATAAACACACCTCACTAAGTATGCAAACCAATGCATAAACTTGGTGATAACCTCTGTGTGTGTATGTATATAGTGATCAATCAGTGAATATCTTGGATTAAGATGATAAATTTCTCAATCCTCATGTGTGGGTGGCTCAAAAACTCAATCTAATTTTAGCCCCATCATTGCCCACCCCTGCTTGGTGGATCATGATCTATGAATATCTTGGATTGGACTGATGGTGTGTCCAACCCTCTCATGTAGGTGGCTCAAGAACTTAATTAGGCTATGAATCCATCAATGCCCACCCATGTGTAGTATATGAATTTAAAATTAAACTGGATGAAGTGACTATAAATATCTAACCAGGTATGTCTAACTGGGTATGTTGGCTCTACAGCCACTTAGATATATTAGGCAACTTTGGGCCACTCAATAATGCCAACCACTGTAGATGGAGTAAGGCATGAATCTAGTGTGCAACCTAGAATATGATGCTAGGTGTATATAATATAGATAATGACATAGAATTTGTCATTGTATCTAATCAACTGGTGTGTAAATGAGAATACAAAAATAATGTGTCGTGCATATGCCCCCAAATATGATATTTGAGCATATGGATTCTAGACTGAGTTGTAATAAACTATATCTAGGTATCTGAACTAGATATGAAAATGGTCATGCCACACATGATGCCCCAAATTTGAGTAAACTAGTATGAATATGAGATGAACTAGTATGAATATGAGCAAAACTAATAAATCTATAATTTAATGTGTAAACTTGTATTATACCTATTATACTTTTCTAGCCAATCTAGATTTTCTTGAAACTAAGGCTATTAGACTATAGATCCATGTCTTGGATAATAGTGCCATTTTTGGAAATGTGGTACTAGCATCCCAATTTTGGTGGTAGTTTCCTTTTGGTATAATTTATATGCCACTATACTACCTTTTGGGTTACTATTTTCCCACTATGTTTACCTAATTTTGATTTTTTGTAAAATGAGCTCGTACATTGAAAATGTACTATGAATGCAATATGGGAGCTTGATCTCTATGACAAACCCCTGTGAATTCTCCCTCTTTTAAGGGGAGTTGTTGAACCTATATAAGAACTATCCTCAAAAGAAAAAGCTCTACAAAATTTGTGTTAGCTAAAGCATATATGATATCTGCATAATAATCCAATATAATGTGCATTCATAATATAAATATGTAAGATAATTTGAGCATAAGTGTGTAATGTACAATGTATGTCATGTCTAGCATTCAAAGAGTATCATGTTAGATATAATGATGTATGTAATGACAAATTTTAATAAAAACTAGGTAGCTACCTATGTGGATGGGGCATTATGTCCATCACAACACCCAAGTAGGAAGGGGAGATACATGATGTCTCTCATGGCATAAAAAACTAGAGTATGTAACAAGTAAAGACAAATGTCATGTCTATGATGTATATAATAAATCATACATATAAAATTCATGAGGCATGCAAAGTAATTCAAGGGGACACAATACAAGGGACATGGGCACATGTAACTAAATCTGAGAAAAATAAGACATACTAAGACATGTTCAAATGTCCACATATGCAAGCAATAAATAAGTTTGATTAGATACACATAGAAGGGAATGTCTAAATGTTTACATACGCAATCAATAAGGCACATACAAGGACATGGGCACATATCCAAAGCATACAAACTATGAATAGAATTGGCATCGAGCCAAAAGATAATGTGTATACACTTGAAAACTATACATGACAAATTTTGATGTCAAACTACCTTATGAACCTCATTTGACCTCATGTCTAATGGACCACCAAGTCAATTAGACTCATTTACTAACTAGACCCTATCAAACCCCTAAATTAACACATTAGACTAAATCATTTAATTCACCCCTTTTTAACTTGCTTTAATCAATTTTCTTCTAGCCACTTGACCACTGATGGTCAGCCTAACTATCGATGGTCAGCCTAATCATTGACAGTCAAGTATCCAATCCCACTTTAAAGTTTTAAAGCATTGACATCTTTGTGTGAGATAAGTGTCTCCCTAAATGGCAACTTGATTTTAAAACTAGCTTTAAAAACATCGTGAATTGGCAACTTTATCCCCTATCAAATTAGTAACTTCCTCCATCCTAATTAGTAACTTCATCCTATAAAAGGAGAAAAGGAGGAAGTAAAATGGATCTACAATCCATAATATTTCATCCAAACTATCTTTCATATATGTATCCAACATCCTTTTAGTGAATAACTAACATCACTGAAGACTCAAAGCTCTATTAGAATCACTTTCGAAAGCTGAAGTATTGTCACTCTGGCCAAATTACTTCCACCATCAAGTTTCAAGTATATTTTGCTTGTTTTTGTTGATTTATCTTATTTCTAACCTTCCTACCCTTTCAGACCCATCAATATCTTATTTTTCACCCCTCAACCTTTTAACAGACCTCTATTTGCCCAAACACCTAATCTACACCTTTTTTTTGATCATTTCTAGAATTCTACAGGTAACCACTGATAATTAGCTCAACTATCGATGGTCACTTCAACTGTTGATGGTTACCCAACCACTGATGGTTGGCCTAAATGACCTATGGTTCACTTGATCATTGATGGTCAATGTGGCATGAAAATACAATAAACTATTTTTAGCCCTGTAACCCTAGTCAAACCCGACTTTCTCTATTTCTACCTGATTACAATACCTTTTCTATTTTTTTAGACCAAACCATGACTATATTAGCATAATTATTAATCGAATTTCCTACTTTTGGTCATTTTTATATTAACTAGCATTCTAATTTGTTAGTATTGCATTTTTCTTATCTTATACAAGTAGATCTTTACTTTATCATTTGTAACTTAATTGTTATAATAGTGGATTGACAGCCTCCTTGAAAGTAATACGCTTCTTGAATGTATCTCATGCTAGGTAGTCTACTCATTTATTTACTAACAACCCCCTTTTCTAGTGTCTTTTTTATTGACAAGTTATTCCTTCCTAGCTGAAGAGGAGTTTCCATCATCATCTGGATTCACGTGCATACTTTACCGGGTATTCTTCTACACACTCTATTACTAGTTTCATTATTTTCTTTCAAAATTAATAAATGAGTGAAAATTAACCTAAACATTTTGACACACCTGGTGAGACCCAGTTCCCTTTTTCCTCCTTTATTGTTTGCTCATCAAATGAAATATGAAAATTTCTTTTTGGGCTTAAAATAAACCTCTTGCATATATTGATTGCGTACTTATCTTAGTTCATCTAGTAACTTAGGAGTTAAATAAATTAATCATAGCTTTCAAACTTGTTATCACACGCTTAAGCCAAACCATAAAACAATTAACACATCAAAACATACCTAAGACAAGGCCTGACTAGGATTTCATCACCTAGCGACAACCTTACCCCTTCTCGACTATCTGACTTGGATTTCACCACCAAGGGGAGAACCAACTCATCTCTCTAGTTGAGTATAAACTTTGAAATTAGTATATTTTGGCAAAGTACCTGACGCTCTTACCATTATAGGACCGTGAAGTGAGGGGGTAGGCCCCAATACCAAGCCACGTACTAAAGTTCAACATAGATTTTTCATGAGTGCCTAAACACCCTAAAACCAACCTTAGATTTCCTCTTTAGTACCTAATCTACAAGCCAAATTCCCTCTTCACACTTTCTAAGGCATAATTTAAAAGAGATCTAAAAATAATCCTAGGATTTAACGTACTTTTAGTGTATGCTTTATTTGCCTTGAACTATTTTCTTTTGATTGCTCTTTGTTTGAGGTGTGAGTTTCACCATATTATTTCTTATTTTTTAAAATGGTCTTTACTAGATAGTAGCTAAGAAACCAAACCAATCAACCACCAAATTCTTCTTCTTCCTCCATGTAATACTATTCTAATGATGAGGGTTCACCTCATTTTTCTCCCCCTCCTACCAAAATCTTAGTTATTTCTAAGGGTGATGCATATTTGGCTACCTTCCTTGACAACAATCCAGTGGCCCTTCAACATTATCTTAACACCTTACCTCACCGTACCTATATTACCTCAGTTCCTCCTACATACCCTCCTTATGGTATGCCTCCCCATCTTATGGTGGGTACTACCTCAACACAACCCTTGTTGACCCAAACCTCTTTCTCTTCCAACATCCCATCTACTACCACTACCGAAACCCAATCCAATGTTCTAACCTTTAACCAAAAAAGATCCTACTATACCCCACACTTCTCATATAGGTTCAAATTTACCTTTATTTACCTATACTCCACCTATCATGGGGTTATCTTCTACCCCCATTTCTACCCTTCCCTTTATTACAACCAATCCACCAACTTCTACCCCATTTCAAAACTTGGTACTTTCTATACCTCAAACATTTCCACCTGTTAGCACTAGAGTTACCACTCAACCTCAACCTACCTAACCTCAACCCACTATATCAATTATACCTTTAAGTCAACCCCAATACATCCCTCAACAAGTACCCATAACAACCTATAAATATGTCCTTAACCCATGGGATATATAACACCTTCCACCCAACCATTTGTGCCAATCAACCCTTATGTGGCACCATCTCAACCTCTTGTGACCACTTACCAATATGTGACTCCTTCAGTGCCTTGTACCACCTATCCATAGATATCTACCACCCAACCTCAACAAAATTTACCCCTTAATTATGTAGCTTCCCAACCCTAACTATATTTGATCAAAATCTTAATGACAAAATGATTAACTTGGAGTCATCTATCTCTAGGTCTCATAACCTTTTATCCTACAATCAAATTTGTAATGAACCCATTCATCCATATGTACCCATCCATTCATATCCTCCTCAATGGGAATTGCCCAAGTTTTTCGAATTCTAAGGCAAGGAGGACCCCCAACAACATTTGAGAGCATTCCATCATTCTTGTTATTTAATCACATACAATGATGCTCTCCTTATTTGAACCTTCCCCATGTCATTATCAAGACCATCCCTTGATTGGTATAGTGATCTTTCCATACACTCCATCTTTTCTTTCTCCCAACTAGCCCAAATCTTTTTAGATCATTTCTCAGTAAAATATATCTAAAAATGTTTCTATTAAAGACCTCTATTCCATTAAATAATTTGATGATGAGTCAATTATTGATTTCATGACTAGATAGAGAGGTCTCATCAACAAACTTTCCTTCTCCTTACCCCAACCCAAATTGATTGAACTCTTCTCGTGGGGTTGTGCCAAATATATAACCCCCACTCTTCAAGTTCAAACCTGCAAAACTTTTGATGAGGCATTCACCATGGCACATAAACTAGAAAATTGGGCCATTGATGAAGGGAAATTGAAATTATAGAATAAAAAATATAGATTTAAATCTAATGACCCTTTCTCCACCAAAACTACTAACCAATATAATACCAAATCAAAATCATCCACAAATTTAGTTGTTCTAAAGACTGCTCCACCTCTAACTGCCAACCAACCACCTCAACTGAATTCTTCCAACACTCCCTATCAACAAAACTAAAACCAAAAATGAGCTCTTCCTAAATAATGTACTCCCATTGGAGAATATTATGCATCCATTTTGGATAAATTTCTAAAATCTAACCTCATCTAACTTCCACCTACTAAACCACCCCAATAAGTTGATGCTTCTCGCCCTATGCTAGGTTGGTATAATAAGAATGACCATTGTGCCTTTCACCAAGTCATAAGACATGACATTAATAGATGAAATACATTCAAAAGTCTTATCCAAAACTTTATTTATAGTGGAGAAATTGTGTTTGATAATCCTAATGCACCTCCCAATCAGTCCCTTGAAATTTTCCACAAGCCTTTTCCCAATCACGCTCTTTCTACCCAACACCATGATAACCAACCTAAATCATCTCATTCTCATGAGGAACATATAATCAATGTTATTAATAATGAGCCCATTATTGAAGATACAATTACCTAAATCACCCAAATGGAAGTAGTAAACTCACCCCCTAATCCTTTAGATACTCAAATTTAGGAGTTAACCACCCCTCTCTCTTCACTTAATGAGACTTTAGCTTTATCTACCTCTTCTTTGATGGAAACACCAAAAGAGACTACCTCTGATATAACCATTCCTTCTTCCACTCCATTTATTCTAGTGGAAGAACTTCCCTCCATTCCTTTAAACACCCAATCAAAGGAAGCAACTCTATTTGTTCCTTCACTTGAGGACACCATACCTACCTCACTTATCATACAACCATCCATTTCTTCCTTAGAAACCATTCCACAAGAGGGGATTAGTTTATCTACCCAACCACCAATTTTGGAACCTTCCCTGAAAGAAAAAAATAAAGGAGCCATTTCATCTTCTCCACCTAAGGGCTTAATATTTGAAAACAATGACCATAGAACTAAACCCATCTACAAGCCCTTTTCTAGGCTACTCCAAAGTTTAGAGTTTACTTCCCAACCCAGCTTTGATAGAGCCACCTTTTAGCATCATTTTGGGCTCCCTTACCAAAATAAATCTAAATCCTCAACCTCCCTTGAATCCACCCTTAAACCCATTATTACCTCTTCACCAAATACCTCTTCTAAAACCATAAGTGAATCATCCCAACAACCTCCTTCTAACATTGCCAAATCACGTTATGCCTCTCTCAACAAACCAATCAAGAATATGGGAATCCTTCCCACACCTAGCTGCACTCACCCCTCTTTGAAGTTAGATTTAACACCATCTAGTCCACCAAAGAATCCCTCAACCAAACCAACTAAGAAAGTAGAGTTACTCAAACCTCCACCTCAAACTAGACCCATACCACCTCCTTCCCACTTACCTTCCATCTTAGGACCCCATCCTTCTACCATCCCAATTACCTATTCTTCCTCTAAGAAACCATACCCCTTTTCTCTAATTACACCCATCAAACCCTCTAGTTACCCATCATTTTTAACTAACCTATCTACCTCTACTTTCCCACCTATAGCTAAACCTTGATCATCCAAGACTTCCATATACAAATATTCAACCCCTAAACCAACCGTAACCAAACAAAGCCAACCAAAACCACCAACTAAAACCATTCCTCCAACTACAACTTCCATGGTAAAACCTATGCCAAAGAAGGCTCCCATCCCTACAACTATAAACCCATCACCTTCAATGCCTTTGAATGAATATTACTCAACTATCTTACAGAGGTTGTTGCAAAATTCCTCTAGTGGCTTGACACCTATCAAATCATTCTACCCTTATAACACCAAACCCTCTTGGTTCAATGACAACTTGATTTATGAATTCCATAGGGCACTAAGACATGACACAGAGAACTACAAAGCTCTCTAAGCACTCATTCATAGCCTATATGGTGAGGATGATCTATTATCAAATGAACCCTTCTTACCCCCATTACCAATATTACCATCAACCCAACCTACCCAAACTTTACCTACTCTCCCACTCCTACCCAAAAGTGAGGGGGAGGAACCGAAGTAAGCATCAAACCCAACAAACCCCTTATCCACACTATTCATGTTGTTACTCAATCCCAAACCCAATAGAAAGATAAGGGAAAAGCCAAGGCATCCATTCTATAGACTTACCCTTCAACCCCTCAACCTTATAAATAAAACAAAACACTAAAAACTTCACCTATGCCACCACCAAAGCCCAAAGTATCCATTTTGAGATCCTCTACCTCCAACCCATCTAAATCCATCTAGTGATTATGTTGAAATAACTTCACTAGACACTAGTGAAAATTGGCCTTCATGAACTAGTTAACACCTCACCCTACCATCATTAGGCACTGATCAAGTATCTATAATCTATAGAGGTTCAACCAGATGATCCTCAACCTCTTGCAACCTTTATTAGATCCCTCTAACTTTCTACCCTCATCACCTTTCAAGATTCTAAAATACCTCTTGCTCATCATGAGGATTCCAATCCTCCCTTCTTTATTACTGCATACATCAATCAAACCTACATCAAGAGGGTTATGATTGATGGAGGAGCTAGCATCAACATTATCTCCTCCCATGCATATTACTAACTTTAGCTACCCAAAAATATCATGTAAAAAAGTATAATGGCTCTTCATTCTTTTAATGATACCATGGCCACTACCTTAGACATCGTTATCCTCCATATCTACTTCAGGCCTCATACCATTCCCAAACTATTTTACATCATAAAGGGTGAGTTCCAATGCAATGTGCTACTTGAACATCCTTAGATCCATACTCTGAGTTACATCCCTTCCACCTTACACTGATGTGTCAAATTTAAGCATGGAGGATAAATTATTACCATCAAAGATGATCCTAGTCCCTTTGCCTCTTGCAATATGACATACCAACCTAATGACGTTCTTATTCCTCCTTCATCTACCTCAAAACCAACTTATAACAAAACCACCCCACCAACTAAAACTATCAACACTATCACCCATAATAATGATGAAGCTTCAACTAGCTTGTTTATCCTTTAATCCCAAATTTTAGTTGAGGACCCCTTGTAATCCACGTTCCAACATCTTTCTCTTGGGGAATATCATCTTTTAATTGTTGATGCTTTCCCCACTCCACAATAATATGGGGACCTCAAATATGACCCTTGCTATGATCCCAACATCAGAACTATCATAGCTTTTGGGCTCTCTAATAATCATATAAATTTCATCTATGGGGGACTTGATCAACCACTTATCATCCCTACCACTACCTTATTCATCTGACCATTTACCATCAATTTTTATTACCAAATAAACTATCCTTAGCTAAAACTTACCTTTACCGGTGCACTTAGAAATGGTTTGGTCTTAACCTCTATGAATAGGGACCTCACAAGTTACCCATAATCAAAACTCAAAAACCTTGTGAGTTCTTTGGCCTTGGCTTCATACCACCAAAAGTACCCACATCACCAAAACCCATTTCCATCATTGATGAAGACCTTCCATCCTCACCAACCCTATCTCCCTCCAAATTTGAGGACTCTGATATCATCCCATCTAACTTTTTTTTTGATTAATAGAATTAGTTTAGGCCCCCTAACCTATCAAAAGGAAGGTTGAACTAAAACCCTTCCTCTCATCCATCTTGAAATGATTGAATGTGATTCTCTTACCATCAACACCATATAATGTTAGGATAATGATTCCATTCTCACCTACTTCAGTGTGGGTGATTCTTCTATCCATAAATCCCTTCCTCTTGAGAACTAAACCATACTGAATGAATCCACCATTGATGTCAACTTGGGTACTCAGGATATCCCTTATATCATTAAAATTGGCTAATCCTTAAATTCTATAGAGCAACAAGATTACACTTCTTTCCTTCAAGACCACAACATAGCATTTTGTTGGTCTTATCAGGATATGCCTAGAATTGACCCTTCTATTGCCCTCCACAACATTATTATGCATCCTGAGGCTAAACCAATTTAAAAAAATCTTCATAGGATGCATTCTCACATATCCCTTCTTGTCAAAGAAGAGCTTCAATATCTCTTATCTGTTGACTTCATTCAACCCATTGACTATCCACAATAGGTTTCTAACATTATTCCCATTACCAAACCCATAAGGGGACTTCACCTTTGCATTGATTTTCATGACCTCAATCTCACTTACCAAAAAGATGAATTTCCTTTGCCAAACATTGACCAATTGGTTGATCTCATAGTTGGTCATAAAATTTTATCTCTCATAGATGGTTTCTTGGGATATAATCAGATCTTGATTACCCCTAAAGATTAGCATAAAACTTCTTTTATTACCCCATGGGTAACCTTTTGCTATAGGGTCATACCATTTGGACTAAAGAATGCTATAACAACATATCAATAGGCCATGACCTATATCTTTCATGATCTCATCCATAAAATTGTAGAGGACTATGTGGATGATCTCCTTGGGAAATCCAAACACCGTAAGGATCACCTAGCTATTTTTGCCATCATCTTCGAACTACTAATCCATTATCATGTCAAGATCAATCCTAAGAATTACATTTTTGGGGTCTTATTAGGAAAGCATCTTGGTTTCATTATCTCTCTCCATGGAATTAAAATTAACCCTACCAAAGTTAGATTAATCTTGGAGATGCCTCCTCCTACCAACCTTACACAACTATGTAGCCTGTAAGGTAAACTTCAATCTATCTATTGCTTCATCTCTTAGTTATCAGATACATGCCAACCCTTTCACCACCTCCTTAAGAAAGACATCTATGTTTAGTGGACCAAGGAATGTCAACAAGCCTTTTATTTAATCAAGGAGTATCTTCTCTCTCCACCCATCCTCATCCCTCATAAGGAAGACCAAACCTTTTACCTATATACATCTACCATAGACCATTCCTTAGGGGTAACACTTGCTCATCATGATGACAATAACAAATAGTAAACCATCTATTACATTAGCTATACCTTTATCAAATATGAAACTCAGTATACCCATTCCAAAAATATCTACCTTACCTTAATCTTCATGGCCTCCAAACTCTGTCACTACCTTATTAATCATAAAACATATGCCATCACCAACACTAACCCCATCAAGTATATGCACTCTAAGACATACCAAAACCAATGTATGGATAAATGGCTCATGATCTTGGTTGAATTTGATCTTGAGTTCCTTCTACAAAAGTACATTAAGGATAGATCATCATTGATTAATTGTCCAAAGCTTCTCTACCAAACAATCCACCTCTTCCTTTTGCCTTTTTAGATGAGTCTATTGTAACTCTTTCTTAGGAAGAACCCACTTACCAAATGACCATGTTTTTTGATGGCCCCAAATTATAAAATGGTGGAAGTGCTAGATTTATTCTCATTCCTTTTAATGTGAACCTCTTCCCCTTTCCTTTAAACTTGATTTCAAATGCACTAACAATGTAGTCGAATATGAACCCTGGTCATAGGTCTCCAACAACCCTAGCCTTAGGAGTAAAAATAATTAGTGTCTTTGGTGAATCCTAATTACTCATCAACTGGGTCAATAGATCTTATCAATGTAAAAATGATGTCCTCCTAAAGTATAAAAAACTTGTGGATGTACTCTTAGCATCATTCAACCATCAACTTATTCAATTAATTCCTTGATCTATTAACAAATTCATAAATATGATGGCATCCCTTGCTTCCCAAATTATATCTAAACCTACCGAATATAAACTATCTATCACCATCCATAATTTTATCACACCCTTGTATATTAGTTTTGATCTTTGTATTATTTGTAGGAAACATCTCCTTCCGACATTTGGTATGACCAAACTTTTGACTACCTTAACATTGGCATTATTCCTCCAAAATTTTTGAAGAATGCTTAATGAGATTTTATTTAGGGCACCTCTTATTACACTATACTAATGGGAATCCTTTACAAACATGGCTTCGATGACATCCTTCTCCATTGTCTGCATAGCCATGAAGCGTCCCATGCCATTAAGGAAACAAATGATGGAATATATGGGGGACACTTTAGTGGCCTAGTTGTTGTTAAGTGTATCCTTTGCCTTTGATATTATTGGCCCACCCTCAATCAATATTATTGTGATTATATAAATAAGTGTGTCAAATGTTAACAACATGTTAACTTACATCACACACCTCCTCATGGCCTTCAAGTATCTACAAATTATTGGCCCTTATCGCAATGGGGTCTTGACCTTATTAGGGAAATCAATCCCCATTGATTAAAATGAAACTGATATATCATTACCACCATCAAATATTTCACCAAATGGGTAGAGGCCATCCCTCTTATCTCAACCAAGGCTAAAAAGATTATCGACTTCATCAATCACCATATCATCTACCACTTTGGTGTTCCCCATAAGATCATTTTTGATAATGGAAAATATTTTAAAAACTAAAAATTCTAAGGTCTATGCAATGATGTTGGCATCAAGTCAATCTTTGCCTCACCTTATCATCCATAAGCTAATGGATAGTTAGAAGACTCTAACAAAAATCTCATCAAAATGTTAACCAAAGTAGTCAGTGCTTCAGTTTAGCATTGGCACTTACACATTCCTTTTGCTCTATGGGCCTATTGCACTAGCATTCAAACCTTTATGGGTGATACCCCCTTATCTCTCATCTTTAGAGTCAAGGCAGTCTTGCCTCTCAAAGTCAAAATCTTGTCTATTCGCATATCTTTACATGAAATCCTTTTTGAGAGTGACTATCTTCAAGAATGTCTTGCACATCTTGAACTTCTTGATGAACATCACTTCATATCAATTAATTATTGTCATGCCTATCAGGAATGAATCAAGCACACATAAAACAAACACCTGAAAGAGTGAGAGTTCAACATCAAAGACCTCATCCTTAAGGAAAACCAACATGTAACTAATATAGAGAAAAGCAAAAAGAGCAAGTTTACTTTCAATTGGCTTGGACCCTACATCATAACCTATATGTATAGATCAGGAGCTTATAATTTGTCCTCTCTCAAAGGTAAACCAAAACATGAGTCTCTCAATTCTTCACATTTGCATCCTTTCTATAATTGAAACAAGGATCAAACTCACCTTTGTGTTTAACTTAAGCTCATCCCTTGGTTTATGAGATTTTCACCTCCTTTCACCTACCTATCCCTACTCTTCTTGGGGATAATTGCTTATAATATAAGACCATGTGATTATCCATCATAGTTATAGCCTAATCCTAAGCACAGGTACCATGACTCTACCCATGGCATGGTTCTCATAGATACTTTTCATCTCTAATCAGATGGAATCCCAAGATTAGTTGTCTTTCAAACCACCCCATTTTCTATCATTAATATTTTGTGCTAAGGTTTCACCTCCATAAAGGTAAACCTTTGAATTTAAATATACTTGTCCATGTCTAACCTAGGATTCAAAATTGAAAAATTGGGATACCAACAAATCACTTGGGTCCATATCTCTAGTATTATAGACTGCTCCTTTGAAGGATATCTGCCCAATAATAAAAGTTGATTAAAAATATACTATTCCTTTTAAGGACAACTATAAAAATCCATTTTAGACCATTCCATTGAAGTATGGCTAAGTTAAGTAATCATTTTTAATATTCCTACATCGATCAACTTCAATAACTTATGAAAATAGCAAAAGTAACAAACAAACCTATGTCAAAATCAAAGTAAGTAATCTACAATTGACTCCTATAAGTGGTATTTATAGATTTCCCACATCGGTCAATCTATGAATTATCCTAGTACACCACAATTAACTCCTATATATGGCATTTATAGACTTCCTGTATTGATCAGTCTACATATCATATTAAGGCATGGATGTGTCTATTATGATTCTTTGGTCACTTAGAGAAGGGGAAAGCTAACCCACATCAGGTTAACTTTTCACCCATTTAGCATTCAACCATCTACCTATCACCTCCCTTCCCTTCAATCCCTCTCTAAAATCAAGGTACTATGAGCTTAATTGACACAAAGTGATCAAGATGCCCCCTTTCTAAATCAAAACATGGTCATGCGAAGCATTCAACAGGTTTATGTTCACTAATCCAACTATGTTTTCTTATTGTTAGGTTCTTGCCAACCCAAAACATCATGTCTTTTATTTTCCCTCCATTAGTTCATATGGATGTATGTCTCATA
This sequence comes from Torreya grandis, assembly GCA_037957365.1. NCBI lineage: Eukaryota > Viridiplantae > Streptophyta > Pinopsida > Cupressales > Taxaceae > Torreya > Torreya grandis. The sequence continues at coordinate 569,872 of JARHVA010003491.1, forward strand.
ACTCTTATCTCTTTCTGACATATAGTTTGTTACCTACACTTACTTTATGTGCTTTCATTATTTACTCATATCATGTATCCTATCCAGAAATGTAAGCTTTATTCTCATCAATGCAATCATAACATTATGAACCATGAATAGAAAAAATATAAACCATATCCAACCCATAAACAAAACATCAAAATTCACAATTCATAGATAATCACAACATACCATTATACCATCATAACAACATATTATCCTCATCCAATGTCATCCTACAATAATTTCAAAATATCATCCTATCTATGAATATTACATCCTCATCCTATCTATAAATCACATTATTGTAAACATCTCATAAACAACATGATCAAAACCTATCTATCAAATATTCATGATCATGTGCAAACTAAACTAAATAACAACAAACATCTTGATTGAAAACTTGTTGTCAAACACATCATGAAATAAATAAATAGTCATCATCATACATCATATCCATCATAAAATACCTAAACTAAAGAGTCAACAATAAAACTACACCTAAAGCATCATATATGTCATCCATAATCCATAAACATAACAACATCATGATCATAATCTACATCTCTATCATTATCATCATCATAATACATCAATACATAACCAACTAAACATCATCAACATCAGAACATCAAAATAATGATCATGTCATATGTCAACATGTCATAAATATACACAAATCTCATAATCACCACATGATCATCATATTCATTAATAAGAAAATACATGACATAATGTATCCATGTCTCTCTCACTCATATACATCTCACATCATTGGCATGCAGGGCGGTATCAAAATAAAAAACATATAATATATAAGGCCATATATTAGGCCCCTAGGGCACCACTACCAATGGGCCCACCACTGGCTCTATTTGTACTTGCACCTATACTTGGACTACTATTCGATGGTCACCCCCATAATATCCCTACCTATCCCATTATCGAGTCCCACTATCTTATAGTATCTATAGATGGACCATCTAGTAGGCTGGCCTTGTACTTTATGTATCTTATCTCTAAAGGTAACTATGCTAGCATTATTGCCTTATAATATCTTAGTTACTTGATGGTGGATAGGTAATGTGTCCTCAAAAATATGTCAGGTGGTCCTCCTACTACTACTACAGTTGTCCCTACCCTCTATCTCAATGAATCTTTCTCTTAAGTCATTAACCCAAGAGAGATCCTTTCCTGATCATGCTCACCCATCACTGTAATAACCTACCCCTATAAGGTGACAATTTGTGCCTATAATGTGGCCACCTATCCATATAACCTAATAATCTAGGCATGTGCTACTATAAGTGCCACTACAGCCTAACCATCTTACGCTGGTGCCCCTACAGGGTCCACATCCATATGCTGATGCCCCTTATCATCCCATTTAAATTTAATTGCTACATATTTGGCCTAATACTAAGCCATATATCCATCTACAACACCAACATCATGTATGGGAATTCTCTTTAGCAACTCCTCCTAGTTCAAAATGACATCTTATGGCTATGACTTTGAGAGGAATAACTTGGCCTCCTCCCTTTTATATCGAGGGAAATCTAGTGGGATCCCCTGTACCAATCCAAACTACCACTGCACTCAATTGAAAGGGATCAACTTAGTCTCCCCATCTCTCCTTTCATAAATCTAGTTCTAACTTTATAAGGATAATGTGTGGTATTGGTGACTGGACCAACTATGCCAACCCAAATATGGCCTCCATATCACATCTCCTACCACCAAACCCTCCAAAGCATCCCAAAATTAAACTAGTCAATGTCTCTAGCTCCTCCACTTGCCCCTATCAAAGCATAGTCACCTTTCCACCTAGTAAAACCCACTAGAAAGGGATCTTGGTTAAATCCATCCCATGGTAACCCCAATGGTCTCACAACCTGAATGTGCTTGGATGCCCAATAGTGGAACATGAAATTAACATTGATCACATACTATCTATATATTCAGAAGGCCCAGAGCTCCCTATAGATCTAGACTAGTAACACTAGGGCCCATCCAAACATAGTCCTCCCTAACAATATCTTCACCAATACCCCTATTATTAGGTATAGAAATCATCTATGGCTTGAATATAGCAATGTTAAACAAGTCATTGCCATCATAATCATCATCAACAAGCACCTATCCCCTTAGGCCCTCTCATATAATAGCTTGATCCCAAACCCACCTACATGTTACCTCGTATGAACCTAGTCTGCTCTATATAAGAGATCTATGTGATAGTCCCACTCCTCAATCTCAATATTATAGATGGGCTCCCCTCGAATGGGTAGTCATGTGATCCTAGTCACATCCTCTAAAAGGATGACCATCTCTCTAGTAGGCAACATGAAGGTGTTCATCACTAGGTCCCATCTCTTGATGAGCATGATGATCATGGACACATCCCATGATAGGTGCTGATAATGAATCATAGCCCCTAGGCCAACCATCTCCATGTATCTCCACTACTCTATGGTCAATACATCTTGAACCTTAGTAAAAATCTTAGGGTCTCAGTCCCTTATCTAAATCTAATCACACACCTGCATCATAGTCACATAATAATATTAGCATGCCTAATTCATTTTCTACGTCACTCTAAAATATACACCTATCTTTTGAAATCTATTCCACCCTTTCCTATTACATCTATTATTTTACCTCTTGCAATTACCCACACCTATCCCTTACACAAAATGTGCCTCTCTCCCTAATGAGTACCCTAACTATTTAATCCCAACCCTCAACAAAATCATTTTGAATGCCTAAAAAAATTCTATGATATAACTTCCACTACTCCTATCTACACCTTTTTTTTTTCCTACCACTATAAACACCCCTTCATACATGTCACCCCTTTACTACCATTTACATATTTGCAGCAACTTTTCCAACCTTCCACACTTTCAACAAATTCATCCACTTTTTCAATCAGTTTTGAACAACTTTAACCTTTTATACCCGTTTACCAATTTTAACCAGTATCAATTCAACCATTTTAGCATTTACACCTTTTATTAACTTTTCACTACTTCCAAAACTAAATATAATTATTACACTAACATTCTTACTTTAACACAATTCTACAAATTTTCCTTACAACTTTAATCTCTTTTCACTTATTTTCCACCTTTTACCAAGCCTTTCTACCAATATTTTGACCACCAATGATTCCTTAAACTATCGATGGTCCCTTAGGGACATTTTTACCCCTAGGTTCAACTAATAACATTTGGGTTGAACCACCAATGGCCACTGTGTGTGATCGTTGACAACACAACTCAAACCTTTGACCTCCCATAACCTCTAAAAAATACCTAAATCCACCAATTTCTCTACCTAACATTTTTTCTAACCCATTAGACTCCTAACACACCCTTCCAATCTCCATTGCCCCACTAATTTTCCTAAGAATAATAAAAAACCTAAACCTAGGGCATCATGGCCTAGGATAATTTTTAAAACCCTACCCCACTCATCCAACGTACTCAAATGTAAGTTTATCCTAACACATTAAACTATACTATCAAATTCACAACAACACCTACCTTGTTCCATGAATGATGCCATGGTCAAAGCCCTCAACTAGTCACTCGGCCATGTCATCATCCACTCTCCATCTAGTCAAACCTCAGGTTGCTCAAACATGTTATCACCTAATCCACTACTACTAAATCAACATGCTTATTACATAAATGATAAATCACCCAAATTACCTAGAGCATGAATGCCAAACAAGTCAAAATGGTAAAATCACATTCACATTTCCTTTTATCTTCTTAGTTTTTAGGGTTTTCCTGATCATCGATGGTTAGGGCAACCATCGATGGTCAAGGCAACCATCGATGGTTAGGGCAACCATCGATGGTCAGGGCAACCATCGATGGTTAACCCTGGGGAAACCGCTGACCATCAATGGTTAGGGTCTCACTTTTCTTTCCCCTCTTTCAAAAGAACCCCACCTCAATATTAACCTTTTTGGAAGAACTACATTTGGCTTGAAGTTTTTTTGGATATTATGTCCATAAAACTATGTACGTAGCATCCACTTGCCTAGTGCATATAGAGTCAACTCAGCCATCCCCTACCAATCTATACCTAACCAACCACCCATTAACCCACATCCACCTTGATGTTGGTCATTTTTGACCTAGACTATTCATATGTTTTGACATAACCTTGCATGGTCCTTTTAGCCACACTAACCAATCTTGCCATGTTGAACTTTTGAACTTTATACCACCTCATACACAACCTAACAAATTATGTTATTTTTCTAGAGCACTTCCTACCTTAGATACTTGTGACCAACATCAACCCTATCTAGATGGCTTGATAGGCCTAATTTGATCAACTATGACCAATGCTATGGACTGGTTGCCCCTGTCACATAATTCTCTAGAATTGAACTTATTTTTACCAACATTAGCAACTTTAGTCTTTGCATGAGCTTGACTATCACCCTTAGTTGCATTTTCTACACGTGTTTACATCTCAAATGCCTAACCTTTTTTTGTCACCCACCTTGTGCCTACCCATTTAACATTTATCAAACCCTAACTTGATTTCTTTTATACCTCATCAACTCTCAATTTGAGGGGGAACACCTCCTCCCATACTAGGGGAAAACAAACCTTGACTAGCAATCTATTTTTGTTCTACAACTTGTGAGATTAAAACTACATAACAAAAAAGGGAAAAATGTAAACACTCAAAAACTATACACATTAGATTTTGATGTCAAACCAACTTTTGACCCTCATCTGACCTCACATCTAGTAGACCACCTAGTCAATTAGACTCATTTACTAACTTGACCCTATCAAACCCCTAACTTAATACATTAGACTAAACCATTTTATTCACCCCTTTTTAACTTGCTTTAACCCATTTTATTCTATCCCCTTGACCATTGAAAGTTAGCCTAATCATTGATGTTTAGCTTGACCATCGACAGTCAGGTCTCTAAGCCTAATTTAAAGTTTTAAATCATTGATAACTTTGTACGAGATAAGTATCTCCCTAAATGGTAACTTGATTTTAAAACTAGCTTTAAAATGTCATGAATTGGTAATTTTATCCCCCTATCAGATTAACAACATCCTCCATCCTAATGGGAAATTTCATGTTATAAAAGGAAAAGAGGAGGAAGTGAAATGGATCTAGAATCCACAATCTTGCATCCAAGATCTCTTACATACAAGTATCCAACATCCTTTTAGTGAACAAGTAACATTGCTAGAGACCTAAAGTTCTATCAAAATCACTTTTGAAAGTTGAAGTACTGTCACTCTAGCCAAATTACTTCCACCATCAAGTTTCATTTATCTTTTTCTTGTTTTCATTAATTTATATTATTTCTAACCTTCTTACCTTATCAAACCCATCAATATCATATTTTCCACCCCTCAGCCCCATAATAGACCTTTATTTGCCAAAATGCCTAATTTGTACCTTCTTTTTTGATCATTTCTAGAATTAGACAGGTAACCACCAATGGTTAACACAACCACCAATGGTCACCTCAACCATCGATGGTTAGCCAACCATTCATGGTTATCCTAAACCACCAATGATTCACCTGACCATCGATGGTCATTATGGCATAAAAATGCAACAAGCTATTTTTAACCCTATAACCCTAGTTAACCCCAACTTTCTCTATCTTTTCTTGATTATAATACATTTTATAATTTTTTGGACAAGACCTTGACTATTTTAACATTAGTATTGATTGGCTTTACTACTTTTGGTCATTTTTCTATTAACTAGCATTCTACTTTCTTTGTATTACATTTTGTTTATCTTATGCAAGTAGATCTTTACTTTATCATTTCTAACTTAATTGTTATAATAGTGGATTGATGGCCTTCTAGCAAGTAATATGCTTCTTAGATCTAACTCATGCTAGGTAGTCCACTCATCTATTTGCTAATAACCCCCTTTTCTAATATCTTTTTAACTATAGGTTATTCCTTCTCAGCCAAAGAGGAGTTTCCATCATCATCTAGATTCATGTACATGATTTACTAGGTATTCTTCTACACACCCTATTACTAGTTTCATTATTTTCTTTCAAAATTAAGAAATGAGTGAAAGTTAACTGAAACATAATAACATGTTCAAATTCCCTCAAATAGAAGAAGCATAAAGACACAATAAATTCTAAACTTTTAAATCCATAAATCAAAATATGCATGAATAAGTAATGCAAATTTGTGTAAGAGCTAGGATGTACATATGCTAAGTCTAAATTAGTAATAGCTAGCAAAACATTTGAGTAAGGGTAGCATGATCAATATCAAGATATAACAATTCTAACGCTGGGATGTAGAGTATATAATGCTAGAACCTAGGAATCAAAACTATGTATAAGGTGTCCCCAAGTGGGTGAATGTGTTAACTCAAAACCCATATATCAATGTATATGCCTGCAGTGGGTAGATAATAATAAGTCTGGATCAATGTATTAGACTTGAGTCCTATAATAATCTGCAACCACTTGAAAAGAATAAGTGAAGCATGTATGTATGATAAAACTAACTATAATAAGATAGCTAGCATATGTAGCATCTAGAAAATATAATAAATGTAAACATAAAAATGCATATAATCTATAATTTTATGTTTTTTAAGTAAATATTTAAACATTTTTGTATTTTTGAAATATTGTATTGTTTTAGTATTTTCTAGATATGAGCTATGTACAAGCAACATGAAAATTAACTATGTATAAGGATCAAGAGAGAAGAAAAGTATGTACATAAGGGAGAAACAATTCTAACTGATGAGTCTCATGGGAGGCTCACTATCACTATGTCTTATGTCAAATAAAGGAACTATGATCATGTGTATTGTGTGAAAGGGCAACTGTAGTCCTAGAATCTATTGTACTAAGTGATCTATATGTGGATCTACCTATATAGTGATGTTAGGAATGTATGACACTAATTATGATACCCTATGAATTTTAGGGGTCTTAGGGACCATTTGGTATAAGAAGCTATAGGTGGCATAGGGGTCTTATGTAAAGAACCCTAAGAACCCAATAATACTAATTTCAGTAGAAAGTAAGCAAAGAGAGGCCCTCTAGAATCTATAACATATCTTTGACACATGGGTCTATCTAATAATGATCTCCATGGGAGAGTATGTGTATGTGAAAAAATTATAAGAGTAGACCTCACCTACTCTAGTGCTCCACTTAACTCTGTGGTGTATTAATAGGAACTATGCAAGAAACTATAGCTAAAAATTTTCTATAACTGGAAATTGGGATGTAATTGCCTATGGGAGAGGTAGAGGATACTCATATGAAAGACCTTAATTATGACCACCTAATTTACATATATATATTTTAAGCATCTATGTACCATGTATGGGATGGCTCATAACTATTATATCCATGGCCTACCCAATAACATGGCAAAAATGCCTACACTAGGTACTACTATGAATCTAGTGGCCACATGTGCTGGCCCAACCTATAGTAAAAGCACAATCTCCTTGATAAAACTTTGAATGTCACCACTAAAACCACTTCTAACCCTACCTATATGGGATATATCCTAAATGAATACCCCAGATGGTATATAAGTGTGATAGTGCATATGTTAATACTTAACATATTATCCACCATAATAGTATGGATAGGATGATGATCTATGTAGGCTTGTACAAAGAGTGTATATAAATCTATATCATCATCAACAATCTCTTGCTTTGAAAAAGTGATGAGTGGTCTATCTAGAAATGTAGTATGGTACACATTAATTATATTGTGTAGTGGGTGTGCCTCCTCCATAATAGTGTGATATGAAGCTGATAGTGGATGTGCCTAATATGTGTAGTGAACACCTGAAGTGGTCCCTACCTCATTCATTATGTGCTTCAAAAATAGATCTAAAAATATTTTTAATGCATTATATTCTATTTGCTATACTTTTGGTGCATCTATGGGTGTGCCCACATTAATAATTTTTGGCCTCAATAAAATCTTGTATTCTATGTTTTAGGATGATGCATCTATTTGTTATATGTCTGAGTGCCCTATAATACTCATAGAATGCATTGGAATCATAATTCTTTGGAAGAGGCAATGTGATATCAACCTTTTTGATGGGAGAGAGAGATATGACATTACAATCTAAGATTTATTGTAAAACACATGTTGGTGATTATAGAAGGTTGGTGAAAACTTTACATGGAGGAGCTGATAAAACCAAGCAAGGAAATGGCTCTGAAGCTGCATTAACTATTACCTTTGAATCACTCTTATTTTTAGTGTCCCTTATCTTTTATGGAGGCTTATTATAACTCTTAGAAGTTTATTCTGATCCAATTATATATTTTAGTTTTACCATTGAGATAATCTTGACTTCTTTTTCTTCTACTATGTGGCACAAATCTATGAATGTTGGAAACTTCTTAAATAAGATAGGTTCATGTAATGTTGATAGAAGACTCTATTTGAAGATGTCTTGATGTTCTTTATCTATCATGGGGCTAGTTAATTTGGCTAAGCTAGCCTTATATTATAAGAAATTTTCTACAATAGGCTCATTTGAATTTTGTTTCAATTGTGCAACTTGAGCACATGAGATATTGTCACTGATATTTATGAAGAACTATGATAGAAACATGTCTGCCAAAGGATTGAATGTTCTGATAGATTAATTTAGTGAATCATAAAACCACTATAAGACATAATCCTTTAAACTACATGGAAACTACTTTATAAAAAGCCAATCATTGGATAAATAGTCCAAACATGTTGCATGAAAAGATCAAAGATGATGTTCTAGGTTACCCTTACCATCATAAAATGTAAGCTTAGGTGCCACAAATCTAAATGGTAAGGGAGTTATTACAATGTGATGTGCCAAAGGTGTATGTAAGAGAACATTAGAATCCAAGGCATGTGATGGCCTAGTGGCTTCCTTCTTAAGATGTAACACCTTAGCCTACAGAGTATGAACCTCATGCATAAGGGATTAAACATCTAGAGTCAAGGAAATAACCATAAGAGGTGTAGCTATCACTGAAGGTTAATGAGTTACAATTGGTTGTTGTGCGAGCTGAGGTGGTCCCATTATAGGTGTAATAATGTTATTAGCTGGGTGAATTGAATATTGAACATTATTTGATTTATTCTTAATTTCCATTATGGCTTGTAAAATCTATGCATGATCAAGGGGATATTCCTAAAGTCTATATTTGAAGCTTTATAAGATCTCATCCTTATTGATAATTATGTTTTCATTGTTAATTGAAGGGAGAGTGTCCCAATTTCCAACTTGTGTATCATCTTGATCTTTATTATATTGCTTATCTTCAGATGCATTATCATTGAAATCCACATAATCAAGGTGTGAAGGATCAATAATGAGAGTTACAATAGGTCCCTTATCCATGGTATAAGCTCAAATAATAGGAATCTAAATATGCTTAATAAGATTACCACCTAGCATAACACTTCTTCTTAATGGGAAAGACATTTTTTAGATTGAATATAGTAAAAAAATTGAAATAGAGATGCTAAAATAGAATATATTAAATATGAAAAACTTATAACAACCAATGAAAATAGGAAAAATAAGGATGAGGACCCTAGGAGCATCTAGGGTTAGGGTTTGACCAATGTTTGAAGTAAGTCAAGTTCACCAAATGTTTTAAACTTTTAGGACTTAATGAATGTAAATCCTATATTTATTAAAGAGATGAGTAGATGAAATTAGGGAAATAACATGCAATAAATATAACCACTAATTTGTTATAAAATTGACTAGCTTTAACTTTTCTAAAAATATTAAGTAAGAACTTAGCTGGAAAATAATTGAGGTGGGTGATTTGGGTAATAAAAACTAAGGTAAAAGATGGTATAAGTGTCACAAACTATATCCTAGCATTAGAACCCCTCCTGGATAGTAGTGCCATAATTGGATTATGACACCATTATTAGAAATATGGTAGCAATGTCTTGATATTAGTAGTAGTGTCCTCTATGCAGGACTATCCTGAGCCTCTAAGTGTACTAGTGTCTATATCTCTAAGGTCTGTTCTTATGTGCATGAGTTTTGAAACCTTGTATTTTTTTTAATGATTAATTAAGTGAGCAAACCTTAATCCTCCATGTATCTAGGGCATCTGGTTAGCATGAGCTAAAAAGTGTGTTTGTTAGTAGGGTTGGCTTGACATCCTCAACACCCCACTATGAAGAGAGTTTCCTATATACCACTACTTAGAGAAGGGACCAAGCCTAATGTATTTCTCCCCACTAAGTTCTAGTGTAAGTAAAACTATTATGATAGTGGCCTTGAGTGCCCTGAATGTGCTTAAGACTAGAAAATTGGGTAATTTGAGCCTAAGACTATTGTAGATGGTAGTATGCAGAAGTAGGGCAGAATAAAGATTGATAAACTTGATTGTACACAACTTGTTCTAAGTTTGAATGTGTATTTTGGATGTGATTTTCATCTAGTGGTTAGAGGGCTAAAATTCATGTCTTTATACTATTATTTTGCTTTTATAGGTGAAAAAAGAGGACTAGGCTGACCCTGAGAAGTTCTAGTTTTAAAATATATTCATTTGGGAAAAAAGAAGGCAAATGACATTAGTCCCATTTTTGGGACACTAGTAGCAAGTGGTACTAATGTTATTATTATGGCACTAGTGTCTAACTAGTGAAAAAATAGGCACAAAGGGCCAAGATCAAGAAATAAGGGTCTAAGATTGTTTTAGGGCTAACTAGGGATGCTTGTGGCCTATAAAAAGGCTGAATATGTGTGATAATAGGCTCTAAGATAGGTATAGGGCTAAGCTAGGGGTAGGTAGCCTCAAGTATAACTCTTAACACTCAAATACCACTTTTGGGTGATTGAACACCTCTTAATGCAATAATATTGAACCCTTAATTGGATTCATTAAGTGCCAACATGTGTGCTCATAGACTTTTATCCCCTTGATACAATTAAACTAATAACTACCATCCCACTCCAATTATTCTCCCAAAACTTATTTTGGATTTTGTGGTCCACATTGTCACTACATAAAAAGGAAAGGTGTCCCAACCTATCTAACCATATGTTCATGTACAATAGGTCCCCTTATGCTTAAGCTAGTAATAAAATCTAAGGTATATGATATTATTAAACAATTAAGTTATACACATGCTAAAATCTCAATCCTTGAGATTTTGAAGCAATCAACTATCTATAAGGATATCTTATATGAATATTTGTATGAAACTGAAGTCCCAAGTGACATAGAGTTGACTTATTTTGAAGATATCATGCAAAGTCTAAAAAATAATACAAATCTCATCACTTTTGACCACAAATATTTACTCTCAAAGGATATCATTAATCACGATATGCATTTATTCATATAATTCAATAATCACAATAAAGGAATCAAAGGAGTGTTAATTGGTAATGGATCAAGTCTAAACATTTACAACACAAAATTCTAAAAAATAATGGGTATCAATAATGATCTTCAAAAATTAGACATATATATCAAAGGATTTGATAATTCATACAACCCACCAATTAGCCAAATCATATTAGGTGTGACCTTGGGAACAAAAAAAGTGCAAGCTACATTCCAAGTAATGTCTCAAATATTGCATTATAATTTACTCTTAGGTAGACCTTGAATAAAAATTATGGAAGTTGTGTCATCTACATATTTAACCCTAATTTTTTGATATGTGGGGTATATGGTTAAGAATATACAAACGGTTCAATCACAAGGGTGATAAATTAATCTATAACAATCCAATTAATAGAAAAATCTGATAAACAATATTCTAAATTTATACAACTTAGATTATTTAAAATAGTAAAGTACAACTATTGAAAGATATTTCAATAAATAAGAAATAATGGTACTTAATTAGGTTTACTATGCACATACATATCTAGACTGGAAATAGGTTTAAAGTATGTAGGATCATTCTTTTGTATCAGTCGTTAGATTCTATTTTTTACTTTTGTAGCCATGGACAATACTATTGGATCTAGATACTATTGTCAATGCTAATGTCTAATCATAATGCATGTGTCTAGTATGAAATCATGACTAGGTGTAGTTGTGACTAACTTCATTATTCTAGGTGTTATATTATCTTTATATTGATGTATTCATATCTAGGATATATGTTATTTCTCTTTGTTAATTGATTAGACCCTAACTCTTCAACCTTCTTCACCCTTGGAATGAATTTATTAAAAATGGGTTAGGGGACTAATGGTGTTGAGTTGACCCCATAGAATCCTCTATCAATGGGCATTGACTACATATCCAATACTCTAAGGATGGCCTCAGACTTATGTAGTTATCCCCTATGCATGGAAAATTATGATCACAAGGGTACAATATACTATATGATGATGTATGTAGTGATTTAGCTTATAATTTGATAATATCATTCATGTTGCTCTTTGAATGCTTCAGACCTATAATATGATTGCTCATATGCTTAAAATGAAAAAAGGTATAAATAGGTTATAATAGCTTGGTTGTGCAGTTGATTGATTTAGCTTTTGTATCTATTTGCTTGGTATTTGTTAGATGAGGAATGAGAAGGCTTAGACTTATGTTTATACCAAACCTTTTGAAAAAATTCTAGGATAGGGTTCAATAAGATAGATAAGCTGACCCATGGGTTTCGAATAATTGGTAATTTGGATGAATTTTTGCAATTAGACACTTATTAAGGATCTAAAAACTATCATCAATGATAGTGTCTTTCTATGACCGGTAGTGTCCAAAAGGCTAGAAAATAGGAATGGATCTAAAATTGATAGTAAAATATATTTATCAGGATTTAAGCTTTATGTTTAGTACAAGAGACCTAGGTCATCAAAATGATATGGATCAAACTAAGAGATAACAATTTAGGCACAATGAGATGGTGAATGTAATCTTTTTGGCAGCAAGGAGGTCTATAACTAAAGGGTAGAGCCTTGATTGATATTTTTCAAAATGTACAATAATTAGATGTTATAAAGATTTATTTTTAGTATCTACATTTACCTTTATTTAATCTAGTAATGCTTAAGGATGAAATTACTAGGTTAAAGGAAATAAATGTGTACTTGGGTGTGTAAAATACACCTTGTCTTTGTTTGAGCCCACTTTGAGTGCTTTTCTAGTGTATGACCTATAACCAAGATCATGTACATTGTAAATCAATGCATATAATTTAAAATTTTGAAATAACTAAAATTCTTAAAAAGAAAGAGAGTAAGGAAGGAGTACACTTATGTGTCGATGCAATCATGTTACCGCTTGATGCTTTAACTTGGTAAATATGCTTCCTTATGAAGCAGTGGAGATGGAAGAGATTTAGACCTAAACCTTAGATATTTTTAAGAGGGATATTGGAACTTATTATGCCCCCAATCTGTTGCAAGGATGAGTTCAATGCATATAATCTAAAATTTGAAATAACTGAAATTCTTAAAAAGAAAGAGAGTAAGGAAGGAGTACACTTATGTGTCGATGCAATCATGTTACCTCTTGATGCTTTAACTTGGTAAATATGCTTCCTTATGAAGTAGTGGAGATGGAAGAGATTTAGACCTAAACCTTAGATATTTTTAAGAGGGATATTGGAAGTTATTATGCCCCCAATCTAGTGCAAGGATGAGTTGTGACATAGCCATTGAGATCATTATATCTCAATCTCACAACTCAAGTGTGAATATATATAATCTAGTGAGGGTGAGTGATTTAATCAACTCATCCTATAAATATGGTGTGATTGGATGATTTAATCACTATAATCTATAAATTTGGTGAGGTTGAATGATTTAATCACTTTAACCTATATAATGAACCAACTATTGTAGCAAAAAAGGCTTGATAACAATACATCTTGGTGTAATCAGTGCATCCTGGTGAATAGTATAATTGGTAAGTTTTGAAATTTTTAGTGTAATATCATAGAATATGCACCTTTAATATGTCTTATCTATAGTATGTGTGTCATAAATATGAAAAAAATTATTTCAGATCTATGCAAAATTAGTGCAATGTATAGGATTTTTACCCAAGTGTATATTTAAATCATGGAATTGAACTTGAAATTATGCAAGTGTAGAGATCATGTATTTATGATATGCCCCAATTAAAATTTAGAGATATTGAGTAAGTGTATACGTGTGGAGGTCATGTCTCTATGACATGCCCCCACTAAAATTTAGAAATATTGAGAATGCATATAAGTGTGAAGGTCATGCCTTTGTAACATGCCCCTTACTAAAATCTAGAAACTATGAAAATGTGGAGGTCATGCTTCTATGACATGCCACCACTGATAGTCCCCCTTCTGAGGTGAGGGAGATATAAATTGGTAGGTACCTTACCTCAAAAGAATAAATTAGTTGTATAATATGTGTATGAATCATGTAACATATATAGATAACATGTTAAAGTATATATATCAATTAGAATCGCATTATGTGATCACATCAAGTCATGAAGATGCATGATATAAACCATGGAAATGTATAAAGAGTAATAGTAAAACATCAATAAATAATCAAGTACACACATAAGAGCACTCAATGTAATGCAAATGAATGATCCAAGGAGACCTCATACAAGGGGCACATTCAAATGTCACACAACCAAATGGGATGACATATTTAAATGTCCAATCAACATAAAATGACATATTGAAATGTCTAAATAAGGTACAATGGCACAGGGGCCAACATACAAGGAATATATTTAAATGTTCTATAAGCAAGATAATAACAAGCAATTAAATATAATCAATTAAGTGAAAAATAGATTAATCATAAAAAACCAACACAAACATATCATACTAGTCCCTACATACATGTGTTAGTAAAAGACATTATGTAACATAACATATCAAGTACACTGTGAAAAATATGAACATGGATATAGATGTGTAAGCATTAATATATAAGTTCAAACATGTTAATGTAGAAATTATTATTAAAGATATGTAGCCTATATCAATCATGATCAAAGAAGTAGATGCCCCTAATGTACTATATGATGTAGGTAGAAAAGAGGTCTAACATCTAGAAATGGATAGATCATGTGTCTGGGTGTGCCTGTATCACACTCAAGCATGTGTGAAACATATGTGTATATAGAAATGAAGTGATATTATATCTACTAACATTAATTAAACAACATAAATGACAAGGAGTTAATATAATATGATAATGATAAATATTTTTATGTTTTTGAATTATTTGAATGTTTTTGTATTTTTGGAATATTTGAAACGAAAAGTCTATCCTATGATCGCATCAAATGGATGCTTATAGGTAGATAAAATCTCATAATATGGTATATGAAATTGATTATACTACCAAGGATCATCATATGTGTCATATTTATATCTATAGAATGTTTGGTATTCTACATATGTATAATAAGACTATATGGTTGTGAAGAAGCAATATAAAGAGTAGGGGTTTATGGAACCCATATTTTAGTGTTTTATGGTTTATTTGGATTAGATGTAATTGGAAAATGTTTAGTTTCTCTATCTAATGATGTTGTGTAGAAGTAGATGAAAATTTTGTGGAATCCACTGTGTATCTCTGGTGCAAAGGCCTCTCAGGTATGGGCTACCTAGGAAAAGAGATTACTTGTTGCTTACCCTTTTGTGGAGGATTAACCTTAGTAGATTTGACAATTAGTTTTCTTGGAATAAACTTGTCTTGTTCAATTGGATGTTCATATGGAATTTTAGGAATTATGACTACCTTATTGGTATGAATGTATTTAATAAATCCATGCACTATGGAAGGTACTGGGTAGAGTTTATGTATCCAAGGACATCCCAAAAACATATTAAAGACTCTTGTATATGGTAGAAATAAAAAATAATATATAGAGTAGGAATACAAAGAAGGTTATATCATTATTAGTGCATATAAATCAAAACAATTAAGTGAGACTCAACCTAAGCCTATCCACTAGGTTTGAGCATGATTAAGTAAATTATGAATCAAATAGAAGACAAAACACAAATGTTTATACCTTTCTTTAAATACTTCCTTTGCTTGTTGGTTAAAAGAGGTATATGCTCGAATTGTAAAACTAGAGATCTTTGGCAATGTGAATTCTATGTGGGAAGCATTTCCCCTTATTTACTTGGTGTTTTGATTGGTAATATTGAAGAATTATTGAGTGATGGCCTTAAAATTTGGCACAAATTCACTACACTGGTTGGTCATTGTGAAAGAGTGTGAAGACCTTCTCATTTGTAGAGTTGGAAAATGATTGTGGACCATCCATATTGAGATGAATATCAAGGGTCCAATAGTAGTCCTCCATGAGATTCAAATCATAACCCCTCATTAAGTGTGTAAGAGGGTTGCAAGAGGAAAAGTGTGTAAGAGGCATGTAAGAATTGTTAATTACACACTTGGTATGATGATGTCTCCTTGGATGATGTAATAATTCAATTTGTGCATTTAGAGAATAGATAATATTAAATCCATGGAATTTTTCATTTGAAGAAGATTATACTAATTAAGTAGGATTAATCAATAATTAGAATAAAAGTGGCCTTTTGTAATGTTGTTTTGCTAATCAAATATTTATTTAATTATCCTATAATAACACTTACAAATGAAAGATTTGATTTGGGATGCTAATGTCTATTTATATGTTGTAATACAATGCATTAACCCAATCAGGGATATACCATTACAATTTTTCATTAAATCAATAATTGTGTGAATAATTGTCTTAATTGATAATTTTTGATTAGATTTGTGAATTATTATGGAAAGTAATTCCAATTTCAATTTTGACATGAAAGTGATGAAAATGAAGTGTCTACATTTTCCCCCTATTTGAGAAGGCATTGTAAGACATAGATGAAGTAGCAGTTATTCAAAGAATTCAAAATAAAATAAAATGAAGAAATAATTAATAACCCATGATGCCCACTTGAGAGGGCATGCATGGATGAATGATATGGATGGGCTCTCGAAAAAAGAGGAAGAAATAAGAAGAGTTAAATTAACCCATGGATGAGATTAATCTAAATGAGCTAATGCTTTCATGTTTTGATTTCTAATGTTTGAGAATAATAGAGTTGAATTGGCCCCAAGGTAGGGGGAATTAGGAAGGATGCATCCCAAAACCAAGCAACATTCTTTAACTTGCCCCAAATAGGGCAAAAGTTACAGGCTTGGAATTAGAAGAAAGACTGAATAATTAGATTTCCCCAAAGAGGGGGGATTGATTGATTAATGATTTGACCTAGCTAGGTGAATTTTATTATTGACTAAATGATTTACCCCATTAGGGTATATTTGGTCGTTGATCGATCTAAATTATTTTCCTGAATAGGGTGGATTTTCATTTGATTGGTGTAAATAGTTTGCCCTGGTAGGGTGGATTTGATCATTGATTGGTCTAAATGGTTGGTTGATTGATTGGAAAACATATATCAAGGATTTAACTTGATACATAAATTAAATATGAATGGACATAAAAGCAAGTGTAGATGATAAAACAAGTTTTCAAAAAATGAAAAAGCCACAAAAATCTAGGCACATAAGAATGCACAAAGGTAATGAAATAATTTATCGGAAGAAGATAATATGGTTGAAGAATAATGAGATAATGGTGGCCAAGTTGACCTTGAAAATTGACCATAATTGAGTGTTACATACATAGTCCAAATAAACCTCAGGATAATGTAGTTCTCCCAAGAATTATGAAAAAAGTGATAAAGAAATGATTATGACTATTTTGTAAATGCTCATTATTATATGTATCATGAGTATCATATAGGTTAATCATGTGATTCGGTGACGGTGTTGATATTAGTAGACAAGGAGATTTTTATTACAACATCACACATTAGACCTTTAGTACTTGATTTTTTATGTAGCACATGATAGTATGCACCATAATATAAAACGCCATGATAACTATGACATAATGTGCATAAAGGATGAACCCCGATCTAATAGATAATTGATGATAATGCACCAATAATAAAAGCCATGATGGAAATGCTGATGTATGTCAATTAATGTGCTCAGATAAAACTATGTGATAAGAATCACCATGATGATGACCTTGTTGGCATAGTAGACTCAGTCAAGAAAATAAACATGAAAGCAAAATATAAGCAAACACACAAACATGCACACACAAAATTGAAAATAAAAGAAACATAAAACATCATGTTGTTTGACCAAGTTAAAATCCATGTGTGAAGGCTCAATGAAATGATAAATTAGATGGTGCCCCCAAGCAAGGATACATGTAAGGGAATGGTACATCTCCAGGTGGTTGAAATGATTGGAACCAATAAATGAATATTCCCTAGTAGGGAAAATTTTGGAATGACACATCCCAATGGTTTCTAAAATGAGTGGTTCAATGATAAATCAAAGATTCTAGGCAAAATTTGGCCAGAAGCCTTACCAAATGGTCTTTCCCCCTTATAGTTGGTTGAAGTTTAACTTTGATGAGGATTCTAAGGGTAATTTGAGCAAGGTAAGGGGTGGGGGGGTTATTAGGAATGACTCTAGGATTATGGTCATTACTTATGAAGGTCATATGGGATCTCAAACTAATCACATGGTGGAGGCCATGATAGTCCTTTAGGGTATTTAGTTAATCATCCAGCTTGAGATCAACAAATTGGATATCAAAGGCAATTCCCTAAACATCCTTAATGCTGTTTCAGGTAAGGTAAACCCTTATCACACCATTAGACAAGTCATTGAGGACTATATATGTATTCTTCATTATTTCAAAGAAATTTCCATTAGTCACATCTATTAGGAAGGAAACTCTATTATGGACAACCTAGCTAACATGGGGGCTTCAAACTTAGACCTTATCACTTGGCATGGGCTTAACATCCTCCCCTCATATCACCCTCCTACTCATTAATGATTCAAAAGAATTTATTAATCCCTTAAGGGATAGGGTCACATGTGTTAATAGGTTTGATATCTAATCTCAACTTGTATTACATCAAGTGCTATGAGGTTTATAGTTATTATAAGTATTAGACTAGACAACATCATCTTTTAAGGCATCATTTCAACAAAAATAATTTGTTTCATGAAGATTATATCCATTTGGTTCTCACATCAAGTCTTTAAAAAACATTTTAGAATTCAACTAGGAAAAGGACCAAAGAAATGGGAGGTGATAAGGATAGGCTTGAACCAATATCCTATATTGAGGTCCAAAGTAACTAGAACATTTGACATAAGCTTCATAAGGGTGGTCTCACTGAGTTTATGTTAAGAATTTAGGGCCATGATGAATTGATCTCTAAAGTTTTTTTCCTTGGATGGAGCAAGAGGAGGGTGAACTTATGAATCTTAAGGATTGACATCTCAGAGGAGATGATAGGTGAGGTCACAAGCATGTCATGCAAAGGTACTAAAGCTTAGAAAGATAAGTGAAGGGAGCAAGAATTAATGGATATCTTCTTTGAGACCAAAACCAACTTCAAAATTGAGAAAAAGGGATATCTAAGAGCAATCCTACCTAGGTGTTGGTCATAAGTCTACCTACATGTCATGAAGTAATTAACCCTAGAGGGTAAGTTCAGCCACATCTTCTCCCACCACTTTTAGCTCTTAAACCATTTCAAGGGTCGTAAAATTAACATTCCATATTTTCTACTTATGTCCCTTGAAAATATGGTCTTGTCATTTTTATCCAAGCCCAACATTGATCTCATTCACCAAGGACTCATCTTCCTCCTTGCCAAGAGGGGGAAAGCCTAGAGGGGAATTGAGGTCCAAACTACCAAATGTATTAGGGAGAGAATGTTGGGGGAAATTATGAAAACCTATCAAAAGAGTGTGCAAGTGATCCCATCTCTTCAACACCCTCCCACCTTATTCCCCCCTTGGATCCCTCATCGGGAGCCAAAATAGGTGGAAGATAGAAAAGGAAAAAGGAAGGTCTAAGCTTCCCCTTCTTAGGGGGAGAAGAGAACTAAACCAAAGTTTGAAATCCAAGTCCTAAGGGTTACTAAAATTAAAAAGGAGGATAGTAGAGGATTAGGAGATCCCCCTGTGGGCCATAGGCTAAAGTTTCATGAATTCCAAGATAAATTGCATAACCTAAAATGTCTGATGGTCACCCTTATAGAGAAATATAATGTCATGAAAGAAAAATATGATATGTTGAAGTAAGTCAGGAGGAACTCTAAAATGATAAAAGGTGATACTCAAATTTCAAGGCTGGATGTCACTCCTATCAGGAAAGTCAAGGAGGCCATATAGGCCAACCATATCAAATTTGCTTCTCTCGTAAGCATTAAGAGTAATGAAAAAACTAAAGGTATTAAGAAAACCAAGAGCATCAAGATGGTCCCCAAGGCTAAGGTGTCAAGTGCATAAAAGGAATGAATGGTGGAAGGCCTGAGTATTCACACAAGGGGTAGAACCAAGAATACTAAGCTAAAGGAAAGAATAAATAAGAGTGAAATCATAATGCTGGAGAATTAGGTAGGTTCTAAGGAACCTTAGAGGTAATTTATGTTATTGTCTTTCCTTGTGTCCTATTTGATCGTAAGTTAGTTTTGGGATTTTAGCAGAGTTTTGGTGGAAGTCTCTTGTTATCAGTTGGCCCTTGTGGCCTGTTTCATTTATGTTTCCTAATTGGTCTCTCTTGTTTACCTATTGAACCTTATGGTTTTAGGATCCCTATAAAACCTGAGTTTAACCCAATTAAATAAAAAATGGATAATGAATGGATTTAGGACAAGATAACTTTTTTTGAATTTTGTGGCTTTATATCTCTCATGGAGATTTTAAGCCTTTTGTAATTTTAAGGATTTTTGGACTTTTCAATGTTTTTGGGTTTTTTGCATCTCAACTCAATGGAGGATTAAGAGATTTATAATGTTTTAACTCTCAAAATAGTGAGAGAATAACTTAAAATACTCATAAAATGGTAAGAATTTGGAAAGGGGGTCGTAGAGCTGACCTCAGATACTAAGCATTGCCTACATAGTCTAAAATAGACCTCAAGCCATTATAGTTAAACCAGAATGAGGGATAGTAATGAATGAAGGATGAATGGATAATTTTGAATAATAATGGATGACAATGAGTGAAGGTACTAGGAGTATCCAAGGACTATGTCATGTGAGAACCAAATGTGTCAAGTCATCAAAGTGTTGCATGGGTAATTTGCTAAAATGTTTCCCAAATAGTTTTCAATATACATTATACTTTTGTAATAAGGATGTGATGAGTATATTGATGGTCATAATTATATGGGTTGGGTTGAATAGGATTGAATGGCCAAAATAGATGGAATTGAATAGTTGTCAATAAAGATGAGGTTCCCCCAAGTGTCAAGGTACTTGTAGACAAAAAAATATTTACACATGATGCCAAAAACCTATTTTGCATCATGGTCCTTGCCTAAGGTACCACAATCATGGTTTTTACCATTGGACAAATTATTTCTCTCTTTTGATTTTTGATTAGATTTTTTCCTTTCATTTTTTCATTCTTAGTATCTCAAATCAATGGAGGATTATGAGATGTATAATGCAGACCCTTTGTTGTCTAACCAATAAATAATTAGAATAGTAGCTCTATTTGAATCTTACTACCAATGTGAACTACATTGTGATTGTCATGTTCATCATTGGTTATTGATTCTACTTGCTCCAAACCTCTAAAAAGGATGTCTTTATAGCCTCTATAAAAAGAGTACCACCAAGAAGGGTAAAAAAGGATAGGCATTGGAATAAAGATATAATTGGATAATGGAATATATGTCTTGAATGAATAATATGATCATAATGGAATGTATAATGGTTGGGGGATAAATGAAGATTAAGATTTTCAATCACACACATTATTGTTGATTCTAAATTTGACATAATTTTGGTTGTGGTGGGGCCAAAGACTTTTAGAAATTATCTCAACAAGGTCACAGATTTTTCTATTGTTTAGACCTGAGAGACACTATAATTTTAATAAGTTATGAATTATTAGCTGTGCTGATATTGACTCCAATAATGTCTTCATCAAGCAATGAGGAACTAATAGGATCAACTATTAGTGCATTGAAGAGGTTTTCACCAGTAATTATTTCTTGATTATTTTGATTTGGATTGTCTAATAGTGCCTTAAATAAGGTTTCACTAAGGGACATTGATAATTCATTCTAATTGTCCCTTAGTTCCTTAAGTAAGGTTTCACTAAAGGATTTTGATTTTGAGTATCATTTAGTGCCAAAAATAAAGTTTCACTAGAAGATGCTAAGTTTAGAATTTGATTGTCCCATAACACCTCAAACGTGGATTCACTAGGAGATTGCTCTTCTACTTAAATGTTTTCTTAGATCCCCAAAAATTTTGCCATTGAGTTTTTGCCATGGAAGAAGTTCAACAATGTGTGATTTTATTAGTCCCAATTGATGTTTATGGGTGGTTGGATGTTAATATAATGGCTAGGTAAATTGGTTTGAAAATAAAGGTAATATCAATGAGAGGATAAAAGGTTGCATAATCTTCATAAAGGATACTAGGAAAAATTACATTGATGTTGAAGGAAACTTCTTCAAAAACCATGGAAGGATCACAAATACTTTTAATTGGATTTGTCAGAAGTGTGTAGCTAATGTCATAATATTTACTAAGGAATGTTTATTCTACAACCTATTTTAAGTCAAGCAGATCTGGTAGAAGTGTATAGCCAATTTTTTAATATCATTTAATGTATTGTGCTTCTAAAGTTGAATCTAACTCAAGGGGATCTGAATATGATGTTGAGACTAACAATAATTCTACTTCTGATACTATATATTAGATTAGTTCCAGAATATAACCCAATTCTAATGTTGACATTGATAATAATGTTGGCTATAAAATGGAACCTACTTATGAAGTAAATGTAGACATAAATATCACCTATTAGATTATGTTTTCTACAAGTACCTTGTTCACCTTTCACTTGGAAATAAAGTATTTAGGACAAAGGAATTTTCTAAAATGGGGAATGTTTGGCAATGGATGAATAATGGGTTGTGGCTCAATAATAGTTGGCTCTTCAAAGATGGGTCCTATGTTAATTAGAGGTGGATAAATAATTGTTTGCGTTTCATCAAAGATTGTTGATTTGATAAAAATGTTGATAATGGGTTGACTAAATTGATTTTGTTTTGGAATTTGATGTATTTGATAGTGCTTGGAAAGGGGATTATTACATATCCTGATCAAGTAGTTATCAGACTTGGACATACTTGGGTAGTCAATAGAGCAGGGCCCTTGGAGGAGAAATGGAATAATAGGTTTAGATTGTTGGCTTTGTTGTGGTTTTAAGACTATATTAGCTTAAAAAATACTAGAAAAAATGTCAAAAATAGATGCAAAGTGGGCTAGCTTTTGGTTAAGCTGGGTGAGTTATTCTATCACATTTTGGCATATGAATGGCCATGTTAGAATAAGTTAAGGATCATAAGATGCCATAACTTATATTAACCTTAAACTAATGCCCACAAGAAATGATGCATGCAAGGTGAATGGATTAGAAGAAATTGGTCCCAAATAGGGTAGATTATATTAATTATAATGAGATTAAAGAGGATGGTCTTGGTCTAGCTCAATGTAATTAGCTTGGCTTGGCCTAACCCCAAATAAGGTAGAATAGACTAGTTTGGAATTCCTAAAAATAAAATGGATTGGATTAGATTGGAATGGGCCCTAAAAGAACATATTAGATTCAATGTAACTAGCTTGTCTTGGCTTGGCTTAGCCCCAAATAGGGAAGAATAGATTAGATTTGAACTGCCCCAAAGAAGGTAGATTGGCTTAGATTGGAATGGGAATTATCCAAACTAGGGTAGATTGACTTAGATTGGAATGGGAATTATCCAAACTAGGGTAGATTGAATTAGATTGGAATTAACCCAAATAAGGTAGAATTGGCTGGTTGATTAAAATGATTAAAAGTATGGATGACATGACTTTGTCATTTCCAACCAATAGGTGCAAGATAATGAATGAAAAGATAAGAAGTGGTTTGAATTAACATGTAGTTGATTCAAGGTAATTGAATTTGGTTAAAATAAACCTAGTTTGGAATTAGAATTAGAATATGGTTCAAGACACACTTGTTTTGGATTTGATTGGCCTAGTACATGGTTCAAGATGAACCTAATTTGGCTTGTAATAACTTGGTACATGGTTCAAGCCAAACCTAATTTGTCTTGGAATGGTTTGGTACATGGTTCAAGATGAACCTAATATGGCTTAGAATGGCTTGGTACATGGTTAGAGATAAACTTGATTTGGATTGGAATGGCTTGGTACATGGTGCAAGGTGAACCTGATTTAAATTCGAATGGATTGGTACATGGTTCAATATGAACCTGATTTATCTTAGAATGACTTGGTACATAGTTCAAGATGAACTTGATTTGCCTTAGATTGGCTTGGTATGTTGTTCAAGATGTTGAATGTTTAATTGGGTCTATCAATGTAAATGTCAAAGTGGAATAGTTCAATCAAATCGTGTTGATGTAAGTATTTAGATAGGAAATGTGGGTAAATCAAACTTGTTTCTAAAATGGTGTACAAATCTTGATATATCAAAGCTTTCAAGTATTTTTTTCTCATAAAGGATGTAAGTGTTCAATGTTTGGGTCTTAAAAGTGTTTGATATTGGTTCAATTTGAATGTTTGACCTTAACTGAACTAGGTTATGACCTCTTGAAAACAAAAGGTTAAACCTTGTTTAAATTTGGAATAAGAACTAGAATTAGAACTTAGATTTGGTTTTAAATAAAATGGACAACATAATTTCAATGGTTTAAACAAGAATTTGGATCTTGGTTTTGAATCAGAATTGGAGTTTACTTGGAACTAGAACTTGGTTCAAAATAGGTAACACAATGACATGGTTTAGACAAGAACGGACTTTGGCTTTGAATTGGTTTTAAATTGGACTTTGATAGAAATTATGTTTGGTTCAAAATGGATAGCATAAAATCATGGTTTAGATAAGAAGGTTGTGTATTTAGACAAATTTTGACATGGCATCTAGAATGGGTGATTTTTTACTTAGAATAAAGACATAGTATGCCTTATTCCATAGGTGTGGTATGACACTGTTTAGACTTGGTTTTGGACATATAATGGGTTTTAACACAACATCCAAGAAAAAAATACTTTAAATACATGAACTTGTTTTAATGGTAAATAAAGAGTGCATCACAATCATTGAGCCTTAGATATACTCACTTTGAGAGGATATATTTAAGATTTATTTTAATAAAATTATTTAAATGTAGATAAAATACCCACCCTCTCTCAAAGTTTGTATGTATGAGGCAATCTTTGGGGGATGTTACCTTTGTACCCCTATATCAATAAAGATTTTGTAGCTAACACATATTAATATAAATTTTTTATTAGATTTATAGATTGTCCCCAAATGGCACATAATCTATAGAATAAGAGATCTAAGTGCTGAGATGTTCATAGGGGGATACATCCCCTATCAAAGAGACCCTATATTACTTGATGGTGATGTTTAATGTCTTAAAATTAGGATTTAACTTGTTACTTTCATGAAACCCTTTATGGGGAATTTTTATAAGCCTTAATGATACCTATCAATAATTTATATCCCCCGTCAGATGTACATGGCTGTTACAAATGCTCGGGGATAAAATCCTAGACATCACACCCTAAAGACCCATGAAGAGGTAATGATAACCTAATCATGTAACCTAAAATAAAAAAGGAAGGTATCACCATTTTGATTCATATGAATCTCACTAAGGGCAAGCAAAGAGCATACTTGGAAAATATTTCAAGATAAAGGAAAATAGTTACCTTCTCATTTCTAGGTCACCCTATCAAGGGGAGAACATATGCGTGAGTGAACCACAAAAACAAAAACATTAAGCAAGACTAGATAAGTGCAATACAAGAAATGACTTAGAAGTAAAACAAGTTTTAAATCCAAATTGAAATTATGCATCCATTTTAAGCCTAAATTGTAGTTTTTGTAAAAATAAATGCTTTGTTTTGGGTTATACATTCACTTATTTGGCCAAGGTCCTGCAAGAAAAAAGTCAATAGTTTGAAGTGGGGTCTAAAATTTGCATGAGAAATGGGCAAAAAATTTACTTTCAAGGTCTTAGGTTCTTACAACAATACAGTTTTGCCATTATGCAATATAAAATCACTATTCTTAATTTTTTTTAACCATTTTAAAATCCTATAAAAACATAGTTACATAGAAGATAAAGATGCATTCACCATTTACTAGTATAATTTCACTATTTTATATTATTATTTCACTATTATCTAAGATGATTTCATTGTTTAATAGAAACTATAAAAAAATAGAGTAAAATAGAACATAAATGATTTCATAGTTTAGCAATATTATTTTGTTGTTCTCTAAGATGATTTCAATATTTACTAAAAACTGCAAAAAAAGCTAGAATAGAAATGATATCATAGTTTACTAGTAGGATTTCATTGTTCTCTAATACAATTTTGATATTTTTTATTTACCTATAAAAAAAATAAAATAGAACATAAATAATTTCACTATTGTGTAGGATAATTTTGCTGTTGCATATAATAATTTTGTTGTTTTGGCCTGAGACATAAATTAACAATTTTTTGATGAAAGAGATGAATTAAGGAAATGATTAGGTTAAATATATTAATTGGTAGAATAAAAAGGGTTTAAGGAGGGTCATGGGATGCGTCAGGTCCCACTGGGCATGCCATTATTTAGAGTAGGAACCTAAATAAGCTTAGATCATTATTAGTACATATAAATCAAAATGATTACGTGAGGATAACAACCTAAGCCTAACCACTAGGTTTGAGCAAGACTAAGCAAATGATGAATCAAATAGAAGATAAAAGATAAATGTTTATAACTTCTTTGAAAGATTTCCTTTACTTGGCAGTCAAAAGAGGTATGTGCTCAGCTTGTAGAACTAGAGATCTTTGGTAATGTTGAATCAATGTGTGGGAAAGATTTTAATTTGCCTACAAGCTATTTTGATTAGCAATGCTAAATAATTTTTGAGTGATGGTCTTAATATTTGGTAGAGCTTAACTGCACTGGTTGGTCATTATGAAAAAGTGCGAACCCTTTCATTTATAAAGTTGGCAAATGATTGTGGACCATCCATATTGAGATGAAGATCAAGGGACTAAGATTATTCCTTCTAAATGAAAGAGATGAAGTGTAGAATAAAAGGGATGGAGTATGTCATAAAAATTTAAGAGATTCAAATCATGATCCCTCTTTGAGTGTGTAAGAGGGATGTAAGAGCTTATAAGAGATCTTACTTGCACACTTGGTATAATTATGTCACCTTAGGTGAGATAATAATTCAATTTGTCCATTTAGAAAGTATATAATCCCAAATCCATGGAATTTTAAATTAAAATAATATTAGACTAATTAATTATGATTAATCAATTATTATAAGAAAACTAACCTTTTGTAATGTTCTTTTGCCAATTAAATATTCATTCAATTATCCTGTAATAACACTTACAAAGGGATAATTTGATTCATGATGCTAATGTCAAATTAAATGTTTTAATATAATGCATTTCCCCAATTAAGAATGTGTCATTAAAATTTTAGATTAAATCAATAATCATGCCAATAATTGGCTTAATTGATTATTTTTGACAATATTTGTGCATTATTGCAAAAAGTCATTCCAATTACAATTTCAATTTGGAAGTGATGAAAATGAAGTGTCTATAGTAGTAGCCACATCTTTTGGACCAACCTATTGTGATGTCCCATGAATGCCTTGACCATTTTGGTTGAAGGGTATAAATCATCATGTGTATATCCTGAATGTGTAAGTAATGTCATGGTATATACATTCTCACTAGCACCATTATCAATTATGACACTGAAAGAGTAGAATTATAATATGATTCAACTAGTAATAAAATATTACATGGGCTATTATATAGGTTAGGATATAACCAAAACAACATCCTATAAAATAAGATGGTAGAATAACTAATATCTTGGAATAAACTCACTGGTACACCAATAATAAAAATTATAGTAATAATATTATATTGTGAATTAATCACCCTATAATATAATCTAACATTCTTCCCCTTAATTCAACATAACTTGAAGTGAATATGGAAGAAATTCTCTAAATGCCTCAAATTTATCACATGCAAGTGACTTGGTGAAGATATATGCACGTTGTTCTTCTGTCAGGTAATATTGGAGCTAGATGTTGTGTTACTGTACATGTTCATGTATGAAATGGAATTTCACCTCAATGTGCTTTATGTATTCATAAAACATTGGATTGTGAATAATTTTGAAAACATCCTCATTGTCACAACACAAGATGGTAGATTTATTCTATGGTACTCTTAATACTTTTAGTATGTGATGTAACCATATTAATTCATAGTCAACTCCTCTTGCAACATGATATTATACTTTAATGAAAGATCAAGATTTTTTTTTAATTTCTTATTCCCCTAGGATATATGACCATATCCCAAAAATTACAATATATAGAATTGGATTTTTTGTCATAATATTTCCTGCATGATCTAAGTCTAAATATCACATCAAGAAGAAATTATCATTATTCTTATTTTCTAGGCCAAATTCCATTTTACCCTTGATATATCTCAATATCTATTTTGCTGCTTTCCAATGAGACATATTTGGTTCCTACATGAACTGTGAGAGATAGTTGATAGCATAGCTAATGTTTGGCGTAGTAAATCTCAAGTAAATAGGCTTCCTAATAATCTATTTATAGAGAGTTTTATTCACTTGCCATTATGGATCTATATGAGATAATTGAAGCCTTATCTTGATAGGTGCAACAATTAGATTATTGTCCAACATCTAAAATTCCTCAAATGTTGTCTTGGCATATTTCATCTAAGACAAAAATATGTGGTGTTCCTTTTGCCATAATTCTAGTCCAAGATAATATTATTGAAGCCTAAGATTTGTCATGTCGAATGATCAGTTAAGATCTTTCTTGGTTGCGTCAATCATTTTCACTAAACTACTAGTGATGACTAGATAATCGACATACACTAAAATAATCATAATCTTCCCCTTACTATTTAAGGTAGAGATTTGGATCATATAGATTCCTCTAGAATCCATGTTGAATGAGATGCTCATCAATTTTTATGTACCAAGCTCAGGGAGCCTATTAGCTATTATACATATATTTGATGAGTTTACATACTTTTCCTTTATTACCAGGTGTGACAAAACCTTATGGTTCTATCATGTAAACTTATTCTTGTATATCTCCATTGAGAAAGACACTTTTTACATCATTTGTTGAATCCTCCATCCAAACTAAGTAGCTAGAGAAAATATCATTCTAATAGTCTTGATCCTAGCTATAGGAGAAAATGTATTCTCATAATCTATCCCTTGATTTTGTGCATATCGATTTGCTATGAGTCTTGCCTTGTGCTTGTCAATAACTCCATTTATTTTGTATTTAGTTTTGGAGATCCTCATTTACAACTGATTGGCTTCTTCCCTAGTTGAACATATGTAAGCCACCATGTTTTATGTTTCATAAGTGATTGAAATTTTGCATTCATGACATTCTTCAAAGGTTTAGACTTAAGGTTTTACTAAACCATAGAGGTCTCTATTATTTTCAAAACTATGCTCATTAGGGCTAGATTAACCTCATTTTGAGTCAAGTTGTGAGTCCCTAGTCTAATAGTTAACATGTTTATAAATATATATATATATATATATATATATATATAGTTTATCATCTCTTAATGTACTTGTATACCATTTAGGAATTCATTGCACTATTATTAAGGGTGGATGCATTATATCACTGATCACCCCCATCATCATTATCACCATTAGTGTTTTTATGACCTTATAAATTATATAGAGGTCT
Source organism: Torreya grandis (assembly GCA_037957365.1). NCBI lineage: Eukaryota > Viridiplantae > Streptophyta > Pinopsida > Cupressales > Taxaceae > Torreya > Torreya grandis. The sequence continues at coordinate 599,836 of JARHVA010003491.1, forward strand.
GATTACTAAATTAGGTGAGTTTGTGGAATGAAAATTGGTTTTACCTTTCTGATCAAACTTTACATCTCTCCTTATGGATATTTTCCTTATTTTAGGATCTATAAGTATGTAGGCTAATGAATCTTCACTATACCCTAAGAAGATGTAAGTCATGGATTTATTATCTAATTTTTTTATCTTTTTTTTAATAACATGCTTATAACCCTTACATCCAAAAACTCAGAGATGAGTAGTGGAAGGTTTATGCCTTCTATAGGCTTCATGTGGAGTCATATTATCAAGAGTTATAGTGATTGACTCGTTCAAGAAATAAACTATTATCTTTACTTCTTCTGCCCAATATGTTAGTGCCAAACTTAAATCTGTAATCATGCATCATAACATTTCCATGATAATATGATTTCACAGTTCTATAATACCATTTTTCTAAGGAGTGTATTATAGAGTCATCTATTATTAAATTCCATGTTCTTTCAAATAAGTGGAAAATGACTTACACGTGTATTCTTCCCCTTGATCTAAGTGAAAAGCCTTTATTTTAAAACCAGTTATAGTTTCCACCTTTAATTTGAACTCTTTGAAAGTATTGAAGGCTAGGTATTTATAATTTATACAATATACCCACATTTTTTTTGAATAGTCATCAACAAAAAGCATGAAATATTGAAAACCATAGTGACTAGGTCTCATTGGTCTACATGAATCGATATGCACTAGATATAGCTTTCTGAATGCTCTTGAGGAACTTTGACCAAATGATGTCTAATGTTATTTACTAATAAGACAACAAGGGCAAAGGTATATATTTTTATTCAACTGAGGAAGTCCACATACCATGCTATGATGGCTTAGTGATTTTTAGTATCCAAAACTAACATGACGATAACGACGATGCCATAAATTGGCTGAGTTTGAATCCTTAGATATAAGTGTCTAATTATGTGGCTAAACAAAGTTAATTTGGAACATTTTACCAACTCTTAAGGCTCATGTAATAAATGATGAGTGTTTTGACTTATTTTTGATTAAACACATCTTTTTACCACCTTTGTAGTCAAAATCAACCTTTATGTTGTGCCCAAGTAACTGAATAATAAAGAATATATTCTTTGTGAGTCTGGGATTATATAAGACATAATAAATCTTAAAATAATTTTGACCAAGTGGTAAGGATATATTCATAATGAATTGAATACGATAGGATGAATCATCACCCAAAGAGACATGTTTTTTTAGAGAAGTCTCATTCATATAGTAGAACCAATCTTATCTTCTTATCATGTGTTGAGTTACACCTGAGTCAACATACCAGATAAATTTTTTTTGATGTTGATTATTCATGAGACTAAGAGGTGTTGAGGAAGTCCTCATCAAAGTGAGTATCTTCTTGTTCAACAATGTTGCCTTGCCGATTTATTTTCTTCTTCCAATTACCTTTATTTTAACCTTGGCCTTTTTGTGGATGTGATGATTATTGGTGATTGGGCTTCTTGTTATTTGAGGAGCCTTGTGTGAATGAGTTATACCAATAATCCTTTAGATCATGGTCTTTATTTCCATAAATGAGGCAAAATTTCTATTGTTTAGTCTATTAGGAATTGTGTTGTTTACCTTTATTTTGTTTAAAACATTTTATCTATATATTCCCTTTTTGATGATGAGAGGTGAGAGCAAGTTATTCTAATTCTTCTTTTTCTATATGCATATACTCTTCCTATTATAACATATTTACCAACTTATCAAAAGATGGTTTCTATTTTATGATAGTCAAAGTATTCATGAATATCATGTAGGAAGGTGGTAGGCCTCTTAGGATTATGGGTATAAGAGAGGCATCTATAATTTACTTTCTCAATTCTTGGAGTGAAGCCCTCAGGGTTATCACACATTGTATAAAAGATTCTACTTTTTCTATGGACTTCAATTCAAGTGAATAAAGTTGATTCTATAAATGGAGAATGGTACCTTCATTTTTGGATTCATAGAATATTTGGAACTTATCCCAAGATTCCTTATCTATTGTGGCCCCATGGATATGAGGTTGTACATCATCCAATACCCCAAACATTATAATAAACTTGATTTTTGGTTTAATTTATCAAACTCACATTATTGATTAGCATCAATGGTATATCAGGTGAGTGTGCCATTTACAATAAGCCAAATGTATTTAAATTCTACATGTGTCTTGATTTTTATTTTCTAAGTAGCTAGTTATCACCACATAAAAGCTATGAGTCTGTAAAAAATAATTTTGGGTCATTTCTATTCAATGTGTATAATTCTAACCAAAGGTGATGGATTGGTTCCTCATCACTCTAGGTATTAAGGCCTCCCTTTCTGTATACCATCAAATCAATATACCAAACCTTTATACATATATGCCCTTCCTATATACTCATTGGTATGTGAAAGAAGCTTTTCCTTTATATATACTTGACAATACATGAAATAAACATAAAAATACATGAAAGAGAATAGTACATGGCACTTAGATAGTATTAAAATAAGTTTGACCAATTAGTAGCACTTGATTATATGTAATTTCACATATGTGGGCATAACTTCCATATATACTTGGAATTTCCACCTATCAGAATTTATGTCTTTTGATTTTGAATGGGTAAATAAAGGGATGGCTCAATGAAACTTTAACCTTATTTCTCCTCGACAATTTTATAAGGTTGATTCTAAGATATTGTTGTTGTAGCTATGTTAGGTTATGTATGTTTTAACTGAAGTGCAACATCTTTTCCTATAAACATGAGTTAGAGGCATCAATTGCACCAAACACTATGATTGTGAAAAATTCACTATTTTGTTTTTACTTTTCAAATGTATTTACCAAAAATATAAGTTTTATAATGACTTTTAAAGTAAAATTTACAATTTACAAAAATTAAACTTAGCACTTTTTATAATTTTTGATATAAAAATCATTTCCTTTCCCCCTGTTTGATTTTTATGATATGATGAAAAGAAAAGAAATTAGACCCCTCTATTTTATCTTGTAGTTGAAAAATAAGTTAATGAGGGTATTTGAAATAATAGCGAATTTGACTATGAACAACTTCAAACACTTAGGATAAGAAATTTAGATTTCAAGTTTATACTCTGAAATTTTTGGGGTAAGTAAAAAAATAAATACCACCAACCTGGCTTATGCAAACCACTTGATTGGGTGGGAAGCTTAGAAGGTAATAAATGAAAACTTTACCGAACTTTACTTGAATATACTCCTTTGGGATATATAAACAACTCTTCATTGAAAAAATTGAGTAGCTTAGAACACCTCTAAGATATATAAATATTGTAGTTCACCATAATTTATTATTCTATCTCTCCTTAATTTATCATGGTTGTAGTTTATAGACAATAGGTTGACTAATTTATAAATTAGCCAGGTCACTTAAACCCATAATGGATCAGCCATGTTGTATGTATTACAGATCCAATATATGTAGCATAATATCCAATTATAGATGGAATGATGATAAGTTCACAGCTGTTAAATGCATATGAACAAATGCCAAAATACATATAAACTCATTAAGGTTGTAGATATATACTACACCTCAATAAAAATATAGAGCTTGTAGGCTTTCAGGCTTTAAATTGGTGTCGGACTGCTCAGGCTCCTCCCTCTTCCCAAGTTCCCCAAAGAATTGATCAAAAACCAAATGAAAGAGTAGAATTATAATATTATTAAGCTAACAATAAAAATATTATATGGTCTATTATATAGGTTACGATATAACCCAATCAACATCCTAGGAAATAGGGTGGTAGAATAACCAATATCCTGAGATAAACTCACATGTACAACAATCATAACAAATATAACATTAATATTCTATGGTGAATTAATCACCCTATAATATAATATAACATACACTATGTATAGGTTGATGGTCAAGGTATGCTTGAATAAATAATGAATATCTGAGTTATCATCCACTATTTCACTACCATCAAATTTAATAAAAGGACTTTGAACCATATGAGGTATTATGTGTGTATAAGTGCCAATAATCCCTATTATCACCAAATCTTTCACCCTATAAGAAGTTGTTCAAGCTTCTTCTAGATTTGGGCAACATGGGAACATTTCTAGGTATGTGGGTGTACCTATATTAGAAATGAGCCTCTAGATTTAAGGGGCTAGCTCCCTAAATGTATCTTGAAATGATTTTATCTATAAAAACTAATTAATTATATGGAAAAGAGTTAGATAATTCATGAATAAAACCTACTCTAAAGGAGATGATGCACTAAATTTTCAAGGATCCACTCTTAAGATTAAACTCCTTATCACACTAATAAACTATGAATAAAACTAATACAATGTTTACAATGATTTCCAAGCAATAGTGTTTCACCTAGAGGTTAGTTTGATGGACTTAGGCTAGAGGGCGATGAGAGTAAGGCTTGATTAAAAACACTTACAATAAACTATTCACTCTAAACCTAAGACATTAACCTTAAAACACTCTAGATGACCTACAAAAAGGTTTATTACCACTTAGGTTGAACCTATACCTACAAAGGGAAGATGACAACCAATTTTACATATTAGAGAAATACACATACCAAGCATAGATTAGTAAACAACTACAATAAACTCTATTCATTACTTTAAGAGGTATAAAATACAAATTCTAATAAAGTCTAGCTGTACTAGCTTAAGGGATAGATAACAATAGATGAAAAGCTATATTTATAGAAGAAAGGGCCTTTAGAAAGAGAGGCTTTTGTTATAAAAGAAGAATCAATGAGCTTAACTCCATTTGAATTATAGTTATAACCACCTCTGCAAATTATGCTCATTTAGACCTTTTGATTGATCCAAGTCACTTCAACCCATTACATAGCTACATTATTCCCTCGTTGATGTTCCCTAATGGTTGAAATGGTGGGATCAAGTTGTTCTAAGATAAATTCTAGCATTAGTGCAGTTAGAAAAATCAAATCAATCTATTAGAACTTTATCTTGGTGCTAACTACTCCTAACTAATTTTTCATGGCATGCAAAAGTGAAGAGAAGTGTCTTTTCATGTAGTTGGTCATGGCGATGAAGCTCTTGGAGCCTACATGTATGCCTTCATGGAATAATTTAGAATGTTAGTTATTGGTCCAACTAGATCATACTCAAACTTGTCCTCATGCTCATAAGTGCACTATAGTAAAAAGACCAATCTCAAACTATTGGTTTTCCTATAATCATTATGTCAATAGGACCTATAAACTATATAACTCCCTTCTTGATTTGAATAGGTCTAAAATATACCCATTCTACCTTTATCAAGATTGAAAATTAATATATGAATGGACCCTTCTTTGAATAAATCAAACACAATCATAAAATGATGCTACAACCTTCAAATCTTTGAGCCAGAGGTCCATATTAAGCTTTTATTGTGGTACTTTATATTCCTTATACATGATTGCATCAATGTTCCCAATTCATGACATTCGATCAAGCTCTAATGGTGGATCGATGACCCTGTAGGACCTATTTTTGCCTTGGTCAAAAAATTACCCCTTTGGTTCAACTTTGATATCAAAAACTAACTCAAACAAATCAAATTATGCCTATCTATCTCTATTTTCATTGGTCCCATGGATCCTTGATATTAGATTTTGACCCTTTGACCCATCTTGCATCATTGATCCTTCTTGGTACAAATGACTATGAATCATCGATTTATTACCATGAAGAATGTGCTTATGCCACTTATCAATTATACATTGATCTCAAAATCCATTTGTTAGTCTATTAGCTTCCATGCTTATGCCACATGGTGGTCTCTCAAGCTCCTTAACCTTTTGAATCATCTTACACCATCGAATTAAGATGTATGATGCAATATGAACCATCAAATTTGCTAGGACCCATTATTTGAAATCCAACGGACATTTTATGAGCTCAAATTTGATGTCCACACTGCCATTAAATGATGTTCATATAACCATCATTAACATTTGCACAACCTTCAAATTTAAACTCAAAAGGGTTTATTTTGCTTGAGCTTTATTTTGATGTTTTCACAAATGTCTCCTATTTTTGACCAACTTTAGAGGCTTAGATCTAGAAGTGCAAAGGTCATGGAGGCACTAAATTTGTAAAATATGTTCTTGATATTAAAAAGATTGTGCCCACTTGATCCACTAGTTCTAGGAACTTTCTAAGTGTGTTTATAAATTGCGTAAATAGGCTATCTAGATTGGTTCTTCATGACATCTGCATGCCCATCACTGGTAATTTGAACCTAAATGGATATTTATCAAGGCTTGAATTTGACACTTGTGAGAATGTCTTGCTCTATGTAACCAACTTTGAGGATGTAGATCTTGAGATAGAAGGCTTGTACAAGCATGGAATTTGCACATCAAAATCTTTACATGAAGGATTACTTTGTGATATAATCTTTTGGCTCATGTAAATTCTTGGGGGAAGATAAGAAATACTCAAACAAGCTAGTCTACTCATTTCCATGTGATGTGCAAATGGCCTATCTCCTTAGACTTAACAAGCTAAACTTTGAAGGCTTAGATATTAAGATAAAAGACTCATCAAGATATGAAACTTGTTGGGAATGATCTTGACACTAAAGAATTTGATTGTGTATGGTTTTATGGTCACATGAGTATTTTTGAGCATATTTATCAAATGCCCAAGTGAACTGGTCCTATCTATTTCTTCATGACATCCTTATGATGGTCTTGCTTCATAAGGCTTGCTCCTAATTTTTTCTTGATCTTTGAAAGCTTGAATGAACTTCTTGAGGCCTATGTAGACCATTTTCATGATCCTAGATTACATTGATCACTGCGAAGAGGTATCACTTGCATATATGACTTTAAAATGACCCTTAAGACACTAAATGACATAATAACTAAGCTAGACAATGACCAAATCTAGAATGACATATGAAATGACATCAAATGAACTACCACATACCCTATATCATTATAAAAATCCTCTATACAATATTATGACTATAGGGGGTTGACCCATTTTGGCCTGGGGGAAAAATGGTTAACATTCTTGGCAATTTCCTAAGGGTGTTATGCTTGTTATGCCATTACCAGTTACCTAATCCTATCTATTAAGCTATGGAGTTGCATATACATCAGGTTTGACATATAAATTGCCTTGAAAAACACACAAAACATAAGGAAAGACAAAGACTAAGCAAAACATAAGATAAAAATCCTAAGCAAAAACACACTTGTGCTTAAAAAACACTTATTGGAACACAACATAATAAGAAAGGAAACACACACTTAATCTAGTATTTTAAAAACTGACCCTCAATTCTCAATAAAAAGGTTTCAAATGTATCTCATTCACATGGATAGACAACTCTTCCCCATTCATCCTTTCTAATTGAAAAGATTTACATTTCTTACACTTGATGATGACATATGGTCTACTCTATAGGGTATCAAATTTGGTATGTCTCCTTGGTTTTGCTCTATCTTCATCCCATTTCAATACTATGTCACCTTCTTGAAATGATCTTGGAGTTGTTTTATTGTCAAAAGACCTCTTTATTAGTAAATGTTGATGCTCCATAGCTTCATGAGCTTTATCTCTAGTCTTTTGTAACTCCATTAATTTTATCAATATCACCTCCATTGGGTTATTCTCAAGAAACTCTAGTTGATGTGCTAACTCTAAGGTAGGAAAATCTTAAGAGATTTACAACTTAGCTTCCCTCCCTTAGATAAAAACAAAAGGAGAATTCCCAATTGGCCTCTTGGGAGTTATCTAATAAGCCTATAAGGCTGTCTTCAATTTGGTGTGGCAAGCTCTTTGGTTATGCTCCAAGGTTATCTTGATGATTCTGATCAGATTCTTGTTAGTAGATTTAGCCAACCCATTACCTTGAGGGTAATAATCAAATGAAGTGCTCAAGAATATGCCATTACTATTTGCTTAATTATCTATCTTAGCACCCATAAAAGTAAGATAATTATTTGAAATAATAGTAGGAGTGTCAAACCTTATTATGATGATCTCATAAAAATCCAAGATAACATTCTCATTATCTTCCTTTAATGATACTTCCTTAACCCATATTTTAATTTAAAATAGTCAGTTGCTATGAGTATCCATTTATAACCAGCACTTGATGGGGGATTTATCATACTAATGAAATCAGGACCCCATTGTATGCAAGGTTAGTCTACTTGGATAGGCTTCAAAGGAAGAGATGAAAGCTTCTACTTTCCTATAAATAAATCACATTGTCTACACCTTATCACCCAAGCATGGAAATCCTTAAAGAGGCTGGGCCAATAATAACCAGCCCTCATGATCTTGGTAGCTATAGTTCTTTGAGAGAAATGACCTCTTGATATCCCATCAATGAAATTCTCAAGCAACACTCCAAATTGATCATTATCAATGCATCTCAATAGCACACCATTAATGTAACTCCTAAAAAGAACACCATCCACAAGGCAAAAGGGAATAGATTATGGTCTAAAATATCTCCTTTTTGACCTACTAATATCATTAATATACTCACTCACCATTTTGAATAAATCTAATCATATCATGTGTCCAACTTTGTGGAGGTAATGAACTAGTTGATTGGGAATAATCATGATTGACTAGAGCCTCTTCATTTGAATCATGAAAATCTGAAGCTAGATGTTCACAAAGGCCTTTACCCCTTACCAATTTAGTCACTTTGATATCAACATCATACTCCATTACCTTAGTGATCCACCCCTACCTCTTTTCACTAAGATCTTTGTTCAAAATAAAATCTTCGGTGCTAGGATGAGAGACCATAACATGAATCTTATTATTTGAAACCAAATGTCTAAACTTATTTAGTCCTCTTAAAAAAACAAGGACTTGTTTATCCACAAAGGTGTACTTAACTTCATAATATTCTAAACCTTGACTAAATAATGCAATTGGTTTTTACACACCCTCATCATTCTTTTTCATAAGCATGGATGAGATAATATCAAGGTTAGAAAGTGAATACAACATGAATTATTTAGTAAAATTAGGATTCACAAGAGTAAGAGCTTCTATAATTTCTTTACTTATGGATTTAAAATTTCTCTTACCCTCTTTGGTCCAAGAAAAGACATGGTTCTTCTTGAGCATAGCTATGATAGGTTTCACCAAAGATGAAAACCTAGGTATGAACCTCCTCAAGAAATTTATCTTGCCTTAAAAATTTTTAAGACCTTTCTTATGCAAGAGTAATGATAAGCCTGGAATAGATTCTATCCTTTTAGGATCAATAGTTAAACCATCCTTGAAAATAATATGTCTTAAGAGCTTACCCTCATGCATAACAAAGATGCACATATTTGGATTAAGAGACTCCATATTGCCTACATCTTTCAAACACTTGTGTCAAGTGTTACATGTATTTATTAACATCTTTATAAAACATTGTTATATCATTTAAATAAACCAATAACATCTCATTGATCAAACCTTTGAAGGCCATGTCCATTGCTATTTGAAATGTGACATTGGCATTGGATAGATTAAAGGGCATGTTCCTATAAGAAAAATTCCCCCATTTAGTAGTGAAGGCTATCTTAAAGTGATCATCTTCACTGATTAAAATGTTATTATATCCTGAATATCCATCTAGAAGAGAAAAATGTTGAGAACCTAAAACGATTTGAAAAATCTACTCCATTGAGGGTAGAAGATAGTGATCTTTGAGTGACACTATATTAAGATCTCTTAAGTTTATACAAATCCTTATCTCCCCATTCTTATTTCTAATAGGCACAAGGTTAGCTACCCATGTTGAATGCTTGATGAGAAATATTATCTTAGATTCAAGGAGTTTGGTAAGCTCTAACCTTATGAGTTACTCAACCTTGGGGTTGATGGGTCTAGGTTATAACTCAATAGTATGGTCTAGACTAAGATGAAATCCTTTGAGGCCCTTATATTACCAATCAAAGATATCATGAAATTCTTTACATATCTCAATTAATCCTTACTTTTCTAATGTATAACACACCTTACCTAGTTTGAGGAGTTTGTCCTTGAAGATCAAGACTCTTTCATAATTATCCTATTTTGTAGACATAGTAACTTTCTCCTTCTTATTTTGATCATTCTCATTAAAGATACTTTTTAAGGTCAAAAAACCCTTAGGTATCTTATTGGTTCTTAGTTGCACAATTTGATCACCCAATTGTTCTTAGAGCCTCCTTTGATTCCTTAAAGAAAGCTCAGCCTCATTTTGCAAGAAGCATGCAATGTGTTTATCACTCTTAAACACTTGAAAAGACACTTAATTATCAAGTATAGAATGTCTGATAATGATATTAATATGAGACTATTTTCCCTCCTCCTTTATGGTAGTTGGAGTATCAAATTGAGCTCCTATGGCTGCTAGTCTATCAACATGACTATTCTTCTCCCTTAGGACTGATTATATATTGAATGCATTGAATTTTTCACACAAATCCCATACCTTATGCCTGTATGACTTAAGAAAAGGGTTATTGTTAGCAACCACATTCCTTACTTGATGCACAACCAATTCACTGTCTCCATATACTTTCAAGTTATTGATTCCTTTTCTCCTTTCCCATTGAAGGCCATGAATTAAACCTTCATACTCAAACACATAATAAGTACAATTGAAATGAAATATGTATGAAGCATAATAATATTATTTATATGGGGAGACCAACATAACACCAAAACCTAAACCAACTTTACTTCTTGAACCATAAAAAAACATCTTCCATAGCTCATCATCTTCACCCTCTTCTTTGGCAAGTAGAGGTATTGGTACTTTGTCTTCATGTATACAATACACTCCTAGATCAATTTACTTCATGAGAGCATAAGGATCATGATAATAAGTATTAGTGACATATTCATCAAGATTTTTTTTTGAAATAACCTTAATCTTGGAATAAATACCATCATCTATAATAAAGTCCTTTTCTTCATGAATAACACAATTCAAATTAGAACTTGTCTCAATGTAAGGTTCTATATGAAAAATTACAAGGGGTTGTGTCATAATTGTCACATTAGCCATGTAACTTATTTTAAATTCCAAGAAAGAATAGTTAGTTAAGAGGTATCACGTATCTTGGCTGTGAAGTCCCTTGATAGGCAGATTGCAAAGTGTACTAGGAGATCAACCAAAACTATGTCTTGCAAGATACAAAAACTAGGGCAATCATCCAAGAAAACATTCAAGACTTTTATTAGTCCTACTATCTTGGTAGGTGTGCCATGTAATTTAAGTACCACTTTGCTATGTGGCTCATGTTTTAGGTCTAAATTGTTAGCTACAACTTTGGGCCTGATAGAAGTAGAAGCTCTAATATCGACTATGCAATTGTGTACCAAATTTTCACCTATAATGAGGGTGAGGTAAAATGGTGGAGGTTTCTCAACCCTAGTTGATGTTTAAATAATGTTACTAGGAGAATTTTAAAGAGCAACATGGCCGTGCCTTTGATTTGAGGGTGAGACACTAGCAGGGATAGAAGATAACTACTTTTGTAGGAGTTCTTTTTGACCAGGCACATGAAGAACATCTCAAAGAGAAATGGATGTTTTAGTGTTATTAAAATAATCTAAAATGTTTAAAGAAGCCATACCTAATTTATCTTGGGCTCTTATATTGTCTGTGATAGAGTAGCATAAAAGTGTCTTCAACCAAAAAAATGGTGAATATCTCTCCTTGAGGTTGCCAATCCTCATTAACTTGCATCATCACCTCATTTTAATTTGATAAGAGGGAAGTAACTATTCTTTGAGCCACCAAATATTATTCTCCATTATCATTTGAATCCTTGAATTGGTCTTGCTACCAATCTTCTCCCTACATCAAATTTATATGAACTGGTACCATCTCTCTTGAATTAGTGGTAGAGTTAGCACTGTATACATTAGCAAGCCTATTGAGATTAGGCTACCATTGGTCTCTTGTTATTACATATTTTTGTTTATAGGGCTAAGGATTATGATAGGCACCTTTTTGCATATTAGCTTGCCTAGTCTAAGCATAAGATAATGGAGGCATAGACACCTTAGAAGGCAATCTTCTAACTTGGATGAGAATATTCTTAGCTTTGATAGAAAAATCATACGCTTTAGGAAGAGTGGAATATATAATAGATTAAAACATGACATTAATTCATATCCTAATGTCTTTCAAGTAAGTAGGAAACATAAGCCTAACAAGTGGTCTCATGGGAGGAGGAAATCTATGCCAAGTCTTTTGAAACTTTTCATTTAAGTCATGCATTATTTCTTTGGATCCCCTTTTTATCACATTGAGCTAATGTATGAGAGAGGTCTAGTCAATTTCATTTCCAAACCTGAAATTAAAAAAAAACTCCAAACTCATTCCATGTTGTAATGCATCCACCTTCTAGAGTCCTATACTAATCAAGAGCCTTCCCCTTAAGGGACATAACAAAGAGTCTAATGGCAATGTTCTCATAAACAATATTATGGAAACTGTAAAAGTTAGAAACATATCCAATGTGCTCACTTGGTGTGACATGAATCTCACCATTGAATGTGGGCACACCTTTCATGGCATTAGGAGGAATGACATCATATCCATGAAGTTGGATTGGATTATCCGTATTAATGTCAGGAAAAGCATGAGGTCTAGCCATGTCTTCTTTTTTAAGATCTTTAATTTCTTTAGCCTCTTCAACCTCTTCCTCCCTAACAAAATATATTTATTTTTCAAAGGGTAGATTAAGCTATGGATATTGAATTACAAGAAGAATTTTAAGCTAAATGGGTGGGTTAATAGGATTGGATGTTCTAGCATAGGATGATCTAGTGATAACCATGAATTATGAGGGCACATCTATAACAAAAAAATTGGCCTTGAACCAAATTTACCATGAAGGAGTCACCAAATGCTATGTAGCACACCAATTTGTAGCTGATGTTGTCAAGACCAACATTTACCTTGATAAGTTGTATTAAATACAATGTGTCCCATCAGGCATGCCAAAACTATTGTCACCAAATATTACACCCTAGAAGTTGTTCAAGCTTCTTCTAGATTTGGAAAACATGTGAACATCTCTAGGTATGTGGGTGTACCTATATTGGAAATGAGCCTCTATATTTAAGGGACTAACTCCCTAAATGTATCTTGAAATGCTCTTATCTATACCAACTGATTACTTATGGGGAAAAGAGTTAGAGATTGCATGAATATAACCTACTCTAAAGGAGGTGATGTACCAAATGTTCAAGGATCCACTCTCAAGATTAAACTCATTAGAACACTAATAGGATATGAATATAACTAATGTGATGTCTATAATTATTTCTAAGTAATAGTGTTCCACCTAAAGGTTGGTTTGATGGAAATAGGTTGGAGGGTGAGGAGGGTAAGGCTTGATTGAAAGCACTTACAGTCAACTATCCACTCTACACCTGAGACATTAACCTTAAAACACTCTAGATGACCTACACATAAATTTATTAGCACTTAGGTTGAACTTGGACCTAAAAAGGGATGATGATAACCACTTTTGAAAAAAAACTCTATTCATTACTTTAAGAGGTGAAAAATACAAATTTTGGTAGAGTCTAGTCACACTAGCCTAAGGGATAGATAAAAATATCTCAAAAGCTATATTTATAGAAGAAAGGGCCTTTAGAGAGAGAGGATTTGACACTAAAATAAGAATCAATGAGCTCAACTCCATTTGAATTATAGTTACAACTACCTCTACAAATTATGCTCATTTAAACCTTTTAATTGATCTAAGTCTCTTCAACCTATTACATAGTTGAATTATTCCCTTATTGATGCTCCTTGATGGTTGAAATAATAGGATCAATTTATTCCAAGCTAATTTCTAACATCAATGCAGTTAGAACAATTAGATCAATTTGTTAGAGCTTTATCTTAGTGCTAATTTCTCTTAACTAGTTTGTCATGATGTGAAAAAGTGGAGAGAAGGTTCCTTTCATGTAGTTGGTCCTGGTAATGAAGCCATTAGAGCCTATGTGTATGCCTTCATGTCATCTTTTAGAATGCTAGCTCTTGTTCTAGCTGGATCATGCTTGAACTTGTCCTTATGCTCATAGGTCCACTATAGTTAGAAAACCAATCTTAGACTATTGGTTTTCCTATACTAATTATGTCAATGGGACCTATAGACCACATAACTCCCTTGTTGATTTGAATAGGTCTAAAATAGACCCATTATACCTTTTTGAAAATTGAGAATTAATATATGCATGAAACCTTCTTTAAAGAATGCAAACACAGTCATAAAATGACACCACAACCTATAAATCTTTGAATTAGAGGTTTGTATTAAGCTTTTATGGTGGTATTTAATAGTCCTTATATATGACTACATCACTATTCCTGATTTAAGGTATTTGATCGATCTCCAATGGTGGATCAATGACCTTGTAGGACCTATTTTTGCCTTGGTAAAAAAACTACCCCGTTGATTCAACTTTGATGTCAAACACTGACTCAAACCAATCAAATTATGCCTAAATGTCTCTATTTTCATTGGTCCCATGGATCCTTACTATTAGATCTTGACCTTTTGACCCATTTTTCATCATTGATCTTGCTTAGTGTGAATGATCATGAATCATCAATTTCCTATCATGAAGAACATGATTATGCCACTTATCAATTGCATATTCATCTCAGGATCCATTTGTCAACTTGTCAACTTCCATACTTGTGCTATGTGGTAGCCTCTTGAGCTCTTTAACCTTTTGACTCATCTTACACTATAGAATCAGGATGTACGATGCAATGTGAACCATCAAATATGTTAGGACCCACTATTTAAAATCTAATGGATATTTCATGAGCTCAAATTTGACATCCAACTCCTATCAAATGATGTTCACATGATTTTCATTGACATTTATACAACCTTCAAATTTAATCTCAAAAGGGTTGATTTTGCTCAAGCTTGATTTTGAAATTTGCATAAACATCTCCTATTTTTGACCAACTTTGGAGGCTTAGATCTAAAATCACAAGGGTCATGGAGGAAACAAATTTGCAAAAGATGTTTTTGGTATTAAAAGGATTATGCCCACTTGATCTGCTAGTTCTAGGAGCTTTCTAAGCATGTTTATAAATTACACAAATAGGCTATCCATTTTGGTTCTTCATGACATCTAAATGCTCATCATTAGTAATTTGAACCTAAACAGCTATTTCTTGAGGCTTTAATTTGACACTTGTGAGAATGTCTTACTCTATGTGACCAACTTCGTGGATGTAGATCTTGAGCTAAAAAGCTTGTACAAGCATGAAATTTGTAGATAAATATCCTAGCATGAAAGACTCCATGGTGATATAAGATTTTGGCTCATGCAGCTTCCTGGGTGAAGTTAAGAAATGCTCAAACAAGTTGGTCTACTCATTTCCATGTGATGTGTAAGATGGCTTGGCTCTTTAGACTTGGCAAGATAAACTTTGAAGGCTTAGGTCTTGAGATAGAAGAATTATTGAGATATCTTGACACTAAGGAATTTGATCATGCATGGTTTGATGGTCACATGAGGATTTTGAGCACATTTATAAAATACCCAACTTAACTAGTCCCATTTGGTTCTTCATGATGTCTTGAAGGCTTGTTTCCACCCTTTTACTTGATCTTTGAAAGCTTGAATGAACTACTTGGGCATGTATGGACCCTTTCCATGATCTTAGCTTGTATTGATCACCATGAAGACCTACCACTTGCATATATGACTCTTAAATGACCCCTAAGACACCAAATGACATAAAGACTAAGCTAGATAATAACCAAATCTAGAATGGCATATGAAATGACATCAAATGAACTACCATATACCTTATGACATTATAAAAAGCCCATATATAAGATTTTGATGATAGGGGGTTGACCCATTTTTTCCTAGGGGAAAATGGTCAACAATCCCATTGAATGGGTGCCCATAATTTGGTGGAAGAGGATGTGTTTTGTATGCCATTTGCACTTCCATATCTTTCTTAGAATGATCTTGCAAAGTATTGTCAAATATTTTTTGATTTTGGTGGTCACTAGGTTTTAAATTTGATTCTAATGGGGAACCATCAAAGGTAATATTTTGATCATCGATAAGGACTTGAATTTTATGTTTCATGGTATAACATCTATTTGTATAATGTTTAGGGAGTTGTGATAGTCAAAATAAGCATTCGCATTATTAAATTTATGACCTTCTTATAATCTTCTTAGCCTTCCTTTCAACATTCCCAATGAACACAGAGCACTTCTAGAGCTTGAAAAAATCAAACAATGAAACACTATCAATTTTGGGATTTTTCTCAGTGATAATTTTGAGGGGCACTATGTTAAAATTGATAGGCCCGAAGTGATGTCTTAATGAGTTCTTGGGTTGTCAGTATGTTAGGAATCTGGTCCAAGCCTTTTGATGCCATGCAATAATCATTCATAACTACCAGTGAGTTCAACTCCTTTTCAAAGCATCTCGACCCTTAATTGATTCTTTAACCCTACCTAGAGCCACATGTTGGCATTCAACAACCTCGAGCCTATTTTAAATCCTTTTAAGACTTAGTCATTTTTTTTAATGTTCTAATCAAGTGGGCATGTGGGATGAAGCCACATGGAAAAATATCAATGACCTGAGCCCATAAAACCATCTATGTAATTGAGTAAATCTATCCAAGCAATAGGTTAGTAGGATTATGCCACATGGTAAAATTCTACTTCATCACCAAAGGATGGTCTACTAGTAACTTATTTTCTTTCTTCAACACTTAGTTGATTTTTCAAGGATCACCCAATGAAACATGTCACTCTCATAGTGGCCCCAAGCCTAAGAAAAAAATCTTTTAAGATAGTCAATTTTATTAAAAGGTTACCTAGGCAAATTCCACTTCAAAAAGCTCCAATGTAAGCAAGTTAATGGGATGACACCATATGGTGAAATTATAAAAACATATCCCCCTAGAATCATCTATGTAGTTGTAAATGTTTATTATAGCACATGTGAGTAGGATGGTGCCTCATGGTACAATCTTGCTATTCCATAGGCCTATAGTTATTTATATAGGTAGAAAAGGTGTCCATACAATAACTAAGTAGGATGATGACACATGTCAAAAAACCACTTCATTATAAGATGAAAAATAAAACATAGCTAGTTAGATCAAGGAAAGAGTGAGAAGGATCCACATGTAAGTGGTAGGTCCCAAACATGTAGCAATAAGAGTGCCCGACCAATAGTATAATGCCATGTAGCATAGTATAACTAGTCAAAGCAATAAAAGAGAGAAAAAACCACATGGTAGGCTTCCTATTTGAGCAAAAGGACATGCTATCCAAGTAGACATTAAGGTAGTGGCTTAAATTTGATGGCCTATATGATCATCAAAACTATTAAAACTACTAGAATCCCAAAATGAGCCAAATAATTCCACATGGCTAAAACCTACCATAAAAAGGGTACGTTGGTGTCTAGTTGGCACTATTTAAGGAAAATTTGATGGTTTATTCCTCAAATTTAGTTGTTAGCTCATGATAAAATTATGTAATTACATTAAATTCATATAATCAATCTTAGAGTGGTCTAATTTTGAGAATCATGGCACAACTCAAATCCAACTAGTAAAGTGGGGAAAAGAGTGATGGAATCTAACCCTAAAGTCATAATAGAAGTGAAAATAGACCAACAAGAAAATGTAGGCTCAAAGACATGTGGTAGGTAGTTACATAAGTGTGGCCATGGTGATCTTAAGGACATTCCCATTTCTTCAAACCACCTTCCTCAATCATCATTCAAATTTATAACTACCTGGTAGTGGGTATGACGATTTATACCCCAAGATTTAGATATTTTGCCTATATAAGTAGATAAATGTTTCATTTTTGGGGATGACTCTTTTTAGCATAGAAATGCTATAAAAACTGATCCACCTTTGATCCTCAATTGGGTTATGGTGAAGCCTTGCTCTGATAAACACTTATACTTTGCCTTTAAACTAAATACATGTTAATTTCTAGCCTTCTCAATGCTATAACTAGTGTATATCCATGGTAGTTTGATGAATGTTTGTGATAGTGTCTCCAATTTCATTTCATTTGTATTATTTTATACCTCTTTGTAGGGTTTTTGTCATCTTAACAGGTCATATGAAGTGTATAACATGGTCTTACAATGTCTGACTATGAAAAACATTCCCCTATATCTCCTATGAAACCTCTTATTCATCGCTATAAACTAATGGCTTGACCATAACCTTCATATCAAAATATTGATACTTGAAGACCCATGTTGAGTTATGCAATAGGTTTCAATTTTTGTTCATATTTTTATTGTAGTATAGGCAAGTGGAGGATACTAAGTTTGGTGCATCACCTCCATGCTTTCTTTCTTATTTTTAGTTATCTCTCTCTCTCTCTCTCTCTCTCTCTCTCTCTCTCTCTCTCCCTTTTCCATATTAAAGTAGTAGATTAGCATTAGTTTAGGTGATCCATCAGAGGAAGTTGGCCTTCTTCAGAGGTCCACTCTAGCTCTACTTGACCCATAACCTTGGAGTGTTCTAATCATATTGACTGAGTGAGGAGGCCCAAAACACCTCATTGAAGGGTGTGATTTATATTGATAATAGTTTTTGGCATGCCCAGTGGGAACAAAATGTCATCTATTAAGGGATTTTTGGTGTTATACTTTAATACATCAACCTTTAGAGGCATGACCTGAAGCATCAATGGTGACTCCAAGTTTCAACTAGCTAGTTATAATAGCCCAAGTAGCTTTTTCAAGGTATTATTGATAGTTATCTTGCTTCTATTTACCTCATGAGTTTGATGGTTAGGTATGGAGAGGTGTTCTATTTTACACCTCCTTACTAGCAGTATAATGACCCATACCATCCCTATATTGAGCCATATTAGTTTTATAATGACCCTATGTTTCCTCTATATGGCTCTATTTATCAATATGATCAACCTTACTATCAATAATGCTACCCTTCCTTCCCTCTCACCCCTGCCCATGTTTCCAATCATCTTGGTCAAAACTATGCTATTCCTAGTTAGTATAGTCACATGCCTACTCAATCGATATCAAGAATCAAAATAACCTTGGTAGACTATGATAGACATCTAAGAGATCATGATAGAGAAGAAGAGCTTGGTATAGTTATCCCTATCCATCTTATTCAAAGTATGAGGGACACATTATAATTATTTAAGAGTGAGTGGGCAGTTATTGAGAGAAAAAATCAACAAGGACTAACCAATGACGTACTAGATATAGGTAGCTAGATTCAATGTATAAAGGATAAATTAGTGGTCTAGAAGAGGAAATAAGATCTATATAATCAACCTTATGTCTTCCCTCACTCCCTAGATCAACCTTATTTTGCTCTCAATCTACTCCAGGCTGTAATATACCATCAAGAAGAACATCTAGCTATACAGTCTCCATTCATCCCTCCCAAAGAACATCAAGCCTTTCCATCATGAAGGTCAATCCAAGAAAGCATCCAAAAATAGGGAGAAGTGCTTGCTGAGGAGGTTAGGGATCAAAGCACATAGAAATGTGAGAATTTGATTATTTATTAGAGGGAGATGAATGAATAAGTCTTAATAAAAGATTATCTTCATCTTCCCTAAGAGCTCCCAAAGAAATCCTTCAAGTTTCCCAATTGGAAAGACATCCTCTCAAAGTTAAAAAAAAAATAATGAGCTTTCTTGCCTTCCTACCACCTCCCTTTTTGAAGAAGAACCTATTGTATGGAGAGTAAATGGGTAACTAAGTGAAGAGACTAACATTCTAGGTGAACATGATGAAGACACTTATAGTGAGTATGATGAAGAGATCACCATCAATAGTCCTCTTCACAAGGGAAAAGTAAAGAAGTATTTTGGGGATGTTCTTATTGATGAAGCTAAATAAGTTATAAAAATTACAATTAGTGAAATTTTAGAGGTTGTTTCTTAAGAAAAGGGCATGCTTCCAAGATTTATAGACCCTCAAGATGAACATGCAATAGACCTTGATGACATATGGTAGTCCTATTTGGATGTCTGTAAATAATTTGAAGATCTAAATAATCCTATGTCTATTGAGGGGTAGGATGGAGATGTTATTGAAGAGTGTAAGAATCTTAGAAAATTGATACTTCTTAAAAGTCACCAGTAAGAGGTTTTAGTATATGTTTCAATAAACTTTGGAAGAGTTGAAAATTATGTACCCAAGAGTGTTGAGCCTCATGAACATGAGGAAGAAGCTCCTAATGACCCATTTGAATGGACTAAAGACTATTTTAAGGTTAAAGAGGATAGTCAAGAAGGGAAATTTGAAGACTTATTTGAAATCCTAGAATTATGTTTCAATATTCTGTAAGGGGACTATACCTTGATCAAGACTAAGGAAGGGAGCTTTGTTGAGAAAACTAATAGACAAGAAAGAGGTAGTCATTCAAGCCTGCCTTTCCAAAAATCAATTCCACTTAATAATGATTTGTTTTAAGTCTTCAAGGTGGGTTATCAAAATTTCAACTAATTTTTAGACAATTGTTCACCCTTGAAAGATAAGACAAACCTCTATTGGCCTTAGCCTCTTTGGGAGCAATAAAATTTTCCTCTTGAAGCCAATTCTTCAAGTATGTCACTAGAAACATATCAATCCATTTATTTTGATCAATTAACTTATGAAGAGGTAATTTTTTTTCATAAGGTGAAGAATGATGAAGTGTATACCATCATTAGAACTTGTCCTATCAATTACTTAGCTCAACTAGAGGATAACAAGGAGAAGTCACTACCTATCATGTTAAATTCATAACATGAAGATGATCTTGAACATGTCCAACATTAGTTTAAGCATACACTTCTGATCACTCATGATTTAATCAATATGGAAGAAGTGTACAAGGTTTATTTTAAAGGAGAATAGGTTGTTAAGACCAACATGCATTTACCCATCTTATATTCTCTCATGGATGCCATCAAGCTTACTAACTACATGAACTTAGTGAGAAAAGGTAACTAACCTTCTCAACTAGTCAATGGATTTGTTTATTCTAATTGGTTATCTTAGGGTAGATTAGTTACATTTTATTTCCTCCAAGTGATGTTTCACATTAGCTTAGTTTTTATTCTTTTTTATGTGCTTTGGTACTTGTTTTTTACCTTTTCTCTTTTGTTGAGGGTGTTTAAAATTCATTCAGAGGTGGTAAAAGTATGAGACATTGAATCCTCATGGAATTGGTAAAACATCTTCTCAGTTGTCCATCATTCAGGTTGAGCATTTGTAACAAGTCATGTTTTTAGATGTGAATAATTTATTAGGGTTCTATGACTCTATACCCAATGGATGCATAAGGCTACTAGTCTATAGTTCTTAGTAGGCAAGTAAACCCTGGAGGTCACTAAGAATGTTAACCATTTTTAGTCATCATGGAGGAGTAGGTTCTAGTTCGAGGTTTTAGATATAGAGTTATAGGTTTCCCAAGCTATGTTTAGGTTTAAAAAAATGACTAAGGCAAGAATTTTTTTTCTCTTTGTCACTTAACCATTTTTTTTCCTTTGATAAAGTGGAGCACATAGATTTTACTATAATGGACTACTAAAACTTTGAAGTTTTACACTTAGTGTATTTTTTGGAGATTCTCGACCTTCATATAATCTTCCTAACCTTCCTAGTGAACACCCAGCACTCCTAGAGCCTATAAAAATCAAATATAAAAACACTTAGTCAATTTCAATTTTTTTCTTAGTGATAGTTTTGAGGGGGCACTATGTTAAAATTGTTGGGTCTCGATTGATGTCTTGATGGTTTCTCAGGTTGTTAGTATGTTAGGGCTCTAGTCCAAGCCTCCTAGAACCACATGATAGTAATTCATAAGTCCCAATGAGTTCATATAATTTTTAAAACATCTCAATACTTAGTCAATTCTTTAATCTTGTCTAAGCCATGTGTCATCATTATGAAACCCCAGGACTATTCAAAAGTATTTTAAGATTTGGTCATTTTTTGCAATGTGCTAAGAAAGTGGGTACATGGGATGAAGCCACATGGTGAAATCCTAAAAAAATGGTCCTCTAAAACCATCCGTGTCATTGATAAAATATGTCCAAGTAGCAGGTTAGCAGGATTATGCCACATCACAATTCTTCATCATCGAAGGATGGTCTACCGGCAACTTATTTTATTTCTTATAAACTTAGTTGATTTTTAAAGGATTTACTAGAGCCATGTGTCACTATCTTAGTAGCCCTAAGCTTATGAAAAAAGTATTTTAATACTTAGTCAATTTTATTTGAAGGTTGCCTAGGTGAATTCTATGTTAACAAGCTCTTGGGTAAGCAAGTTAACAGGATGACACCACATGGTGAAATACTAAAGACCCATCCCCTTGAAATTATCCATGTAATTGCAAAATTTTATTAGAGCAAAAGTGAGTAGGATGATACCATGTAGTGTAATCTTATTGCTTTGTAGGCCCATGGTTGTGGGTATATGCAAAAATTGCATCTGTATAATAGGTAAGTGAGATGATTCCATGTGGTGAAATTGCACTTCATCATAGGATGAACAACATATTAAAGCTAGTCAAAGTAAGGAAAGAGTGAGAAAGAGCCTAAACATGTAGGTCTTAAACATGTATTAGTAGGAGTGTCAAACCAATAGTAGATTTCCATGTGGCATAGTAGATCTAGTTAGAGTAAAAAAAGAGTAAAAAAAAACCATGTAGCAAGCCCCCCATTTGAGAAAAAAGACACATTATCTAAGCAACCAATAAGGTAGTTGATTAAATTTGATGGCCTATCTAATTGTCAAAACTACCAAAATCCAAAAATGAGCCCAATAACACCACATGGCTAAAAAATATCATGAAAGGGTTTGCTAGCATCTAGCTAGAACTATTTAAGGTAAATTTGATGACCCATTCTTCCTGTTTAGATATCAAATCATGATTGAACTATGTAACTACATTTGATTCATAAAATAAATCTTAGAGTGGACTAATTTTGAGAATCATGGCATATATTGACTCCAACTAGAAGAGTGGGGGAAATAGCGATGGAATCTAGCCCTAAATTCATCATGGAAGTGAAAACAAATAGAAGAGAAGATGCAAGCTCAAAGATGCGTGGTAGTAAATTACATAGGCATGACCATGGTGATCTTAAGGAGATTACCAATTATTTGAACTATCTTCCCATATCATCATTTGAATCTGTAATGGCCTTATTAATGGGTATGACCATTGAGACCCCAAGCTTTGGGTATTTTGCCTATATAAGTAGGTAAATGTTTCATTATTAGGGAGGAATCTTTCTAGCATATAAATGTTGTAGAAATTTATCTACCTTTAATCCTCAATTTGGGTATGGTGAAGCCCTACTTTGATAAACACTTTTACTTCACCTTTGAAATAAATACATGTTAATTTCTAGCCTTTTCAATACTTTAATTAGTGTATATCCATGGTAGTTTGATGAATGTTTGTGATAGTGTCTATAACTTCCTTTCATTTGTCCTATTTTCTTAGCTATTTACAAGTTGTTGGTCATCTTAATAAGTCATATGATATGTGTAACATGGTATTACAATGGATGACTTTAGAAAACATTCACCTATGTCTCATATGAGACCTCTTGTTCATCCCTCATAGTTAATAGCTTGACCATAACCTTCATATCAAAATACTAATGCTTGGAGACCTACATTGAGTTATGCAATAGGCTTCAATTTTTTTTCATGTTTTTATGCAGTATAGGCAAGTGGAGGATACTAAGTTTGGTGCATCACCTCCATGTTTTATTTATTATTTTTAGTTATCTCTTTCCCTTTTCCCTATCAAAGAAGTAGTTTATAATTAGTCTAGGTGATCCATTAGAAGAAGCTGACCTTCTCCAAAGGTCAACTCTAGCTATAGGTGACCCACAACCTTGGAGTGTTCAAATTATATCAACTAAGTGAGGAGGCCCAAAACACCTCCTTGAAGGGTGTGATTTAGATTGATGATAAGTGATAATGGCTCTGATGGAGGATGTAGCTTTTTGATAGTGGTCTCATCAACATGATCATGAGCCTTGCAGAGCTAGTTCTTAGAGAGCACTATTTAGAGTTTGATGGTATATTCTATAAGTAGATTAGGGGTAATGTGATGGGAAGTAACTGTAAAGTGGTGTATGATTGTATTTTTATCTACCACTTAGAGTATAATATTGATTATATATATAATACTTCCCCATTGGCTTATTTTAGGAGGTTCATTAATGATGGCCTTGGTATTTGGATTGATTGCAATGAGTACTTGTTTGAGTATTTCATATAATACCAGAGACTACACATAGAGATCAAGATCACTCCCTTAGTTTCTCATAGTTCCATTGATTTATTGGACATTACTTTCTTTAAGGTTCCTAATTTTAGCTATAGTGGCAAGCTTGCCATGAAGTGTTTCTAGAAGAAGTTGAATGCCTACCATTACATTCCATTCTATTCGTGCAATACTCAACATCATAAGAAATCATTAATCATCAAATATATTCATATATAACTTCTTATGGAGTATTATATAATAGTTTTTTTCAATCTTAGGAGGCTTATATGTTCTAGGCTTTGATCTAGAAGTTATCATAAAAGATTTCTACTCAGTTGTTTCAACAAGGTCTCTCAAAAGGATAAGATAGTGGTTCTCAGTTGAGTGCAAGGAAACATTCATAAGAAGAAGAGTTTCACTATTATTTTAAATATTAATTATATATCTCTAGCTAAAGATTTGAACTTGGGGGCATCCCTAAACCCTACACTTCATCAACTTTGCTAGTAAGTCCCTACATTGTAATATATATATCCCACTTCCAAGAGTCTATTGGAGAAACCCCAAAAAAAGGGGTATTTTATCATGAGTATTATATTTATTTATTGAAGTAGTTTTGAGGTTCTTGAGGTTGAGTTTGACTAGTTTTTATTATGTAACTGATCTACTATGCCACTTTTGCCTGACAATATTATTGCCACCTAACAATGTTTTTGTTTCTTGATAGTATTGCTATCACTTGATAGCATTGTTGTTGCCTGATAGTATTGTTATCACCCAGTAAAATTATTGTTTTTCAATATCATTGATATCACCTAATAGAATTACTATCACTTGACATCATTGCTATCACCTAATAGTTATTTTTGTCAACTAAATGCTATTGATTGATAATTATGGCTATCAACCGACTGCTATCGCTTAATAATGTTAGTTTTATTGGTCAACCTTGACTAATAAAGTATTGGTAAACCTTGAATAATAACCAATTATCCCTCCCTTAAATACTATATTACTATCTCTTTTATATTCTAAAATATTACAAATAAATTCATTCCAACTGATGAGTGGCTAATCTGTGAAACATGTTTAGGAAAGTGTGCAAATATTTTTATATGAAGTAAAATATATTTTTGATGGAATATCTTAGGTAATTATTTGTTTATTAATTTATTTACTTATTCTCTCATAGTTTTTTTTCTTCCTTGGATCTTGTGATCAATGAATTTGAGTCAAGAGAGGAGGTTAGTATGATGTTAGTTCCAAAAACAATGAAATCAACACACTAAAAAAGATAACATCTATAGGCCTAGATCATGGGGGTAACTTCATAAAAAAACCAATTAAAAACACAACTAAAATGAAAATAAATGACAACTTTCCTAACCTTCTTTGATTGTTCCAAGAGATCTCTTCATTGGTTTGCTCAGATTGTGATCAAACAGTCTTCATCAATGGGGCTTGGCTATATCCATCTCCTCTTAACACGATGGTTGGCTTGGCTTGATTGATGTCTTGGATTGATTTTGAAATTACAACACTATGAATTTTATCTATGAATCAAATCCTACATTATAACTCTACTATGTTCCAAGCTCTCCAAATTAAGAGTTATAGGATTGCTTTTATAGGCTTTGAAATGACTTAGAATGGGTTAAATCTTAACCTTGGTTGGCTTAGTTAACCCTAGTAGGGTTAATAGGTGTACAAAATCTCATGTTTAGCATGAATAGGTGTGATTTGAGATATTTTTTTTTTGGAAAACTCATAAAAGGTCATGATTAGCTTCTAAGATGCTCTTTAGGATATTTATTGAAATTTATTTTTTGGTAATTAATTTATTTGCTCATGGATGAATTAAATTAGGCTTAGGATTAAGATTTGTAAGTTAATTAATATTTTTTAGGCATATAAATATTTATTTAATATTTTTATTTTATTTAATGTGCATTTACTCTTTTTTAATTGATTTATGGACCACAATGATTTATTTGCATGGTTATGAAGCCAAATTTGAGACACTTAGAAATTCTTAAGATAGATTTTTAGAGGTTGGTAAGAATTACTCTAAAGTTAGGAATAAAGACATTGGTCACCAATTTTATATGTCTATAGTTTGCCCCTATTTGGGAAGGCATTACAAGTTGTAAGTATAGTAACATCATTTCAAAGAATAAAAATGTTTTTTGTGCTTGTGACTTAAATTATGATGGATGAAATATAAAGTGCCCCCTTGAGGGAGTGGTTGGTAAAAGGGTTGGTAAACAATCCCTTGAAAGAAAGAAGTGAGATGAGGGGAATAAAAAAATAAAGATGATGGGGTGAGAATACAATGATTTTCCCAAAGTTGGGCAAAATCATTGAGAATGCAAGTGGGATGGTGTACAATGGTTTGCCCAAAGGTAGTTATAAGCAATGTACCCTGATAATGGAAATGTGGTATGATAACATAATGATTTGGCCAAAGACATTTATAATCATTGAGAATATGGAGCTACCCCAATTAAGAAGACAAATAGGATAACAACATGCCGCAAGTGGGCAAAGGAAAGTAAATGATTAGAAATGATGACAACACAATAATTTGCCTAAAGGTAGTTATAAACACTAAGAATGTAGGTGGGATAGTGTACAATTATTTGCCCAAATATGGTTATAATTATTGGAACCTGATAGTGACAAACATGATTGATAGTAGATGATTGAAAATGTGATTATGATAAATTGATATAAAGGATAAAGATGAATTGAGATAACCTGCTAGTAGGGAGATGCTCATGTGAACTAACAAAGGTTGAAATTATTTCATTGTTTAATTACTCTATTTGGGATATGATTAGGATTGGATTGGTATTGTTGTTGGTGCTGAGGAGATGTTGATACTACCAATGCTATGTAGGCCTCTCAAAGCTATTTTTTTCTATAGCACTTAATAGTAGGCATCATGAGGACTTGGCAAAAATATGCATAAATACTGACTCCCATGATCTAATACTCATTGGTAAACAATGAAAAAATGATAAAAACCATGATGATAAAAACAACTTGCAAGGGATCTCCATCATTGTAGATAGATCACAAAGCTTTCACTTGGTTTTTATTTTTCTTGTGTCAAGTCTACTAATGAAATCTTGTGCTAGAGGTTATAAGAAAAGTGTTGTATGAATTTTTCTAAAAGATCATTGAAATTAGAAATTGAATTCTTTGGTAACTTTAAGAACCATTCCAAGGCTTGTCTAGTTAGAATTCTTAGAAACAATGAAAAAAAACATATGTCACTATAGGCCATTGGTTGGCATGCAACAAAAAATTCTATTAGATGGGCCTTGGGGTCACCTTTTCCCTTACATTTGTCAAACTTTGGTGGCTTATACGCTAGAGGAAATGGTATCTTCAAGTAATCCATGTTGAAAGGGTAAGAACACACATCATCCAACTTGAATTTTTTGACTTGTTTCCTAGCTTGGATGGAAGTAATTGCATCCTTCATTTGTTGTAGCCCTTGTTTGAGGAAACTTGTGGGAACATTAGCCTGAGGAGATGGTTGAGCGGTCACAAGTGGATTACTTTGAATGAGGTATGATGGAGGTATTTACTGGGGTCTATTGGATTGACTAGGAAATAAATTAGGGAAACACATGCACAGGTTAAGGTGAAATTTTTGAAATTTCCTTTATAGTTATACAATATTCTAGTTGGGATTGGGTATGTAGGCCTGATGTTAGGAATATTAAGGTTGGGCTAGTGGTATATAGCCATAATGTGCTTGCTGAGGTTATATAGGGACACACTATCAATTAGTCATACCTAGTTGATTAAGAGGGACTTGTGGACTAAGACCCCATCTCTAAATTTGTGGTATATTTGGCACAAAAGGAAACTGTTATCTAGTAGGTACTTGAGGAGTATTGTAACCTCTTTGTTTTATGAATATCGATTAGGAAGTGGATGCATGTTTGATATTTGACATCTATCACTAACCAATATTTACATGTTATTGGCTAGACATCATTTGGTTTTGGATCAGCATGTTAGTCTACAACAAAAGAGTATGTTCGTTACTACTTGGTGAGGTGGAACATTGGTTTCCCCCTATTGAGGTGGTAATGTGTTCTACCTATATTTTTTGGGTTGATTATATGGTGCCTACTATTGTGGAATATTAATCATCACCTATTGGGGAGGAGTAGGATTCATCATATTCTATTATGGCATGACACTAGGTGGGCATTAGTTAGCTACTTAATCCTTGCTTTTGGGGTGCTAGAAGAAGTAACTAGTTGAGGATTAGAGGTAGTTGGTTGAGGTTGGGAAGTAGAAACTCCTACTCCCTAAGTCTGTGAATCATTAATGGTTTTAGTTAAAGGGACATTTTATTGTTAATTATGTGTTTGTGTACTAATACCACTTTGGTTTGTATTGGATGCTACTTGCATATTATCCACTACATTTTTCTTACTATTATGCATAGAAGTAGAATACACTTCTTTGATAGTTGGGGTATTGAACATGTTTTTGATAGAAGTATTGTGTAAATGGGTTTAAACCCTAATTTTATTAACCATTTAATTCCATTAAAAATCTTATTAAAGCAGTTAAATCAATAAGAGGCCTATTCGACATGGTCATCTAATTAAAATTATGTGGTAGGTCTCAATATATTTGGTATGATGTTTGTAATTGAATGAAATGGTCCTCTATAATTCCTCTTTGTATGACAATAATACATGGATCTTGATATGGTATTGGTACTATGGTAGTAGGGTTGCTAGAAAATGCCTGATCGTTATTTTGATAAGACATGTTATAAGACCCTCTTGATATATTTTGTAAATTGTCATACCCTACCTCAATTTTGATGATATTATACCATAATAAGGTTGTTATACATTTTACACAACCATAGGTATACTAGCCAAATATTAGGCTATATATTCTTGATCTTGCTCTATGTAAGAAAGTGTGCTAACCAAATAATTGGCCAAAGGATCTTGAATCCATTCCCTTGTTTGAGTATTGTATGGTGGAGAGGAATCTATCTCCAAAACAACCTTGTCTCTGTAAGGGTATTTAACAAAGTCCTCTTGTGTGATAACATTTCCATATCCTAGATTTTATATAGTTCTACTATGTGTATAGTGAGCCATGGCCAAAGCAAATGAAAAATGTTTCACAACAAGATGGATTAGAATTATGTAAACTCTAAAAAACTATGTCTAAAAAGATAAAGGGTTCAAACATGATCTATCTTGGTTGAGGGTGGAGCTGTATCTCCAAAAGTCTAATGAAAAGATTTGGTAAAAATAGTATAACGTCAAATGTCTAAAATTAATTATTTTACAAAAATAAGGTCAAGTAAAATGACCTAAAAAAAAGATAACTCTAATGTCTAAATGTGTTCTAAATAGGTTTAAACTAGGAAAGGGAAATGTTGCTAGGTCTTTTATCTAAATTCAAAGTCAAAATCTAAGCTCAAATAGGCTATGCTAGGAATTTTGGCCAAACAACATCAAAAGCTAGGCTTGAAACAAAGGATGATGATAATGATTAATATAACAAACTTGTAAAGGTGATTTGATTGGTGTAAAACACTAAATAAAAGGCACTTTGAATATAGACCTATTCAATCAAACAAAGGTACAAACAATAAAATTTCCAAACTTGAGTAACGGATTAACTAAAATTATGCAACCCAAAAGAGAAAGATCTATGTATCAGCCCCTGCATGTTGAGGCTTAAATAAAAATCAATGAATGTTTGAATATGAACTTGGAAAAGTTAATCAAAGACTCAACTAAGGTAAACTAGGGTTCTAATGAACAATAAGTTATCTAAATTTGAATAACATGACTGTGCTAAATAAAGATCCAACAAGGCTCAAATGATTGGTTTAAACAATGCTAATTTGGATACAAGGCAAGATGAGTCTTTTAAAATAATTTGGGTAGTGTAATAGTGTTATCACTGCCAAAAGATGTGATAATGGTTAATGTTTCAAAGACTTCAAAAGCACAAGATTTAAAATGATTTGGGTAGCATAACATTACCTATTTAGATCAAGTGCTACTCATAATGTTTTGACACAAAACCTTACTAAGTTTATATCAAAGTGTCAAATGGATGACATAACACCTTATGAAATAATGGAGTAATGCTGGACACAAGACTTTTTCATGATGTGGTTTAAACAACAAATTTTATTTATAACACACCAAGTAATAAAATGAAAAAATACAAATAAGTATATCATCCTAAACCCTATTAAGGTATGGCAAAGTGGAAGTGACTGAAACCTACAAGTTTTTGACCATCTAGATTAATCCCATGTGTACACACTTTCACGTATGCACACAAGAGAAAAAACAAATCAATTTAGTCCAAATCAATTAGCTTTTTATTAAAAGGTGTTATCCTTTTGACAACCACTACATCCATCACTTTCTCAGTGTAGTGCGATGTCCATATCGATCATACATCCTAGGCTTAACCTATCACTAATAGAGATGGTTTAATTTCTCAAACCACCATTTAAGTGAGGTGATCCCAATTTATATAACCCCCATGGAGAGGGTTTGAAACACTATTGAGAGATAAATCCCTATGTCAATGCTTCTCTAAAGAAATCGTGAGAGATAATGACATCTCCTTCACAAGACAAGATGCATGAAAATAAAAGACAAGTAAAAAGACTTTAGGGTTGCTTTTAGATCACCCAATACTATGTGAGCTTGGGGAGAGATTAGTTAATGTTCTTTCTACACCTTGGAATAGGAACTAAAATGTAATGGAAAGGCACTTTTGATCCCATGAGTTCTCTATAGGGGATGGGGGGAGAGCATACCCGCGTTATCCTTTTTACAAAATAAACAGTCAATAAACAAGTTTGAAAATAATTTATGAGTGATGTTTGATTTTAAGCACCAAATTTGAATGTGATCATTTGTTTGTTATTAGGCCCTTTGGCTTAAGTGCAAAAATAAAAAAGATTGTACAAAACCAAATTAATCAAAATTATCTAGGTTTGTTTTAAGCCCAAAGTCTGAGTGTTCAATATTTGTCTTAAGTTCATTTTAAAGCACCAATTGGAAATTTTCAAGACTTAGGATTCATTTTAAGCACTAAAAATTAAATGTTTCTAAGGATTAACCAATACTATATTATTTTTAATTACCAACGTTCAAATGTGTGAGATTTAAACATGTTCATTTTAGACCCAAATTCAAATGTGCATGATTGGACTAAGTTCCTTTTAGAACTCAAATCAAAATGTGTGATTAGTAAAAAACAATTTTGCCTTCAAACCAATCCTTCAACCTAAAAATGTTAAATTATAACCCCCTGATTTAAAGCACTTTCTTGGTTGGGCAAATTATGTTTGAATTTGAGCTCTCAGGTTTTATTTAATTTTTCACATAGTGACCATTAGTGGTTAGAGGTGATCATCGATGGTTTCAAGAAATTGTCACTGGTCAATTAATAAAAATCTATCAACAGTTAAATAGAAT
The DNA here is from genome assembly GCA_037957365.1 of Torreya grandis. NCBI lineage: Eukaryota > Viridiplantae > Streptophyta > Pinopsida > Cupressales > Taxaceae > Torreya > Torreya grandis. Next base: position 631,646 of record JARHVA010003491.1, read on the forward strand.
CACCAACAGTTGATAAAGACCATTGATGAAGACATGTAGACCTGAAGGTAAAACCACACATGAGAAAAATGTTAGGTTAGGCTTTGTTAGATGAAATAGTATAAAAACCTATAAGTTAAAAACCTATTTGATGGATTTAAATAATCTTAAAACTGATAAATCAAGAAATAAAATAATAAGAAGAATTAAAATGCAATTCCTAGGTCTGTTTCTCCCCTGTAACCTAACTGTCGACGGTTACACAAAGTTGGTGGTGTTTAGGAAGAATCATCAACGATTAGGGTCTAACCATTAATAGTTTCACTGGACCATCGATCACTATGTAAACCTAAGAATTTAACAAAAATGAAATCTGGCCAAAACAAGGTTAAAAAATGAATTTTAGAGAGATTCAAGCATCCAAGTGAAGATTTAAAAGTTGCATAATGATCTCATTGCTATGTGGGATGCATTGAGTCCCATCAGGCATGCTATTTATGATCAAGGAATTTGAATCAAGAGAGGAGGTTAGTATGATGTTAGTTCTAAAAATAATTAAATTAACACACTAAACAAGCTAACATCTCTAGGCCTAGATCATGGGGGGAGATTAGTGAATAAACCAATTGAAAACACAACTAAAATGCAAAGAAATGACAACTTTCCCTACCTTCCTTGATTTATCCAAGATATCTCTTCAATTGGCTTTCTCAGATTATGCTCAAAAGGTCTTCATCAATGGGGCTTGGCTATTTCCATCTCCTCTTAACACCATAGTTGGCTTAACTTGATTGATGGCTTGGATTAATTTTGAAATTATAACTCTATGCATTTGCTTTATGAATCAAATCTTGCATTATAACTCTATTATGTTCCAATCTCTCCAAATGAAGAGCTATAGGCTTGATTTTATAAGCTTTGAAATGACTTGGAATGGGTTAAATATTAACTTTGGTTGTGTTGGTTAACCCTAGTAGGTTTAATAGGTGTCCGAAATCTCATGATTAGCATTCATAGGTGTGCTTTGAAATATTTTGAATTTTGAAAACTCACAAAAGGTCATGATTAGATTCTAAGATGTTCTTTAAGATATTTATTGAATTTTCCTTTTTGACAATTGATTTATTTGCTCATGGATAATTTAATTAGGATTAGGATTAAGATTTGCAAGTTAATTAATATTTGTTAGGAATATAAACATTTGTATAGGATTTTGATTTTATTCAATGTGCATTTACTCTTTTTTAATTGATTTATGGACCAAGTTGATTTATTTGCATGGTTATGAAGCCAAATTTGAGACACTTAAAAATTATTAGGCTAGATTTTTAGAGGTTGGTAACAATTGCTCTAAAGTTAGGTATAAAACCATTGGCGGCCAATTTTATATGTCTACAGATGCTATGAATGAATTAATTTTTTTTTTACTCTATTTTTTTTTAAACTTTAATTTTTTAAACTCTAATTTTTTTTGAACTCCATTTTTTTTAAACTCTATTTTTTTTAAACTTTAATTTTTTTGTAAACACATAACTCATGCCCCCACTAGATGTAAGAATCGATGATGTGCTCAAGGGGATGTTTTTTGGATTGTAATTGATTATATTACCATCACTAGGTGAGGATGCCTTAGCCTTAACATGTTTATTTATCTCATCTCTTATAACATACATAAATGCATCCATTAAATTTTTATTGTTATTGAGATGATTAACTAGTGCTTCCTTATCTTCTATTTGAAAAATATTTTGTGATTAATAATTTCCATTAATTATAAATGAAAATTTTATAATTTGAAAAAATAATTTATAGTAATAAAAAATTAGAAAACAAAAAAACCTAGGCTAATCTAGGGTTTGGAGACCAAAGGTTGGGTTCACCAAATGTTTAACCCCAAATTTTTGATATGTGAGGTATAGGGTTAATAATATAGAAATAGTTTAAGAACAAGGGTGATAAAATAATGTATAGTAGGCCAATTAATATAAAACTTAGATAAACAACATTTTGAATTTATACAAGTGATATTGCTTCAAATGGTAAAATATAACTATTGAAAGATATTACAATAAATAAGAAATAATTGTACTTAGCTGGGTTTACTATACATAAGAATATATTGAATGGAAACATGTGTAAAGTATGTAGGATTAGTATTCTCAATCAGTCATTAACTTATATACATTTTTCTTCTATAGTCATAGACACTACTATCAGATTTGGATACTACTATTGACACTAGTGTTTGACTATGACACAACTATCTAGTATATAATAATGATTAGATCTGAATGCAACCAACTTTTTTATTCTAGGTTTTTTGTTTCTTTTCTACTAATATAACTAAATATAGGATATAGGATGATGATCTTCACTAATTTATCAAACCCTAACTCTTCACCCTTCTTCACCCTTAGAATGAATTTTCTAAAAATGGGTTAGTGGGCTCATGGTTTCAAGTTTCCCTAAAGACCCCTCTATCAATGGGCACTACCAACATAGACAATACTCTAAATAGGTATTTATACTTATTTAGTAATCCTATATGTGTTGAAATGTGTGTGTATAAGGGTGAAATATACTATATGATGATGCATGTAGTTATCTAGCTTGTAATTTGACAAATATCACTCGTGGGATGATATTTGAATGCTTAGACTTGTAATATGACTAATCCTATGTTTGATACAAAAATAAAGATGAATATGGCATAATATATTGGTTGTGAAGTTGATTGATTTAGTTTTAGTAGGTTTTTTCTTGGCATTTTCTATATGAGGAATGAGAAGGCTTAGACTTATATTTATACCATATATTTTGAAAATATCTCATGGTAGGGTTCAATAAGATAAATAGGATGACCCATAGGTTTTGAATCATTTATAATTTTGATTAATTTTGACAACTAGAAACTAGATAAGGATGTACTATCATCGATGGTAGTGTCCCTCTATGATTAGTGGTGTCCAAAAGGCTAAAAAATAGGTATGGATTTAAAACTAACAGTGAAGGATGCTTATCTGGTTTTAAGTTTAATATGAAATATATGAGACTTAGGTCATAAAAATGATATGGATTAGACTAATAGATAAGCATTTAGGCATAGTGAGATGGTTATTATGAGCCTTTTGGCAATAAAGAGGTCTAGTACTAAATGGTAGAGCCTTAATTGATATTTTTCAAATGTAAAAGATTGATATGTTATATATATTCAGTTTTATTATTTACACTACATTACATCAATGTGTTAAATTCATACATGATGGGGAATTATGGACAATGTTTTCATATGATGAACCCTTCAAAAATTTTAAAATATTACACTAGGACATGAAAAGGGTTCCTCAAATGGTACCACCCAAGAAATTTATTCCACTTGAGAATATATCAACTTATGAGATGGGTGAATCAAGCAAGATAAATAATTTATCTCAACATGGTCACATAGATACACATAAGGAATCGGAAAATGAACAAAAATATAAATAAATAGATAAATTCATTGAAAAAAGAACCAATAATAATTAAACAACAATAAAATAAAATATTTGAGCTTCTTTTATTGGTTAATTCTAAATAGCAATATGACAATGTTTCAGATTATTATGATAGTGATGATGATATTCCTAATGTATGATAGATGAATATTTGTGCACACTTATTTTCAATCCACTTGATCATCTCTCACATAATCTATTCACACCTACAAAACCTGGTACATATAAGTTATATACATCACTAGAGGATACAAAATAAAATACATATATAGATATGACAGAGATAATAAATGAACATCATGTTAATAATGTGTAATCCTCACATAGGTCACCAAAATATATTTTAAAAATCATGATATCACAAGATAAACAATGATCTTATTAAAAAATTAGACATAAATATCAAAGGATTTGATAATTCATGCAACCCACCAATTGGCCAAATCACATTAGGTGTGACATTGGGTAAAAACTAGTGCAAGATACATTCCAAGTAATGTCTCAAATATTGTATTAAATTTAATCTTGGTTAGACCTTGGATACACATTATGGAAGATACGTCATCAACATTACATTTATGTGTTAAATTCATACATGATAGGGCATTATGGACAATGCTTGCATTAAAAATAATGGGCATCAATAATGATCTTCTTCAAAAATTAGACATACATATCAAATAATTTGATAGTTCATGCAGCCCACAAATTGGAAAAATCATATTAGGTGTGACATTAGGACTAAAAATAGTGAACACTACATTCCAAGTAATGTCGTAAATATTTATTTATAATTTACTCTTGAGTAGACCTTGGATACACATTATGGAAGCTATGCAATCTAAATTACATTGATGTGTTAAATTTATACATGATGGGGCATTATGGATAATTCCTACATATGATGAACCCTTAAAGTTATATAAAATGTTCCACTTTGACATAGAAGGGGTTACTCAAATTCTACCACCTAAGAAATTTATTCAATTTGAGAATATATCAACTTATGATATGGGTGAATCAAGCAAGATAAATCATTTATCTTGAGATGGTCACATAAATACACATGAAGAACAAGAAAATGAATAAAAAGACAAAAAAATATAGAAAACATCACTACAAATGGAACCAATAATAATTAAACAATAAGAAAATTAAACATTTGAGCTTCCTTTATTGGTCAATTTTGAATAACAAGATGAAAATGTTGTTAGCAACCTAAGTTGCACCCTTTAAATGAGATTGTTTAATTTTGCATCAAACTTGGACTAACATGGGATCGGCCTAAAGGTTATGGGTTACCTATAGTTAGACCAAAACTATAGATTATGTGGCTAGCTCCCTTGATATATCAACTTAAATTATTATTCTAAGGCCTACTTATGTTGGGATGAAAAGAGATATGATGAAAAATTGAAAGGAACACCTATTCTACGGGTGGTGATGCACTAATATTCACTTATACTCTCTTAAATAATCTTTAAATACACTTATAGATATAATGGAAGATAATAAACTAAGAAATATTCTTGACATAGTCCTAAACATGAGTATTTTATATGGAAGTTAGGTGGAAGGTCTACAACTTGAAGGCAAAATAAAAAAGGTCTTCATAAGATACTATAAATCAACTCACTCTTCAACACAACTACCACCTATCAACACTTCACATGACATGTATAGGATAAAAACATAACATTAGGTGAAAGAGAGGACCTAAAAAATAAGATGAATCTCATAATTTTCTGCAAATCAACAATCATAACACACACTAATGCTCATGAAGAAGTCTGCAATAGTCTTTTTTCTATTAATTTAATATGCAAGATATAATTTTGGTAGAGCTTTGATACACCTAGATGAGGGATGAGAAAAAAGGAATAAATGCCTAAATATATAGATCTATATACAAGAGAGATAGAGGAATCTTGGCGTATAAGTGGTCATGAAGAGGCCATAGTGATCATGCAATAGTTACAATAGTCTCCTTCACTCTCTTATGTGTTACTTGAGTGGATAGGTGCCTTAAATGAGATATTTGGAGAATTGATGTTTAATTTTAGTAAATTTTGACCCATGAAGAGTAAAGTAACTCCACATTAGCCAGTTCCCTCTCCCTTCATCAGTTACCAATATTAAAAGAGGTTTAATTGGGCCTTTTCCATCAGGCATTAAGTGGTTACCCACACTTGTAGATTGACCATGTTCATACAACCACCCAAATTATTCATAATTTTTATGGTCATGGAGCTTTATCACTTCAATGGGAAGTTATATATGTGCTAAGGTGTCTTATTAACTCTATGATGGCCTTTTACACCTTGTAGCACTTTTATCTTACTGGTTAAGAAGGCCTTATGAGCTAGTAGTCCAGTCTTCAATCCATCCACTATTTGGATGATTGTGATAGTTAAAGCAAACCTTAAAGTTATATTATTAGGATTGATTCATACCTAAAATAATCCTCTACTTCAATATCTACACCTTTTAAACACCCCATACTTGTAACCTTACTCTTCTTGCATGATTAGGCCATCTTGACTAACTTTATAGACTAGTTGATTAGTAAAAGTTGACAGAAGCACTTCTAGGTAGGTAGGTGAACATTTCATGATTTGAAGAGGTGAGACAAGCCTCAAGCCAAAAATTCCAATGATTATGAACCTATGTCCAAGTTCTGGACTTCATTTCTTGCTTAAAACCCTAAAAAATTACCATTTATGGAGGTGTTCATACATTATTTATACAACTAAGTACCATGAGCATGGCCTCCTCTAAGTGGAATACATGAGCCAAGTGTTTTTTAAGTGGTTCCAATATATTTGGATGGATTTTTTCTTAAATATCTCTAGTTGAGCCCTTATTAGGGTTTTAGATAGGTATAAGAATGTTTAGGACTCTTAATGATGGTTCATAGAGGTTAGGGCCTAAAACTCTAAACCAATTACACTAAATTATTTTAGATAGAGCCCCTTACATCTCTTGAAGTGATCAACCTTCCATGTAGAAGTTACATATAGTTATGAGCATGTGAAGGTTCCTCTTAGGTGGGAAGCATGCATTCTGAGTAGTCTCTAGGTGTTTTTAGGCTAGAATGACCAACTATAGCACCTATCCTATAACCCAACTTTATGTACACTTCTCAAAAAACTTTATGATCCTCTCCAAGAAGATTTTAAGTGTTATATAATTTCATTTTACTCTTTAACCTATCTCCCAAGTGGCACTATCTCAGTGAGGATGCTGCTAGGGTTCAATTTAAGAGGCCTTGACCAAAACTACCTAGGTTTGTTTAGGTAAATTGAATTCACTCCATTAGTGAATTAGAGTGTGTAGAGCATGTGGAAAATTGTCATTTATTTTTTAGTGGTGTCATAATAATAAAGCCTGAAAGGGACAAGATGGTATTCCACTCCCAAGTGTCATTATACTGCCATGTACCATTATGATACCATGCATTAGTATGTTGTCAGGTGGTAACACTACTATTGCATGATGACATAGTGCCATGCAACAACATGGTGTAATGAAACAACATAATGCCATGTGAAATAATGGTGTTGTATGATGATATGGTGTCATGTGACATCATGATGTCATGTGATAGTATGGTATTGCATGATACCATGCTATCACATAATAACATGGTATCACATGCTAGTGGAATTATGATATCACATAGTAGCATGTTGTCATGTGGTAACATGTTGTCATGCATCAATAGTGTTTCTACCTAGTGTCATGGTGCCATACAACTCCATGCTATTGCTAATCCCTAGTGATGCCAACCAGTTTCCCTGGTTCCCTACCTTACTTATAAATAACATTACAACAACCTCATTTAACAATTTTATTAAACTTTTTCTCATCCTACTAGCTTCCACCTCAACCTTCCTACTTTTAACTCAGCCTACCTACTTTCACTTACCTACTTTCAATGGCTTCCACATCCATAGAAACTCAGAGTTAACTAGGGGGATCTAGAACTGTGTTTTTAAAAATCTTTTGTGTTTAGATTTTCTCTACTTATTGGATGAGATTGGATCCTTTATTGAATGGATTGATTAATGCTATCTTAGAGGCTTGGTGTAAATACCACAATATGATATAGCTATCAACAACAACCTACTATGATATCTGGTTGGGCATTTTAACTATAGTGAGACCTATTTTTATATATGATTTAACAATAAAACCATATCCTTTGGCACCTCTTCATTAGATATCCATAATTTAACAGGTCTTCCACATTGTAATGTAAGTCCTGTTAGCACCAAGATTATGTTATCTAATGATGATAAAAATTATTTTAAGTTGATCTACAAAGTGTCTATTGACCCTACTAGTAAGTGTTGAATTCATTAAATAAAATTGACATTTCTTAATTATACTTGAATCATTTATTATAAATAGTTTGGTATCCTAATTCAATTGCATGTTTTACTTCTATTTTCATTACAGCTAGTCAAAATCAAAGGGGGATCCCCATAGAAAATATCACTAATCCATTTCTCAAATCTATTGTACATTTATTTCAATAAAGAATTATGTTATAGGGAAGACCATCAAACATTACCTTTTGGGATATTTATTATATCCTTCATTCTCTCTCAGGTGTTATTTATGACTGGTGTACCATTATTTTTAGTAGGATTAGGGCATAATTGAGTTTTGATTTCTTGAAGGACATGTTTTCTCCAAATATTACACCCTATATGAGGTTCAAGACTCTTCAATATTAGGCCAACATGGGAATACTTCTAGGTGTGAGGGGAACCTATAGTGGAAGTTAACCTCTAGATTGTAAAGGGCTAGTTCCCTAGATATGACTTGGTGTACTTATGATACTAAATTACCTATTATGGGTGAAAAGGGAGATAAGATACATAAATAAAACCTAAACTAGGAGGTGATACACCAAGAGTTACTTCCATTCATATACTTGGAATTTTCATAATGAATTAAGATAACCAAACTAGCCTCCTCACCATTAATGGAGCTCCCTAGCATTAGTGTTTCTCATGACAGCAAATAATAGCTCAATAAATGAAGGAAAGTGAATGGAAGGTTAGATATGACACTAAAAAACTCATACACACTTTAAGAGTCTATTACACCAACATACACTTCATGAAACATGTTAGGAGAGAAGTCATTTGCAACAACATATTCATGAATTGCATGAAAACAAGATGAACTCAATCTATACTTGACATTAAAGATGGATCACTTCAACATGTAGTGAAAATGGAATTAGAGTATAATAAATTTTATTATCATTATATTAAGTAATAATCAAGGTACAATTTTGGTATGGCTCTGCCATACCAAGAGTTGGAATCCCTTGCAAAGCAAAAATGGCTTACATTTATAGAATGTGAGAAGAGAGAGAGAAAAGAGAAGTCCAAAGGACATAAGGACAAGAGTTAAAGTTATCCCATAAGTTAAAAATAAGGATAATTAGGTGTAAGAGAGGTCAATAAATTGATGTGGACATGCTTCCATCTCAAACTAAGCAACTCCCTCACATGTGGCATAGGAACTCTCTCACTTTCCCTTGAAAATTGCCTTCATCATTGGCCCCTCTTGGGCACTCCAAGGAAGATTAAGGACAAGTGTAACATGTGAAATAAGAATAAGGGGGTATATTCAAGCCTTCAAATTCATTGGAATTTTTTTATCATTGATATTCTCTTACACAAGCACAATCATTATCTGCTGCCATGATCACCCTCTATTAGGCTTGTTTTGACAATTAACACTAGAAATCTCTTCATCTTTCTCAATTGATCCATAAAAGAGGTGTTATGAAACCTATATAGGCACCTAGTATGATCATATCCATCCAAAACACCCCAAAACACCTTAAAATTTGAGTTTCCGCTCTTTTCACTATGTTATTTTAGATGTGACTTTAGATTGGCTGAAGTCCATAGTTATACTGATGGAGTTCATAGTTCTATTGTAGGAGTCTGTATCTAGAGTGATGGAGTCCATTATTTTTTTAATGGATTAAAAATATCTAAAATACCCCTACAAGCATGAAATAGTCAAGTGTAGAGCATGGACAAAGTCAAAAATGCACATGCCCCTCAATTTGGCTTCTCGGCTTAAGGGTTTTCTTCATGCATGACTGTAGCCCTTCTTATGTAGGGTACCCTACTTGATTAAAAGGATTATATTAAGGTGTTATATATATTTATATTTTAAATCAATCTTATCTAACCTTCATCTGGTCCTTGCTTTCTCTTTGGTCATCAATTTGATCATTTTTCTCAAAAATTCCATCTCCATGCAAGCTAAAATTGCCCCTACTTTGAGACAAAATAGAGAGGGTTTTAATTATTTACCTTGAAAAATTTACCATTTTGGAGTGTATTAGAGGTACCAAGGGTAATTTTTACCAATTTTGATTTTCTAACTCCATTATACCATCCAACTCTCCAAATTTGCAAGGCAGACTTTTGAAGAAAGTAGGCTGTGAGGTAGGCAACGTGTAGGTTGTACTTGGAGAAGATAGAGGTTATTTTGAGATTTTTTATGAAATTTAGGTATCATAAATTCTTAAAATTATGCAATAAAATCATCCCTAGTATAATTTTCCCTTAAACACCTTCTTATCCCTTTGGAAACCTAGACTAGGTCTCATGCTTTAACTGGGATATGGTTACTTTGACTGTATCTAGAGGTTGCTCACCATAAAAATAGGATTATAAAGTGTTTAAAATCATGTTTATGGTATTTTAGGTCACCCTTCACATTTTACAAGTCATATTACATCAACCCATCTCATTTGGTACAAGAAAGTCCTATTTTTAACTCACTGCCTATCTCAATCCGTAGAGGCCTGTAGGTTGTCATGTGGGGTCATTTGAGACTTGGTTTATACTTATAAAATCCTTTCCCAGACTCATAGGTAATAATACCATCCTCATGTTTTAATTTACTTATAAATCCTTCAAAATATCCTCATTTCATTCTTAGGTCCTCAAAGAGGACACCCTATCTTGACTGTGGCAGTCACCATTCTACCCCTATAGGGTGCATATTGGAAAGCTTTAGGCCTAGTAGATGATATATATGGGTTAATCCTGCTATCCTTGAGGTTATTTCCAATTTATTTCACCTTCTATACACTTAACCTCAAAATTTCAACTTGACTATTATACGCCCAACTGAGATCAAGAACTTACCAAAGCTTGCTATAGGTGTTTGTTCTCAGACCTATGTATAGACATGAGAGAATGCATTAATGGTAAAAACTTCAAAATACACCTTTTCTCAATCATTATAGCTTATGATTTATATTTTTACTAGTTTGTATGGTTCCAACTTAATGACATAGCTTAGGATTATCAAATTGAGATGTAAAACCACTTTTCAATCAATGTCCTGTAGATATCATTGCCTTGGATTTAGTGATTTTTGGCCATTTTGAGGTTGTCCAAAGTCCATCTTCCACTCCTCCTTTTGACATCAAAATTTTCATATGAACTATATGTGGATAGGGATATAAGGGTAACCAATTTAGGGACCTTAGAACTTCATGGAACCCTTTCAAAAAGACTTCATAAAAGTGCTTGGTACACTATTTTGCCCAATTTGGAAACACAAACCCAATTTGCTCAACTTTAAAAATGAGTCTTTTTGATGCTTCCAATAAATCCAAAGCACTTCAACATGATTATAATTTCAAGTGAACCTTGTTGAAATTAGTGAGAGCACCTTCAATACTAAAAAAACACATTTTTTCATGACCCCAAGAAGTGTAGGCCATACAAGTACTGTAAGTGGTGTTTTGGTGCAATTTGGTGCTCTCTTACTTAGATGAGAGTAATAAAAGTTGTTCTAGGATTCCACCACGTAGATTTATCTTTGAAAACACAAAATAATTCTCAAGAAATCCACAAGACCCTACTTGGTTATATAGGTAGCTTTGAGGATTGGGTTCATAAAGGAGGCATTAATCTATAAAAAAATTTCACTAAATGGAAACTAACTCAGTATACTAGAATTCCCCAAAGCCATTCCTCCCAACTCAACTTTTATGGTCTATGGTGAGTGAAAGTCTTTGACTAGTTTTGACCCTTCCAAGGAGTAATGGGGAAGGAAAGGTGAAATTTGTAGTTTATAAAGATACCAAAGCAATATGATCATGGAAGTGAGTTTAGGGAAGATCAAGAGACATAGTTGAAGTGATTTCACCTGTAAAAATCTATACAAGTCTGTACAAGTGGCTAAAAACTATCTTTTTCAAGTGTTTTCTTGATTTAAATTGCACATGTAGACTTGGTCAGTTAATTTTTTTTATTTAAGACCCCTTAGGACACATGGAAAGTGGCATTACCCTTTTATACTTGAAAATTCCCAAGAAACCCATACAAAGCATTAAATGCCCATTTTTGACCCTTGAAAAGACCCAAAGTGACATAGAACACTAACGCAAAGAGTGACCAAGGCTAATATAAAATTTATTGGCATTAAATGGCCTATGAAACACCTCATGACAAAGTTTTTACCTATAGGGTTGACTCATTTTGATCAGGGGTAAAAATGGTCAACAAGACACTTGCATAATTTCCTCTTCTAAATACATTCTGGCCTTATACTTCGAGGCCTTATATGAAATACAAAATACTACTATTCCCACTACCCTTCATCTAAAAATGAAAGCTAATGATTTGTCTCCTTAAGAATAGGAGGTAAGTTTAGTTTTCCCAAGTCTCATTTTTTTACTTTATATTTATATTTCAAATTTTAACATTTTTTAGCCTATTATTTGTTACAGGTGAGAGTGCATGTCTATGACACAACAAAATAAGTTGAAAGTAGAGGTCGGTGTACTCTAGAGGGCTCCAGTGATACCCAATCCATGGAGTCTTCCTTTAATTTCTTTTGAATTACAAAATGCACAAGAACTGATTCTATTTCATCTCTGCTTCTAAGTTCCCCCAAATTTCCTTTAATGTCTTTTTCTTGTTTCATTAAATAGAAAAAAGCAGTATTCATATTGTTTTTTTTACAGTTGAATCTCATATCATTACTATTGAGGATTATTCCACAAACACCATCAATGTTTACCATTACAACTTTATTTTTGATTTGAAGTTTGTTAGAATTTTTTAGTTAATTAACTATATAAATTACTCATTTTTTAGCCACTTATAAAACTACCAATGTCTCTCCCACAAACACATTAATATGGCAAAAGCCAAATCCCACAAGGATGCCAAGAGGAGAAGAGATAACTCTAGTAAGGACAATCAGAATGGGTGATGCAATCACCCCTACAGGTAATAACATTAATAGATTCAATTTGAATTTGCTTTGATTTTATGTTTTTGAATTTATTGTTTTTGAATAAATATTTTTTTATAGTCCACCCAACATCTATCAAGAGACCTCAGAGTATGCCACCAACCCCACCACCCATCCAGATTTTTAGAAGAGGGAAGAACATCTCCCTCCCTACACAAAGTTGAGGCATGCTACAAATTTTTGATTTCCAAAATTTCTCTATTGGTGGCCCTTCAAATGTAGATGGTCTTACATGTTTGCAGTAGATTGATCTAGATGAAGAGTTTATTGGAATTGAAAGTGGACCCTTGACTATTAGTAGATTCAATCCACATCAATTTATTCAAGTTCCTAATGTGTCTTCACAAGATCCTCCTGTAGCTCCCTCTTCCCCACACCACATAGATATTGTAAATGTTTCAGAGGATTTCCTTACTAGTTTTTCATTGGACAATCTAGTTTTATAAAATTTGCTTGCGAATTTGAAGGATGGTGTTATTGGAAAATTTAATGATTTAAAAAAATGGGAGATAATGGAAAAATAACTTATCAAAGAAATCAATACCCATTATCATAACCACTCTCAAAGAGTTAATTTGTTTTCTCTTGTTCAAAATGAACCCTCAAATATTGATGCTTTATTACAATAAGCACAATATGGATTGATCTCTATAGACAATGTTTATAATTATATGATTTATATATAATGATAAATAGGTTGGGAAATTTAATTTGAAAAATCCATGCATATTTTAATAGATGGGCTAAATATATCAACCTTGTTGCCATTGCCCAAGCAGAGAAGGATAAAGTGCTGGTAAGTTTTCTTTATCTGTAACGTGTATTTTGATTATTATAATACGTTTGTATGTGATTGACATATCTATTATTTATTTTTTGTAGGCAAAATATGAAAATTAGAAGCAAGAAACACATCTTAATGTGCATTTGAAAAATTCCCACAAAAGTATCTCCTTGGTAATTGCATTGAAGGAAAAGCTGGTTCTGTTAAATAAACATAACAACACATTGAAGAAGATAATGAAAGATCATGGTATAGATCCCAACATTTTATTGAATAAAAAAATATATTTGGATCCTAAAATTATTTAAATAGGAGATGTAACAAATGAAGATAGGGTGATTCTTACACATATGAATTATTCTATAGAGGATCTTCAAAAGGAGGGAGTGATAATGAAGGATTTACAGGTAGGTCTAGACATAAGGGTTTTCATGAGTGGGGATGGAAAAGCTAGGGGGAGGAGAGTCTCAGCCACAAAAATGATGATTTGTCTAAGTTTATATTATTTTTGATAAAGTAAGGTGGTAGAGTAGGGGCTGAACCCTTATAGAGCAAAAAAGACAAGAAGGCAATCAAACAAAATATGCCTTTTGAGAAGAGATGGCACTAGCAGAGTACCAATAGACACAAAAACAAAATAAACAAGAAATGGAAAGATGAGAGTCAGATAGGTCTCTCCTTACATATCCATTAATTTGAGAAGATCATTTAGTTTCTCAGTATTCTCTGCATTGATAGTAGGCCCAGTATTACCCACTTCATTCAGCATAGACATGGTTAGGAGAATTGTATTCCGAAGCCCATTGGTGAAGTTCTGATCCAACTTTTGAATATGATCCTTCAGGGCATCAATTTCAGATTTCCAACCAATTCTCTATTTCCTTGCTAGCTTCCTCAACATACATTTTCCTTTTTTTTGTTAGCAGTATCTGTAATGTCAGCATCGTCTTCCTCAGTAACCTCAAATTCCCTAGTCTACTGCTTCCCTTTGGTGTCCTCAGAAATTTCCTAGATTTCCAATTCCTTAGACTCTTCCTCCTAGGTTGATTCCTCCAAAGTGCTCTCTGAATACTCAATAATTTTGGCTTTAGGGGTGGGTTTACCAATAATCCACCCTGACCTTTAGACTCTAGAGGATGAGCCCTCCTTATTAACCTTATGGGACTTATAAGATTTACCACCTTGACCCCCCGTGGCCCTACTAGGATTTTTGTGGGTCATCTTAGTGGTCCCCCCAATATTCTCTTCCTTCACATCAACCTTCCTCTTCTTGCCTTTCTTGCTTGCAAAAGAGCTTGAGGTGGCAACAAGGGTCTCTTCTAGGGTGGAGAAAGATACATCTTTAGTTTTGATAGGAGCAGGGGAAAAATGGGACTCATCGATGGCATCACCAGATAATGGATTGGAAGGAATATCTCCACTATCAATTCAAATAGTCTTGGATGGCTCCAAGGCATAGTGAAAATTATACAAGTAGAAAATGAGGCCTTAGTGTAGGGGAATAGGGTTCACATCTAGTTTTTTAGACATTTTTGCTCTCACCCTAAGGACAGAATATTCTCAGGAGGAGAGCATATAAAAAGGAAAACTAATGAGAAAATTGTGCCTAAAGTGATTTAAAAGTGGGATATGGTAATTATAAAACCTATTAAATCTTCCTTCAAGCATGAATTACTTCATGAGAATTAAGCACACTCTGTCCCATGGCTCAGGTAATTTAGCATGCTCAAATTCCCCTTGATAAGGGATGAGTTCTTTGCCTTCTCCTAGGAATAATTTATGGCTTGCAAGGTCCATAATTTTTGTTTTCATTTGAAGCTTTATCCCGTGCATGGTCATTCCAATAACCATAGTGATCACCTTTTCAGAGATTTAAATATTTATTCTACCAACAGTGACATGCCTATTTAACTAGGACCTCACAAATTGTTCGAACAAGTTTTCATTGAACCCATTAAGCCTTTTCAGATGTGGGCTGATTCCCCCTTCTTTACAATAATGCTAAACTAGTAGATTATCTTTGAATTCAAAATAGGAGACTGATTCTATTCGAATTTAGTCTCCTCCCATTTTGGATTTGTAGACCCAACCCATGGAGTTCCTCAGTTCAACCTTCAGCTTTGAAGTGGTTACAAACCCTTGCTCCCGCTTATGCATAATGAAAATGTAATGGATCATAATTTGAAAAACCATACCGAGGTGATGTTGGCTACTCCCATGCTTGGAAATCATATCCCATTGATCTTCATAATGAGACCCACATGCCTTAACATCTTGATACAATAAATCATGAATGATTGTCAAGAAAGTACAATAATTAACAAGTTCTGAGATCCACGACGGCCCCCTCCATATGGACCTCCTCAAAGAGCTATCCTTCTCATAAGTTTGACTCATCCTTGACAATTCATCTCCTTTTGAATAATATCCTTGATGTTTAAAGGAATATGGACAACACAACACCACACCCACCAATCTGAAAATTGATGACCAAGATTAGCACATGCATCAACAACACTGTTTCCCTCTATATAAATATGGGAAATCTCCACTACAAAGAACTTCTACAAAAGCAATTAGATATCCCTAATGATGTCTTTTAGCTTAATTCCCACATTAGATGCTTTATTAATAGCATTTATGACCATTTTAGAATCTCCTTGTATACTCAAGTTCCTTATTCATAGGGATATAGCCAATTTTAACCCCCATAAGAGAGCCATTGCTTCAACATAGTTATTACTCTGGAATCCTATTCCACTAGGATAGACAGTGATCATCCATCCTTTATCATTTCTTATAATTACTTCTCCACTAGCTTTACCATCAGACTTGGATGCCCCATCAAAGTTGAGTTTCATCTAGTTAGGCTTTGGGGGAATCCATTTAGTATTTAGTCTCTATAGAATTTTGTAGTTATTATAATCAGGGATCTAGTTTAAAACCTTCCATTTAGCTTCAATTTGATTTTCAACTTGAGATAGGGGTTTCTCCACAGAATGAATATGGGTAGTGGTGACACTTTCCATAAGAGTCTTAACAAATGAATGAAACACCTGAGATGCATTTCTAGCAGTGTCCCTAAAAATTCTATGGTTGCGCTCTTTCCATAAACTCCAACTCAAACAGGGTAGAGTTTGATTCCATAATTCCATGAGCCAAGGATGTGTAAAGGTTGGATTCCAGCTGAGGATTACTTGTTTAAGGTCAGAATTACAGACCCATTCAATACCAAAGTTATTTAGAATTATGCCCCATAATTCTTGGGCAAAATCATAGTGAATGAAGAGGTGTGAAACTGTTTCCTCTTTTAAACCACACAAACAACATCTGTTGACTAGGAGAAACCCTCTCTTTTGACGGTTATCTTGTGTTAAGATTTTGTTATGAGCAGCAGCCCACTAGAACATATTAATTTTTGGAATAAGTTTACAATTCCAAACCTTTTTCCATACATCCTTATTCTCAGTAGATGATAAGTTGACTTGACAAAAAATGATCCATTCTTATCTGGCCACCAATACTATTCATCTTCACAAGGGAAGAGAGGGATTTTGGTCCCCTACATCCACTACTAAATCTCCCAAAATCTATGGAAAAGATCAGGTCGGTGATCACAACAGTCCAATAGATTTTTCTAGCTCCACATACCATTGTTATTATTCATGTAATCACTGACTCTATCTCTAAAAAACTGAGTAGCCAAGTCAAGAATCTCTCTATATTTTCCTTGTGTGATTAGAGCCTTGTCTTTTAACCAAATATCTTCCCAAAATTTAATATGCCAACCATTTCCTAGTTTCCATGTAATTCCTTGCTTAAGAAGGCTTCTACTTTTTAGCATTTTATTCCATATCATAGATCCCTGGGGTAACCGTATCTATTGAATAAAGTTGGAACCTTCAGTGCTATGCATATATTTGGCATACATTATTTCCTCCCAATCATTATTTTTATGGATCAAGTTCCAATTAATCTTTGAGAGAAGGGCTTTGTTCATGTTCCTGATAGACCTAATATTGAGGCCACCATGTGATTTTAGAAGACACACTTTTTCCCATCTGACTAAAGACATTCTCTATTTATCTTCTAGCCCCATCCATAAGAACTTTATTTGAATCTATTCTAGTTTGTCAGCAACATACACAAGAGTTTTAACGAGAGACAAAAAGTATGTAGGAATCCCTTGCAGAGAGGCCCAGAGAAGTTGCAATTTACTAGCACTGCTGAGGAGTTTTCATTTCCAACCAAGAAGTTTCCTCTGAGTTCTTTCAAAAATTCCATTCCAAAAACTAGGAGATACCTCTTTAACCATGAGGGGGAGACCTAGGTAGGTATCTGGTAGAATAGCTTCAACACATTCCAATATATCAATGATTATTTGTCTAAGGTCATTAGGAGTGTTGAAGAAATACACATTGCTTTTTTAGAGATTTATACTTTGCCTAGACTCTATGGCATAATTATTTAAAATATTCTTCCATCTTCGAGCTTCAATCACTGAGGATATGCCAAAAAAGATGGTATCATTCACAAACTGCTGCACCGCCACAGGATAAAGGGAGGAGGTAGGTTTGATGCCCACTAGATTTTTTGAGGCTATATCTGCTTGTATGTATCTTGCCAGTGCCTCTCCCATTATGATGAATAAGTATGGGGAGAGAAGATCCCCTTGGTGGATTCCTCTTGAAGATGAGAAAAAACCTCTAGGTACGCCATTAACTAGAACTAAAATTTTTGTAGAAGAGATAGTGTTCCATATCAAGCGAGACATTTT